>CM038042.1:177018273-177626273 GCA_021397845.1 Areca catechu
AATATAAGAAAACATGGGTGAGCTACACAGGCTCAGTAAGTTATCAACACCTTCAATATACATACACCAATATGCATCTAATAACAACAAGCATAATACATCATGCAACAAGATGTCCAGCAATATAATAATAATAACCCACGACCTGATGCAAATACGTACATTTAATGCGACCGACACAGACACGACACGACTATGGATGGCCAACCATTTACTTAACTCTCCTAGTCCCTCAGACTATGGCCACGATCGGCCCATGGCTCGCCCCGAAAGAGACTAGATCCTGTGTCACATACTGCTCAACAGTCATGTGCCAGCAATAGCCCTGCTGGAGGCCCAAAAGGAAAACTAGCTCTGAGTATCATACGAGAAACATGCATCCTCTGCATGTGCCCACCACGCATGGCTAAAATAAGACATCTAGCTCCTGTGTCACATACCGCTCAACGGTCATGTGCCAGCAATAGCCCTGCTGGAGGCCCAAAAGGAGACTAGGTTCTCGTATGATCATAGTCAGACTAGAGAGCACTCACAACCAACTGCACCACTCAACACCAGTACAATGCATCCACATCAACACGACGCACGCAATCCAAAGCAATCCCACAATATACCCACACCAACACAATGTACTCACGCCAACACAGCACTCACACCAGCATGATGCACGCAATCCAATGCAATCAAATGCAGATATATTACATATATCTACTAAGTTATAAATATATATATATTGGCATACATATCAGAGGTCAAGATAACTTACTCAAGAGCATCCACCAACAACGTGCAGTTCAATTCCCTAGATCCGATCTTCCAGAGACGACGACGATCCTGAATCACAAATTAAAAAGAAATTATATATAAACTAAATTTTCTTGGAACAACCTTGTCCAACAGATCTTTTCCCCTTCTTCCCATTTATTTAATATTATTAATATAATCATTATTATTATTATTTATTTATTTATTTATTTTCCAATGGGGTTTTTACTGGACCGGTCTAACCAAGAAATAGACCTAGCCCAACAGGGCATGGCTCAACCAAGTCTGGCCCAACGAGACCCGACCCAGCCAAGCCCAGCCCAGCCCAGCCCGGCCCGGCCCGGCCCGGCCCAGCCCGGCCTGGCCCAGCTAAGCCCGGCCCAAAACAGGCTTGGCCCAGCCAAGCCTGATCAAACCGAGCCCCAGCCATCGACGGCCATGGCATCGCCCGACCCCATGGGAGAAGCAGGGAGGATCGACGGCGATCCTCCCGTCCGACCACCACGGTGTTCACGCCGGAGAAGGAAGAGAGTCCGGCGACCCTTACAGTGGCCGTCCGACCGACAGCCAGCGAGCACCGAGCCGGAGACTGTCGCCTGCGACAGTACCTCACGGCCGACCAAAATCCGTCTCTCCCTCCTCCACTCTCCCCCCCCCCAAGCAGGCGAAGGGACGGCGGCAATCCCCGCGATCGACCGCCCAAGACGGTTGCCGGAGAAGGAGGAGTCCGGCGGTGGCTTCCTCACTGCCGGCCACAGCCCAAGGCTTCAACGGAGAGGAAAATCAACCGGATTCTCCCCTCCGTCGAGCCGCACAAACACTCAACGTCCACCAGGGAGAGAGAGGACTTACCGGCGAGGGCGACTCCGACCGCAACGACCACCGGCGAAGAGCGCTCCGGCGAGGGCAGGGCACTCGAAGGATCCGTCGACGCTCCACCCATAGGGAGGGTTTTTCCCGGATCAACAGAGGCTCCTAATGCCCCTAAAACCCGAGGAAGGACCTTATCTCCCCCACCTCCGGCGGCGTCGACGAGCCTCTCCGGATTTCCCGCCGGGAAATCCAAACTCCCGAACCAGAAGAAATTTGAACTGAAGTCGGCGGCCCTTGCCGACTTCAGTCCAAAATCAGCCCATTAAAAACTGGGCTTCACAGGACATCACTGGCAACCATGGCGCTGTTGTGTCTCGTGTCTTCGCGGCTGTCCTCATCCTCTTGGCTGCCTCCGGTGGTGGTCCCGATCCACGAAACCTTCAAGGCAAGATCTAAGAGTGTGGACATGCAGGAGGAGAGTGGCATATCCTGATGGCGGTGCCGATGTGAAAGACGAGCTAGGGGTAACCATCGAACCAATGCTGGTAGAGGTAGAAGGAGACGATGGTGGTGAGGGCGAGCACTACTAGCATGGCCGGGTCCGTGGTGCACAATTGTGCATGCTGGGTCTCCTGCAATATCAGCAGCGGCAGAGTGGCACTCGCGGCCGGGGACCTGCAGGTTGACGACGAAGAGGAAGGCCTCGTGAGAGAGACCGAATGCCTGGACCCGTCGGAGGGCAATGGCGATGCGGTTGTCTGGGCAGCCCAGGGCGATACTAAACTATTCGACGCCGCTGAGCTTTAGGAGCCAGTTGTCGAAGGGGGTCTTTTGCCGGCAGGAGAAGTCGTGGGGCCATGGAGGGCAAAATGGTCACTTGGTGGGGATGCGCAGCTGTTGGACCCTGTGTGGAGATCCTCGTGGAGCAGCGATCCGACGTTGATGGCCTCCTTTCATCAGTCATAGGACTGCTCCCCGGACTTCGATGTGGGTGCTCAGGCAGTGGCATTTTCTGTCGTCGGGCGCATATTCGGCCGACCTAAGGGAAGGCCATTCTTGGATCGAGGTCGGAAGAGAGGGGGACATGTGAAAGACCTCTCCTAGTTCGCGAAGGTGTGGAAGACTCCTCCCAAGGCAAGGATTGTAATCCTCATGGAGAGCCTGCTCACGTTTTGGACATCTGTTGCTTTGTCGAGCCAAAAAGGCCTGTTACTCAACCGAGCTGCATAGACCTGTTTGGCCTCGATCCATGATGGCATTTGGAATGACTTTAGGAAGTCGGTTGTAGTAGAACCTGATTATAGCAAGTTGGCCGTAAAGGAGCTTGTAGAAAGTCGGTCATGGAAGAGCTTGACTGTGAGAAGTCAGCCGTAGAGGAGCCTAATTGTGGAAAGTCGGTTGTAGAAGAGCCTAACCATAGGAAGCCGGCCGTAGAAGAGCCTGACTGTGGGAAGTCGACCATAAAAAGGAGCCTGATTGTCTGCTGTTGGATTAGGAGAGCCCGTTGATGAAAATAGAGATGTAGGAACGCGATCGTCCTTACTACGATCGATGGCTAATCGATCGAATGGGAGGAAGTGGTATAGAAACACAACCCGCCTTCATTGCGACCGACGACTAGTCAGCTGAATAGGAGACAATGTGGAAACATAACCTGCCTTTACTGCGACCGAGGGCTAGTCGGCCGGACGAGAGACGGTGTGGGAACACGACTTGCCTTTACTATGATTAAGGGCTAGTTAGTCGGATGGGAAATGATGTGGGAACACAACCTGCCTTTATTCATGATATAACTATGGTTGTTTAGAAGTAAATAAACAAAATAAGCATACTTCTCTGTGTATTTCAGGATTTTGGCTTGCATGTATCATGAATGCTTTCATGCAATCTATAGTAATTATTTGAGCTCAGGATAGAGCTGAACGCTTTTTTTTTTTTGTAAGTAAAAGGGATGGGAGAGATAAATTCCGATGTAGCTATCCCTGCAGGCCCCTGTCCCATCAGGTAATGTTCGATTCAAAATGCTCAAATTTTCGTAGTCATTTTCCATCTAAAGGTGAGTACATCAACCTGACACCACTAAGGCGCCGGCTAGTAAAACGGGAACAAAGAGGGAGATCTTGACCTCTCACTCACACCAGCAGTTGTGGGCTCCAGAAAAATTTCTGGATTTAATTGAGTCACCCACGAGATCATGCCTTAAATCCACGACTGGTTGGTAGTGAGGCAAGTCCTCTACCAACCGGACTACCGTCTTAGTGGTTAGAGCTGAATGCTTTAGATGGTTCTGTATGTATGCATATGAACAGTTATAAAGCAGAATCATCGTATGAAACTTAAATACTGTTCCTTGATATGGTCATTTACGGGTGAACTTTTCTGAGGAGTCTCTACGTGAAAATATTGGAGCTTTTGTGCATGCTCTTCTGCTCGCAAAGCCTGTGGGCCTGAAAAGAAGTAAGCGATTTCATTATTATTATTATTATTTTATATTTGTGCATTTTTGTAAAGTACCAAACACTATCTGGTGTATACCTTAGGAACATGCAGAAGCTCCATCATAGTGGTTCACAAAGTTCAGAGCAAAGAGCACTGCTCCAGATGTTAACAGGATCATCATGATTATCCAAATCAATAACTAGAACCTTTGTGAATGGTTCATTTGGTATCACTACTTAAAGGCAAACTACCATTGGCCTTTCATGCCCCTTCTTCCCCCCAACCCCCATGAAGTGTTTTATTAAGGATTTTCGAGTGTATATGTTCATAAATTTTGTTTTAGGTGTTTCAGCTTCCAAGTATGCTGGGTACATGAAGAATTTTACATTAAGGGTTCATTCTTTTATGAGTAATAGATTTAGCCGGAAATTTATATTTTTCTGAATAAATATTTTCTAGGCAATATGTAGATAGGAAATTAATTTATCCATGTTTTTTTATGCATGGAAAAGTAGTTGCGAAATTTGTTATCCATATTCTTTTACATTATTATTTTCCTGGATAAGTTGCTGAAATTTATTTATATTTTCCATAACACCCTTTATGGAAAGTTTGGGGATAGTGGGCAACCGAGTTTTTGGGCATTGAATGAGGAGGAATTAGAAATTAGAAGGAGGGCATTTAGAAATAAAATTGAATATTTACTTTACTGGTTGGTGAGAAAATAGTTTAGTCACCTTCCAGAGGGGTAAGATTTTCTTACTAATTCATGGATAAATGCTATCCAGGAAAAATGACTTATCCATTTTAAAAAGTACAAGAACTTAGATAAGTTGATTAATAGAAAAGTTGATCAACTTTCTCGTGATATTTATCTATAAAAGAACAGCCCTGAGTAGCATGGTGAGTAAAGCTCTAACATTTAATATGTGCCAATTTACATCATGATGTAAAGGTCATGAGAAATTAACTATACAATTTAATTGGTTTGATTTGAGATCAGTGCAAAATACATCGTGAACCGTTCAAATTTAGATTTCAAATTGGGGCTTTCCATAACAATGCTGATGGTTTGCTTTAATTTATGACCAAATCCGCTGAAGTTTGTTAGGTTTGTGTTGTGATAATAAGACATTCTTGTTATTGGTCAGTTGTTTATTTTCTTGATTTATATTGCTCGAGTAACTGTCATATCCAAGCATGTCATATGAGAACATGTGGAACCTAAAAATTGGTGATAGCAGATCCCATGTGTCTCCAACCTACCTAGAAATGCTTATTGCTTATGCTGCCACTTTTATCATTCGAGCTATATTGATGAGCAGTCCTATAGGTATGATTGTAGCGATTATCCAATTTATTAAAATAAGGTTCTCCTTTTACTAGTCCTAGGCTGTGACTTCTGTTCATGGAGCAGAAGAATTCTAGACATGGAGTGGAATAATTGGCATTGCCAACTCATGCAAAATGTAGTTTAACCTTGCACAGTACATTCTGGTACCCGTTGTTATTGATTACATTTACTACCCTCAATCATGGAGTTAAAGAAAGACTTCTTGTTGGGCTAAAATGAAATGTATAAATGCATGGATACAAGAGGGAGGGAGGGAGGTAGATCTCGTGAATTCCATTATGTTTGAAAGGGAGGAGAAGACTGCAAATGTCATATAGCTGAACTTAGCATGCGAGTCTTATAAAGCCTGAGCTGAACTTAGCATGCGAGTCTTATAATGCCTGAGCTGAACTTAGCATGCGAATCTTATAATACCTGTGCTGTAATGTCTAATATACATGACCTTCTGTGGTTTAGAAGAACCTGTTCTTATTGCTTTCCATGTTACGATGACTCATAATATCGTGTTCTGTCCATAAAACTTTGTGCGCCATACCTTATCGTTGTTGGTCATCATCATCAGCCAATCTACTGAACGTTTACAGCTTTCTTTGGGCAGATGGGACCTGGATTTCCTGTTTCTATACAGTCATTATCCGTCACCGCGGATCATTATAACAAGATACAAGTTCAATGATGGTCAACTTTATCATTTTTATTTCAGTACAGCTGGCAAATGGAGTCAGATATAGTTTATCCATGCGCTTCCTAATTTAATAGGTAGCTTACAGTGGTGTGCACGAGTTGTTTTTGTGCTGTCCAGACCTATTCTGAGGACTAGAGGCCCTGCCATTGTTGATCCTCTAAATGATGTTGGGGTCGAGGGTTGACTTTTTCTCCTTGATGACAACCGTGGATGCTGTAACAGGAGTTGCAGTCATGTCACCATAGCTGCTTTACCATATCTGAGGTGCCTGGTGCTAGCTCCAAATGATGAGGTGCCCTTTTTTTTTTTTTTTTTTTAATAAGTGACTATTGTAATGGAAATGCCTGCTTGCTTGCTTTTTTTTTTTTTTTTTTTTTTTTTGGCCAATGCTTTCTTTTGAAATATAAGCTTTTGCTATAATACCGTCGCTGTATGGTAAGTCATGCCAACCCTCCTGGATCGTGTTCGATAAACCGTAGCGTTCTAGCTTTTTTTTTTTTTTTTTTTTTTTTTTGGAAAATCGATACTGGGTTGAGAATTTTTTTCGGTCATTGCTGCTGATAATCCTCATCCAATTTTTCTTGCTACGTTAGTCATCTCTTTTAAGATTGGAATGAGACGTGCAATATAGTTTTTTGTATGGTATGTTTAAAGACTTACGGGATTGGCATAGGAAATCCTGGTTTTTTGGTTTTCATTAACTAAAAGCAATGTCGGTTGATTATGTTACCTTAAAGACGAAAAAATAGGTCTTATGATTATTTCAGGTGTTCCATTATTGCTCGGTGACCTCCTGCAAACCCGGTCGTCATCGAAGGTTCGGTGGAATTTGCGCCAGCTGCAGGTAGCCAATGGGACTTTTCCCTCGCCCGTTTCCGCTACAGGTCGAGTCCTTTTTGTTTGTTTCTTGGTAACTTCAATGTTCTCTCCTGGAAACATCCATTCACTTCCGAAAGTTGCGTCCGGCCCGATCAATATAAGCCACGGTTGCGCTGTTAGTGTACCAGCAACTGCACCGACCCAACTCTCGTTTCAGGTACCCCTTCCCTTGTTCCCATTAGAATAACACCTGATAATGCCCTGGTTTAGAGCACTGCAAAGTTAAACATTGGATTAGCCACGCCATGCTCGCACGTGATCGGTGAATCAGGTCACATTCTTATGTGTGACTGGTTATACATGCCACGTTCTTGTCTATGATTGGCTATTCACACGTTGCATTCCTTTTCTTGGTGAGTTATTCGTGCGCCGCGTTTCAGCCTGTGGCCAGCTATCCACAACCTACATGGCCTGCTCCACCATCTTCTTAATCAATCATTATAGCATGCTAGATTAATTCATTTAACAATGATTCATCAAACATGATAATATCATATGATGCATACCAACTCAAATGCACAACATATATACATATATTTAAGCATATAGAACATGCAAGAAAAATTCTTGCCTAACCCAACCACCAAATCAAGGATGTCTCCTCGAGGTGGTACAACAAAAAATTTCTAACAAAGTTCAAAATTATAAGATATGTTATGTGGAATTGATCCTAAATCCTATGTATCTATCTCTCCTAAATTTAGATCAATTAAATGATGAATCTTTGTAATTTACAAAATTTAGAGATCATACTAGTCCCACGCTGGATCGTCTCTTTCTCGGATGATTGCTCACTTACAAAGTTAATAATACCAAATTAGAGACAAAAGTTAATGTGGATAAAACTAGCCAGGTAATAGTACCTGCTATCTATAAAATGTTTGATTGAGTACAGGCCAACAAGGTCAATAAAATAATTCGATCTAAGTGGGAACATGACTTGATCTATTGGATCCAAATCAATGTTGATTGGTAGTGATCATCATGGATATTTAATGATGGGAATCGCATCAGGAGAGAGAAGAAAGAAAAAAAAATTACATGAATAAAAGGGGTGTGTGATACCGATATCTTATGTCTAAGATCCGAGGCTCTATCATAGGATGGACAAAAGCCGGCACTATCTACCTCTAAGAATGGAGTATAGATCAATTAGCTACAAAGTTATGACAAAAATCATAACGGGTGGTTAACTCAAGGAAGGGATAAACGAAAATAGGGACCTGGATTTGAGTTACAACTAAAGGCAGGGCCTTCATCAAATGTGGGAAGAGTGAAGGATGCTGTTACAACTAAAGGCAGAGATCAGGGCCTTCAAGGAAGAGTGAAGGATGCTGCTAACAAGTTAATTGGGTAGAAGTTGGGAAGAGTGAAGGATGCTGTTACAACTAAAGGCAGAGATCAGGGCCTTCAAGGAAGAGTGAAGGATGCTGCTAACAAGTTAATTGTAGAAGTGAAAGAAATCCAATGAAATAGGATCATGTATAATCCGATGTCAATTCTATATGTTCTCATAAAAACAAATAATAGAGAAGCGAATGGCTTTATTAAATTCTTGGTTTCCAATAAAGTAGAAGATCGACGATGATGATCATATGTTGAGACAGCTTGAAGAGTTGAGAAGATCTCTTGGGATGGTATAGAATTAGGAATCAGAGAGAAAAAGAAGAGAGTGATACAAAAGAATTTTTTTTTTTTTTTTTTTTATTGTTGAAATTGATGTTGATTGAATGCTCGCGTCCATTCCATTTTTTTTTATTCACGTGACCGTTATTGATGCAATATGTGCACGTGCACGCCCACGCCCAAACTATGGGCTACGCTCATTCCATTTTTCTTTCTTTCTTTCTTTTCCGTCCACAAAGTTGCCCCGTGTTCGTGCAAGCGAGATGTAGGTAGATGTAACTCTCACATGGTCTTGCGGGATCCAATGGTCAAAGGAATGGGGTCTCAAATGGAGGACCAACGAAGAGCTCCAGAGTGCCATTAGGATGTTGTTTCATACAGCTAAATTCAATTCATGTTTGAATCATGTCTAATTCATCTCCATCGTGGTCTATGCCGACCGATTTAAGAATTAAGAGTTCCGTAGTAAATATATAATTTTTTAATTTAATATAACTAGGACTGTTGTGTATCGATAACTTTGGAGGGACAATCTAGAGGAAATAAGAATCATACTTAAATTATGTTTTGATCAATTAAAATCTATCATGTTCCCAAATCATTTATTGGACTCACCGGACTAAAATACTGTGAAAGTGTTGGACAAGCATTTCCATCCTTTAGCTTGTCATGTACCTTGATTGTATAAACTTCCTATTTCAGGTTGAAGAGAATCTATTTTAATTCATTAAACATCTCTAACTCCCGATTTATTATTATTATTATTATTATTATTATTATTATTATTATTCTTTACTTTACAAGGTTTCTTGGATGATAAAGAGTTAATATAATCAAGTGTGGAAACTTAATTTCCATTTGGACATACTTGCCACATATAGCCGACTATAAATTTGAAAAACTTTGATTCTTATTACATGAGGAAATGTTTTCTACGGTGGTAATGATATTTTAATTTTGGAACGTAATCTGGATGCCATGTTCTGACTGTGTTTGCATCTATTGCACCTCAAGTTTTTAACCATCTCTATATTTTGTTGGCAAAGCAAATAAATAAATAAATAAGAGTTCCTCACTACCTCTTTTTAACTCCTTATTTTTTTCAAACCATTCATGAATCCTGAATCCACAATTCAACTCTAGTCTTGCGACTGGTTGGTACGTCGCCATCCCTTTTATTTTTTTGGCATTGCATTCCTTTATTGTTATCTAGGGCTGCAAATGGATTGGGTTGATTCGTGATCCAACCCGATCTAATTAGACCTGACCCGAACCCATTTAGAAGACCCGTGGAGCCAAAGTCGGGTTTTAAAATTGGACCTGTTTCATTTTTTGGATCGAATATGGATTTATTGAATTCGGACCCATCCAACATGACCCGACTCGATCCATTGAGATTTTTGGATTAATTTGGATCTTAGGATAAATAACCTGACCCGATTCGAATCCAGTATAAGACTTGAATCTAGTATAGTGACTCATCTAAATCCATACCCAAAACCATCCCAAGTCAAATATCTAGTGTGGTTAGTTCTTGGCCCTCCTCTTCCTCGCCGGGGGATGCCTACCGAAGCTCTTGTCATTGCCCTCCTCTTCCTCGTCGTCGTAGCGGCAAAGGACGAACACACCATCGAGAGGTTGGCCATTACAAGAAAAATAACTATTACCGATGGCTAAATGCCATTGGTAATACTCGTTTTGCCATCGATAATACAATTAGCGATGACTCGCCATCGCTAATTGACCGTCGATTAAATTTCAATTGCTAATAATCCTTATTAGTGATGGTGATCAAAACCATCACTAATAAGGATTATTAGCAACGGTATTAGTGACAAAAGTATGCCATCACTAATAATTTTTTTTATTAAAAAATAATTAAAAAACTATTAACGATCACAAAAATTTTGTCAACTATAAAATGCTGTTGCTACTAACCATTTAGCGATGGTAATTACCATCATAACTACCATCGCTAATACTTTTTTTAGTTTTTAAAAATAATTAAATAAAATATTATCAATAAAAAAAATTGTCGGTAAAAGAGTGCTATCGATAATAATGATTTAGCAATAACAAATACCATCGATAATACCATCGCTAATAATATTTTATTTTTTTAAAAAATAATTATTTTTAAAAAATTTAATTTAGATGATAATAATAAATAATTAAAAATCTTAAACAATATTAAAAATAAAATAATAATTAACAATCATAATTATATCATGGCAAAATTTTAATTATATTATATTAAAAAGTATAAATTTTATAATTTCATAAATTTACAAAATACATAATACCAAAATAAAAAAATCATGTGAGATGTACATCGTCATCCTTCTCTTCCTACCGCATGTCCTCTTCAGTAGCTAGTACATGAGTACCGAATATCTAAGTATCCTGTAACAAAGAGATAAAATATTGTTAATAAATTTATAAAAATTAAAAATTAAAATAAATAAAAAAATCTATTGCAATGACTATGACAACAAGGCCAGCTGACTGCATATATGCGAATCCTTGAAAAACTCTGACCATATCGCGAATGGTGTCTCGGAGATGTTGAGGTCACTGGGCCAGACATGGCTTACAATGTCCTTGATATGTGCATCACTCCATATCTAGATCGTTAAAGCATGAGAAAAAGATGCCGAAAAGTGCTAAGCTACCAAATAGTCGAAGCTGTGGCCGAATCCGAGGACTTGGCCCTACTTACCCCTCATGTGATCCTGAGCCATCCCTCAAGATTAAGGAGGGCTAAGAGGATGGGTCCTTACTATACCGCGTTACGACATACTCTGCATAATCCGTGTATACATTTAACAAATTAATTAGTCTATTTATACATATCAATATATATATATATAAATTAATACTTAAAATTTTAAGTTCTTACCATGACACATCGAGATCTCTCATATAAATAATCATCAATTCTCTTGGACTAATATATGACCTCCCACAACTGCAACTATCCCGGTATATGACCCAGCTACCATGTCTATAATAAATAAATAATAAAAATAATTTAATTAAAATTATATATAATATCAGTCTGAAATTAAAATTAATTAATATAATTAAGTATAAAATTCTTACTAATCTATCAACCACTGCATGCATGTTAAAAGAGCCACTGGTATGCTTGATCGGATCCTACCAGGTGATATCATTCTATCATGCTCTCTGCCACCTAGTGGAATACTCCTAGGTGCTTCACATGTCGCAGAGGACCTTCCATACATCCGCCCTCATCCAGTAATTCTTAAAAGTCCTCGGTTTAATGCTGGCTGGGAACCGGTGTGCTTTATGGCTCTTTGCCTAAGATTGCATAGCCCATCTCGACATTGACGTGTGGCCACCTTTTCGAAGATTGGATGGCTAGCCTTCTCAATCTGAGGAGTGTTGAATTGGTAATACTTTTGCAAGTAAAAACAACTTGTATTAATTAAATAAAATATAATAATTTCATGATTTTAAAAATTAAATATATTTGACTTACCAGGAATATGTACTAGGTCGTATCTTGAGTCCCCGGTGGCCAACTAAAGAACTCGTTCATCGGTCCCGGCATCAATTGATGAATGATCCCGATAACCACTCGAAAAATTCTAGTCTCTCTAAATGTTCTGCAAAATTAAAATTTAATAATAATGTTAATTCTAAAATGATTATATTTTAAATATATTAATATGAAAAAGTAATACTTACGAGTGGCTATGGATATAGATGAGCTCTCTATCCTCTGGATGAGTCGAAGGTGCTACGAGTTGTGCAGGTCCTCGACCATGACATCGAGTCCGAGATGAGCCGGTCTCTGTAGCTTGTGATTATGGGGTCACTGGTGATCCCAAGTCTTGCAAACCTAATTAGAGAACATATAAAATAAAGAATATTATATTAGATAATAAAACATAAAATGATATAAAAAAAATATATTTAAAATTTTAGAGTTTATCATATGGTGTGGTGATGCCAAACCATGAGAGCAGCACCATGATCCTCTTTCACCGAGAGCTCTGTCCTCAACTAGTATGGCTACGATCTTTGGAAGACATGATGATAATCCTTAAAAATAAAAATAAATAGATTCATCAAATTAATTATATAATTATGAGTGCAGGCAATGAAAGATTTAAAATGTATGGAAGATAAGTATTTAAAATAATTCAAGGATTATATACTTAGCACTACTCGTTGGCCTCTTTGGATGATTGATATCTTTCAGATTTTTTCTTTGATTCATCCTTATCTTCCATTTCATCATCTTCATCCTCCTCTTCCATTACTTCTTCTTTTTCCTCTTCCTCCCTACTTCTTGGGTATGATTTCCCTCTAAAACTAACTCAATATGATGTATCTCCTCATGCTTGCCAGCATTTAGGAGAATTCCTTGTAACACCCAGGAAATAAAAAAAAAAAAAAAAAAAAAATGGGTGCGAGAAACGCGGGCGGGCGAGCGAACGCGCGGAGCGCGGGCGATGCGCGGGCGCGCGGTGCCAGCCCGGCCCGTCGCGGGCGCGCGCAAGGCACAGCCCAGGCCCACGCGCGCGGCGCGCGCGGGCGCGTGGGCTCGGCCCAGCCCGTGCCGGCTGTCGCGTGGGCGTTTCCCACGCGTTTCCAGGTGTTTCCCAACCGTTTCTCGCGGTGTATGGCGGTCCATGGGGTTTCTGAGCGATCTGGACCGTCCGATCGTCCGATCGAACGGCTGAGATTGGTCCGAAGGAGTTTAGGCTTGATTAGGGGCTTTTGGATTCGGATTTGGACGTGGTTTGAGACGTCGATCTCAGATCTGACGGCTGGGGAGATATTTTAATGGTTTTGAACTTCCTATGTTACGTTTGAGGTGATTTTGGATGGGTTTTTCTCCTCTTTTTAAACAGGACGTCGATAGGAAGCAGGGAAGAGCCTGCTAAGAGCCATAAAAAAGAGGAGAAGAGAGAAAGAAAGGGAGAGGGAAGGGATTTTGGTTTGGAAGATGATGGAAGAGAAAATCGGGGGGGAACCGACTTGATGAATTTATTTATTATTGTAGGAGATCAATCTTTTGAGTAGGAAGGATTTGGACGAATTTTGGATATAGATTGATATCGGATATTTTGGATTAGCGGTTGAAGGTAAGGAATTCTAACCTAATCACCGTATTTATTAATATATTTTATATGATCTGATTTGTTTCGAGCATAAATAAATATTTTTCATGCATAGTAGTTTTCGGATAGCATGATTTGATTTCCGGGTTACGGATCGAGTTTGTGGTTGTATTGTTTGTATTTGCCATGTGATCTTGAAATATATTTGATCGTGATAGCGATCGCTGGAAAGTGACATGATTCGATTATGTGAAGAGAAATGATAAAGTGTTAAGAGAACTGGTGTTTGGACTAGCCATGCCACGGCGGTACCGTGGTTTCTCAGTGTGCCCGTCACAGGCTGGAGTGTGACAATTTGTGTGCCCGTCACAGGCTGAAGTGTGACAACAGTGTGCCCGTCACAGGCTGGAGTGTGACAATAGTGTGCCAGTCAAAGGCTGGAGTGTGACCGTGGTTAGTCCAGAACCCTAAAGATAATGATTAAATAATTGAAATTCTATAAGAAGAAAAAAATAAAGTTTCCAAAGTTTTGTTAAACATGAAATCGGAATTGTTGATTTCGTCATGGTAATGTTTACTGCTTTCATATACATGTAAATTATTATTGGTGATTATTTTGGAACTCTTACTGGGCTGTAGAGCTCACAACCTACTTTCTTCTTTTACAGAGTCGTGCAGATATTGGCTTGGTGATGAGTGAGATTTTCTTGAAGTAAGTGACTCTTGTGTACCCAGGCCTTGCATGATCTCTAGGGTAAAACCTAGGGTTTGTGCGGCCGGTCGCGTGCCGATTCCGATGCTGGATTCGGGGCGTGATAGAATGGTATCAGAGCTTAGGTTATGATCACTTGGGATGGTGATACAAGTGGATAATAATAATAATGACATGATGGTTATTAGGATATGATAAGAATTGTGACAGATCTTAGTTATGATGATTTGAGGACCGTGGCAAAGTGATATTGAATTCAAGTCATGATTGTTTGAAATCGTGATATAAGAGATTATGGAATTAACATGATGATTAGTAAGACATGACAGAAATTTTTAGAAGGAATTATTAGTGAATCTAGATGGTTTAGTAAATTATATCAGAGTGCGCAGTGGAAGCGTAGTGATTTTTAAAGTGTTATGATGGGAGAATTGATTTAGATCTCAATCAAGCTAATTTCGAGGACGAAATTATTTTAACGGGGGGAGAATGTAACACCCAGAAAATTAAAAAAAAAAAAAAAAAAAATGGGTGCGAGAAACGCGGCGGGCGAGCGAACGCGCGGAGCGCGGGCGCGCGGTGCCAGCCCGGCCCGTCGCGGGCGCGCGCAAGGCACGGCCCAGGCCCACGCGCGCGGCGCACGCGGGCGCGTGGGCTCGGCCCAGCCCGTGCCGGCTGTCGCGTGGGCGTTTCCCACGCGTTTCCCAGGTGTTTCCCAACCGTTTCTCGCGGTGTATGGCGGTCCATGGGGTTTCTGAGCGATCTGGACCATCCGATCGTCCGATCGAATGGCTGAGATTGGTCCGAAGGAGTTTAGGCTTTATTAGGGGCTTTTGGATTCGGATTTGGACGTGGTTTGAGACGTCGATCTCAGATCTGACGGCTGGGGAGATATTTTAATGGTTTTGAACTTCCTATGTTACGTTTGAGGTGATTTTGGATGGGTTTTTCTCCTCTTTTTAAACAGGACGTCGATAGGAAGCAGGGAAGAGCCTGCTGAGAGCCATAAAAAAGAGGAGAAGAGAGAAAAAAAGGGAGAGGGAAGGGATTTTGGTTTGGAAGATGATGGAAGAGAAAATCGGGGGGGAACCGACTTGATGAATTTATTTATTATTGTAGGAGATCAATCTTTTGAGCAGGAAGGATTTGGACGAATTTTGGGTATAGATTGATATCGGATATTTTGGATTAGCGGTTGAAGGTAAGGAATTCTAACCTAATCACCGTATTTATTAATATATTTTACATGATCTGATTTGTTTCGAGCATAAATAAATATTTTTCATGCATAGTGGTTTTCGGATAGCATGATTTGATTTCCGGGTTACGGATCGAGTTTGTGGTTGTAGTGTTTGTATTTGCCATGTGATCTTGAAATGTATTTGATCGTGATAGCGATCGCTGGAAAGTGACATGATTCGATTATGTGAAGAGAAATGATAAAGTGTTAAGAGAACTGGTGTTTGGACTAGCCATGCCACGGCGGTACCGTGGTTTCTCAGTGTGCCCGTCACAGGCTGGAGTGTGACAATTTGTGTGCCCGTCACAGGCTGGAGTGTGACAACAGTGTGCCCGTCACAGGCTGAAGTGTGACAACAGTGTGCCCGTCACAGGCTGGAGTGTGACAATAGTGTGCCAGTCACAGGCTGGAGTGTGACCGTGGTTAGTCCAGAACCCTAAAGATAATGATTAAATAATTGAAAATTCTATAAGAAGAAAAAAATAAAGTTTCCAAAGTTTTGTTAAACATGAAATCGGAATTGTTGATTTCGTCATGGTAATGTTTACTGCTTTCATATACATGTAAATTATTATTGGTGATTATTTTGGAACTCTTACTGGGCTGTAGAGCTCACAACCTACTTTCTTCTTTTACAGAGTCGTGCAGATACTTGGCTTGGTGATGAGTGAGATTTTCTTGAAGTAAGTGACTCTTGTGTACCCAGGCCTTGCATGATCTCTAGGGTAAAACCTAGGGTTTGTGCGGCCGGTCGCGTGCCGATTCCGGTGCTGGATTCGGGGCGTGACATTCCTGGAGCATTCCATTCTGTATTAATGTAAGATTGATAGACCCCAGTGTTTCATCCTCTTGAAAGCATTATGATAAATTGGGCTCTTCTTTTTCTTCTTCAAAATCATGATGAATGGTTTGAGACTTAATTTTACATACAGCCCACCAATCTTTCCTTCCTCTCTCCCTTGATGGAAAAGAAGTATAGTATAATTGAGCAACTTGTTGAGCTAGCATAAATTGATTGTCGATATATACTTTTGATCTATATTTGATTTCAAGAAGCCTGTGCCGTGGATCAACCTTCATACCGTTGTTATTATTCAGCTACTGGCACTTAAATGGAATGATACTATTACCTCCAATATAGGTCAACTTGATCACTTCTTCAAGGATCCATAGTAGTCACTCTCCGACCCTTCTTACCAGCTACCCTTTACACACATCACTGTTCATTGTACCCTTATGATATCCATATTTGTAGGCATGAAATTTAAAACCATTAATATTATAGCCATTATAACATGTCACATGTTTTGCTGGCTTATAAGCTAATGGTCATAGTCTTTTAGGAATAGAGTCCCCTCTTTGCATAACCTACGTAGTATAAAAAGAATAATTTGATAAAAATTAAAACAAATGAAATGTCAAAAAGGGATGTTTACTAGTTGATGAAATCAATCTATATAGTTTAGTGAATATTGTGTAGAAATTTCTTGTTCACTTATGATATCCATATTTGTAGGCATGAAATTTAAAACCATTAATATTATAGCCATTATAACATGTCACATGTTTTGCTGGCTTATAAGCTAATGGTCATAGTCTTTTAGGAATAGAGTCCCCTCTTTGCATAACCTACGTAGTATAAAAAGAATAATTTGATAAAAATTAAAACAAATGAAATGTCAAAAAGGGATGTTTACTAGTTGATGAAATCAATCTATATAGTTTTGTGAATATTGTGTAGAAATTTCTTGTTCACTTATTCTCAGGTTGTCCTATCTCAATATTCGATCATCATCTTTAAACATGCATAAGATTAGTATACTATAATAAGTAATTGAAGGGTTTGGATTGTGATAGATACTTAATGTACGAATTGACCCCACCATAGTTTAGCAAAATATTTGTCTGTGCCTATTAAAATTCAGCATCTATCAAAATCTGGCGAATCTTACGATCAAATTCACAAGTAGGATAGGCAAATATTGAGATCTCTCGCTCTGATCCCTCACCATCACTATCATCATTTCGGTCAACTTGAGTCAACTTTGTCTACATATTAGGATTAAAGTAGTATTGATTGAAATTTAAAAATTTTTCTATTATATAAGCCTCCATTATAGAATATTCAACTATGGCCTTGTTTTTTACTTTTTTCTTGAGACTATGTATATATCTTTCAAATTGATACATCTACTTGTATTGTACTGGTCTCCCTACCCTAGCTTCATATGCCAGATGAATCACGATGTGCTCCATGGAGTCAAAGAAGCTATGAAAGAATATCTTCTTTAACTTGCATATCATCTTTACACTGCTAGCCTCAAGACTGGAGATATGGTTGGTCAATAATTTGGTAGTACAAATATCTCTGAAGAAAAGACTAAGCTCGGTCAAAGTATTCCATATGAAGTTCGGAAGGAGATCACGCCAAGCCAATGATAGTAATCGTTACATAAAAATATGGCAGTCATAGTTGTTTAGCCCATAGAACCTATAATCTTTGACATTGACACACCGAGCTAGATTACTTGCATAACCATCTAGAAATTTAAGTTTTTTACACCATTTATATATATCCTTCAACTGCTCTCTTGTTAAGGTGTAAGATGCTTTCGACTACAAAAATTCTCTAGATGACACCTCAACCAACTCTCACAGAGGATGCCTGCATATATTTTGCATATCTGCTCGGGCCTTGGAGTTATCCTTCATCTTGCCCTTGATATCCATAATAGTTTAGAAAATATTATTGAATATATTTTTTTTAATGTGCATGATGTCAAGGTTATGATGAATCAAATTGGTACACTAGTATGGCAACTCCTATAAGATGTGCTTCACCCAGTTATGAGTTCTACCAAATTCTTGAGATTTTTGCTTATTAAAAAGTATGCCAAACTAAATTTTATCAACTTAAGATATCCTCTAAAATACTTCTATACCATTGAGGTACAGGGGTGCATGGTCCTTCTCTATCTTATTCCTCATGAAATTATCCTGCTTCTTTCGAAAGGGATGATGCTCAAAAAGAAATTGACGATGACAACCGAACTAGCAGGGCTTAAGACGATGTTCAAGCTAAAATGATTTTATATTCTCCATGCAATATGGGTATGCTAGCTTTCTATGAGTGTCCTATCCTGACAGCATCTCATAAGCAAAAAAATCATTGATTGTCCATATCAGTACAGCCTTCATTATAAAATTCTACTTCTTTGCTATATCATAAGTATGTACGTTATTTGACCATAAAAAATTTAGCTCATCAATAAAAAATCTTAGATATATATCAATGTTAATACTTGGATGTTGTGGTCCAGGAATAACTAATATAAGAAAGATATTATGTTCTTTCATGATATCCCAGGCAGTAGATTATGTGGAGTAATAAAGACCGGTCAACATGAATAAGGGGCCGCTGTATGATTGAATAGTGTAAACCCATCTTTAAATAGACATAGTCAGATATTGCATGATTTCTGAGTAAATAAAGGATAGCAAGCATCAATTTTTTTCTATGCCTCGCTATTCGATGGATGACACATTATATCGATATGCTTGCGAATCCTATCTTTGTGTATCTTATCTACCTTGCAATACTTTTGGATAAGTAGAGCTTCCGAAGCCTAGAAGTGAGGAAAAGGTATCGAATAACTTTATATGGTATGTCCTTCTGATTTTTATCCTCTAGCATCGGCTTAAACTGATTTTGACCGCATATATCACATGAGCTCTTCAGTTGGTCCATCTTATAGAAAAGCATGCAATTATTACGGCATGCATTTATCTTCTCATATCCCATGCCTAACCCTTTTACTATTTTTTTGAAGCATAAAATATCCCAACAAGCTTCTTCTTCAATAGCATCTTCTTTATTATTACTACCATCCTATCATAATAATTGACTATCATATTAAACTCAGCTTTCAAGTTCAATAATTCTAACATAGCTGATAGCATAATACGTGTTGATTCTTATTTTGATTTTGATGAATAATAAAATAGTTAAGTATATATGAGTACTAATTATATGATTAAAGTGTGTTTATCGGATTTATGTACTCATCAAGGTTAGTTTGTGTTGTTAGATCGAAATGCTTGTCATTCAGTTGAAGAAGTCACTTAAGATCATGAGTTTTCAAGCTACATGAACTTTGAAACATAAGAAAGACTTTAAAGAGCTCAAAATTCTAATTTGGATAAGTTTCAGCACTGTTTCAGTCAAGTATCGACTCAGGTGTCGACTTACAAAGGCTTGAGCTGGTATGCAGAGAAAGTTTCAACCAGCACGTAGAAGTGTCGACTTATGAATAGCTAAGTATCGACTCATGTGTCAACTCAAGGCTTGAGACCAAACAGAATACAGAACATGTTGATTTCAAGAGTTTGGTTAAGTATCAATTCATGAATAGCCAAGTGTCGACTCATGTATCAACTCAAGGTCTGAGACCAAACAGATTACAGAACATGCTGATTTTAAGAGTTTGATCAAGTATCAACTCATGGAGATGAAGTGTCAACTCATGGACTGAAGTGTCGGTACTTGCAGACTGACAGCACAGTAATGGTTAGTTTTTTGAAGTGCAAAACTTCTCCATCTCATGTCTAACGGCTAGTTTCTTCTCTCCGATGACTATAAACGGATTTTTAAGGGTTGGAAATATATTTAAACTTCACCAAATACAAGAGGGAAGCACTCATTGAAGAACTAATTGTATACACCTTAAAAATTTAGTACTTTTGAGAGAGTTAGCCTTCAAGCACTCATATTTCAGAAAGAGCATTCAAGTCCACATCTTCAAGCATTATTTGATGCTTCAACAACTTTAAGACAAGTTTTTCGACGACATTCAAGAACTTTATCGATACATTTGCTTTTAATTAGAAAGCTTTTTGTATTCTCACTCTTATACTTAAGTTTTTGTTGTTATTAGTTTCAAGAGAATTGAAACTAGTATTGAAATTTGTTGGTGAGCCTTTGTATGTAAACCAACTGAGGTTGTTGGTTAGCCTTGTGTGAAGACCAACAAAGTTGTTGGTGAGCCTTTGTGTAAAAACCAACTAAGATTATTGGTTAGCCTTGTATGAAAACCAATAAGATTGTTGGCGAGCCTTTGTGTGAAAACCAATTTGGTTTGTTGGTAAGCTAAGAGTGAAAAACCAACTAGGTTGTCGGTAAGCTTAAGTGACAAAACCAACAAGGATTTGACTTGTGAGCCCAGTTAAAACAAGTTGGCTATAATCTTTGAGGATTATAGTAAAATTTTCAAGGGACACTTGGGGAGTGGACATAGGTGCTTGAAGTGCATCGAACCACTATAAAACCTTGTATTTTTATGCTTGATTTTTTTTGTTATTTGTTCTTATTCATTCACTGCATTTACTTGATATAGTCACATTACACTAAACACCTTCACTGCTTTTAAATTAGCATATTCTTGTAAAAAGTTTTTAAAACCCAATTTACCCCCCCTCTTGGGTTGCTTCGCTGGGCAACAGTATGTATTTCATAACCTAGCCATAGTGGTTCATCAGCATCCTTTAGTATACAATAAAAATTACCATTGTTAGCTTCTAAATTGTTCGCCATACCCTAATTAGATTCAGGATTAGCCATATCCATAACTATGTCTACCATTCTATCTATTTTCCTATGCTATTGATTTCTAACCATTGCAACTGTCTCCGATATCTTTTCATACAAATATCAATGCTTATAATTTGCTATAAATCCACTCTTATATAAATGAACACTCATTGTATCCTTATTATGTATTTCTCTATTGACACATCTATTGCAACGATAATGAGTCCATCCTTCAAATAAGAGAGCCATATTTTCAAAAGCATAAATGCAAAAGTACTTAACACCCTCCTTATATTCAACAAAAATCATCCAACTATGATCCATTATATACTATCTAAGAATTATGCATATACAAATACAAGATAAAACACTTACCACTTTTTTTATCATTTAACAAGGCAATACAAGTACTTAAACTGATTAAAGATACTATAGAAAATAAAATAATATAATAAGATTATGGGGATTCTGAGTATGCATTCAAATACGAAAGACAAAACTCAAAAAAATGAGAATGACTGCAGAAAAATTCTAGATACGAAATATAAAGCCTTTGAAATCTAGATATAGGTCATCACTGAGAGATGCTCAGACTTAAAAGTAAAGCCCAAGAAAAAAAGTGAAGCTTTGAAAAAGAATACTCAAGTAGGAGCAAAATATTCATGATGAAGAGATATAGGAATACTTTGCAGGAGGTAAAGTACCAAAAATTAGATATTCAAAAGTTCAAGGCAAGCGAGAAGCATCACTTATCAAACTTTTTAGATGTTTGGTATACTTTGAATTCTTCATTCGATTATTCATCCTCCTCTACGTCTTCTTTTCCTTCCTTCTATTCTTTCCTTTCTTAGATAGATTTTTTCTATCCTAGAAAGGAATGATAAGAAAGAAGAGAAAAAGGTGAAACAGTGGAAAAAGAATCAGATAAAGAATTTGAAAGGTACCGGACATATGTAAAAGACAATGAGCAATGCTCCCCGCTTACAATAAACTTCTGAACCTATAACATCCTGTGCTTCACCTTCAATAAAATACTTATGTACCTCTCCATCATGAAGATTTTGTTCTTACTCAAGTACTTTTCTTTGAAGCCCCATCTCTCCTTTCTTAGACGACACTTTCAAGTCCAAACACCTCTAAACTATGATGACCTCCATCTTCATAACCAAGCTCATATATCTCGGATCTGAAATTTCACCTCCGGTCATTCTCATTCTTCTAGGTTTGGTCTATAATGGCGGGATACAAACTCAATATCCTAGCAACTTTCTCATATCATTTAATACATCTTATCATCAATTAATAGGTAAAGGTCCTATCCCATTCAGGAATTGTATTAATTATATAGGTCAATTACAGTAATCAAACAATATATAATAGGGATTGAAAGAAATTTCGACAGTATTTTCTCTTAGTTCTTTCTACATGACTATATATGCATGAGAACTAAGAAAAAATACTGTCTAAAATTTTTATTGAACCCTCACCAAACCATTTCATTACTATAACTTCTTATAAATTATTTGTAATTTCCAAACTATCCAAACTTTGTAATCAATTGATCAATGTACATAATTTTTCCATTCATATAAAAAAATATAAATATATAGATGCTATAGAATATGTATATTAATCAATTAACGGATCTTTAATTCTATGCAATATTTATAAAAATTAGTGATTTTAAAAAATAAATAAATAATATATATCTAATTAATTTAAAAAATAATTATCAAACATCTAATTAATTAAGCAACTAACTAATTTATTAAATAAATAAATAATTATTACATAATAAATTTATTAAAATAATAACTAATTATTAAATGATTAATTAAATAAATAACAAAGTAATGAATGATTAATTAATTAATTATAAAATAATTTTTGATGATGGCTACTATCATCATTGCCACCGTCGCTAATACTCACATAATAAGCAAGCCCCAGATGGTAGAGCCAATGATGTAGAAGGAGGAACAGGCAATAGTAGCTCGAAAATGGTGGTGTGGAGATATGATCGCAGGAACTGGTGGGAGGCTGAGATTGATGACAGGATAAAATTGGGAAGCATGGGAGCACAGTGATGGTATAAGCTATGGTGAGAGTGGAAGGAGAGATGCCAGGAGGGAGGGGGCATGGGAGCTCGGTGCTGGTACAGGCACCGGCGGGAGCCAGAAGGAGAAGCACTGGACATGGTGAGGGGTCGGTGCTCAACGTAGGTAAGGCACTGGTGGGATTAGGAAGGAGAGGTGCTACCTAGGGGGGACCTCAGTGACAGTACCGACATGGACAGAGCAGGAATGAGGGAAGCCGCAGGGGAAGGGGAGGAGTGGAACGTCGCTAACGGGAATGGGAAGGATGGGCACCACAGGGGGCATGGAAGCTAGCTGACGAGAGCGAGAAGAAGGGAAGCTTCCAGGGGAGGGGAGGAGTGGGAGGTCGCCAGCGGGAATGGGAAGGGGGGGCATGGGAGCTCACTGGTAGGAGTGGGAAAGATAGAAGCCAAAAAGGGAGGGGAGGAGTGAGAGTTCTCTAGCAGGAACATGAAGGAGGGGCACCGTGGGGGGGAGGGAAGGCATGGGAGCTCCCCGACGAAGTGGAAGAGGCGATGGAAGATCAATAGTCACGAGAAGGGGCAGAGAGAAGATGAACAGTCGAGTGGGAATAGGGGAAAAAGCCTGCGGGAGGATTTTAAGAGAGTTATTAGTAACGGTAAACTACCGTCGCTAATTAGTCATCGGTAATATAGCTTATTAGCGATGGCACGTCATCCCTAATATTGGTCAGAAATATCTAAATTTCTATTACCACTATTAGCGATAGCAAGATAAGATAAGCCGTCAATAATAAACTTATTAGCGATGGCAAATTTTTGTTACTACTATTAGTGCTGGCGCATGTCGTTGCTAAAGATAAGAATAGCATCACTAATATTTTTTCTAAAAATAAAAATCATTTAACTTATTAGCGATGGCTACTTTCCATCACTAATAGTATATAAATCGTCAATAATAATTATTTTCAAAAAAATAAAATCCTCTGCTAGTTTAAGCAACAGTCATTGCTAATATCCAATTTCCTGTCGCTAATATCTGATTTCCTATCTCTAATAGTATTAGCAGCGGTGATTTTTATCATCGATGTTTTCATCATTATATACCCTTATTAGCAGGCTAATAGCCATTGCCAGGGGTGAACTACCAGGGGAAGGGGGCCTTGGTCCACCCTAAATTTTTCTTAATTTTTTATTTATAAGTTAAGATTTTATGTAAAATTTTGAATATATATGTATTTGCCTATTTAGCTCCCCCTAAAATTGGGGGTATTAAATATAACTTAAAGAACCTTGGAAAAAGAAGTTTTAAGATGAAACTAATACCATAAATCAACTTTTCTACTTAAAAGTTAGATCACTTCCAACTTTATCTTTTATTTTCAATAATTTTTTTCTTTTCCATAATTATTTAAGAGAAGACAAAGAAATTTCTTTTTGTTGCTCAACCGACACCCATCTCAAGAACCCATCGCCGTTACATTTAGCCAGCACCATCTCGTTTGCCACAACGATGGATGAGATGGTAGTCGGACTTGTCACGTGATGCGACCAGCAGGAACGCCCCCACAGCGAGACGGGGCGATTGCATATGCGTAATGCTAGATACCACCAATGCACTAGCGTGCAACTGCCATTTGGTGGCTTTTGTCAACCTCGCCGCACTAACGGATGTCGCATGTGGTAAAGCCGTGCACCGTCCTAGTGGCTGGATCCATTGCATCGTGCGATCGAATCTTGGGGGGCATGAGCTGGTGGGCACTCGTCATGCCTCAGGCTTGCATCGAGGGCACCGCACTTGCATTCCATCACCATCGGCCCCGTCGCTTGACAAATGCCCCATTCTATCATGTAGTGCCAACGGCGCTGGGCATGATGCTACTGCCACTGTTGCCAATGCGTGCGCTCCTTCACGAGTCCGTGGTACTTATGACTCTTCAAGTTTCAACAACTACTATAGAGAAACATTTTTAATAATGAAGATTGTCATGATGAGATTGTGCAATAAGATGGAAGACAACTTTCTTATCAATTATTTAATCACTTACATTGATAAGGAGATTGCTGAGAATTTTACAGTAAATTTTTATTATTGATAAATTTAGTCCTATTAAACAACATCGAGTACAATTGAAATAATATTTATAAAAAAATATTTAAATTAATTTAAATTATTTATTAATATTTTTATTTTTATATTATTTTGGTTTTCTAGAAAAATTGGTGTGGTCCATCCCTAGCCATCACTATATTAAATTTTCTTGCAGTGGACTCTTCTCCAATTCAAGGCCATCATCTCCTCCGACCCTATTAGATTCCTCCACGGATGGTCCAAAGCCTCCCTCAGCTCTAATGCTTGCTCCGGATCTGGTGTCACCTATGGCACGAGATCCGAGGTAATGGGGCTCAATATATCGACCAAAGGGCTGCCTTTTTCCCTTCTTGTAGCTGATCGAGGCCATTGTGGAATAGTTGCCTAGATCTCGCATGGAGGATGTTGCCAAGTATGCAACCCAAGAGGGGGGTGAATTGGATTTCTAAAAATTAATTGCAAGTGTGTGAATCAATTTAATAAACAATCTAAGTATAATGAAATACAAGTGTAATGTGCTCTTAAAGAGTATGCAGCGAAAATTTAAAAGCAATAAAAGTAAGAGCAAAAGAGAGGGACAAACAATCACAAACACAATCCAAGTATAGTGGTTCGGTGCTTTCCAATGCACCTACATCCACTCTCCAAAGACCACTTGAGAATTCACTATAGTCTCCATCGATTACAGTTAATTAGTTTTTCGGGCTTACTAATCAAAACCCGACTTGTTTTCATAAGGCTCACAAGTCAAAACCTTAGTTTGCAGGCTAACCAAGAACCTAATTGATTTTAAGGCTCACCAACAACCTTCCTTGATTTTACGGGCTAACCAAGAACCTAATTGGTTTTAAGGCTCACCAATAACCTCCTTGGTTTTCAAGGCTAACCAATAACCTCATTGGTTTTTAAGGCTAACCAATAACCTTTACAACAAATATAAAGTTTGAAGTAAGACAATAATAAAAGCTTCCTAAATAAAAGCAGATATCTCTTTGAAGCTTCGAGGAATCGCTTATTTTCAACTTGATGAAGCCTCAATTAATGCTCAAGAATGTTGAACTTGAATACTCTTGAAGGCTTTGAAAGCTTGGAGACTTTTTTTTGCTTGAAAGTAGTTGCTTTCAATGAATGGGAGTGAATGCACTTACCTTTCATTTTCTATTATTGATCATCTTGTGTTTAGATTTGATTTCAATAACTTAAATACATTTCCAAGGTCTCAAAGTCGGTTTATGGCCGTTAGACATGAAAAACTAGCCGTTGGGAGCCAAGAGGGCCAAGTTCTGTATTTGAAAAACTAGCCATTACTGTTCCCATAACTCCAAGTATCGACACTTCAAGCTGTGAGTTGACACTTAGGGTCAACATTTACATTCCATGAGTTGACACCTAGTTCAAATTTTTTCATTGAAGCTCTCTGGAATTTTCAGGTGAGTCGATACTTCTTCTGGTGAATCAATACTTTAGTCAATACTTGAAATCCATGAGTCGACACTTCAGGCAAGTCTTCAATTCCAGCAAGTTCTGTATCAAAATTTTCTCAAGCGATGAGTCGATCCTTGAGTTGACATCTTGAGTCGACACTTCACTGGCATGAGTCGACACTGCAACCGTGCCATCTAAATTCTTTCTACGTGCTGGTTTGAGTCGACACTTGAGTTGTGAGTCGACACTTTGAGTCAATACTTGCTAAGATTTTTTCAAAAAACTATTGAACTATCTTTAAACCAAATTGTGTTGAACTCTTTATGTTATTTCAAGCAATCTCCAAGTGCTCAAGTCCATTTAAAAACTGATCTTTCATTCATGGAGATGACTTCTTCATTTCTTTGACAAGCAATCAAAACTGTTAGAATGATGAGTATATTTTTCTATAAAAATTACTTTAAAGAAATAGTTAGTACTTAACTTATACTTAAATATTTTGCTTATCATCAAAATCAATAACGGAGTTAACAATCTCCCCATTTTTAATGATGACAAAGCCTTTAAGTATAAAACACATAATAAGCTCTTTAAGAGAAGTTTTCAATTTTGCATAAGGCTTATTGCAGAATGTATTTAAATAGAGAAAGAGAGTTTAAAGGCTTAATTGAATCAACTTTTAACTAAGAGTATCAAAGCTAAAAAAAAGGAAATCATGTATCATGATACTCTAAAGAAAACATGCTCAAGAATAATAAATTCAACAGTGAAACAAGGTGAGTATAAATACTCCCCCTCAATAGGTGATTTGAAAAATTTATTTTTCAAAGATCTTTCAATGACATAAAGCTAAAATTAAACATCTAAAATTAAGAATTGGACATGAAATTTTAGCAAAACAGATTTTGCAATCCAAAGGAGGGATTACTTCCTCTCATTTAATGCTCAAAATATTTTTCTTCATTTCAAAACTTATCTTCATTGCACAAGAAATATATATATCTTTTATCTCTCATTACTTACGTACTTTTTAAAACTTATCTTTCATTTATACTTATATCTTTTCTACTTACTTAACCTTCTCCCCCTTTTTGTCAACATTAAAAAGGAATAGAGAGAAGTCAAACAACTAAAATTCAAAACTGTAACTCATTCATTCATTCAGAAGTGACAACATGCAAAGTCATAATAGTCCAATCATTCATGATATTTCATTCATTGATACATGTTTGATACAAAAGAGTAAGTAAACATAAAAAACTATCTAAACAGCATACAAGGAGTATATAAGTGTAAACTATCTAAACAAAAAGAGTATCCTAAGCACTATCCTCATCATCCGAGGATCTAATGTCGATCGGTCTATATCAATAGAAGCACGAGATTGAGGCCACATAGATCGAAGATCACGAAGACGGGTCCTGGTCGGTTTCGATGGAACACGATGGTCTCGTCCTCTGCATCTAACATAAGTCCTACCTTTAGATGGTGCAAATGAGGTCGAAGCTATGTCAGTAGCAGGAGAAGAACAGATCAGAGTGGCAGTATCAACAACTGTATAAAAAGGTGTATGATCGAATATAAGACCTGAATCAAGATGATGGAAACCAGGGGTATAAAATCCTAGTTCCTTGATAAGGGAAGATGTATGTAATGGGGAAGAATCAATGATAGGAGTATCAGTAGCTGAAGGTATGATAGGTGTAGGTGAAGGAATGGAAGTGTGATCAGCTGGTCTAGAAAGAGGAGTGGGTAGAATAGGAGTCTGGAAGGATGAACTCGATGGATCATGAATCGGACTCCTAGGAGGGTCAGCTGTTGTCTCCGGCACTGGCTCTGTCATCAAATCTACCATGTCAAACTCATCAGAGTTAGTCTCATCCAAATCTGGTCCTGAAGCAGGTGGTGCTGGAACTGAATCAGCTGGAGCAGAAGTATCAGGAGCACTCCTAAAAGAAGGTATACTCAAAGTGGACAGAATGGCAAAGATCCCATCTCTCAGTCCGCGATGGCTCTCTCTCATCTCCATATGATATATGTCGACTCGCTGACGAATGATCATCAACTCAGTCTCAATGAGAGCGACCCTATCCTTTAGACTCTCAGAAACTTCAGGGATGTCAGACTGTGCTAGCTCAGACTGAGGAGTTGGCTCTGGCTGCGCTAAAGACTTGGGCTATATCTCAGGCATATCATTAGGTGGCTTTGAGGGCCCTGCCTCACCCAAAAAGATGCGCTCTTCCTCTACTATATCCTCATCTTTGTCAATGGCCTGACCAGATACTCGTCGTCTCCACTGGCCTCTAACAAGCTGGTACCACATCCGGTGAAGAGATCTGATATCATAAACATCAGTGTGCAGTAGCTGCCGGTAGGGTTCATCATCCATCACTTCACCATAAGCTCTAAAAAGTAAAGTCAAGCCCATCCCATAGGGCAAACACAGTCTCTGGCTAATCGATGCCTCCGTCAACTAATGTACCATAAGTACCGGTAGGCATATAGGAGTGTGCTGTACCAGAGAAACCATCACCAACATCTCTCGTTCTATGATGAAGTCGAAACGACCGGTCTTCAATAGAAGAATCTGGGCTACTATGTGATGCAGCAACCTTATCTCAGCTGATAGTCTCGAAGCAACCATAGTGGCTCCCTCAGGTAAGTCATCTATCTCGAAGATACAATGAAGACCACTGAATCTATCTACTAGACTGTCTATAATAGAACCTCTCATGGATATGTCCCATACTCTGTTGTCACTAGGACATCTCCGCCTCGCACTTGAGCTACCCATCCATCACTACCTTAAGCTAATGGATCATAGAACTCTCGAATCAAACCCGGGTAAAATCTCTCTGTCAAAGAACAAAATGGCACCAAGCCTGTATCTTTGAGCCACTGACCTATTCTAAACTGCTGCTGATCAATGAACTCGAAGTCCACGCGACGTCCAGCAATGATGGTCTTCGATTCTATCCGACTAGCTGTAGGAAAGAGAGGTCTAGCAGTGACATTGGGTACATCTACTGCTCTGGCTTCATGCTTAGCCTTCGTTCTTCTTTTTTCTTCTTGATTGGATGGTCTTGAATGCCGGACAACTTGCTTCCTAGGCCCCATTCTAAATATACAAGATTGGATTGAAATGTGGGAAGAAACCTAGGGCTTCTACGGTTCAAAATCAAAAGGAAGGGAGAAGAATGGTAGAAACCGAAGCTAAAACCATCCAAAATAAAAATTTGAGAAGGTTGGAGGTCCGATTTGGAAGGAAGGAGTGGGAGGAATAGTATAAGAGATGAGCCAACTCGATTTGGAAGGAAAAAGATAAAGAAAACACTTCGTTTTCCTGTTTTTATTTTGGTCTATCGCCGTTCAAGTGTCGACCCATGACACAGAGTCAAGTGTCGATACTTCCAGGTATCGACACTTCCAAGTGTCGACACTTCGACTTAAAATTGAGAAAAAATAGGAAATGAAGTTTTGATCATAGTGAATAGAATTTCAAAAGAATTCAAGAAAATTAAACATAGTTGATAGCAAAATTGATCATTCAAGAGTCAATGAATATGAAGAGATCGAAATTTTCACTCAAAAGGGTTGATGACCCCAAGTTCTCTTCTAATCATACTGAACTAATCTTCTTGGAGAGGCTTAGTCAAAATATTAGCTAATTGCATTTTAGTAGAAATAAATTCAAGCACAATATCATTATTTTCAACATGATTTCTAATGAAATAATGCATAATTTCAATATGTTTATTTCTAGAGGGCTGAACAGGATTTTTAGTTAAGCATATTGCACTAGTATTATCATATTTTATGGGTGTCTTAGTTAGTTTGATTCCAAAATTTTCAAGTTATTGTTTAATCCACAAGATTTGAGTACAACAACTTTCTGCTGTAATATACTCAGCCTCAGCTGTGGATAGTGCAACCGAAGTTTGTTTCTTGCTAAACCAAGAGATTAAGTTAACTCCAAGAAATTGGCAAGTTTCACTAGTACTTTTTCTATCAAGTTTATATCCAGCAAAATCAATATCAAAAATCCAATTAAGTCAATAGAATAATCTCTAGAATACCATAAACCAAAATCAATTGTACTAGATAAGTATCTAAATATATACTTAACAGCCAACAGATGAGACTCTTTAGGATCAAATTGATATCTAGCATACATACATACACTAAACATTATATCTAGTTTACTAGCAGTCAAATATAATAAAGAGCCAATCATATCTCTATATAATTTTTGATCAATAGATTTACCATGTTCATCTTTATCAAGTTTACAAGAGGGACTCATAGGTATACCTATTGACTTAGTAGTCTCCATCCCAAACTTCTTTAACATTTCTCTCATATACTTAGCTTAGTTGATGAAGATCTTATTCTTAGTTTGCTTGACTTGGAGTCTGAGAAAAAAATTGAGTTCTCTTATCATGCTCATTTCGAACTCTCCCTGTATAAGCTTAGCAAACTCTTCACAAAGAATCTTATTAGTAGCACCGAATATAATATCATCAACAAAATTTGTACTATTAATAAATCATCAATTTTCTTCTTTAAAAATGAAGTTGTGTCAACATGGCCTCTAGAGAAATCATTTTCAATCAAAAATTTGCTGAGACTTTCGTACCATGCTCGATGTTGCTTTAAACCATAAAATGCTTTGTACAATTTAAAAACATGATTAGGATGTGCATTATTTTCAAAACTAGATGGTTGTTCAACAAATACTTCTGCTATATAACCATTTAGAAAAGTACTTTTAACATCCATTTAAAAAAATTTGAATTTTATAAAATAAGCAAATGCTAATAGTAGTCTAATTGCCTCAAGTCTAGCAACAGAAGAAAAGGTTTCATCAAAATCAATTTTTTTCTCCAGATTGTAACCTTTGGCAACTAGCCTAGCTTTATTTCTAGTTACAATTTTATTTTCATCCAATTTATTCCTAAATATCCATTTTGTGCCAATAATAGAAACGTTAGATAGTTTTTCTATTAATGTCCAAACATTATTTCTTTCAAACTGAATTAATTCATATTGCATAGCATTTATCCAGTTAGGGTCTTTTTCAGTATCTTCAAAATATTTTGGTTCAATTTGAGAAACAAAAGCAATATAATCACATTCATTTCTAATTAAAGATCGAGTTCTTATCCCTTTTGATGGATCACCTAGGATTGACTCCTTAGGTTGCGTTTGGTAGACGGTAATTTATCTAGATTATCGATAATTTGAAAGTGAGCCCACCAGAAACTACGTTTGGTATTTATGTTAAATGAAAATCTATCTTGAACCGGTAATCCGGATTACCTCTCATGTGGCAATCCAGATTATCTCAGGGAGGGGTGGCTATCCAGATTACGGGAGATATGGTAATCCATTTTATTTTTTTTGACAAAATTATCCTGTCCCTTTTCGTGAACGAAACTGTCCTCTCTTCCCTCTCCTCTGGTTTCTCCTCCTCGTCATCGTCGTCCCCCAGGCACATCCATCTCACCTACGCTCCAATTTCTCCACCCAAGGTATGGCTACTCTTTTACTCACTTTCTATATTTCTTTCTTTCTCCAACTCTCTCTCCCCCCTTCCCAATCTATCAGCATCTGTTATCGTTTATTGGCATTTTGTTTTCCGTTTTTTGTTAATGGTGTTAGAAGTACCATGAATAAGAATAAGGAGCATCCTGTTGGCATATTTTTTTTTCTTGACGGGTCATATCTGGATCTGGTGTCTAGGTTGGGTCTAGATATATCCACTGGCCGAGATAAGATGAGAGCGAGCATTGATTGAGTGATGCTGTCGCATTTCTATTTTGCAAGATAACAAGAAGTTATCACCCACACATTGCTATTTTGCTTTCCAACAATTAATGCACCATTGCAATGAATGCATTTGTGATGTATGTTAAATGGAATTTCCATGTCTAGCATATGTTTGATGTAATGACCATATGGTTTTTCATGTAAATTTTAAGGAGTCGGTGCTGAGCAATTTATTCAAATTTTATCCTACTTCAATCACACCAACATATAATAAATTGCAAGTAAAACTGTAGAAGTTTAAAAACACATAACACTGTTTAAGATCATTCCAAAATACTGTTCGAAGTAAATAATGAAAATCCAAGAAACAGAGAACAAAATCATAACCAAAACTGTCGTGCTACCCATATGTTGGTATTTATTTTAAATTTGATGTTAGTTTAACTTATAATTTGTTAAAATATTTATTTAAATGTGCTCAAATATATTATTATTATTTTTTTTTTGTGATCAGACTATCATTTAGATGGATCGACTACCAGTAGAGTTGCTTCCAAAAATAGCAACTATCATTGCAATGTACATCAACCTTCATAAGGCCATTGTTGCGTTAATTGGTATATTGCATACATATTGTGTTACCTTATTGATTGGGAGAAGTAAAAAGAGAAAAAGGATTGATTTTGGTGAGTATGAAAGACACAAGATTAGAGAAATTACTTTATACAAGATTGTATTTGACTTTGAGTTGGCATGTATAGAAAATACGCGCATGGATAGGAGAAGTTTTCATGCATTATGTGATATGTTACAAACTACTGGAAGATTATCGAGTATGAAAAATATGTGTTGATGGTTGCTATATTTTTATATATATGTGTTTACCATGCTAAGAATAGAGTCATTAAAAGACAATTTGTTAGGAATGGTGAAACAATTAGTAGGCAATTTACAACTGTGTTGAAGTCTATTCTTCTTTGTTGTTGTCCAGGTGGCTTTATCCAAGAGGGGGATGAATTGGGAATTATAAAATTTTGCAAGTATGTGCACAAGTAATTCCTTTTAGTGGTTGAGTGCCGTGTTAATCAGAGAATAAGTGCAGAAGCAGAAAAGTAAATCAAACACAACACAAACAAGGCAAGTTTATAGTGGTTCGGAGCAACCTAGCTCCTACGTCCACTATCCAAGTTCACCACTTGGGATTTTCATTATATCCCCCAAATCGAAATACAGTCGGATTGTTTTACAGGCTCATAATCCCAACCTCTACACTTTGGTTTTTAACCAGGGCTCACCAAAGAAACCCAAACTAGGTTTTCACAGGCTCACCTAGAACCTCTACTATTTGATTTTAAGTAGGCTCACCAAAGAAACCTATTTGGTTTTTACAACCGGGCTCACCAATAATCCAAGTATTCTAAGAGTAGAATAAGAAAAGCAACAATAATGACAAACTTAGTTGTCTGGTGGTTGCCAATGCAGCTCGAGTGAAGCTTAATTGAATGCTCTTCAATGCACTTCAATGGCTTCCTTGCTTTCCTCAAAAGGTGCTTCAAGCTTTTGATAAGAGTTAGTGAAGGCTTGAAGGCTGACTTCAAAGCTCAAGTGCTCTCTCTTCTCACTTCAATAAATATTCAATAACTATTCATTAACTCATTAGTCTCTTCAAGGATGTTCTCATACCTCATTTATAGAGACTTCAACTGCCTTCCCTTGATTTTGAGCATTGTAGCATTGGGAGGTGACAGGTTACCATTGGAGCACTTTTGGAATTTAAAAACAGAAAACTGGAACTAGCCATTGGAGGTGACCCCGTCATTCCAGTCGGCTTGGACAATCTTCGAGTCGGCTCGGATCAAGTTCGGGTCAGCTGGGCTGAACGCCAGTCGGCTGGGTTCCACAGTTGAGAAAAAGGCTCACTCTGGACGAGTCGGCTAGGCTGAAATCTAGTCGGCTCGGATCCTTGAGATTCTCAGAACGTTCTTAACCATGTTCTGGATGAGTCGGCTGGGTCTTGGTGCCAGTCGGCTGGATCTGTGTGCCAGAGAACTTCTTTCCTATGCCAGTGCCAGAGTCGGCTGGTTCCCCCATCCAGTCGGCTCGAGAGTGGTTCTTCAGCCAGATCAAATTCACTTCTCCAGAACTCTTGTGCCAAGCTTTGAATACCTCTTCAAGGTCTTCTTATAATAAAATCAAGAAAAATTGAAGCTTGAAAACTACTAGAAGTAATCCTTTATCTTTGATTTAAGTAGGAAATTTTTTTGTTGGGTTCTTCTTTACAAGATTATAAACACTTTACAACTCAACACAAAGCAATAAAAATTGTAGGATTTAGAAAGTATGTCAATGTAGTTGTCCTACAAAAACTTGTCAATCATTTGAAGAGTTATTAGATAACCAAATGTATGCTCCAATGTTTTGTAATCATCAAAATTACCTTAGGGGTCAACATTTGTCATGAAATATTGCTGAAGAAACCAGAGCCCGTTCTTGATAACTCAACTGACTATAGATGGAAATGGTTCAAGGTACTTTTTCTAATTAGATGGATAAATATTATCTTCATTTTGAATTATTTAAGAAGCAGTTTATACTATTATAATAATAATATTTTATTTGTATTGTAGAATTGTCTAGGTGCCTTAGATGGGACATATATTAGATGCACAATCCTTGACATTGACAAGCCTAGGTATAGAACAAGAAAAGATGAAATAGCTATGAATGTTCTAGGAGTTTGTAGTCAAGATATGTAATTCATCTATATTTTACCTGGATGGGAAGGATCAGTTGCAGATGGTAGAGTATTAAGAGATGCGTTATCAAGAACAAGAGGTTTAAAAGTAACCCATGGTAATAGCTCTACTTGTTTAAAACTTCTTTTCATTTATATGTTGAACTTATTTTCTAACAAGATTTGTACTTATATTAGGTTATTATTACTTGTGCAATACTGGATATACAAATGCAGAAGGGTTTTTAACTCCAAATATGGGTCAACGATATCATTTGAATGATTGGAGACAAAATCATCTACCTACAACGCCACAAGAATATTTTAACTATAGGCACTCATCTGCCAGAAATATCATTGAGAGATGCTTCGGTTTTCTTAAAATGAGATAGGCAATTCTTAGAGAGAAGTTATTTTATCCAGTAAAAACACAAGCAATAATCATTAATGCATGTGCTCTTCTTCATAACCATATTAGAAAAGAGATGTCCATTGACCCAACTGAAGATGAGATGCCTGATGTCCTCCTGACAGAAGAAAATAGCAATGAAGGAGAACTGATTGATCACGTTATGAGTACAAATGCTTGGACTCAATTTAGGGATGACTTGGCACAACAAATGTGGGACCAATCTAGAACTTGAAAAAATTCTCAAGACTATTACAAATTTTGTTATGTATTCAAATTTTATGTATTTGAGTCTTATTTTAATATGAACCTTGTTGCAAATTATGATTGAACATTATTACTACCATTTGGAATATGGATGCATAGTAATATTACTTTCGGATTGTTTATCTTTATTCAACTTATTGTTGTTGTTTTTTTAATTTGCAATATAAACATCTATTATCTTTTGTATTACATACTTATCATTTAGATATGGATGCTTCTATAAGTCAAAGGAGGAACCAAGGAAAGAAGCATCAATAGAATGTAGAGGAAGATGCTACACTAATTCATGACTGCTTGATTTGAAGAATGATCCTATGTGGAGGGGAGAGGGTGGCAATTTCAAGACTGGGTTCTTACCTTAATTGGAGAAGATGATCGCAAACAAGATTCCTAATTGTAGCATCAAGGCTCATCCACACATCCAATCAAGGTTCAAGTTGTTGAAACAACAATATGGTGCTATTTATGATATGTTGAATACATCAGGATTTGGATGGGATGATACAAAAAATTGTATTACTTATGATCAAGATGTATGGGACAACTGGATCAAGATAATTGTACAACATATTAAATATTTCTTCATTGTTATTTATTTTTTTCTACTTTATGTGTAGTTTACTTAATTTATCTTCCTTTCATTATGATAGAGTCATCCTTAAGCATTTGGTCTTTGGAATAAGCTATTCATATACTTAGAGGAACTCTCAATCATATTTGGAAAAGATCGTGCAACAGGTCAGAGGGTTGAAGATCCTGCAGATACAGCAAATAAAATCCTTACAGAGGGATTGAATAGTGAAGAGGTGGTCTAGTTTGTAGATCCTACCGAATTTGAAAGTTACAACTTGATTCTCCAAACTCCTACCAGTCATGCTCAACAAAGTGTTTCTTCATCAAGGTCAAGAAAAAGGAAGGCTTCTAATGAGAAAGACGTTGCTCTTACAAGCACTTTGATTAAAACTATAAATAATCTTGAAGTATGTGTGAAAGTTCAAGTAAAGGTATTGATAAGTTGTCAAATTGTTTCCAGTTTCTTGCAAATGATGAAGAGATGAAGAAGAAAGTTTATGAGGCAATAGTGGAGATTGAAGATTTGGGGTTGCATGAGTCATTGATGGTTAAAACTGGATTGATAATTGCTCGTGATAGTGCAAGTCTGACTTACTTTTTTTCACTACCTCAGAGGTTGAGAAAATATCATGTATTGGATGTCCTTGGTTTGAATCATAATTAGGACATTTTATATTACCAGTTGTGATTATTTTGGATGCTATGGTTGTTTGGTTGTTTGAAAGATGATATTTATATTAAGGTATTGTTTAGATTATTATTGAATTGTTTATATTATGTTACTGTTTAATTTTTATTGGATTGTATGTCATACAATTTTATGATGTATGTTACTATTGTACCATGATCGGTAGAATTGAATTATATTTTAATTTATGATCACATGATATGGAAAAGATCCAACTGTTATATAAAAAAGATCCACTTTCTTAATTTGAGGATCATCAGTGTTGAAGTGTCGTCATATATAAATATAGGTTGTTTCAGGTCAAACATGTAATAATATATGAATTTTAATAAACTTGACTTAGGGGTATTTTGGTAATTTGAGCTTAGATTACTGATAATCTATTTATCATACCAAACACGGTAATCAATCTTACTAATAGATTACCTGTGTATACCAAACACAGTAATCAGCATTACTGGCAATCTATCTAGTGATAATCTATCTTGTAGGTAATCCAGATTATCATTAAGGATTTCCTAGCGATCCACCAAATGCATCCTTAGGATGTCCATGAGCATACCTCCACTCCTTAGGTAGATCTCGATGCTTTGGTGTGGATTGTATAGTTTCTTCTCTTTCATATTTTTCTTGATCTTCTTCATTTTGTTGAGAGGGTTGATCATCCAATGTTAGCTCTTCAGCTTTTCAGCACCTGCACATGCATCAGATGTATCCTTTTTTCTAGAGGATTTGTTAGTAGACTCTTCAAAAACTACATGTACAGACTCCTCTACAACTAGGATTCTTTTGTTAAAAATTTTGTATGCCCTGCTTGATATGGAATATCCTAGAAAGATACCTTCATCAGACTTGGCATCAAATTTTTCAAGATTGTCTTTACCATTATTCAAAATAAAACATTGATAACCAAAAACTCGAAAATATTTTAAAGTTAATTTTCTTTGATTCCAAAGTTCATAAGGAGTTTTCTTTAAAATAGGATGAATTAAAATGTGATATAAAACATAACAAGCAGTATTAATTGCTTCGGCCCAAAATTATCTTGGCAAATCATTTTTATAAAGCACAGTGCATGCCATTTCTTCCAAAGTATGATTTTTCCTTTCTATCATCCCATTCTGTTGAGATGTCCTAGGTGCAGAAAAATTGTATTCAATGCCTTTTTCATTGCAAAAATTTTTGAAATCTTGATTTTCAAATTCAGAATTATGATCACTACGTATGCAAATAACTGAAGTATCTTTTTTATTAGATACCTTTCGATAAAACTTTGTGAATATAGAAAATGATTCATCTTTATGAACGAGAAAGAAAATTCAAGTAAACCTTGAAAGGTCATCCACTATAACTAATCCATATCTCTTACCTCCTAGACTAGATGTTCTAGTTGGTCCAAAGAGATCCATATGGAGTAGTTCTAATGGCCTACTAGTAGTAACAAAGCCTTTAGGTTTGAAAAATATTTTTACTTGTTTTCCAAGTTGGCAAGCTTTACAAACTCTATCTTTTTCAAAACTAAGTTTTGGCAAATATCTTACTAAATCCTTTTTGCAAAATTTTGAGAGTAAATACATACTAGCATGTCCTAGTCTACGATGCTAAAGCCAATTAGTTTCATTTATAGTAGAATTCATTGCAACTAGGCATTCTTCATTAGGTAAAGATAGATTGTCCAAATTCACTAGATAAACATTACCATGCCTTTTTCCAATGAATTTTACTCCAATTTTATCAGGACTAGCAATCATGCAATAGGATGATTTGAAAACAACTTGAAAACCTTTGTCACAAAATTGGCTAATACTTAAAAGATTATGCTTTAAACCTTCAACTAAAAGATCATTTTTAATGCAAGTAGAAGGGAAGATGTGAACCTTACTAATATCAATGATTTCTCCTTTACCATTATCACCGAAGGTCACATTCCCTCTATTTATTGCCTCAAGAGAGATGAATTACTTCATATCTCCTGTCATGTATCTTGAACAACCACTATCAAGATACCTTAGCCTTTTATATTTCTTGGTTGCAAGACACACTAGTAAAACAAATCAAGTTTTATTTTTAGGTACTCAAGCCAACTTGGGTCCTTTAGGGTTAGTAATTAAATTGGTTTTTTGCATAAAAAACATGTAATGCTTGATGATGCAGGTACAAATAATTTTTTAAAATATCTTTGCTATTTTTAAAGTTTATATCATAATCCTGCTTTATTAAAAATAGCTCTTTGATTTTTAGAAAAAAGATCTAGTTTTTCAGAACTATAAGTAAACTTTTCAACAAAGGGTTTTATTTTATCAAGTTCATTTTTATAGTTGTTTTCTATCTCTAGATCTTTGTTTTTCTTTAAAAGATCACCATTTGAAACAATAGTTTTAGATCTTTTTAAAACTTCATTTTTCATTGTTAAAGCTTTGTTTTTCTTTTCTAAAACATCAAGTTTACTTTTCAATTCACCGACTTCATTTAAAAGAGAATTGTTTTCATGTGAAAAACTATTTGCATGCTTTTTTAATTTTCTATTTTCAGATAAAATCAATTTATAATCATACATCAATTCATCAAATGCATTTTTCAATTCATCAAAAGTAAAATCTACTTCAGAATCAGAAATTACCTCTTCTTGTTCTTCTTGTTGTGCCATGAGACATAGATTGACAACTTCAGTTTGTTCTTCATCTGAGTTGGAGTCCTTGCTGTCACTCCAGGTTGCCATCATAGCTTTCTTCCTAAGCTTCTTTCTTGATTTCTTTAGGAGAGGACAGTCAAACTTGTAATGTCCGGCTTGCATTCGAAGCATGTTGGTATTTCCTTATCCTTTTCTTTTTCTTTCTCCTTTTCTTTTTCCTTATCTTTACTTGTTTGGAACCTTTTCTTGTAAGGGAACTTTCTTCTTTTTATAAATCTTCTAAACTTTCTTACTAGAAGAGCTTCCTCACTCTCATCCTCTTCTTCTTCTGATTCTTCATTTTAGGGTTTTTCTTGAATTGCAGATTTGGATGCTATCCCCTTTTTCTTTTTGTCCAAGTCCATAGATTTTTGTTTCAGATTTAGCTCATAAGTCATAAGCAATCCCACTAGTTGCTCCAAGGATAGTTTATCAATATCTTTAGTTTCTTGCATGGTGGTCACTTTTGGATTCCTTGAAGTTGGTAGTGACCTGAGAATTTTATTGACAAGATCAGCATTAGACATGATTTTTCCTAAACTTCTCATGCTATTGACAATGTTTGTGAATCTAGTGTACATGTCAGTAATATATTCATTTGGTTATATTCGGAACATCTCATAAGTGTGCACTAACATGTTTACTTTAGTATTCTTCACTTGATCAGTACCCTCATGGATAATTTTAAGTGTGTCCCATATTTTCTTAGCAGATGTGCATGTAGAAATCCTATTAAATTCACTATGATCTAATGCACAATAAAGAAAATTCATTGCTTTCGCATTAATCTCGAACTATTTAATGTCATTTTCATCCCAATCCTCTTCGAGCTTTAGGATGGAAATACTATTAACCACAATCGAATGAATATATAGACCTTTATCAACAACTTTCCATAAATTATAATATATTGAATGCATATAAATTCTTATTCTAGTTTTTCAATAAGTATAATTTGTTCCATTAAAATATGGAGGTCTATTCGAGGCTTGTCCCTCAACTACACTAGTACCAAAGGGGGTTGCTATTGATTTTACTCAAGGCGGTTAGACCTATATACTGAGAACTTGGCTCTGATACCACTTGTTGCCCCGTAAGCAATCCAAGAGGGGGGTGAATTGGGTTTCTTAAAAATTATTTGCAAGTGTGTAAACCAATTTAATAAACAATCTAAGTACAATGAAATACAAGTGTAATGTGCTCTTAAAGAGTATGCAGCGAAAATTTAAAAGCAATAAAAGTAAGAGCAAAAGAGAGAGACAAACAATCACAAACACAATCCAAGTATAGTGGTTCGGTGCTTTTCAATGCACCTACATCCACTCCCTAAGGACCACTTGAAAATTCACTATAATCTCCATCGATTATAGCCGATTAGTTTTTCGGGCTTACTAATCAAAATCCAACTTGTTTTCACAAGGCTCACAAGTCAAAACCTCCATTGGTTTTGCGGGCTAACCAAGAACCTGATTAATTTTAAGGCTCACCAACAACCTCCTTTTCAAGGCTAACCAATAACCTGCTTGGTTTTCAAGGCTAACCAATAACCTTTACAACAAATATAAAGTTCGAAGTAGGACAACAATAAACGCTTTCCAAATAAAAGCAGATATCTTTGAAGCTTTGAGGAATCGCTTGTTTTCAACTTGATGAAGCCTCAATTAATGCTCAAGAATGTTAAACTTGAATGCTCTTGAAGGCTTTGAAAGCTTGGAGACTTCTTTTTGCTTGAATGTAGTTACTCTCAATGAATGGGAGTGAATGCACTTGCTTTTTCTATTTTATTGTTGATCCTCTGGTGTTTAGATTTGATTTCAATCACTTAAATACCTTTCCAAGGTCTCAAAGTTGGTTTATGGCCGTTAAACATGAAAAACTAGCCATTGGAAGCCAAGAGGACCGAGTTCTGTATTTGAAAAACTAGCCGTTACTATTCCTATAACTCCAAGTATCGACACTTCAAGCTGTGAGTCGACACTTAGGGTCGACACTTACATTCCTTGAGTTGACACCTAGTTCAAATTTCTTCATTGAAGCTCTCTGGAATTCTCAGATGAGTCGACACTTCTTTTGGTGAGTCAATACTTGACATCCATGAGTCGACACTTCAGGCAAGTCTTCAATTCCAGCAAGTTCTGTATCAAAATTTTTTTAGACGATGAGCCGATCCTTTAGTCGATACTTAACTAGCGTGAGTCGACACTTCAACCATGTCATCTAAAATTCTTTCTGTGTGCCAGTTTTAGTCGACACTTCCACAGTTATGAGTCGATACTTGAGTTGTGAGTCGACACTTGCTGAGATTTCTTTAAAAAATCATTGAACCTTTGCTGAAACCAAATTGTGCTGAATTCTTTATGTTATTTCAAGCAATCTCCAAGTGCTCAAATCCATTTAAGTACCGATCTTTCATTCATGGAGATGACTTCTTCATTTCTTTGACAAGCAATCAAAGCTATTGGAATGATGAGTACATTTTTCTATAAAAATATACTTTAAAGAAATAATTAGTACTCAACTTATACTTAAGTGTTTTACTTATTATCAAAATCAATAATGGAGTTAACAGAGCATGACTAGAAAGTTGAGCTCCGCACTAGGAAAGTTGGTGGAGCTGGGGGTTCTTTTGCTTCCTTTCCAGGTCTTTGATGGTGTGATACCTATGGTGACTTGGGAGCTAGAAAACTTGGAGGTTCTTTATCTCGAGGGAAACTCGTCCGACTCTCTTCCCTCCCATTTCATGCATGGCTTGCATGTGCTCAATTTAGCCTCCAATCTGCTCCAAGGTGAGATTCCACCCTCACTCTCAAACTACATGCATTTAGAAATCCTAGATGTCTCTGGCAACCATCTCAATGGCATGATCCCCAGGTTCCTTGGTGACTTTCCCAAGTTAAGAGAGCTATCTCTATCTTTTGACCGGTTCACTGGTGCGATTCCTGATGAGCTTGTAGTTGGTTGCTAGATTCTCGAGCATTTTGACCTATTGGCGAATCTTCTGGTTGGTAGCATTCCTAGTGGCTTAGGGAATCGCAGTGAGCTTTGGTCCCTGTTGCTATTTCTCAATTTGTTGGATGAAGTTATTCCTTTAAACCTTGGCTGGTTGAAAAAGCTTTAAAATTTGGATGTTTCATGGAACAGCTTGAGTGGCTCTAAACCTGTAGAGCTCGAAGGCTGTGTCGAATTTTCTGTTATTGTTCTTTCGAATCCATACTCTCTGATGACCAGTTCTGATAACCCGAACTTGGAATTAGAAATATATTCTTGGACCCGGATCCGATCTAGATCCGAATCGAAGCCGCATTTTATGGATTGGAACCGGATTATATAGGAATCCAATCCAATCCAATTCAAATAATTTATTAAAATAAAAAATTTAATTTAGTCTGATTTAATTTTTTATTAGACTAAATCTAGATTAAATATGGAGACTTGGTTAAAAAATTAAATATTACTCATGGCCCGGACTGATTCATTTGCACCCAATTTGTTATCTTCACGTCTTTGTAATGGAATGAGAAAGGGTTGCCTTCTTTTCAACAAAGATATTTTTCCAGAAAATCATTCTCCGACTCCTCTCACGTCACATCGGCCCATGACTCCTTGCATCCCTACGATTCTTCCAGCCGTCTGCCAGATCGAGCAACTGCCGGGTTTATGAGGACCTTCGATTCCAAATATTATCCTCCAGGCGTACGTAGCCTCTTTAAATCTTCACCGGTCATGTCACTGATGTCATTAAAAAGAGTACGTGACTTCTATCTGTTTGACAAAATGCCTAAATAGTTTGTAGCCCCCTTTATCGGAAAGATACACGGAAAAGTAAATAAAGTCTCGGTAACCCACTGGTGCGGTGCGAAAAGTGTAAATGGGGGGAGAAAACTAATGGGCAAGAAGGAAAACTGGAGGGCGCTACACCGTGTGCGAAGAGGAGATGGTCAGCGAAAACGAGGGTCAGAGATTTTATATATATATATTATACCTTCATTAGAAGGGTTTATTACTCTGATGATCTACTTATGATTATACTTTCTCTCGCGGCTTTACACGGTTACATTTTTATTTCTTATTTTATGGTTATGGTTTAATTAACGAACTTTCTAGTTGGCTTTACATTTGTTGTTCATAAAACAAATTTTATTTACCAAATTAACAGAACAAGTGACCATTTTCAAAATCGTAATTCTTAGTTCAACTATTCTGACAGTAGGATCCAAACCATCTATTGGTAAAACTTCGAAATTTGCGTATCTGCTACCATAAAGTAATTTTCATACATCAAGGTCTTGCCAATTTACATTTTTATTTCTTATTTTATGGTTATGGTTTAATTAACGAACTTTCTAGTTGGCTTTACATTTGTTGTTCATAAAATAAATTTTATTTACCAAATTAACAGAACAAGTGACCATTTTCAAAGTCGTAATTCTTAGTTCAACTATTCTGACAATAGGATCCAAACCATCTATTGGTAAAACTTTGAAATTTGCGTATCTGCTACCATAAAGCAATTTTCATACATCAAGGTCTTGCCAATTTACATTTTTATTTCTTATTTTATGGTTATGGTTTAATTAACGAACTTTCTAGTTGGCTTTACATTTGTTGTTCATAAAATAAATTTTATTTACCAAATTAACAGAACAAGTGATCATTTTCAAAATCGTAATTCTTAGTTCAACTATTCTGACAGTAGGATCCAAACCATCTATTGGTAAAACTTCGAAATTTGCGTATCTGCTACCATAAAGCAATTTTCATACATCTAGGTCTTGCCAATTTACATTTTTATTTCTTATTTTATGGTTATGGTTTAATTAACGAACTTTCTAGTTGGCTTTACATTTGTTGTTCATAAAACAAATTTTATTTACCAAATTAACAGACAAGTGACCATTTTCAAAATCGTAATTCTTAGTTCAACTATTCTGTCAGTAGGATCCAAACCATCTATTGGTAAAACTTCGAAATTTGCGTATCTGCTACCATAAAGCAATTTTCATACATCTAGGTCTTGCCAATTCTGAAGTATGGGTGTATAAAATGGCAAGCTGTGATATACTAAACAAACTTCCTTGTTTCTAAAATAATTATTTTTATAGGGAATAGGAATTCCTAAAAAATCACCTGCCTTACATGTACAGTAGTTCTGTCAACCCTAGAGCTATTCCGGTTAAAATTTTAAAAATTAAGGTAATGTTTGATGGTAGGCAATCCATCCAGATTATCGGTAATTTACTAGGGATGTACTATATTATTGTGTTTAGTATATTTTTCTAAATAGCAATCTATTGTACCAGGTAATCTAGATTATCTTCCAAGATAATCCTAATTACCATTTTTCAGATAATCTATATTATCAAATTATCCTCCCTTTTTTATTTTTCTTTTCTTCCATATAATATAATATAATATAATATAACATATAAAATATATTATATTACATTATATATTATAATATAATATTATAAAAAATATATATTTGATTAAAGAATATTTTGAAAATTTAATTTTATATTATATAATATTACTTGTATGTACCAAATATAATAATTCATATTATCTATGATCAATATTACTGGTAATCTATATTACTATCAATCCATGTCATCTTTCAAGATTACCTCGTTATTCACTAAACATAACTTTAGAAAAAAAAAAAAAAAAACTCCAGCGCTGCCCCAAAGATTTTAATTCGTTGACTCCAGGAGTTAATAATCTACCAGTATTCTTATTTTTATTGATTCACTTATTAATTAAAATGAGCATCAAAAAATCCCGGTGACAGGATTTGACCGTTACATTATAAAATACTAAGCTTATTTCGCCTTATCCACCGGGTCTACTTGTAATCCATAGGCTGTGTTTGGAAATGGAATAGGGGGTGGAATAAGGGGATTATCCATCTTATTCTGCCAAACAGTGCCAAAATCGATGGGAGATTAGGGGAATATGTTATTCTAGTTAACGCAGGTAATTCGTGAATACCTATTCCACGGGTCCCCGTGGAATTACGGTATTCTTGTTTCTGGATTCCAGGGGCAGTGATGTCTTTGTTGATGGTTTTGTCTAGTCGCTCCTTTCTCCCCTCCCGATACACACCCTCGAACCCTGGATTTCATCTCTCCCCTCCGTTCTCCGGCCTCTCCCCTTGGCATCGACGATCAGTCGAAGTACTTGTAGGTGGCGTGAGGTGAGTCCACTTCCATTTCAAGTGTTTGTTTCATCCATGGTTTTCATTTTAATCTTCTCACGGTGTATTGGGGAGCCGTGCTTATCCGTGCCGATGGCAAAGGGTCGTTCCATGAGTTTGCCTGCCATCCTGATTTCGAAAGAAGTACATCATCCCAAAACTCCCATTTTTCCTAATTTTCTATGGTATTGGAAAAGGTTGCCTTGCTGTGATTGTTTTCGGGTTAGGGTTTATGAACTTGATTCGGTGGGATGTTTTAGGGTTAGGGTTTAAGAAGGTAAGACCTTTTTCCATCTCAATTGATCATTTGTTTTCCTTTTCATTTCATTCTCTTTTCTGGAGATCTGTTGGGAAGGAGACCACCTGAGGGGGATTAGAGGGTTGTTTAGGTTTCGTTGGGGTTTTTGTGTGCTTCGTAGTGGTGTTAGCTTGATCTTGGTAGAAGCAAGATATTTTGTAGGATTTGGAGATTTTGATCAAAAGGTTTTTTCTCTGTAAAGTTCTCAATTTATGGAGTTCTATTCTCGTAATAATATGAATATGATGCCAAAATAAATTGATTGTCTCTTAAACAAGATAAACTATACTCTGATAACCTGCTCCACTTCGTATATTGGTTGTGAATCAAAGAGTAAACTTTGGTTAACCTTGACACCAACTCCCTCTCTCTCTCTCTCTGCTTGGAATTTTGGGCTGATGGTTTAGTAATTTACGTTTTCTCCCTTTGTTTCTGAACGTTTGTTTGGTTTATGTTACATTATTTGGTGGTTGATAGAGGTTTTGATAGAAATCCTAGGCTGATAGTTGGGATGGTATGAAAGAGATCTTGTTTTTGGTCTTCCCTATTAATCAAAGTTAGCATATTTACATGATGTTCGCTTGTTGTCTTTTATCTGATTATCTTGTTGACATGAATCATTGTGCATTTATTAAAAGTGATTCCTGTTGTGAGGTCGAAGAATTGCAATCACGTTAAGGTGTTCAGGAGAGAATTACCACTAAATTATAGTTGTTGAAGAGTCTACCGTGCCATTTACAAATACAAGTTTGCATTCATCATTGTGAATTGGTCGTTGTTGGAGTTTTATATTGAGTTTTGTCATAATTCAAAACATGATTACTAACTGTTACAATGGCATGCGAAAACTGATCTAAGTTTTCTATATGGCCCTGCTGAGGTGAAATTTCCATATACAGAGCTTTATTAATAGAGAATTTTTGCCCTACCTTTCTTCCTTTTTGGCAGCCCTCGATGATGGTTAAGATTCATATTATTTTCTTTTTTCTAAGCTTCCAGCATATAGTCATGGATTAAAGTTTTTTCCCTATCATTCTTCTTTTAAAGCTTCAATACCTTTCTGATGAATGTTTCTTGGATTAAAGTTACAGTTGTTTCTAAAATATCCAAATCACGTGATAAGAATGAACAAGATATGGAAGGTTCCTCATGTTGAAGGGCACCTAATTGGATGGATTCCCTCAACATGATCATGATTGCCTTAATGCGGTAAGAATATGATGAAGGTAATTGTATAAATGGAACCTTCATAAAGGAAACTTGGAAAAAGATGACTTTATCTTTTAATCAACAAACAAGGAAGAGTGTCACGTACCCCAACATGAAGAACAGGCTGAAGGTCCTCCAAAAAAACCTTCAATCTATTTTTCAACTTGGCTAATCGATCGGGTTGGGGCTGGAATCCTATACTGAAGGTGACTACTCCCGGTGATGAACAGATGTGGGAGGAGATCATTGTGGCGAGTACTTTGTAGCTAATACCATTCTAACCAAGTGTGAAGCATATCAATTTATCTAGTTAACACGTATACCTGTATGACATATAGGTGAACAAAGCTTATGCCCGCATTAAGGATAAGCCTTTCCTTGTCTATGAAGTCTAGAGATCTTGTTCTCTATAAGCATAGCCACCGATAGGCGCGGGGCCACATCTATTTTACCGGAAGGTGTATCGGATAATTCAACATCCGATGATGAAAGACAGATGACAAACTTTGATGCCTTGAATATCAGGTAGTCCTCACAAAATACTGATCGTGTATCTGCTGCTTCATTCTATTGTTTGGAAGACTCCGATGAAAGCAGGTCAGATGCATCACCCAATAGCCCGCCCGCATGTACCTCGACACCTGTAACTGAACCAATTTTTGAATGATGGCCTTCCTCTTCTAGCAAAAAGAGTAGGAGGTCAATTTTCCAGACCGGTAGGTCATGTCGATCTCAGATTAGTAGTGATGCCAGTGATGCACTACAAGAGATCGCTGAACAAGGAAGAAGAAGATTGAAAATTACAAATGAGCTTCTACGTAGGGAGAAGCTTGGTTGGCCAAATGTTTATTCTATTGCTCAATGCATTGCTAAGTTGGAGAGTTTACCCGGAATTACACCTGAATCATAATAGGTGCATTCGAAATTTTTAAAAATGAGGACAATCGATGGTTCTTTATGAACTATGATGGGCATGTTTTGGATGCATGGCTTCGGCGACAACTGTCCAAATTTAATCAAGGTCCTAGATTGATGCAAGCTCTTCCTGCATCAAATGTTTATATCCCAAATGTTTACACTCCCAATCCCATGCATGATGTCCACAGAGCTGCCCCAAATTTTTTTATGAATCCGTCTATGAATCCAAACATTCAATCTGCACCACATACGTTTACTTCGACTTCTATGCAATCAAGAATTCAAGGTGGTACACCATCATTCATGGACCAAGTTTTTAGGGCTAGTACTAGAGTTAGCCCAAGTGCAGCTCATTCAACATCTCCTGAACACAGCTCATAATTTTTCGGTACAAGCTCTTTTGTACCACGAAATCAGTCTGATGATACTTACAGATATGGTTGAGGGATGACATAATGTGTTTCTATGTCTGCTGAAGTTAACATTTTTCTTAACTATTTAAAAGTTACATATGCTTGAATGATGTATTATTATAAATGTTTTATGTTCGTATTGCTATGTTTATGTTGCATTAAATGTTCTACATTTGTGTATGCTGTTATGTCATCTTCATAGGATATATGTATGTATATCTTTTTGGCCTCAATATCAATGAAATAGTACTTAAATCTCTCGTATCGTAGTTCTACATTTGTTTCTTTACAATTTTTTCCTGGCAATCCAAATTGTTCTATCAGTTTTAATGCTTATGGATTGATGATAGAAATTATAGAGGAGGTATATTTTATATTTCTATTTCTAATCCCAAAAATTTTATTTAGATGTCTCTCCCGAATTAGCTATTGCAATTCATTATTGATGAGGAAGATTTTTGGGATGATGTAGTTATGACATTGTTAGGTACTGGATTTATTCAGTTGGAGGATTATAACATACATTACAAGAGACCTTGTCGAACTCATCCATTTTCAGGTCACAATCTAATTACAGACATTATGAGTGGTCATCCTGATAAGGGTTACTTTCATTTTTGAATGACCAATAATATGTTCCAATAATTAGAATAGTTGCTTGTCTCACGAGAAGTTTTAAGTGGCACTCGAAACATAACATCTACTGAATAATTGGGTTTCTTTTTGTACTATGTAGGGCATTGGGTCAGCAATAGAGTTTTGTCCGAAACTTTCCAACATTCAGGTGAGACGATATCAAGATACTTTAACAAAGTACTTAAAAGGATTTGTTCCCTAAAGCATGATTTCATAGTTCAACCATCTGATGATGTGGGTGTGCATCCACGAATCCGTGAGAACAACCTTTTCTATCCATACTTCATGGTATAATTCAAAGCTTTATCTAATTACTATTGCTATGTTATATTCGTGATTTGACTTAATTTGGGAATGTGTCATCAAAGAATGCTGTAAGCACTGTTGATGGTACATACATACCTACTCTAATAAAGAAGAGCAAACAATCTTGATTCAGGAATTGCAAGGAAACACTTTTTCAAAATGTTATGGCAGCTGCTTCATTTGATCACACTTTTCTTTTCATCTGTACTGGCTGGGAGAGCTCTGCAGCTGACATGCGTATTTTGCGTTGGTGTATGGAGTTCGGTGGTTTCATGATCCCAGAAGGTATCGAATGCCTTACGAATAATTAATTTCATGGGATTTCGTTGACATTGTCATTGAGTTTATATAAACGAATTATACGTTTCAGGAAAATATTACCTTGTTGACTCTGGATATGCGAATACCGATAAGTTCCTGGCTCCTTATCGAGAAAATAGGTACCACTTGAGTATATGCACAATTACGCAATTGTGTAGAGAAGGCCTTTGGAATTTTGAAGAAACGTTTTAAGATTTTGAGGACTGCTATACCGTTTCCATTCAAGATACAGAAGCGGATAGTAATGGCTTGTTGCATTATTCATAATTTCATAAGACGCAACCAGGGTAATGACAAGTACTTCAACATGTCATTAGCACTAATATCTCCTAACCATGACGAGGATGACATAGATCATTTGCTAATTGTCGGTGATGATGAATGTCGTAGAAGGGAAGATCTACGTAATTCCATATTGAATAGGCTATGGGTTGATCATCTACAATGGGGTATGTGTAAAAGAATAGAAAGAAAATGACATACCTTTTTATCCCTAAATATTGAGATTTATTTCATAAATTGTTTGATACAAACTGTTGTTAATTTACATTACTGCACTACGTATAAAGTGATGTTATTTTTTTGTTATACAGAAAGGCGAGGTCCTCGTTAACTTCCTCCACTAATGACATCTGGAAAGTACTATGTGATTTTCGAGGGTCGCCGAAGGGGAGTGTATGACTCATGGGCTGAATGTCAATGTGAAGTTTCTGGTTACAACCATGTATTATATAAAAAGTTTAGGACACAATCAGAGGCATTCGATGCATTTGACAGATATGTACGTGGTTTTAACAATCTTACTCTACATGAATATGCTATCAATGAGGTTGAGGCAGATAACAACAATCTTGATAGGGGCAATAATGGTTACTCGCGATGTGCCCTAATGTTTGTTATAGTACTTGCCATCCTCATAGGCTATGTGCTGGGCTTGCTGACATGTACTGCTAAATGAAACTAGGATGCTATGAATTATTAATACTGTATTATTAAGATGCGTTAATGTTTGTTGTATGTTACATTTTGTTGTGTGCATAAAGTATTGCTATGTTTTTGTCGTGTCCATAAAGTATTGCTATGTGTTTGTCGTGTACATAAAGTAGTGCTATGTTTCTCTTGTGTGCCAATCATGTTTTATGGTTCCAGGTGAGTCTGATACATTATTTTGAAGTTTCTGATTTTATGAAAGGAAAAGATGTGGGGCTGTCTATTGATGGAGCATGGCTTGGAGACAATAGTTGACCCTAATATTGGTTATTTGTATATACTATTGTAGCTGCGATGCTCTAAATCATATCAATTTTGAATGTACCGAGCCATCTTTTCCAATCTACATATTTCTTGGTTTTTACAATATATATTTTGTTATTTGATATTCGTTCGATTTTTGGAAAGAGGCAATGTTGATGGGCTGTCTATGGATGGAGCAATGCCAGGAGACAATAGTGATACCATGTATCGAGGTTTGTTACTGATATGGTTACATCGCTGACGTGGGGCGCGTGTCAGGTCCAGCTGGACGTGGTCAGTACCACGTGGATTTTTTCTTTCATAAGATCCCCCGTTCGGGAAGAAGTGCTCCTGCTCCTTTGCCAGGTGGCACCCAAAGACGGGTTCACCTCGGTCGAAGTCGAGCCTCTCTCTATCACTCCGCCAGGTGTCCACCCAGGAAGGATCCACCTTGGCCGAAGCTGGCGGCCTCCTCGCTCCCTCGCCAGGTGGCACCCTAAGACGGGTCCACCTCTACCGAGGTCGAGCCGGGCCCTCCTGCTCCTTCGCCAGGTGGCACCCGAAAACGGGTCCACCTCGGTGGAAGTCGAGCCTCTCTCTGCCACTCCGCCAGGTGTCCACCCAAGAGGGATCCATCTCGACCGAAGATGGCGGCCCCTCGCTCCCTCGCCAGGTGGCATCCCAAGACAGGTCCACCTCTGCTGAGATCGAGCCGGGCCCTCCTGCTCCTTTGCCAGGTGGCACCCGAAGACGGATCCACCTCGGTCGAAGTCGAGCACCTCCTTGCCACTCCGCCAGGTGTCCACCCAAGAGGGGTCCACCTCGGCCGAAGTTGGCGGCCTCCTCGTTCCCTCGCCAGGTGGCACCCCAAGACGGGTCCACCTTGACCGAGGTCGAGCTGGTCCCTCCTGCTGCTTCGCCAGGTGGCACCCGAAGACGGGTCCACCTCAGCTGAAGTCGAGCCTCTCTTTGCCACTCCGCCAGGTGTGCACCCAGGAGGGGTCCACCTCGATCGAAGCTGGCGGCCCCCTCGCTCCCTCGCCAGGTGGCACCCTAAGATGGGTCCACCTCTGCCGAGATCGAGCCGGGCCCTCCTGCCCCTTCGCCAGGTGGCACCCGAAGACGGGTCCACCTCAGCCGAAGTCGGGCCTCTCTCTGCCACTCTGCCAGGTGTCCACCCAGGAGGGGCCCACCTGGCCGAAGCTGGCGGCCCCTCACTCTCTCGCCAAGTGGCATCCCAAGACGGGTCCATCTCTGCCGAGGTCGAACCGGGCCCTCCTGCCCCTTCGCCAGGTAGCACCCAAAGACGGGTCCACCTCGGTCGAAGTCGAGCACCTCCCTACCACTCCGCCAGGTGTCCACCCTTGAGGGGTCCACCTCGACCGAAGCTGGCGGCCCCTCGCTCCCTCGTCGAGTGGCACCCCAAGACGGATCCACCTCTACCGAGGTAGAGCCGGGCCCTCCTGCTCCTTTGCCAGGTGGCACCCGAAGATGGGTCCACCTCGACCAAAGTCGAGCACCTCCCTGCCACTCCGCTAGGTGCCCACCCTTGAGGGGTCCATCTCGGTCGAAGCTAGCAGCCCCTCGGTCCCTCGCCAGGTGGCACCTCAAGATGGGTCCACCTCTACCGAGGCCGAGCCGGGCCCTCCTGCTTCTTTGCTAGGTGGCACCCGAAGACGGGTCCACCTCGGCCGAAGTAGAGCACCTCCCTGCCACTCCACCAGGTGTCCACCCTTGAGGGGTCCACCTCGGTCGAAGCTGGCAGCCCCTCGCTCCCTCACCAGATGGCACCCCAAGACGGGTCCATCTCTGTCGAGGTCGAGCCGGGCCCTCCTGCTCCTTCACCAGGTGGCACCCGAAGACGGGTCCAACTCGGCCGAAGTCGAGCCTCTCTCTGCCACACCGCAAGGTGTCCATCCAAGAGGGATCCACCTTGGTCGAAGCTGGCGGCTCCCTCGCAAGGTGGCACCCCAAGACGGGTCCACCTCTACCGAGGTCGAGCTAGGCCCTCCTGCTCCTTCGCCAGGTGGCACCCGAAAGCGGGTCCACCTCGGCAGAAGTCGAGCCTATCTCTGCCACTTCGCTAGGTGTCCACCCAGGAGGGGTCCACCTTGGCCGAAGTTGGCCGTCCCTCGCTCCCTCGCCAGATGGCACCCCAAGAAGGGTCCACCTCTGCCGAGGTCGAGCCGGGCCCTCTTGCTCCTTCACCAGGTGGCACCCGAAGATGGGTCCACCTCGGTCGAAGTCAAGCACCTCCCTGCCACTCCGCCAAGTGTCCACCCATGAGGGGTCCACCTCGGTCGAAGCTGGCAGCCCCTTGCTCCCTCGCTAGGTGGTACCCTAAGACGGGTCCACCTTTACCGAGGTCGAGTCGGGCCCTCCTGCTCCTTCGCCAGGCGGCACACGAAGACGTGTCCACCTTGGCCGAAGTCGAGCCTCTTTCTGCCACTCCACCAGGTGTCCACCCAGGAGGGTTCCACCTCGATCGAAGCTGGCGGCCCCTTGCTCCCTCGCCAGGTGGCACCCCAAGACGGGTCCACCTCGGTCGAGGTCGAGCCGGGCCCTCCTGCTCCTTCGCCAGGTGGCACCCGAAGACGGGTCTACCTCAGTCGAAGTCGAGCTTCTCTCTGCCACTCCGCCAGGTGTCCACCCAGGAGGGGTCCACCTCGACCGAAGCTGGCGGCCCCTCGCTCCCTCGCCAGGTGGCACCCCAAGATGGGTCCACCTCTGCCGAGGTCAAGCCAGGCCCTCTTGCTCCTTCGCCAGGTGGCACCCGAAGACGGGTCCACCTCGATCGAAGTCGAGTACCTCCCTGCCACTCCGCCAGGTATCCACCCAGGAGGGGTCCACCTCGACCGAAGTTGGCGGCCCCCTTGCTCCCTCGCCAAGTGGCTCCCCAAGACGGGTCCACCTCTGTCGAGGTCGAGCCGGGCCCTCCTGCTCCTTCGCCAGGGGGCACTCGAAGACGGGTCCACCTCGACCGAAGTCGAGCCTCTCTCTGCCACTCCGCCAGGTGTCCACCCAGGAGGGGTCCACCTCGGCCGAAGTTGGCGGCCCCTCGCTCCCTCGCCAGGTGGCACCCCAAGACGGGTCCACCTTTGCTGAGGTCGAGCCGGGCCCCCCTGCTCCTTCGCCAGGTGACACTCGAAGATGGGTCCACCTCGACTGAAGTCGAGTACCTCCCCGCCACTCCACCAGGTGTCCACCCAGGAGGGGTCCACCTCGGCCGAAGTTGGCGGCTCCTCACTCCCTCGCCAGGTGGCACCCCAAGATGGGTCCACCTCTACCGAGGTCGAGCCGAGCCCTCCTGCTCCTTTGCTAGGCGGCACCCGAAGACAGGTCCACCTCGGTCGAAGTCAAGCCTCTTTCTGCCACTCCATCAGGTGTCCACCCATGAGGGTTCCACCTTGGCCGAAGCTGGCGGCTCCTCGCTCCCTCACCAGGTGGCACCCCAAGATGGGTCCACCTCGACCGAGGTCGAGCCGGGCCCTCTTGCTCCTTCGCCAGGTGACACCCGAAGATGGGTCCACCTCGGTCGAAGTCGAGCACCTCTCTGCCACTCCGCCAGGTGTCTACCCAGGAGGGGTCCACCTCGGTCGAAGCTGGCGGTCGCTCGCTCCCTTGCCAGGTGGCTCCCCAAGATGGGTCCACCTCTGCCGAGGTCGAGCCGGGCCCTCCTGCTCCTTCGCCAGGTGGCACCCGAAGACGGGTCCACCTCGGTCGAACTCAAGCCTCTCTTTGTCGCTCCGTCAGGTACCACCCAAGAGGGGTCCACCTCGGCCAAAGCTGGCAGCCCCTGCTCCACCGCCAGGTGGCGCCCCCTGACGGGTCCACCTCGGTCAAGATCAGCCCTACTCTGCAAAGTCTCGGGGAAGCAGAGACACGGGTTGCAAGGTCGCCACTAGAGCTGGCGCGCGCCGCGCCCCGTAGGGGACGACAGTACGTCCTGCAGTGACACGTGAAATCTCGTTTAGACCAGTCAGACAGGGCCCCGCAACCGAGGAACGGAATCCTTGCAGGCAGGAGCCTGAAACGGCTGGAAGCCCACCGTCAACGCCTCGAAAGGAGAGCTCCCGCGCTCGGCCCAAAGCCTCACCAGTCTTCCCCCTTTCATGACACACTGCGGACATGGCGGTCTGGCCACTTAACTCCCAGACCTGAAGAAGAATGGGGAGGAGAAGGTCCAGAGGTCTCAGGGAGCCCCCTGGAAGGAACGTGGGCTGAGGGCAGTTCGGTGGTATAAAAGGGACGGTAAAAATTGGCGGAAAGGTAAGTCGAAAGAGGGAGAAAACACCAAGAGAACAAACCTGGGAGGCCTCAAGAAGTCCTCAAGCGTGAGCTCGGTGAACCCAGCGTAGGAAGCCGGGCTTCAACTCCCCTCTTCCCCACACTTCTTTCGTTTACATCTCTAAGTATGGGAATCCTTCGGGAACTCGCCTTAGGGGATCTGTTCCATCTTGCCGCTCTCTAACTTGACCGTCGGAGTGCCCCCACCAAAATCCCCGCCCCGGGTCTATGACTTTGTTTTGCAGGTCCGAGAGCTTGGAAATCTCGAGGTGAGAGAGTCCGAGACCGGTGCCAGCTCAAGAACTACAGGCCACCGCGATAAGATCGACAACAGTTACTATTATAGCCGCAATGCTCCATTGACGAGGATTCCATATTTTGCTGAGCCATAAATTCAATTTGCCATTGTAAGGCATTACTAAAGTGGCAACCCTTAAAGTCCCGCTATGTTGAGCTTCCTTGTATTGTTTGATTGTAAATATGTACATGGTTTTTTAACTAAGGCAATGATGATGGGCTGCCTATTGATTGATTGAGCATTGCTGGGAGGCAAGAGTGGAATTATACATTTGTTGTTTCCACATATCTTGTAGCCGTGATGCTCGATTGAGATTACATTCGCTGTCCTAAACCATTTTTCTTAAATATATATATTTGTACTAGTAGTAATAATAGCAGCTTTCAGGTTGCTATACTTATATTCATGGCAGCCCTTATCATTTCGGGATTTTGAAGTTTTATATGGATTATAGATTTGTGTGGGCATTGGATTGTCCATCTTTGCGTTAATTTATTCCTAAGTTTTGGTTCTAAGTCATATATCAGTGAACCAACCATGCTTCATGGTTGATCTTATCCTACTACAAGACCTAGTACTTTATTATGTAATAATTATTATCAATTTGTTCATTTGGTTCCTGCCTACACTTCATGTATTTTGGCTTTGACTTCATAATCGGGCATCAGGTATTTTTTACTATCCTTGTTCGTGTATTTTGTTCATTATGTACTTCATGTATATTCATTTGGTTCCTGCCATGCCACTTTGACTAGTAGAGGCCGTGCCACTTTTACTTTCAATTTGTTGGTAGCAGATAAGCTTAATTCATGGAGTTTGGTGATAGCTAGTGGGTCAAGTTCTGTTGGTTTTATGGTCTGACTTCTGTGGATAAACATGTATACATGCTAATTACTCTGCCCTAATGTTTATTGGAAGTGCAACATGCAGCAGAGTTTGAAGCTTTGTTGTCTTAAATCATAAATTCTTTATTATTTTGGAGAAAAATGCAGTTGCCTAATTTCAAACTCAAATATTTCATGGAATGTTTGAAGTTAAAATTCATTGATAAATTATTTCTTCAAATCATGGAATACTCTGTAAAAGGTTCGATTGCATAATTTCATTTGCAAATCATGGAAGTCATGTGTATTTTTCATGTCTAATTACAATGGTACTTCTAGATCATGATGACATATGATTCTTTTGAGTTTCCTTCTTGATGTATATTAATCTGAGATGATTTTTTGGAGATATTTATTCTGTAAGCAGAGTGGTGAATGCCCATTACTCCTGGTGTCCATCAACCAGGTCTGCACTTTTGCCGATTCTTACCTTTCATCCAAGTGTCAGATTCTTGTGTTTTGTTCTGGCATGTTAAGTGAAGAACTAAAAATGGTTTACAAAAGGATAAGTGAAATTTTGGAATATTATGGCTCTTTAATTGTTGATCTTGTGGCAACTAACACAGGATGTCTAATATATGTTCAGTGTTTAACCGTTGAAATCATAAATTTTCTGCTACATAGAGTATGAAAGTATTTTGTGGTTTTAAAGAATGAGATAGGCAGCCTATTGATTTCAATACGAGAATTGATTTCTGCTACATAGAGTCCAGTTCATTTGTTTTCCTATTATGTTGTGGTTGGGTCGGTTGATGTGTATACTTTGGTCTTGGAATCATGAGTTCCCGAGGGATTTGTTCACTGTCTTGGTTGATATGGACAGCCTTGTTCACTTTTACTGCCAGCTTCACTTTGTTGTTAGTCCAGTTCATTTGTTTTCCTATTATGATGTGGTTGGGCCGGTTGATGTGTATGCTTTGGTCTTGAAATCATGAGTTCCTGGCTCCTTGTTCACTGTCTTGGTTGTTATGGACAGCCTTGTTCACTTTTACTACAGCGAACGGATCTATGAAGAAATATTTATACCTCACGAATATGTGGTTTCTGATGGTTTATGATGCTCATATATTTGATACTTGCCAGACAGGTCCAGGTGTGCTTCTATAATGTTCAAATGACTACGTGTCATTCAAGTTCTTTCTTTCCATAAGGTATATATTATTTGTGTGGCTATGATGATAGGCAGCCTATTGATTGAGCATTGCTTGAAAGCAAGAGTAGAAAGGCGACATTTGTTGTTTTCCTCTTGTTGCCGTGGTGCTCAAGTGAGATTACATTCACTGTCCTGAGCCATTTTTATAAAATATATGTTTGTACTAGTTTATATTTTGGTAGCTGTTGTGTGCTATGCTTATATTCTTGGCGGCCCTTAATGGTCCTTAAGCAAGACTGTTATGTTGCCATGTTAAATTTCATGTTACTTTTATCGATTGTCATAATAAGATTTTATTGCACAGGTTTGGTATTTCATATATATCAATTCATGTAGGGTATGTGAATTGTATATTTTGTACTACTAACAAGTATTTATTGTTAAAAGTAACTGTTTATCTTTTGTTACAGGGGATATAATACTTCAAAATGGTCCGTAAAGTAGTTTGCACAACAACAGTTGATTATTGGTTGGTGCTGATGATTAAGGATTGAAGTGCAGAGCGTGACTGTTTTGCTAGTTAATTGTATCATTTTTTTTTATTGGACTTGTAGGATCTCAGATTTATTTGTATATTGTTTGGGCATTTATATTATATTTATGTTCTTGTAAAACGTATTCATCTTTTATACATTTATTATGATAATTCAGATTAATAATAAAATAGGTACTTTTGATATGGATATTACATAGTTTGCTCGTGTCATATGATATTTTCTACTTATATTATAAGATATCTGAATTGTATATCTACCATTGCATACGTAATTTAATTTAAAAATTCAGAAGTCAAAAATTGATGCTTGTATTGCAAGTAGTGTTGAGTAATTGCTGTTTATATTGTAAAATATATTTGTTATGGCAGGGATTCATGGAGGTCATTTACTTGTGCATTAATTGATGAACCTGTTTTTTAACAATGTCCACTACGAAATTATCTAATTAATCTGATTTAAATAGATTTATTAGTGCTTTTCGTAGATATAAAAATTATTTCAAATAGGATAATGAATAGTTACTGGATTATAATAATAAATTAAATAATATTTTTTGTTATAATGATATTAATTTAATATGTTGTAATAATCAATTAATTTGTATAACATCATTTTAATACATCATAATTTGAATTTAATATTAATAAATTTATTTTTAATTTTATATTTACATACACCAAATTAATAAATTATTTGGTATAACATATTTCTAATACATCATATTAATAAATTATTATTAATATAATAATATATTTACATAAATATAAAATTAAAAAAGAATTTTGTAATTCATTTTATTTATATATTTGAGTAGAGGTATTTTTGGGATTTCAGAAAATTCCTTCCCTATTTTTTTGTGGAATACAGGCTTATTCCCATCTCATCCCAACACCATTTATAATAACACCTCATTAATTACACTGTAATAAAATAGAATATCAAATTTGTATCCAAATATAAATTAATAATAATAATAATAATATATTTTTTTTTAAAGATACCTACACGATTATTTTTAAAGGCCCTGTTTGGTTGCAGGATACGGGATCGAATAAGGAGAATAAGAGGCTTATTCTTCCAAACGGCTGCAAAATCAAGGAAGAATAACAAAGTTTTGTTATTCCGGTCAACCCAAATAATTCTGGAATCCATATTCCATGGGTTTCTATGGAATTTCGCTATTCTCGTTTCGGTATTCTCGGGGCAGCTCCGTCATTTGGCTCGATCCAGAAGTTTCTTCATCTTCCTCGTGATCCCTCTCCCTCTTCCTCCGTTCCGGTCTCTCCCTCCATTCCAAGAGCAGCTGAACCCTCTGGTCTCTCCCTCCGTTCCGGTCTCTCCCTCCGTTCCAGGAGCAGGTAAACCCTCCGGCATTTCCCTCCATTCCGGTCTCTCCCTCCGTTCCGGTCTCTCCCTCTATTCCAGGAGCAGGTGAACCCTCCGGCATCTCCCTCCGTTCCGGTCTCTCCCTCCGTTCCAGGAGCAGGTAAACCCTCCGACATTTCCCTCCATTCCGGTCTCTCCCTCCGTTCCGTCTCTCCCTCCATTCCAGGAGCAGGTGAACCCTCCGGCATCTCCCTCCGTTCCGGTCTCTCCCTCCGTTCCAGGAGCAGGTAAACCCTCTGGCATTTCCCTCCATTCCGGTCTCTCCCTCCGTTCCGGTCTCTCCCTCCGTTCCGGTCTCTCCCTCCATTCCAGGAGCAGGTGAACCCTCCGGCATCTCCCTCCGTTCCGGTCTCTCCCTCCGTTCCAGGAGCAGGTAAACCCTCCGGCGGGGTGGGGTAGAAGTTTCAAGTATCTTATTTTATTATCTGTTGTTCCAACTTGGATGTTGTTTATTTGTTGATATATATTGTTCCAACTTGGAATATAACTTGGATATCTCCAGTGCATTCGATAGGGGAAAATAATTATTTGCAAAAATTGTATTGCAGAGAGCTTGGCCATTACCTAAAATCATGATAAAACTCTTGTGATGGTGCTTTGCATGTAGTATCGGCTAAATGATGATCTGGGGCCTGGAGAGTTTGGTTCCAAGACATATGGAACACAGGCCTCTAGAGTCTGATTTTAGTCCTTTGTACTCTATAGGTGAACATCAACATGAACTTTGTCCTAGATCTTGCTAAGATTGTGAAGCATTTTTATTCTATCTTTGTGGTGGTGGATTGATCCTTTCAGAATCAATCAGCCATCGATGCAATTATGGCATTTGCACAAGAAAAGAAAAAAATTGGTTCATCATGTGATCACAACCAAAAGGATTGGCACAGTATATTGTTGTAATCACTAGAAAGAATCGGCACTGAATCTGAATTAGGCTTGTATTTTGACACAATTAAAGAGAAACATGATTGGGGTTCATCACTCGTTTCTCAACCAAACTGCACCAAATATGCCTTCAATCATGTATGTTTATTATTCTGTCAGTAAAACTTTCTGTTCTTTCTTTACATTTTATGATATATATTAAGAATTTTTAAGAAATAACCTGATTGGTATTCCTTCACTTTTGATACTCTTGCAAAATAACAGATTAGCCTGACTTTACAAAAAGACTAAACAAGTCCAGTAGGTTGAGAATACCTCTCTCTCTCTCTCTTTTTAAGTGAAAGAATAGGACTTCTCAAATCTACATTTTACTGTAGTAGGTTTATGAGCAAGAGAAAGGACATGCAATTAATTCTTTGGGTTCTTATTTCACTAACCTAAATATAAATTAATCTTATAATAAAGCCACAATAGTGGTGATTGTTTTGCATAATTAGTGTGGACTATATTATGATTCTTTTTCTCTTTTAATAATACATATGTTAGAACACTTATAAAGAATGTTAAAAATATTGATGTTGGCATAGGTCCCACTGCTTTGCAGTTGAATTGTTATATTCCTGAATGGTTGGATATACAAAGTTATAATTTTAATTTACTATTATTGTTTATCTATACTATTAATTGTTTATCTATTCCTGAATTGTTGGATATACAAAGTTATAATTTACTATGGTTGAATTGTTAATAGGATTTTGGTACTACTGTTAGATGAACAAGGTATTGATATTGACTTTTCCTTTTTCTTTTTTTAATAAAATTTGAGATTTGATTCTGATTTATCCTATGCCGGTGAAGTGGTACTCGTCATCATGTTTCAATTTTTGGTATATGTCTACATCTATCAAGCTATACACATGAGTGCGTGCACACACTTTTTTTCTATTAATTTTGGTCTATAATTCTAGATTTTATTTACTTTTTGTGCAACAAAATGTTCTTTTTGTGCACACACTGTTTTGTGCTCGTTTCTGGGTAACGGGCTGTGGGATTTTAGCTTTAATAAAGAATGATCTTGGATGGTTTGGCAGAATGGGTCTTTAGTTTTGCTTTTGCTACTCGGTATTAAAGATGTAATTTTTGCTCCTCTTACACTGCGAGAATGGTGTTTCTGTCTGATGAAAATTTGGGTTTTTATAATGAGAAGGTCTTTGGGATCGTCTCATGGGTTCCTTGAAGATCTGGAATGTTGATGGACATTTCTACAGGTTCTTTCTTTTTCCAGTAGAGGAGGTTTCTATAAGATTTGCCCTGTGAAAAAGAAAGAACCTGTAGAAATGCCCTTCCACTCTTATCATGTGATATTTGATATTTGAATACAATGCTTCTGTGGCATTGGTTAAAACCCTGCATCCCTTCTACTTGACTCGGCCTGCCGTGCCGGCACCGGTCCCGGTGTTCTTATACTCCCCGTAATACAATGTATCGAGCCCGAAGGATCCATTATTCCACTCGTGCCACCCGGCGAGATCGATCACGTCGGTGATTTCCGACTCGATTATCACGGTCCTCGAGCATTCTTTCCAAAGATTGAGCAAATCCATCTTTGGTCTAGGTTTTTTTTTCCCTGAGCCAAAACAAGAAACGAGACAAACAGAAATTCATACATGGAGCAAAAAGAGAAAAGGTCTATAAGGTCTATAAGGTCTATAGAGGGACATGTGCAATATGCATTCATAATTCTTTCTAATTAATCTATCATAAACATGCATGTCTTCACAAAGATCAAATCACCTCATCTAATTAGTCTTAATGTTCATAGCCAAAGGTTGAAAGTGATCACCACAACTAATTATGGCAACCATATATCATCTTAATTACCATGTCAACACAAAAAATGATAACCTGATGAATGTTTGTATTAATGAACATCTTGCTTTCTAGTTTTTTGTACAATTTATGTTTGTTTTTACATTTTATCTGATGAATGTTTCTTGGATTCAAGTTACAGTTGTTTCGAAAATGTCCAAATCACATGATAAAAGTGAACAAGATGTTGAAGGTTCCTCACGTCGAAGGGCACCTAATTGGACAGATTCCCTCGACATGATCATGATTACCTTAATGCGGCAAGAATACGATGAAGGTAATTGTATAAATGGAACCTTCACAAAGGAAACATGGAAAAAGATGACCTTGTCTTTTAATCAACAAACAAGAAAGAGTTTTACATACCCCAACCTGAAGAACAGGCTGAAGGTCCTCAAAAAAACCTTCAATCTTTATTTCAACCTTGCTAATCGATCGGGTTGGGGATGGGATCCTGTACTGAAGGTGCCTACTCCCGGTGATGAACAGATGTGGGAGGAGATCATTGCGATGAGTGCTTTGTAGCTAATATCATTCTAACCAAGTGTTAAGTATATCAATTTATGTAGTTAACATATACACCTGTATGATGTATAGGTGAACAAAGCTTATGCCCGTATTAAGGATAAGCCTTTTCCAGCCTATGAAGATCTAGAGATCTTGTTCTCTAGAACCACAGCCACTGGTAGGCGCGGGGCTACATCTGCTTTACCGGAAGGTGTATCGGATAATTCAACGTCCGATGATGAAGGACAAACGAGAAATTTTGATTCCTTGCATTTTAGGCAGTCTTCACAAAATATTGACCGCGTATCTGCTGCTTCATTCTACCGTTTGGAAGATTCAGATGAAAGCAGATCAGATGAAGCACCCAACAGCCCAGCCGCATGTACCTCAACACCCGTAACCGAAACAGTTTCTGAAGGACGGCCTTCTTCTGATAGTAAAAAGAGCAGGAGGACAAATTTCCAGACCGGTAGGTCATGTCAAACTCGGATTAGTAGTGATGCAAGTGATGCACTACAAGAGATCGCTGAACAAGGAAGAAGAAGATTGGAAATTGCAAATGAGCTTCTACGTAGGGAGAAGCTTGGTAGGCCAAATGTTTATTCTATTGCTGAATGCATGGCTAAGTTGGAGAGTTTACCCGGAATTACACCTGAATGCATCATAGATGCATTCGAAATTTTCAAAAATGAGGACAATCGATGGTTCTTTATGAACTATGATGGACATGTTTTGGATGCATGGCTTCGGCGACAACTGTCCGAATTTAATCAAGGCCCTAGATCGATGCAAGCTCCTCCTGCATCAAATGTCTATGTCCCAAACATTTACACTCCAACTTCCATGCATAATGTCCACAGAGCTGCCCCAAATTATTTTATGAATCTGTCCATGAATCCAAACATTCACTCTACACCATATATGTTTAGTTCAACTTCTATGCAATCAGGAATTCAAGGTGGTACGCCATCATTCACGGACCAAGTTTTTAGGGCTAGTACTGGAGGTAGCCCAAGTGCAGCTCATTCAACATCTACTGAACAAAGCTCGCAATTTTTCGGTACAAGCTCTTCCGCACCACGAAATCAGTCTGATGATACATACAGACATGATTGACGGATGACCTACTGTATTTTTATGTCTGCTGAAGTTAACATTATCCTTAATTACTTTTAATTTACATATGCTTGAAGAATGTATTATTACAAGTATTGTATGTTTGTATTGCTATTTTTATGTTTACTTAAATGTTCTACATATGTGTATGCTGTTATGGAATCTTCATATGATATATGCTGTAATGGAATCTTCATATTTTCACTCTACATATGTATTATATTTTTATTGCTTTTGAATTGATGATATGAATTAAAAAGGATGTATATTTTATAAATCCATTTCTAATCCTATATATTTTATTTAGATGTCTCCCCCGAATCAGCTATTGCAATTCATTATTGATGAGGAAGATTTTTGGGATGATGTTCTTATGACATTGTTAAGTACAGGATTGATTCAGTTGGAGGATTATAACATACATTACAAGAGACCATGTCGAACTCGTCCATTTTCAGGTCACAATCTGATTACAGACATTATGAGTGGTCATCCTGACAGGGGTTACTCTCATTTTCGAATGACAAATTATATGTTCCAACAATTAGAATAGCTGCTTGTCTCACGAGGACTTATAAGCGGCACTCGCAACGTAACATCTACCGAACAATTGGCTTTCTTTTTGTACTGCGTAGGGCATGGGGTCAGTAATAGAGTTTTGTCCGAAACTTTTCAACATTCAGGTGAGACGATATCAAGATACTTTAACAAAGTTCTTAAAGGGATTTGTTCCCTAAAGCATGACTTCATAGTTCAACCATCTGCTGATGTGGGTGTGCATCCAAGAATACGTGATAACAACCTCTTCTATCCATACTTCATGGTATAATTCAAAGCTTTATCTAATTACTATTGCTACATTATATTCATGAATTGATTTTCTTTGGGTATGTGTCATCAAAGAATGCTGTAGGCGCTGTTGATGGTACACACATACCTGCTCTAATAAAGAAGAGCAAACAACCTCGATTCAGGAATCGCAAGGAAACACTTTCTCAAAATGTTATGGCAGCTGCTACATTTGATCATACTTTTCTTTTCATCTGTACTGGCTGGGAGGGCTCTGCAGCTGACGTGCGTATTTTGCGTTGGTGTGTGGAGTCCGGTGGTTTTAATGTCCCTGAAGGTATCGAATGCCTAATGAAGTTATAAAAGTTATGGGATATCGTTGAAACTGTCATTGAGTTCATTTAAATGTTCTTATGCATTTCAGAAAAATATTACCTTGTTGACTCTGGATATGCGAATACGAATAAGTTCCTGGCTCCTTATAGAGAAAATAGGTACCACCTGAGTACATTCAACAATCCTCGAACTCGACGTTATTCAAACAATCGAGATCTATACAACCATAGACATGCACAATTACGCAATTGTGTAGAGAAGGCCTTTGGAATTTTGAAGAAACGTTTTAAGATTTTGAGGACTGCTATACCGTTTCCATTCAAGGTACAAAAGCGGATAGTAATGTCTTGTTGCATTATTCATAATTTCATAAGACGCAACCAGGGTAATGACAAGTACTTCAACATGTCATTAGCACCAATGCCTCCTGACCATGATGAGGATGACATAGATCCTTTGTTAATTATCGGTGATGATGAATGTCGTAGAGGGGAAGATCTATGTAATTCCATATCAAATAGGCTATGGATTGATCATCTACACCGAGGTATGTGCAAATTAACAGAAAGCAAATGGCATACCTTTTTACCCCTATACATTGGGATTTATTTCATAAATTGTTTGGTACTAACTATTGTTAATTTACATTACTACACTACGTATAATGTGATATTTTTTTTTTTTGTTATACAGGAAGGCGAGTTCCTCGTTAGCTACCTCCAGTAATGACATCTGGAAAGTACTATGTAGTTTTTGAGGGTCGTCGAAGGAGAGTTTATGACTCATGGGCAGAATGTCAACGTGAAGTTTCTGGTTATAATCATGCTTTATACAAAAAGTTTAGGACACAATCTGAGGCATTCGATGCATTTGACAGATATGTACGAGGTTTTAACAATCCTGCTATACATGAGTATGATATCAATGAAGTTGAGACATACAACATTCATCATGACCGGGGCAATAATAATCACTCGCGATGTGCCATAATGTTTGTTGTTTTACTTGCCATCCTCGTAGGCTATGTGCTCGGCTTGCTGACATGTGCTTCTATATGAAACTAGGATGTTATGGATTATGAATATTGTATTATTAAGACGTGGTACTGTTTGTTGTATGCTTCATTTTGTTGTGTGCATAAAGTATTGTTATGTTTTTGTCGTATGCATAAAGTATTGCTATGTTTTTTTTCGTGTGCATAAATTTTTGTTATGTTACCCTTATGTGGCAATCATGTTTGAATGGTTTCAGGTGAGTCTGGTACATTATTTTGAAGTTTCTGGTTTTGATGAAAGGAAAAGATGTAGGGCTGCCTATCGATGGAGCATGGCCTGGAGACAATAGTTGATCCTAATATTGGTTATTTTTACATACTATTGTAGCCGCGATGCTCTCGGTCATATCAATTACGGATAGTATAGAGCCATCTTTTCCAATCTACATCCTTGATTTTTATAATTTACATTTTGATATTTCTTATTCATTTGATTTTTGTAATGTGGCAATGATGATGGGCTGTCTATGGATGGAGCAATGCCAGGAGACAATAGTGATACGATGTATCCAGGTTTGTTACTATTGTAGCCGCATTGCTCCATTGACGAGGATTCCACATTTTGCTGGAGCAATGCCAGGAGACAATAGTGATACGATGTATCCAGGTTTGTTACTATTGTAGCCGCATTGCTCCATTGACGAGGATTCCATATTTTGCTGGAGCAATGCCAGGAGACAATAGTGATACGATGTATCCAGGTTTGTTACTATTGTAGCCGCATTGCTCCATTGACGAGGATTCCACATTTTGCTGAGCCACAAACTCAATTAGCCATTGTAAGGCATTATTAAAGTGTCAGCTCTTAAAGTCCCGCTATATTGAGCTTCCTTGTAAAGTTTGATTGTAAATATGTGCATGGTTTTTTAAATAAGGCAATGATGATGGGCTGCCTATTGATTGATTGAGCATTGCTGGGAGGCAGGAGTGGAATTACATTTTTGTTGTTACCACATATCTTGTAGCCGTGATGCTCAATTGAGATTACATTCGCTGTCCTGAGCCAATTATCTTAAATTTATATTTGAACTAGTAGTAATAATAGCAGCTTTCAGGTTGCTATACTTATATTTATGGCAGCCCTAATCGTTTCAGGATTTTGAAGTTTTATATGGATTATATGTGTTTTATATTTACTTCATGTATTATCATTAAATTCATTTGGTTCCTACCATGCCACATTGACTGGTAGAGGCCGTGCCATCATTATACATGCCGTGCCACTTTGCCGTGCCACTTTGCCGTGCCACTTTGATTGGAGGTAGGAGTGAAACACATTTCATTATTTAGCTTCTTGATAGTTTGCCGTGCCACTTTGCCGTGCCATCATATACATTTCTTGTTATATGTATCACTTGTTGGTGTTATGGTTTATGATGATACGCAGGTGTGCTTCTATAATGTTTAAGTGACTACGTGTCATTTAAGTTCCTCATTTCACCGGAATAAGAAATTCCTGTTATTCTCCCTTGATTTTGGCGCTGTTTGGCAGAATAAGGTATATGTTATTTATGTGGCAATGATGATAGGCAGCCTATTGATTGAGCATTGCTTGGAAGCAGGAGTGGAAATGCGACATTTGTTGTTTTCCTCTTGTTACCGTGGTGCTCAAGTGAGATTACATTCACTGTCCTGAGCCATTTTTCTAAAATATATGTTGCTACTATTTTACATTTTGGCAGATGTTTTCCTACTTTTTCTAACATAGCTTCTTCATGTTGTGTGACGAGGTATGTTTATATGCATGATTTGGTACCGTTTTATGTTGGATATGGCGATGATGATGGGCTGCCTGTTGATTGAGCATTGCTGGGAGGCAGGAGTGGAACTTCATATTGGTTGTTTTTCTCTTGTAGCCGTGATGCATTCGTGCCATTCGTGCCATGTGTGCCATCCGTGCCATGTGTGCCATCCATGCCATCCGTGCCCAGGTTTAGTATTTCACATACCTGACATCAGCTATTTCATTTATTTTGTAAGTATTGAAACTGTTTATATTTTGTTACAGGTGATACAGTGCTTAGAAATGGTCAGGAGAGGCGATACCAGATGAACATAGTCATACGACTTACTGTGGATTGTTAGGGACTGAACTGCAACATCCTAAACATGAATTTGTTTAAGTGATTACTATGTATTTTTTGATTTATAACTGATGGCTGTATCAGTTCTGGTCATGTATTCGCTGGGCATGTATGTAACAATCGTGTTCTTGTAAGTAGAACTCATTTTGTATCCATTCCTTATGATGATGCTACATAATATTATGATATGCACTGTTCCTGAGATATTGCAGAGTTTTTTCATGTGTCATAATAATTTCTGCTTGTGTTGTAAAATATATTTCATTTACAGGGATCCATGTACGGCTTTTGTGTAGGGAAAGTTTTTACAAATTTTTTTTTTTAATAACCAATTATTAGTCTCGTATATGACTGTAACGTACTAGGGTTCGCCGGATATTTTTCAGGCGGGATCGAAGCAGGGCAGGATTTCTGGTCCGGTCTAAGTACATAGGGTTGGTCTACAGGGTACAACTATTCCAGGCCTATATTGGATCACTGCGAATCCCTGGTATTGATGTACCTTTTCGAATCTGATAGGTGTACCCGATATATAATATCGTTCTGTGATCCCGGTACCGTGCGACATCTCCAGACACAAGCATCGCTAAATAGATTAATTACTTTTATTTAAATAGTTTTAGTATGGGTTTTCACGTATAATCAAAAACTTAAAATATTTTGATTACAGTTTAATGGCTCTTATTATTATATTATGTATTGTATCTTAAATTTTCAATATTAATTTAATACATTGAAATAATATTATATTTTGTATGACTTAATTTTAATACATCATTATCATAACTGTATTAACATTAATTTAATTAAACTTATTATTTAAGTATATTATGATAGTATGTTATTTATTTTATAATTTCTTATTTATATCTTAATAATTTATTATTACGATTAATAAATCATTTTTTTATTAACATATAATTATTATTTCATTTATTATTCGTTGTTTTTAATACTTGTGGGAACTCAGGTTCATTTGTAATCTGATTTAAATAGATTTATTAGTACTTTTCATGGATATAAAAAATAATTCAAATAGGATATTGAATGATTACTGGATCATAATAATAAATGCAAGTCCGACTTTGCGGCGGACGGCGCTTGACTTCGACAGGCGGTCCCATTGTACTGGGGGAGCTCAGCCTGACGAAGGAGTCCAAGCAAGAAAATTGGCGCGGTGTCTGACACGGCGGCTTTCTTTGACATGGCACATGTCAGCTGTCCCATGTCAGCGGTCTTGCCACATCAGTTATAATAATCAATTAATTTATATAACATCATTTTAATACATCATAATTAGAATTTAATATTAATAAATTTAATTTTATTAATAAAATATATATAATAAATTAATAAATTATTTGGTATAACATGTTTTAATACATCATATTAATAAATTATTATTAATATAATAATATATTTACTTAAATATAAAATTAAAAAAATGATTTTATAACTCATTTTATTTATATATATAACTTGGGGCATTTTGGAGATTTCAGAAAATTCCTTCCCTATTCTTGATGGAATACAGGCTTATTCCCATCTCATCCAAACACCATTTAGAATAATACCGTATTAATTGCACTGGAATATTCTAGAATACCAGATTTTCATCCAAACAGAAATTGAGAATAACAACGAAAATAAATTATTCTTGGAGAATATCTATCCCTATTCTCCCTATTCTTATTCCCCAACCAAACACTACCAAAGGATACCTATTCCTGTTCTCAGAATAAGTTTTTACCGACACTACCGTAGAGTCCATCGTCGCCCGACCTTATCGTCATCAGTTCACTTTTCCGCAGTTCAACCGGATCTGCCCACTGGTCCCGGTCAGCGGGCAGATGCTCCCCATCTTCACCATCGCCTGGGCGAAGTCGCTCGCGAACAACGCAGCGTTGGTGCTGTATCGCCGGACTAGCGCGTCCTGCGACCCACCGTTGAAAAGCTCCTGGTCCGAGTGCAGCAGCCCCCTCTGGGCCACCAGGTTCTGGTAGTAGTCGTTGTCGAACCGGTTCGGGGTCTGGACATCGAGCGGCGCGAGGTTGCTATCGCCGCCCGAGAATGGGCAGTTCTGCTTTCTTAAGGCAGCAAAGGTGGGGTTGATATCGGTGTCGCTGTAGATGTGGGAGCGGAAGTTCTTGCATTGAGCTTGGCCGATGGTGTGGCCGCCAGAGAGCGCGGTCATCTCTTGAGCGCTGAGGCCCTTGGCCGCGAACAAGGAGATGAGCGTGGCGAGGCTGGACCCGGGAGCGGGAAGGTTGGTGTTGGCCGCGGTCTGGCTCGCCGTCGTTGCATCCCTCCTGCCCAGCTGCACCGTCCAAGTTGGCCCGCCGAGCTACAAGATGTCTCATTCATATCAGTTTAAAGCATTAAAACTGAACGTTGATGGTGAAAGCGATGGTGTGAAATCATGGGTGCGATGCTGACCAAGGTGACCCCGTCGCGAGCAGCAAGGGCGAGGACGTCAGCGCATGAGACGGTGGCACTGCAGGCGGCTTCGACACGGGCTTTGATGCTGTCGATGACTTCGAATCCACGGACTGAGTTTTTGTTTGGCCCAGCATTCTGCTCGCCGGTGAACGTTGCTGTGTCATCGAGAAGGATCGATCCGTCACAGCCCTGAAGAAAAAAGAGGACGTCCGTTCAGCAACTGAGAAGCATGTAAAAGAAGCGGATAACTGATGTCATGATGTTAAAGCTCAGGGTCGAGCAAAGGCATTAACTCAAGTCCCCAACCCCACCCCGCCTCCACACCCCCGCCCCCCCCCCCCCCAAAAAAAAGAAAAAGAAAAAGAAAAAAAGCAGCTTTAATTACTCCGATGCGGTTGCATTAGGAAAAGAAACTTGAAAAGCTATCGGATCCTCTACCGTGCAAGTTTTGCACCCAGAGGGTTGATCACCATCATGTCATCCCATCGCGGAGATGAATGGCTACCAAACATGAATCATGATATGTAATAAACACTATACATCGTTGGAAAGATTGTTGGATATTTGGCAACCGTCCATCTTCATGATAAGATGACATGGTAGAGATCCAGGGCTGCATATTGTCCACCAGGTGCAGTGTAGCTCATGCACCGCAAAGGATCCCAACCAACTCATAGCTGCCCAGGCCCCAGCATCATATTATATATATATATATATATTGCCATTGGCTGCACTGGGTACATATATATATCATTTTCCAATGTTCAGTTGCGACCAAGATGGTAGAACCTTGTTGTTAGTTTGCCATCCCTTTTTTAGTTCAAGTAATCCGACAATCTCTATATTGGACTTACGATCAACACACTTTGCTTATAATTCAAATTAGATATTAGTAAATAAATCCATAAATTCTGGGGTCTCTAACTTGTAACGTACAATAACGAATTTGGTGCATGGTTGCAGATAACAAAAGAAAAAACGGGGAGCAAAGGGATTGTATCATACATTTACAAAACAGTCATGGAAGAAGAGCCGAAGGATGGACGCGCCCATCCTTGGCTCCTTACTGACGGCTTGTGCCATGCCCGAGCGCACAATGCTTTGTACATTTGGACAGCTTTTTGCGTAGAACGTTGGTGAAAGCTGTCCTTGCGTAGCGTAAGCAAGTAGTGATAGGAGGGAGAGCAAAAGGAAGCTATTGGAGATGGCCATGGTTGAAGAAAGCTATAGGGTTGCTCCGAGGGTCTGAGCTGAGATGAGAGAAGTGCTCACCCGGGCCTCCTATATATATATATATATATATATGTATATACATATACAGTGTAGTTGCATGCATGGAATCGGTAACCAGTTCCAACTTTGCTGCTCTGACTTGGCACGTTATCCTATTAATGGCAGCATTTTTTTAAAATATTTTTTCAAATAAGTTAGCCTTGTTACACTGTTTGACAAAGTCTAAAAAGAATCTCCGTATTGCAATATGACTAGTAATTAACAAGGACGCCTTTTCTTTTCATATTTGTTTCTTGCCCACATTTCCCTTTCATATGTAGCATGCCAAGCTAGAACCGGGGGGAGTATAGACTTTTTGGCTGCAGACAAGATTAGTTGTTCAAAATTCTAACTTGCCTGCGTTGCTCAATTAAGTACGACCGCTCAGTAAATAGACAGCCTCTTGGATTAGTCCAAGCCATAAAATGGCATCCACCAGGAAGATGCCGGACCTCGACGGAACTTCTAGACTAACCACTCAAATCTTATCCTCGATGGATCCACACCACAAATATTTTTTAAAAATAAAATTTATTAGATTAAATTATAATAAATATATCTGTCAAAATCAAAAAATAAAATATCTAAACATCCAGGTAAAATATATATCATAGCCCTCCACAAAATAGATGCAGTATGATTAACTACACATATTGCTACTTGAATCACAAATCCTTTGCGCCATCTATGTTGTAATATTGTAGATTTAAGAAGGATTTCAAACCTTAACGAAAAATTGGAAGTGAGTCAAGTTAAATGGACATGTAATATCTGGTTGACGGCTATATTCATGATCATGATCGCCATTTCTTCTTCTTTTTGAGAATGCTGGTTGCTTGCAAAGTTACACTTAAAATAATATATTTGAAAAAAATTAAATTCTTTCAAACTTTTGAAGGTAACCAACAAGTTCTCTGAAATTAGTGCAATTTTTTCTGGTGCCAATGAAAAATTAAATAGCATATGTTTAAGCATGACTCACTTAAACCTGCTTACCGATTCATCATCTTATTGTGAAATTATTGGTTGGATCAAGTTCAACAGCTCAAAGTGGTGGATCAGTTTTGTTGTGATAGGCTAGTCAAATTGATTTATAAAAGGCTATAACAAGCTCGAAGGTTAACAAAAGGCCATGTCGGACCCATAGGTTAACGAGCTAACGAGACAACAATCCACCGACTCCCTTTTTAAAATTCATTAGTCCGACCTACTCAACTGACTCATAAAGTCCGACTAACTATATTTTTCTTGTCATAACGATTGGCCATTATAACGGATCCAAGTCGTTATTAACGGAATAACGTTGAAACTAATTCTTTCCAACTGAATTCCATTAAGGTGGATGCTTATAAATACCGGTAAAAGGAAACATTCGAGGATAAGTAAAAAAAAGCTAGCTAAAGTATTCCCATTCCTACTTATCCTCTTTGAGATTTTATATCTGTTACTCAGACCCTTACTGACTTAAGCATCGGAGTGTCCTCCACCGAAAACTCTCAAGTATATGGGTTTGTTTTGTAGGACCTCGAAGAGAACGCGTCTGGCGAGTCTTGACGGTGCGAGGGGGTTGCTTGGGTTCGGCGACAACAGATTGGTGCACCAGGTAGAAAATTGAAATCTTGAAAAAGAATCTTAAAAGAGAAGATGATGAAAGGAAGAGTGCAGAATACTTTGATTGGAAGATATCGTCCGCCATCCAAGAAGAATGATCCACCCTTGGAAGATAATGACGCCGCCCCAATGATGAGTATAGGACGATAACAAATGGCATTCTCTTAGACAAAATGAAGGTTCTGACTGCTGCTATTCAAAATCTTCAAAAAGTCGCGATCAGTGAGCAACAGCGACCAATCATCTCAAGATGTAGCTGACGGTCTCCTTTGGAAGAGACTCAACGATGAGAGCGAGTCAACGTTCTCGGCATCATCATTCCTTGAATCGACGTTCTTCCATGCCGCAAGGCTCCCAACTTCATGAATATGGAGAGAGTTGGCTCAAAGAAAAATGCCAAAGGCCCTTTTCTGTATCCTTAATGACTCTACCCCAAGAAGTTATCACCGAAACGGGGGAACCCGATGACATGATGACTTCGAAAGGAAATTCTGGAAGTTGAAACTATGAATTGCTAAGCTCGATGATCAACAGAGGAGCGACGAATGACTTATAGCTAGCCTATGATTCATGACTATGTTCTCCAGGAAAACTATAGAAGAAATGATCCTATCTCATTTTAAGATTCCATAGTTAGAACCTTATGACGGAATCACTGATCCTCTCGATCATTTGGGTAGTTTCAAAACCAATATGATGATCAAAGGGACAACTAATGCCTTCCACTATCTTGGTTTCCTAGCGACTCTCAAGAAGGCTGCGCAGATATGGTATTCGAGCCTCCGATCAGGTACCATTCATTCATTTGATCAATTAGAAAGACTATGTGTGGCTCATTTCAGGACCAGCAGAAGAATTCCATGCAATTTGGATAGCCTCTTCTTCATTCAGTAATAAGAAGGTGAAACTTTGAGAGAGTATATGGCCCACTTCAACTCTACCTTACTCGAAATTCCTGATCTTAATGAGCATGTGGCCATGTCTACTATGAAGAAAGGTCTCCGATTATCCAGATTCACTTTCTCTTTTGATAAAAAGCTTCCCACCAGTTACTTTGAATTGTTGGCACACACAAAAATATATGCTAGTTGAGGAGCAAGCAATGAGTCGGTGCCAGGCGAAAGGAACAATAATCCCGAAGAAAAAGAACCAGAAGAATAATGAGCCACAACCTTCTAACCATCATGACATTGTGACCCGACGACAAAGTCCAAAGCCAAAAAATCCAGTCGACAAGTTTGACACCTATACTTCTCAATCTCTCCCAAGAGAGAAGATACTAATGGAAAAAGAAAAGAAAATCTTTCTACAAAGATCCCGACCAATGTGACTGCCTCAGGCATCACGCAGTAAGGCTAAATACTGTCGATTCCACCGCGACCACGGACATACTATCGAAGAGTTCATCCAGCTAAAAGATGAGAAAGAAGGCTTCATTAAGCATGGATACTTGAAAATGTACATCCATGGCCAAGAATGCCAAGCCGAGGTAGCTACCTAAAAGTAGACTGCAGACGGTGTGGAGCTTCCTAATCAACGATCTATAGATGGAATGGTTGGCATGTTTCACCACCGAACAAGCTTCGGAGAAGGTGCTCTGAAGAGACCTCGGAATAACAATGTTATCAACATCTCTGACGATGACCTACGGGGAGTCCAAGTATCTCATGATGATCATATAGTCATTTCTGTTATCATTGTGAACTATGATGTAAGAAGAATTTTAGTGGATAATGAAAGTTCAATCGAGGTCTTGCTCTATGATACTTTTATCAAGATGAATTTATCAAGAGATAAAACTGTAAAAAACCTCAATACCCCTAATCAAGTTTGGAGGGAATCCAGTAGGAGTAGAGGGGGAGATAATACTTCTAGTAACCATTGGAATGAAATCTCGACAAAAAATGCTTCCAATCAATTTCATAGTCGTCCGAACATCCTCTACATAAAATGCCATATTAGAGCAACCAGCCTTAAATAAGTTCCAGGCAATTGTATCGACTTATCACTTATTGGTATGATTTTCAACCAACAACAGGATCAAAAATATGAAAGGGGATCAGAGAGTAGCCCAACAATGTTTGATGATTCAAGATAGACAATCAACCGGCAAAATGATCCTAGAACAACTAATTCAGAGGGATCAGATAAAGGGATGTGGTGAACTAGTGGAAATGACTGTCCTTGTGCCATTGGAAAAGGAACATCCGATGAAGGTTGTACAGGTCGGGAGTCTGCTGGATGAAGAGTTAAAGACAAAGCTGACTGACTTCCTATAAAGGAATGCTAATATTTTTGCTTGGTTAGGCAAATGACATGCTTGGAATTTCATCAGAGGTCATTACCATCGATTGAAAGTTGATCCAGGGTATAGACCTGTCCAGCAGAAGAAAAAAAATCTCACCCCCGAGAGACAGAGAATTATTAACTTTGAAGTAAGTAAGTTTTTTGATGTTGAATTCATAAGAAAAGTTTATTACCCAGATTGGCTCGCAAATATGGTAATGATAAAAAGGCAAACGATAAATGAAGAATTTGTATCGAGTATACCGATCTCAATAAGGCTTGTCTGAAAGATAGTTTTCTTTTATCGAAGATAGATCAGCTGGTTGATGCTACTGCTGGATACAGGCTCTTAAGCTTCATGGATATCTTTTTAAGCTATAATCAAACCCAAATGGATTCCGATGATCAAGAGAAGACAGCCTTCATAACCGAGAAAGAACTGTATTGTTATAAAGTAATGCCATTCTGATTGAAGAATATAGGAGCGACATACCAGTGGCTAGTCAATAAGATCCTTGAAAAGCAACTTGGAAGAAATATGGAGGCATGTGTCGATGACATGATAGTGAAAAGCATCCAACCAACTGATCATATCAGAGATCTAGAGGAAGCCTTCAGCGTATTATGAAGCCATCGGATGAAATTGAATCCAACTAAGTGTGTCTTCGAAGTGACTTCAGAAAAGTTCCTTGGTTTTCTTGTCACTAATCAAGGAATCGAAGCCAACTCTAAAAAAATCTGAGCTATTCTTGACATGAAGCATCCCTGCAACAAGAAGGAGGTATAATAGTTGATTGGCTGCATCGCCTCCTTAAGCCAATTCATCTCTTGACCGGTAGGAAGATGCTTACCTTTTTTCAAGGCCTTACCCAAGCGAAGAATTTCGAGTGGTCAAAAAGTTGCCAACGAGCTTTCAAAAAATTAAAGAAATACCTAATCAATCCTCCATTACTCTTAAAGCCCCAAGAAGGAAAAGACTTATATCTCTATCTCTCCATTTCAAACGAAGCTATTAGCTCGGTGCTTGTCAGGAAGGAACCTGAAGGCATCCATAAGCCGGTCTATTACACTAGCAAAGTACTACATGATGCTGAGATGAGATATTCGAAGGTACAAAACTGATATATGCTTTGATGATAGCAGTGAACCATTTAAGACCAAACTTCCAGACTCATCCAACATTGTATTGACAGATCAGCCATTGAGGGCCATCTTGCAATGTCCCGACACCTCAGGTAGGGTAGCTAAATGGACAGTCAAGTTTGGTGAGTTTGATATATATATCAATCCCGACCAGCGACGAAGGTCCAAGTATTGGCTGACTTCATTGTCGAATGCACTTGGTGGAGACATCATGGAGTACGCTCTTCGCTTCTCTTTTCGAGCATCAAATAACCAGGCGAAGTACGAGGCCCTATTGGTAGGACTTAGAATTGCCAGAAAATTAGGTGTTCAGAACATCATGATCTTTTCAGACTCTTAATTGATTGTAAACCAAGTTAAAGGAGAGTTTGAAACCCGAGATGCTGCTATAATGAAATATTTTAAAAAGGTATGAGATCTTGTTACCAAATCCGAATTCTTTGCTATTTCTCATGTTTCACGAACCAAGAACTCTCGGGCCGACACACTATTCGGATTAACTACTATGGCTCCCAACTCCCTAGGTCAGGCTTTTATTGAATACCTGGAAGTTCCTAGTATAATGAAAGAGAGTCTGGAAATATACCAAGTGGAGCAAAAGCCTAGCTGAATGGATCCGATCGTCAGATAGTTGAATGAAGGGATATTACCAGAGGATGTTGCTAAAGCCAGTCGAATTGATTTATAAAAGGCCATAATAGGCCCAAAGGTTAACAAAAGGCCATGTCAGGCCCATAGGTTAACAAGCTAATGAGATGACAATCGACCGACTCTCTTTTTAAAATTTATTAGTTCGACCCGCTTGATAGACTCATAAAGTCCGACTGACCTAAGTACGCCAGTCGGTTCCGAGAGAATCAGGATGACAAGAAAAAAAAGGTGGTTATCTCAACAGAATAATGATTGGCCGTTATAACGGATCCAAGTCATTATTAACGGAATAACGTTGAAACTAACTCTTTTTAACTAAATTCCATTAAGGCGAATGTCTATAAATACCGATAAAAAAGGACCTCCGGGGATAAGTAAGAAAAAGCTAGTTGAAATATTCCCATTCCTACCTATTCTCTCTGAGATTCTATATCTATTACTCGGATCCTTACTGACTTAGCATCAGAGTGTCCTTTACTGGAAACTCTCTGGTGTGTGTGTTTGTTTTGCAAGAACACAAAGGGAACATGTCTGGCCAGTCTTGATGGTGCAAAGGGGTCTCTTGGGTTCGATGACAAGTTTAATCACAAAGGAATACAAACTAACATACCTACATTGCTCCATTCTCTTTTCTTTTTTCATCCGTATTTATGTGTATCCCTTTGTGATGTACATAGCCCAACCAATAATTTCTTCATAGAATTTCCATGCTTGAAATAGCCAATTGTGTAGGACATGCAGTCGAGTCAAACAAAAATCATATAGCACGGGTACTATAGAATATTATATACGGCAGGCTTCTTATTTTACCACATTTTTTTCTAATATTAATCTTAAAGAAAAACCAACATGTCAAAGATTTTTCCTACTAACGTAGACATTAGTATTGTAATTAAAAATAAAAAAGTGCAATATTCTCTTTCTTTCTTGTTTTTATAATATATTTTTTATTAATACAATGTACATGACCAAATAATATATACTAAATAAATTAATCATAAACAAATTTTCAGAACATGGAATTCACTAATATACAATACACGCACACATGATATATACAAGTAAATCGGTCATTTAGCAATCCAATATTCATCTCTAAACAAATTAATACATATATAATTTAAGAATATTATATTTACTAATAAACACTACATGGTAAGTAATACTCATATACTTATTGACTTTCTGATACATGTTGCAAGATTCTTTGATATATACATAGTAGTGATCTAATACACTTCTTTAGATAAATCAATATATAATTTTTAAAATATAGAGTTCACTAATGCATAAGATAATAGAGTTCACTAATGCATAAGATAAGATGATACATACTTAGTGCATCAATCATCTAGTAATCCAATATATAATTTTAAATAATTAAATTGATATGTAGTTTTCAAACTGTTATATTTACCGGCACATATTACATGTAGTATAGTGATGCCAACTTATTAATATTTTGATACATATTATAAGATTTTTTGATATATATTGAGTAATGATCTAATATATATATATAAAAGATAAATTATACATAATTTTTAGGTTATGCTTTTTATCTAAAGATATGTATTTGATCACTATTAGCTATATATCAAGGAAATTTATAGCATATATTAGAAAGTTAATAAGTATATATCACCAGGCCATGTAGTATGTATTGGTGAACATAATATTTTAGAATCGTATATCAATTTGCTTGGAGATATGTATTCAATTTCTAGATAACTAATTTGTTAAGTATATATTGTTGGAAAAAGTGAATATAAACTTTTTACTCCTAAACTATCCTTAGGGATGGGAAACTATCCTATGTAATGGGAAACCATTCTGTGGGATGGAAACTTTTAGTCCCACATGGAAAGATTGGAAAAAGAGAAAGCTCTTTATAAGAAAACATTTTTCCAAGTGTTGACTCTGTCTTGATTTTGATGATTGACAAAATGTTTAAGTATATATGAGTACTAATTATATTTTAAGTATATTTTCAGATCTTAGTACTCAACCATGTTGGATGAAGAAATGCTTATATTTCAGTTGAAAAAGTCCTTAAATTAATGAAAAATCAAGTATATGGACTTTGAAATTAATATGGAAAAACTTGAAGAGGTTAAAGTCTCAATTTGAAGATGTTTCAGCAATGGCACAGGCAAGTGTCGATACCTGAAAATCAAGTGTCGATACCTGAGGATCAAGTGTTGACACTTGAAGAGTGAAGTGTCGACTCAAGGTCTGAGACAAACAGAAAACTTCAGAAAGCTCTTTCAGTGAAGTGTCGACACCTGGAGCTGAAGTGTCGACACTTGGAAGTAAAGTGTCGACACCTGAAAACTGAAGTATCGATACTTGAAACTGAAGTGTCGATACTTGGAGATCAAATATCGACACTTGACTGTAACGGCTAGTTTTCAAAAACTACAGAACTTCTCCAACTTGCTTCAAACGGCCATATCTTCATCCCCAATAGTCATAAACGATCATCTATGATTTGGAGAGCTATATAAACATCAAAAATCAAATGGAGAAGTAATCCTTTGGTGAGTTTCTTGAATATTCTTAAAGGATTCAATAGTTGAGTGATTAAAAACCTTCAAGCTTCCAAGTTTCAAAGAGAACATTCAAAGTCTACATCTACAAGTATCAATCAAAGGCTTCATCAACTTAAAGACAAGATCTTCATCAACAATCAAGGGCTTCAAAGAGATATTTGCTTTATTTTATAAAGCTTTTATTGTTTTCATTTAAACTTGCTCTTACATTGTTTTCTTAAGATTTTTGGTGAGCCTTGGAAAACCAAAGAGGTTTTTGGTAAGCCTTTGAAAACCAAAGTGGTTGTTGGTGAGCCTTGAAACCAACTAGGGTTTTAGTTGTGAGCCCGAAGCCAAAATAAGTTGTTTAGGTTCTTGGTTATCCCGTAAAACCAAGGGTGGTTGCTGGTGAGCCTTGAAACCAACTAGGATTTGACTTGTGAGCCTGAAGACGAAACAAATTGTAAAGGTTATTGGTGAGCCTAAGTTATAAAACCAAACTTAGTGAAATTTCCAAAGAGTTCTTGGAGAGTGGATGTAGGTGCTTGGTTGGCACCGAACCACTATAAATATTTGTATTTGTGTGATTGTTCTCCTTGTACTTTTATTTCTTTATTTTCGCTGCATTTATTTGAAATACACAAGAACTTGAATTGCATTAGCACATACTTGCTTTAGTTCATATTTTAAATAGTATAAAAGTTTTATAAAATCCAATTCACCCCCCCTCTTGGGTTGCCTACCTGAGCCTACAATTGGTATCAGAGCTCGATGCTCTGATTGAAAATCTAACAATTTTGAGCTAAAGTTTATGGCAACCCTTGTAGGTATTAGTATTAGACCACCGTTTTTCAATGGCACAAATTACAAATTTTGAAAAACTCGCATGCGTATCCATATTCAATCTATTAGTTATCATCTTTGGAAAATCATTATTAGTGGTCATCATATTCCTTCCATGTTGGTTAATGGCATTTCCATTCCAAAGCTCGAAGAGGATTGGAATGAATATGACATTAAACAAACTGAAATCAATGCTAAAGCAATGAGCTTGCTTTATTGTGCATTGGACTTGAATGAATTTAATAGAATCTCTACATGCACATCGACGAAGGAAATATGGGACACACTTAAAGTTACTCATGAGGAAACTCTTCAAGTGAAAAATACTAAAATTAATTTGCTTGTACATTCTTTTGAAATTTTTGAAACGATATATTATGAATCTATTTTTGATAAGTATATTAGATTTATGACTATTATTAATGAATTGAAAAATCTTGGCAAAATCTATACTAATGCTGATTTGGTGAACAAAATTCTTAGATCCTTGCCAAAATCATGGGATCCAAAGGTGACGGCGATCCAAGAAGCTAAAGATGTAGAAACCTTACCTTTGGAGGAGCTTATCGGTTCACTCATGACCTATGAGTTGAACTTATGGCAAAGAATAGTGGAAGCTGATACAGAAAAGAAGATAATGGCTTTCAAAGCCAAAAAAAAATTCAAGGCAATGATGGCAACTTGGAGCGATATCGAATATTCAAGTACGGATGATGAAGTTGCCCATCTTTGTTTCATGGCAAATGAGAAAAAGGTATGTACTGAAAATGATTATAATTTTATCTTTGATGAACTACATGATGCATCTAATGATCTTGTGCATTAATAGAGATTACTAAAAATTGAGCACAAAAAATTAAATAGGCATGTAGATTCATTTTCTCTTGATAACACCAATCTTGCAAATAAAAATGGTGATTTAAATGCCAAGATTGATATTTTGAAAAGTGAAAAGAATAATTTTTCTAAAGAAAAAGAATTTTTAGAAAAAGAAAATATTGTTTTGAAAGATTTATGTGATAAAGTTTTGAATAAAAAAAATATTTTGGTTGAGGAAAAGAAGCAAAAACTTTTGAAGAATTTCTTTATTCCTGCTTCTTTCAATTTATCTTATAAATGTGGTTTTAATGCTTATCCTTCTAGATTAAGAAAAGTTTTGGTTCCAAAAGGAACCATAATTACTAATCATAAAGGATCCAAGAAAGTTTGGGTACCAAAAATATCCACTTAATTTATTTTGCAGGAATGTCTTGCAACCCAACATGAAGAAAGGAAGTTCTTGAAAAGAGGTTGTACAAGATAATTTAAAGAAATGGACAAGCTACATTTTGAACTAAATGGTAAAAGGAAGGACCTTGTATATTGATAAATTCTAAACATATCCTTCCATAATTAAAATGTAGATTAATTTTTATTGCATCTATTACTTTGAAAAATTATTTTATATAGTTAATTAGAATCAAGTTTGGACTTATCATCATTGGCTATGATCATGAACTTTTTGATGTTGATGAATTTCATGCTATCATGATTAAACTTATGATTGTAAGACCTTCACTTGCTTTTGATTATGTATTTCATGAAAAATATTTTTAAAAATGTATATTGATTTGAAAAATATTTTAATTGATTAATTAGAATCAAGCTTAGACTAATAATCATTAGTTGTGATCGTGACTATTTTGATGTAAATGGATTTCATGCTCTCATAATTTTAACTTATAATTATCAGACTTTCACTTGATTTTGATTAATACAGTTTTTGAATTATTTTAAGTCAAATGTTACGATTTATGTACTTTCATTGTTGGCATCTATGCTTAAGTTAGAATTGATTTGAATCAAGTATAGAACTGGTAGTTAAGGGTTACATTTAAGAAGAAGGTATGCATATTGACAAACTCTTGCTCTAGAAGCTAGACTTGATATCATATTACTTCTAGCATTTGTGTGGATATCAAATCATCTTAAAATGAATTTAAAACATGCTAAAAATTTTTAAGTAATATAAATGCTTTGTATTTTGAAAATCATGAATATCTTAAAAAATTCAAATCTTGATGCATGAGCTTTCATGTTTTATTCCTCAAATAAATGCATATTTTCAAAGAAGGAATAACATTTAGGGAGAGCATCCAAAGATTTGTTATCATATTTGATGCTTTGAATATTTTGCTTGATATCATGCTGTACTTACATTGCTCTAATGCTCTTTCTCCTTGTTTTCAAATCTAATTTTTTGACGGGAGTTACATTCATATGATATCATATTCTATTGGTATCAAAATTTATTTTTAAAAGAATTCCTAGTAACTGCTTTGGATTGGGTTAGTCACCATGGTTGTCTAGTTATAGGAGCTAAGTAGGGTTTAAAGACCCTTTCTTTGCATTCACTGGGATTTCTTACGACGTGTTGGGGTGCCGCTGTGACCTTATCCCATGAACGAGTGAGGTAAATGAAAAATTTGCATATCAAAGTTTATAAATATATTGAATTATTTTTGGCATGTGCATATCATTTTTTTTTGGGGATATCATGTTCAATCTATAATAATTTCAAGTGGTATCATGATAAATTACTTTTATGTATTGATTTTGATGATCTACTTGCTGTTCTTTCCGGCTTCATTCTTATTTTGTACTACCTTTCACCCTTTTTCATGATGTCAAAAATGGGGAGAAAATTATTAAGTATGAAAAGGGGAAGATTGGATAAACATGAAAAATCATTTGAGAAATGAAAGAAAGTGTAAAAGGGGGAGAAGAATGTAAAATATTTTTATCTAAAGGGAAGAATTAGTAAGAAGAAGAAATTTTAAAAATTTAAAAATTTTGCATATTTTGAAAAATATTTTTGAAGATTTTTTGGACCATATTTTGAGGGGGAGCTTGGTGCTTATTGTTTTGAACTTATATGTTTATCTTATTGTTAATCTTTTTAAACTTATCCTTTTCATATACTTAAAGGTTTTGTCATCATCAAAAAGGGGGAGATTGTTGACTCTGTCTTGATTTTGATGATTGACAAAATGTTTAAGTATATAGGAGTACTAATTATATTTTAAGTGTATTTTTCAGATCTTAGTACTCAACCATGTTGGATGAAGAAATGCTTGTATTTCAGTTGAAAAAGTCCTTAAATTAATGGAAAATCAAGTATATGGACTTTGGAATTAATATGGAAGAACTTGAAGAGATTAAAGTTTCAATTTGAAGATGTTTCAGCAATGGCACAGGCAAGTGTTGATACCTGGAAATGAAGTGTCGACACCTGAGGATCAAGTGTCGACGCTTGAAGAGTGAAGTGTCGACTCAAGGCCTGAGACAAACAGAAAACTTCAGAAAACTCTTTCAGTGAAGTGTCGACACTTGAAAGTGAAGTGTCGGCACTTGGAAACTGAAGTGTCGACACTTGAAACTGAAGTGTCGATACTTGGAGGTCAAGTATCGATACTTGACTGTAACGGCTAGTTTTCAAAAGCTGCAGAACTTCTCCAACTTGCTTCAAACGGCCATATCTTCATCCCCAACAGTTATAAACGGTCATCTATAGTTTGGAGAGCTATATAAATATCAAAAATCAAATGGGAAAGTAATCCTTTGGTGAGTTTCTTGAATATTCTTAAAGGATTCAATAATTGAGTGATTAAAAGCCTTCAAGCTTCCAAGTTTCAAAGAGAGCATTCAAAGTTTACATCTACAAGCATCAATCAAAGGCTTCATCAACTTGAAGACAAGATCTTCATCAACAATCAAGGGCTTCAAAGAGATATTTACTTTATTTTAGAAAGCTTTTATTGTTTTCATTTAAACTTGCTCTTACATTGTTTTACTTAAGGTTTTTGGTGAGCCTTGAAACTAACTAGGGTTTTACTTGTGAGCCCGAAAACAAAACAAGTTATTTAGGTTCTTGGTTATCCCATAAAACCAAGGGTGGTTGTTGGTGAGCCTTGAAACCAACTAGGATTTGACTTGTGAGCCCGAAGACAAAACAAGTTGTAAAGGTTGTTGGTGAGCCTAAATTATAAAACCAAACTTAGTGGAATTCCCAAAGAGTTCTTGGGGAGTGGATGTAGGTGCTTGGTTGGCACCGAATCACTATAAATCTTTGTATTTGTGTGATTGTTCTCCTTGTACTTTTATTTCTTTATTTCCGCTGCATTTATTTGAAATACACAAGCACTTGAATTGCATTAGACATACTTGCTTTAGTTCATATTTTAAATAGTACAAAAATTTTATAAAACCCAATTCACCCTCCCTCTTGGGTTGCCTACCTGAGCCTACACCAAGCTTTTACTTTTAGGCTCATCATAGGCGGAGAGCTTGAGGATGATGCGAAGCATCACCCGCACGCGCACGTGCATGTGCGACAAGGGCGCAATGGGCACTTTGTAGGCACGACTCGGATGAATAGGAGTCGACTTGGATCCACGGAATAGGATTACACGGTCTGGACGAGTCAACTCGACCAAGGTCGAGCTGGCTTGGATCCACAGAGCCGTATCATGCGGTCTGGACGAGTCGACTCGAGGGAATCTAGCCGACTCGACCAGGGCGCTCTCTGCAATAAGGAGCCGACTCGAGAAATTCGAGCCGACTCGGATGACGGGATTTCAGAATCGCAAAACAACGGATCACGCGTCCGAAGGCATAATCACGCATCCGTTTACGGATCAACATTTCTTTTGAGATCAGGGATGCCATCGGATCGTAAAACGATGCATTAAGAAGCGCACTGATCGCGTGATCTAAAGATTACGGTTCAAATCAGCGTATCATGGCATCCGATCGTGATTGAAGAAATGTATCGATCGTGTAAAGGCATATCTCACTATGAAATGATATCGAAAACTCCCTCCGATGAAATCAAAAGGTTGCTTCCAAGGGGCACCTTAAGACTATAAACAGGTCTCCATTCCTCATTCATTTGATTTAATTCATTCCAGTTTTTTGCCTTCCTTCTTTCAGGCATTTGCATACTCTGAATAACAGAGTATAGCTATAGTGCATCTTAAGTCTCTTAGGCATTTGCATACTCTGAAAACAGAATATAGATATAGTGCATATAAAGAGAGAAAAGTATTCCTGGTTCGTATTTCTGGTGAATTGTAGTGCTGCTTTTACCAGAAGAAGACCGTTGTATCCTGGAAGACAATTGTCATAAAACCGTAAGCACCATTACAGGACGAAATTATCTTAAGGACATGGAATGGTCTTGCCAATTAGATAGACATTGTTCATATTCATATACATACCCACCAACATATATCATCTAGCCATATACTATATATTAATGAACTGCATATCCTGAAAACTATATATTAATTTATTTGTATATATTTATTAACTTATTTAATAATTAATTTATTTAATGTGTATCATATAACTATATAGTAAATATTAGTAAAAAGTATGTACTGTAAATGATAATGAAAATAAATATCATTTTTTTTAAATCATGGGATTAATAATTCTGTTAGTAGAAAAGATTTTTAATTTTTAGACTTAATCTTTACAATCAATATTAAAAAAATGTGGTAAACTATTAAAACATATCATATATGATATTTTATAATATCTACCATGTATTATTTTTGCTCAGTAGAGCCACTATAATATCCACCCCATATTATTTTTGCTTAGCTGAGCCCATGCCTCTACTAATCTTCTCGCTTGCACTTTAAAGAAATGTACACAAGTCTTGGTTGACTCTTCGTCAGAAAATTTCATAGTTCACCTCACAATGTGTACTTCAATTCCAATGAAATCATGATTTTGCTCTCTAATTTATAAGAGGCAAGAAATGCATGACGTGACCTCAAGAAAAAGTTGGTCTAGTCACCGAAGTTGGTTCTTACCCAAAAATCAAGATTATATCTTGGACGATCCAATTTATAAAAAAAAAAAAAAAACTTCAGGGAAAAAACTATAGACGATCGAACCTATTTTCTTCTTATTTTATTCTTTGCCTCCAAAACGTTGCCTGCACCTTTTCTTTTCATTTTTAGAAAACCACCGCTACAAGCATTAAACACCAGAATCCCCCCTTTACCAAAAAAAAAAACACCGGAATCCCGTGCATCGCACCAAAAATTGGGTTTAATCGAATCAGCGGTCCCCGTTTTGTCTTTTTTTGATAAGGTGAGTCCATGATGCCTAAAAAGTCATCAAGTCAAGCACGCCCAAATGGCAAGGGCCCTAAAATGTCATCAAGTCAACCACGCACAAATGGCAAGGGCCCTAAAATGTCATCAAGTCAACCACGCACAAATGGCAAGGGCGAGAATAGACCATATCCAAAATCTAATCCCCATCCATGGCAATTGTTGGGATATGTTGGTCCAAGCACGAGCCGACCGCCGGTTCGGACCGGCCGAAGATATTTCTTCTGAACCACCAACTTCGGATCCAAGTATTCGAAAAAAATCGAGCAACCTACGGGCAAGCCGAAGCTCCTCATGGACCTACAGCATCCGAAGGCCAGGCCTTCTGATTACGTCTTCGGCATTCGTCAAAGACCGAGTCCATCGGCCCTCGAAGACAGACCCTCAGCCTAATCTGAGGAACGACCCCTACCAACTCCCGAAGACACGATCTTCGGTTCATGACAAGACACGATCTCCGACCCACGACAAATATCAAGTCCTCGATCTATGCCGAAGATAGGATCTTCGATCTGTCTCGAGAGAATCCGAGGACGAAGACATTTCCGATCTGATTACGGGAATCTCCCTAAAAAGGAAAGTCTGAAGACAGATCCACAATCTGTCTCAAATCTCTACAAGAGCGATAAGCAATGGTTACTATCGACTATCTCCGGGACACAATCATGGTGCGCAACTCAAGCTGCAACATCTCTGGTCTGGCCGGAACCGTTCAACGACAACCCACGATTGCGGATCATGGAAAGGATTTGACTCCCCATCGTAACCGTCGGGGAGAGGACGGAACCGCCGGCCAGACGGCCTCTTTTAAATAACGGTAAGAGAGAAGGCTCGAGGTAAGACACGAGATACTCTTGAAAACCAAAGAGTCCTCCTCTCCATCAAATTCTCTTCCCCATTCTGTGGCTGGAGCCCACCTCTGACTTAGGCATCGAAGTGTCCCCCACCGGAGCAACTCCGGCCAGGGACATGTTTTGCAGGTGAACCCGGGAGCGACCCCTGCGAACCAGAAGCTCCATCCGGTCGAAAAGGGATTTCACGCCAACAGATTGGCATGCCAGGAAGGGGGCAAGTTCGTGTTAAGCTCCCCTCCTTGACAAAGGGAAAGTAAGAAACTCCTGATGGCAAGAGGAATGACACAGATTGCCTCCACGAGTCGAAGTCGTGCTCCATCCCAAGGGAATGCACCCCCGGCGAAGAATGACATTCCACCCCCCACCCTTGTACTGGGACAGCAATAATTCGAAGCCCTCCTGAACCAGGTCACTAACCTCACAACTATGGTTCAGGACTTCCAGAATAGAGCCTTCCCGGTGGAAAATCCACCGGCTACCTCCAGACATAGCTCACGATCCCGGAGGAAGAGAGCCCCTCGAGAGAGGTCCGCATACCTTTCCCATCATCCTCGGCCCTCACCTGAAGGCCGAAGTTCAAGAATGCCTAGGTCGGTTGATTCCCCGCAGAAAGGGAAAAGGCCTAGACATATCTCTCCACCCTCTTCTGAAAACTCTACTCCTGTAGAGGAGATGCCGAAGCAAGTCCTTCCCGATTACAATGGGCAATTAAAAGCCATTGAATCGGAAATGGCAAGGATCCGGGAGCAACAGGGTCACAACGATGCAACAGTATGTGATCTGCGCCCTCCCTACACTGACCGTATCATGATCGAGGTCATTCCTCGGCATTTTAGGATCCCCCAGATGGAATACTACGATGGCATGTCCGATCCTTATGATCATTTGAGCAGCTTCAAGGTCCATATTTTGATCCAAGGAGCCTCCGACGTGATGTACTGCCTCGCATTCCCAGCCACCTTGAAGAAAGCTGCTCGGATGTGGTACTCGAGCATACTCTCAGGTACCATCGACTCTTTCTCTGAGTTAGAGAAATTGTTTGTCTTGCATTTCAAAACTTGCTGCAAGACCCCCAGGAATATGGACACACTGTTCCTCTTTCATCAGAATGAAGGAGAAAGCCTGCGAGACTACATCTCCAGGTTTAATGTGGCCACGCTCGAGATCCCCGATCTCAACAAGCATGTGGCCATGTCTGTGCTGAAGAAGAGGCTTCGCACATCCAGACTCACCTTTTTTCTAGATAAGAAGTTTTCTAAAAGCTACGCTAAGCTACTTTCAAGGGATCAAAAATATGCCGATGCCGAAGAGCAGACGGCAAATCGATGATTGATCGAAGGGAAGCCCGCTTCAAAAAAGAAAACCAATCGGGGACAAGGTCCCCAAACTTCCAACAACAACAAGTATGCCGACCGCCGAAGGAGTCCTCCCAGGCCTCGAACATCGGACTGGAGATTCGACTCCTACACCCCCCTCAACTTTCCTCGTGAAAAGATCCTTATGGAGATAGAGAAAGAAGGCTATCTCCAGCGGCCACGTCCCATGAAGGCACCCTCTTCTGCTAGGAATAGGAATAAATACTGTCGATTCCACATGGACCACGGCCACAACATCGAAGAATGCATCCAACTGAGAGATGTGATAGAGGATCTCATCAAAAAAGGATATTTGGGGTGGTACCTTGGTCGTCAAGGACCTCGGTCAGAAGCTACTATTCCCCAGCCACATCCTGAAGAGGCCGAGCTACCAAATCAAAGGCCCACCAATGGAGGTTGGGGATGATACACCGACCTACCAACTGGAGAAGAGACGAAGACGATGCCCCGAAGTGACTCAAGGACAACAATGCTATCCTCTTCTTCGATGATGACCTTGCAGGAGTTCGGCGTCCGCATGATGATCCCATTATAATCTCGGCCGTTATAGCCAACTACGATGTACAACGAATCTTAGTTGATAATAAAAGTTCGACTGATGTCTTGATCTATGATGCATTCTCTAAGATGTGTTTGCCTAGACATGAATTACGGAGATCCCCTATACCGCTTACTGGTTTTGGGGATAATCAGGTGACGCCGAGGGAGAAATAGTCTTGCTTGTAACCTTGGGGGGCGAGTAGAGTATGCTCAGCTTACTAGCCCTAATACACTAGGATAGAAGACAACACGTACAGGCCCGACATGAACGTAGCAGATGGATAGCCCAGGAATAGCTCCCCTTCCTTGTTTAGGCAGGCCAACTTCCCTTCCGCTTCCCTTTCCCCACCCACCGCCCTCGGTTCCCGGGATCACTAATCACTAACAGAATTGGAAGCTTTATCAGAACCAAAATAAACTTCGGCTATAGGATGGGAATTGTACCTGATGTCAAGTTCAGCTCAAGACAGTCGCTCAATTGCACCTTCGTGCACCATTCTTCTGAGCTGCTTAGCGAGTGTAGCCTCTTTTCATCATTGAGAATTTCTTCTGTTATAGCCCAACCCTTTTTTTTTTTGAAAAAGCAAAAAAGTAGTAGCAACTATTTTTGCCAGGGACATCGAGTCATCACGTTTCTCTCTTTTAGCTGGCTGCTCGACAACTATGGCTTGTAGATTCGCATAAAAGAAGAAGAAGTTCACTCTAACTTGCACACTACAAAAAGGTAGCCAACGACTTCGAACAGTAGCAGATTTAGAGAAAAAACAATAATTGAACCATGACAAAAGACACTATCTATCAATTTCACGGTGGTCCGAACCCCTTCAGCCTACAACATCATTTTAGGACGGCCTGCCTTGAACAAGTTTTGGACTGTAGTGTTATCTTTTTATCTCCTGGTATGCTTCCCCACCAGGAATGGTGTCGGAGAAGTTAAGGGAGATCAGAGAGCGGCACGACAGTGCTTGATGATTCAAGATAAGCACTCCAGTAACCCTGCAACCTTGGACCAGTTAGATCCAAGGGACCCAGCTGTAGATTCTGGCGAACCCCTGGAGAGAACCATCTTGGTGTCCTTAACTAAAGAGGACCCCACCAAAGTTATGCAAATTGGGAGCATGCTTGATGAAAAGACCAGAACGGATCTAATTTGTTTCCTCATGAACAATGCTGATGTCTTTGCCTGGTCGGCTTCAGACATGCCAGGGATTCCCGCCAAGGTGATCACTCATCGACTGGAAGTTACTCCTGGGTATAAGCCAGTTCGGCAGAAGAAGCGAAGCTTCGCCCTTGAAAGACAAAAAGCAATAGATGAGGAAGTAAACAAGCTCCTTAAGGCTAGGTTCATTCGGGAAGCCCATTACCCCGAGTGGTTGCCAATATGGTAATGGTGAAAAAAGCTACTAGCAAGTGGAGGATCTATATGGACTACACAGATCTCAATAAAGCTTGCCCAAAGGACAGCTTTCCTCTCTCAAAGATCGACCAACTGGTCGATGCTACAGCCGGCAACCAACTGCTAAGTTTCATGGATGCTTTCTCTGGCTATAATCAGATCTGAATGGATCCCCAAGATGAGGAGAAGACGACCTTCGTCACTGACAAAGGCCTGTATTGCTACAAGATGATGCCATTTGGGATCAAGAACACCGGAGCGACATTTCATAAGCTAATCAACAAGGTGTTTGAAGAACAGTTAGGGAGGAATATGGAGGCCTACGTTGACGACATGATCGTCAAGAGCCTCCTTAAAAAAGATCACATACAGGACTTGGAGGAATCCTTTAGCACCTTGCGATGCTATCGGATGAAGCTAAATTCGATGAAATGTGCCTTTGGCATCACTTCTGGCAAATTTCTGGGTTTCCTTGTCACTAAGCGAGGGATTGAAGCTAACCCTGAGAAGATTCAGGCTCTCAGAGATATGAAACATCCATCCTGTAAGAAGGAAGTTCAACAGCTAACAGGGAGGATCGTCTCTTTAACTAGGTTTATCTCCCGATCAGCTGAGAAATGCCTCACGTTCTTCAAGGTACTTTGGCAGTCCCGGAACTTTGAATGGATCGAAGACTACCGTGCTGCTTTAGAAGAGCTGAAGAAGTTTTTGGAGACCCCCCCTTTACTTTCTAAACCTCAGGAAGGAGAGGTACTATACTTATACCTTTCCGTTTCGAATGAAGCGGTTAGTTCAGTCCTCGTCCGAAGAGAAGAAGACGACTCCCACAAGCTAATCTACTACATCAGCAAAGTTCTACATGATGCCGAAACCAGATATTCAAAAATGCAAAAGTTGATTTACTCTCTGATAATTGCGACAAAGCGACTACGGCCTTATTTTCATGCCCATGCCATTATGGTGCTGATCGATCAGCCCTTGAAGGCCGTTCTCCGATACCCTAATACTTCAGGGAGGATAGCCAAGTGGGCTATAAAACTAAGTGAGTTCGATATTAGCTTTCAGCCCCGATCGGCCATGAAAGCCCAGGTACTTTCAGATTGGCTGAGTGCACCTGGAAGTCCGAAGACGAAGTGCCTTCAACAGAAGAAGAAAATTTGATGGATACGAAGTCCGTTTGGGTGCTCCATGTGGACGGAGCCTCCAATTCTGCTGGATGCAGGGCCGGTCTCATATTGGCTGAACCCAATGGCCATACAGTAGAGTACGCCCTCCGTTTCTCCTTCCACATCTCAAATAACCAAGTCGAATACGAATCCTTGCTCGTAAGAATTCAGATCGCCAAGAGTTTGGGAGTCTGAAAACTCCAGGCTTTTTCTGATTCCCAGTTGGTCGTAAATCAAGTTAAAGGAGAATATGAGGCAAGGGATCTTGTCATGGTGCAGTACCTGGAGAAGGTATAAATTTTATCTTCTCAACTAAAACATTTCGAGATCATTCATGTCCCTCGGTCAGAGAACTCTCGGGTAGACACGTTATTTCGACTTGGTACTACGACCCCAGAATCTCTCGATCGTACCTTCGTCGAGCACCTTGAAGCCCCAAGTATAGCAGAAGAAGATGCAGAGGTGCACCAAATTGAGATCGAGCCAAGTTGGATGGATCCCATTATTAAGTTCTTGAACGAGGGTGTGCTACCAGAAGACAAGGCAGAGGCCAAGATCCGTTGGATGGCATCTCAATATGTCATCCTAGATGGAACTCTCTATGAAAGATCATTTTCTCAGCCCCTGTTGAAATGCTTGAGCCCGACGGATGCTGACTACGCCCTGATGGAAGTCCATGAAGGCATATGCGGCGATCACTTGAGAGGCCGGTCCTTAGCATATAAAGTTATATGCTAAGGATACTATTGGCCCTCCATCCAAAAAGACTCGGCTGACTTCGTGCGAAGATGTGATCAATGCCAAAGATATGCCAACATTCAGAGACAACCAGCGAACCATTTGACCCAGCTGACAGCCCCCTGGCCTTTTGCTCAGTGGGGAATGGATATTCTTGACCCATTTCTGCCTGTCTCTGGGTAGAGGAAGTTCCTCCTTGTGGCGATTGATTACTTTACAAAATAGGTCGAAGCTGAACCACTGGCTCAAATTACAGAAGGCAAGGTCGAGAATTTTGTTAAAAATTTCATCATATTCCGGTTCGGGATTCCACATACAATAATCACCGACAACGGGAGACAGTTTGACAACCCGAAGTTCAAAGACTTCTGTTTTCGGTATCATGTGCAGCACAGGCTGACCTCCGTTGCCCATCCACAGTCCAATAGAGAGGCTGAAGTAACTAATCAGACCATTCTCTACGGTCTGAAGACAAGGTTGAACGCCACCAAAGGACTTTGGATCGAAGAGCTGATCTCCATTCTGTGGGCATACCGAACTACCCCGAGGGCAGCCACCGGCGAATCTCCGTTCAACTTGGCATACGGTACCGAAGCCGTTCAACCCGGCTTCGGCACGCCCTCACAGCCTGCCCCGCCCCCCCGCGCGCTCCCAGCGCCGGCTTCGGCATGCCCATCGGCCTACCCCGCACCCCACCATGCCCCAGTGGCCGGCCCCGCAGCGTCCCCGCTTCAGGTCCGGCCCGCGGCCTGCAACGCGCCCCCGTGTGCTCCCTGTGCTGGCTCCGGCTATGGCACGCCCGTCGACCTTCCCCGTGCTGGCTCCGACTACGGCATGCCTGTCGGCCTTCCCCGAGCCGGCTACGGCATCGGCATGCCCTCATGGCCTGCCTCGCGCCCCCATGTGCTCCCAGCGTCGGCTCTGGCTTCGGCATGCCCGTCGAACTGCCCAGTGCCCCACCGCGCCCCCGTGGCCAGCCGCATGGCTTCTCCGCATCAGATCCGGCCCGCGGCCTGCGCCGTGCCCCCGTGCGCTCCCAGCACCGGCTTTGGCACGCCTTCACGGCTTGCCCCGCACCCCCGCGCGCTCCCCGGCCGTCTTTGCGCCCCGCGGTCGGCCTACTCTGCACCAGGTCCGGCCAGCGGCGGTCTCCGTGCCCGTCGACTTGCCTCGCGTCAATCCCAGCATCCGCACGATGGGGAGCAGCCCGACGACCCCGACCTGCTCCGTGCCAGGTCCGACAGCGACCGTCCCCGCACTCTTCCTACGGCCGTCTCCGTGGTCGGCCTGCTCTGTGCCAGGTCTGGCCCGTGGCCATCTCCACGCTCTTCCCGCGGCCGTCGGAATTATCCATGCGCCCCTGCGCTCTTCTCGCGGCCGTCGACCGTCTCCGCGATCGACCTACTCAGTGCCAGGTCCGGCCCACGGTAGTCTCTGCGTGCTCCCCGTGCTCTTCTCACTACCGTCGGACATCTCCGCGCGCCACCATGCCCTTCCCGCGGCCGTCGGCTATCTCCGGGGCCCCGTGCGCTTTCGCGGCTATCTCAGCGCACCCGCACGCTTTTGCTACCATCTCCGCGCTCCCGCGGCCTGCTCTGTATCTGATCCAGCCCCAAGGTCGTCTTCGCGCCCCCACGCACTCCCACGGTCCTTCTGGTTCCATCCCAGGTACGCTTCTCAAAATGCAGGTACGAAAGAGATCCGGATAACAATCCGACGTATAAAGTAGTGCATTGACAGTACCCCAAGAAGGCTCCGTCCCTGGCTTGCTTCTGCCCATTTCAGGCATGCTCTTCTCAGCCCATGTACTGCAAAGGAGCAGTACCCCGATCTCCCTTTAAAAATGGGCACATTTAATGTTGCTCTCGCCCTTTGAGGGTGTGAACCCTTCCAAAGGCCAAGAACAAGGGGGAAACTGTTACACCAGAAGGCCAACCACCAAGAAGGCCGACCACTTAGACGGCCAACCACCAAGAAGGCCAGCCAACCAAAAGGCCGACCACCCAAAAGGCCGACCTGCACTGAAGGCCAACCAACTTGAAGGCCGACCAACCTGAAGCTAAGGTCCGAACCGACCCACTGAAAAAGAGGTCCGAACGATCCACTTCTGCCGAGGTACGGCTGACCCACTTTTACTGAGGTATGGCTGACTTACTTCAAGGATATCTCGACTGACACTCCTCTTCGGACGACCGATTGGCCCTCCCAGTTGGCACCCGACCGACTCACTTTGCAACCCAAGGAATTCCAGAAACTCCTTTTATTACAACAGAATCCTGCCACATCAGCAGCACTGCTCCACTACTCCCACGATGCCGCCCTGTCCGGGCGTCACGTGGCCACTCGCCAGATCCTCCTGGGGGCAAATCGATCTTTTTAGACCTCTTCCCTAACAAATTTTGGCGCTATTCACGCCTATATAAAGTAAGGCAAGGCAGAACCCAGGGAAGAATGAGAACCCATCTCTTTTAATTATGGGTCTTCTCTTCTCATCTCCCCACCCTCTGGCAGATGGAGAGTCTCCCAAGCTCTCCATCTCAGAGGTCTTTCATTTTCCACGATCATCCCATTGACTTGATCATCGGAGTGTCTTCGTCAGAATTTCTGGCACAAGGCATTCTCTGTTTTACAGGATCTTGAAGAGGAAGAACAAGAAAGAGATCCGACGTCGATGATTCTACAGCAACTGCATTGCTTCTAATCTTTATCTACTTACAAGCCTCTATCATCTTTTGCGTACAACTGTTGGAGGCTCCTGCCATCATTCACAACTATTTATGAATATATCATAAGGAAAAGAACCTTTCTTCCTCTTATTTTTTTAAAATATAAATTAATATTTCTCTGTGCAAGAAAAAAAATTGTATATTAAGATTTGTTCTAATTCTCATTCCCAATCTCCTTCTCGAGTGGTAAGCAAAATTAATCCATTTTCACGGTGTCTTTTAACAATGTACGAGTTTTCATGCCCGCTTATTCGGTATAGCTTGGTTCATCCGATCAATGTTCTTGATTACCAATCCATCCTATCCTGGTATCCCAATTTATTGTAGGATTTTATGGTGTTCCTAAGTCTTAGAGAGACTTGGAAGGTCATGGCAGGATGTTCGAGGATTCCTGGAGTTGGGAACGTGTCCCAAGCGGATCATGGAGATGTTCCAGAAGATACTCTGAGTCTGAGATTGAGAGAACATGTGAGTCAGTTGGGTCAGGGAACTTGATCCAGGTTTTAGCGTTTTCTCATATACGTGACTTAAGAGGGAGTTTTTGAGAGATTGTAACATAACCTGGTTTGTGGGTCATGGGATTTTAAGTCCAGAAATGTAGTCGGTTCCCTTTTGGTTTGAAAGGGGCATGGACAAACAGTGAGATAAAAGAGGTATGCATGATCTCTCTTCCTCACCGTGAAGAATCAGCATGAGGGTTACATCATGCAGAAGAATGGCTTGGGACGTCGGTGTTCCACGGGCTTGGAAAAGGAAACCGAGCATGAGAAAATCTGCAGGTTTAGGAGTTTCTTCTTAGGTTTCAGAGAGGAGACTGGTGTCTTATATCCTGTATCAAGATGTTTTTTAAGGATAATAATACAATCTCTTTTCTTCTAATCTCTTCTATATATTTTTCTATTTCTTGGTTTAAAAAGCAGGCTGTCATCATCATGTTAGAATCTCTCTTCCATGGCATATACTCTGATCCGAAGATTTTCTAACATTTATTAGACAATGAAATCCACTGACTCTTTCAAAAAAAACAATCAGCAATCTACTGAATGGAAGACAGGCTAGCCAAAATAGAGTTGATAGGTCAATTTTCTCGCTAACATAACAATCCTCGTTTCCAAGACAATAGCCTTGTGTTCACTGTCATTCAACAACGGAAAGGTTATCCAAACAAAACTTGAGAACGATCGAAGCTGTTTTTCCTTGCTTCTTATTTTATTCTTCGCCTCCAAAACGCTGCCTGCGGCTTTCTTTTCCAAAATCGACGAAGAAACGGCGGTCCCCGTTTTGTCCTTTCCAATGGCTGGCTTGATAAATGATGCCTAAAAAGTCATCAAGTCAAGCACGCACAAACGGCAAGGGCCAGAATAAACCAGATCCAAAATCAAATCCCCATCCAAGGCAATTATAAGTTAGAAATCAAATTGACACAATGTTCCGATCAAAGTAAATATATGACCATGTCAAAGAGTTACCAGAATTGTCACAGATGCTTATAGATTATCGACTCGGTCACTTTTATTTTCTCGTTACATTCTAGTAGACATCCAACATGACAATTTACTTGAAAAAAAGTTCCTATGGCGAGATTTGCTCATCATAGTTTTATGATGGTTCTCATTATAGCAATTTATTTTCTTTATTTTAAAGTAGAATCAGAGGCTAAGAAAAGAGTTTGAGAAAGCCAAGACCACCAAGTTCTATATAAAACTATTACAATCAATTAATCGATCACTTAATTAATATCTAACTTCCAAGTGTTGGACCAGCGGCACCTCAACGCCCGCATGACTCACGAAAAGGCAAAAAATACATGCGGGGCCCAGCAGAAGGAAATTCAGAAGGAGACAAAATCTGTACGGATCTCAATACGATCGACAGTCACGAGTAGCGTTGCAATCAAACTCTGATTGGGAGAGCTATAGGACTCCGATTTGGATTTTGTTTGGACCGTTGGACTTCTGGTGAGATACTCTACGTAGTGGAGGCTACAAATTCATGGGCAGAAATATAGACAGAGAGAGGAGGATGAAAATATGGTGAGAGGTCTCTTGTAGAGGGCTGATTGAGAGCTTGAAAGAAGGATTCGGGGTTTCTTATTGAGAGATACTTGTACGGGATTGAAAGAGAGTTTAATCTGTAAGTTTATTTTTCATAGTGACACATTTTGCATGCCCGAAAAAATTATATTTGTTTCTTTTCTTCTTTCTCTTGTAGTATCGATATCGATAATCGACGATCCTGTTCCGCTTTCGCAACAACTGGTATCAGAGTGAGTTGATACCGATCCCAACAACTGGTATCAGAGTCCAGGTTATCCGTGGTTGATCGAGATCGAAGAAGACAAGTGCAATTAAAGTGGAGATCAGCAGGTTCGATGGGAAGAGCAACTTCTCCCTCTGGCAAGCGAGAGTGAAAGACGTGCTTTTCCAGCAAGGACTAATTGACGCTCTCATATGCGAGGAGAGACCAGACACCATAGAGCAGAATACCTGAAAATGGTTTCAGGTGGTAAGCACAATCTGCTTATACCTGATGGATGATATGATGATCCATGTACTGAACGAGTCTTCCCCGACGACGTTGTGGAAGAAGCTGGCGGAGCTGTACATGGCGAAGTCCCTCACCAACACCTTGTTCCTTTGGAAGCAGTTATATCAATTGCGAATGGCCGAGGGACAGAGTGTGTAGGAGCACCTGAGCAGTTTCTAGAGGATCCTCACTGATCTCCTCGGTGTCGGTGAAAAAGTTGAGGAGAAGACCCGAGCACTTGTATTGCTGTCATCCCTACAACAGTCCTTCGAGTCCTTGGTGACTGCTCTTCTAGTGAGAATGAGCACCATCAAGTTGGAGGAGGTGACATCGGTGCTACTTCAGAATGAGGTTCTCAAGAGAGAGAACCAGGCTTCAAGTTCAGGTGGGAACTCGGTGTTGACAGTTTCTGGAGGTGCAAGCGACCGGAGGCGGAGTGACAAAGGATTGCGAGGAGGACGGTCCAAGTCAAAGGATGCCAGCAAGATCAGGTATTTCCAGTGTGATGAGTTGGGGCATCGTGTCAGAGATTGCCCATAGCTCAAGGATCGGATGAGGGCTGCTACGGCGGTGGCCGATAGTGGTGATGATGGATATATCAGCGATGTACTCTTGGTATCCGACGAGGTATCTCCTTCTTTCCAGTGGGTTTTAGATTCTACCTGCCCATACCATGTTTGTTGCAGGGAGGAGCTGTTTGACTCTCTAGACAATAGAGAGGGTTCTGTCCACATAGCAGATGGATCGAGCTGTGGATCGTGGGCATCGGGACAGTCAGCTTGAAGGCACATGATGGGACAATGAAGAAACTAGGTGAGGTTCGATGCGTATCCAGTTTTAGCAAGAATCTAATTTCCCTCAGCAAATTGGACTCAAGCAGCTACATGTGGAGAGCCGGTGATGGAGTCCTAAATGTCTTGCATGGCAATATGATTGTTCTGCAAGGGAAGAAGTGTGGGGGTCATTACCTCTTAACAGGGAGTCCAGTACGAGATGGAGTCCCTGGTGCAGACAGGAGTCCAATGCGAGGTGGAGCTCCGATAGCAAGTGGATCGGGCACGGGACATGATACTCGGGAGGACGACAAGCGACGTCGCAAAGGAAGTTCTTATTGCCGCATGAGACTTTCTCGAGTAGGTCTCAGGTTGAGGTGAGCACAACACATGACGGAAATGGGATCGAGCAGCCTGGCTCGACTCCCATGTTTGCCCATCCATGATCAGGCAATTGTCCTAGGGCATGAGAGCGTTAGAATCCTTAGAAGCTTTCAAGTCAGGTGAAGGCGGTGTTTTGAGTTGAGGTGGAGATTGTTGGACCAGCGGCACTTCAATGCCCGCGCGATCCACGAAGACAAAAAACACACATGGGGCCCAGTAGAAGGAAACCCAGAAGGAGACAAAATTTGCACGGATCTCAATGCGATCGACGGTCATGAGTAGCGTTGCAATCAAACTACGATTGGAAGAGCTACAGGACTCCGATTTGGATTCTGTTTAGACCGTTGGATTCCTGGTGAGATACTCTACGCAGTGGAGGCTACAAATTCATGGGTAGAGACATAGACTGAGAGAGAAGGATGAAAAAAAATGGTAAGAGGTCTCTTGTAGAGGGTTGATTGAGAGCTTGAGAGAAGGATTCGGGATTTTTTGTTGAGAGATACTTGTACAGGGTTGAGAGAGAGTTCAATCTGTAAGTTTATTTTTCATAGTGAAATATTTTGCATGCCCGAGAAAATTATATTTGTTTCTTTTCTTCTTTCTCTTGTGGTATCGACATCGACAATCGACGATCCTGTTCCGCTTCTGCAACAACCGGTATCAGAGTGAGTTGATACCGATCTCAATACCAAGTTAACTAATTTGTGCAAGTTAGATATATCTGTGCTTGGACCCATCATTGTTTGGTGTGCTTAATATGGCGAATGCTCAAGTTGAAAAGTTGGGAATTTGATACAAATAATTAATGTTGATTTAGGACCGATGCTTCGGAGCCCTGATATAAAATGGTCTAAAAGTCCGACTGACCAGGTCAAGACGTGCCGTTTGGGATGAAACCGATAACACATTATATATAGAACAAAGCAGCATTAAAACTCAGATAAATGACAGATCAAAACAAGTCAAGTCATCCAGCTGTCTTCAATCAAGCACTTTGCTTGGCTCCATCGACATATTTCACAATACCAATTCAAAGGGGGGCCAACTAGAATATGTCAGACCACCTTTCCAAATAATATATATAATTTTTAGTTGTTAAAACATCGTTGTGGATAATTAATATCGAGAGTTGTCTTCAAAAACACAAGGCAAGTTACAATTGCACAAGTACCGCTCGACCTCGCGGAGGAGCAGGCCTCCCACGTCCGTATAAAAATCGGAAAGGATCCAGATCCAAAAATTAGCAAAGTTCATTTGGAATGCCGATATTTGCTTGACAAGCAACTCGATCTGCGCGCAGTATGCACGATACTGGTACGTCGAAGTACATATCTGACCCGGAAATTAATAATGTGAATAGCTAAGAAGATAATGAACACCTGGTATATTATTTTCTAGGGAAATAAGTGTCAATGATTTAAGATCTAGGAGTGTTGCATCTGAATTTAATATAATCCAACCGCACTCTCTAATTGAGGTCTACGTAGCAACATTGTAGATGCTTTTGACTGTAGTATTCTAATGTTTTGCCTTTAATTCCATAACTAGTGTGACCAGGCTATTGCCTATTCTCCATAGGGTTTTATCATTAATGGGAGTATTATTTATCTAATTCCAAGATTTAATGAGGAATTCTTGTTTTGCAATATGCCAACCATATCGGTCTAGTGAAAAATCTTACCATTTGGTGAAGTCCAACGAATGATGCATTGACAATTATATTGACCTTCTAGATACAATTTGCCAAACCGGTCTCGTTTGGAACCTCTCTTAAGCGGCTGAACAATGCTCACCATGATGAAATGCCACGAACAACTGTTGGTCATCCATTAATTCCAATTCAGCATCAGAGCCGAATAAAACTATCATATAATTCCGAACAGCCGCAAATTCCAAGGAAGCAGGAATTTTAGCATAAGAATATCCTCGATTCCATGGCCTCGCCCTCCATATAATTAAATTTCTCGCACTTTTCAACCATATACCTTCTGTAATCGAAGCATGGGGAAATCAAAATAATTAAGTTTAGCGAATACACATGCGAACGTAGGGACTACTGTAGGGGACACACTTCAGCACCGGCGGTAGGTCTGATGCCTTTCTGATCATATTTTATAACTGGACATATATAGCTTTTTTTAATCACGACATAATCATCAATTCATTAACAACGACTACTTTTCATGTGTTTACCCAAAAAAAAAAAAAAGAGAAAAAAAATCAAACTACTTTTCATGCATGAAATTGATGGAAATATATATTATTCAATTCATGATTCCGTTTTCTTGTTTCAGAGAAACGCACAGAAAAGGCGTCTATTATATCATTTCATGGCTTGATTTGACAAGTTTATATCGCGGGAGTTGCGCATATGCAGTAATTATGACCCGGATAGTAAAATCGTGGACTCCCGCCGACGTCATCAGTTGACCTTCCTGCAGTTCAACCTGATCTGCCCGCTGGTCCCTGTCAGCGGGCTGATTCCCCCCATCTTCACCATCGCCCGGGCGAAGTCCCTTGCAAACAACGCGGCGTTGGTGCTGTACTGCCGGACCAGCGCGTCCTGCGACCCACCGTTGAAAAGCTCCTGGTCGGAGTGCAGCAGCCCCCGCTGGGCCACCAGGTTCTGGTAGTAGTCGTTGCCGAACCGGTTCGGGGTCTGGACATCGAGCGGCGCGAGGTTGCTGTCGCCTCCCGAGAACGGGCAGTTCCGCTGTCTTAAGGCCGCAAAGCTGGGGTTGATGTCGGTGTCGTTGTAGATGTGGGAGCGGAAGTTCTTGCATTGAGCTTGGCCGATGGTGTGGCCGCCGGAGAGCGCGGTCATCTCTTGAGCGCTGAGGCCCTGGGCGGCGAACAAGGAGACGAGCGTGGAGAGGCTGGACCCGGGACCGGGGAGGTTACTGTTGGCCGCGCTTTGGCTCGCCGTCGTTGCATCCCTCCTGCCCAGCTGCACCGTCCAAGTTGGCCCGCCGAGCTGCAAGATTATTTATCATTCGTGTCAGCTTAAAGCACGAAAACTGAACGTTTGATGGTGAAAGAGGTGGTGTGAAGTGATGGGTGAGATGCTGACCAAGTTGACTCCATCGCGAGAAGCGAGGGCGAGGATGTCAGCGCACGAGACGGTGGCATTGCAGGCGGATTCGACACGGGATTTGATGGTGTCGATGACTTCGAATCCACGGACGGAGTTTTGGTTCGGAAAAGCGTTCTTCTCGCCGGTGAACGTCGCCGTGTCGTCGAGAAGGATCGATCCGTCACAGCCCTGAAGGAAACAGATCGAGGACGTCAGTTCAGAAACCGAGAAGCATGTAAAAGAAGCGGATAACGGATGCGATGATTATAAGCAAACAAAAGCATTAATTTACTCCGATACCGTTACATTGGGAAAAGAAACTTTCAAAGCTATCGGATCACACGTGAAGGTATCTTTCACCGTATCGGCTTTAAATGGCACACGTCTACTAGACTTAGGAGAGAGATTAGTTAACTACTTAAATCTTACAAGATATGCGCCAGGGATCGACACTGATACAGGGCAGCAGCTATTTATCCAGTGGTCGGCATGTAAATTACTTTTTAAGCTTCTAAGCTACAGGCACCTTTGGATGGATAGGTGCGGTACCTGGACAACAAGGTGCATATGCATGCATGTGATTAAAGAAGGGAATATATAGGTGCCTGAGTTTCGTTCCTCTATACGCAAGTTTTGCACCACATAATGCTGTTCGGATGACTACCATGTCGTCTCATCATAGGAATCAACGGCTACCAAACATGATGCATCATGTTACGTACCAAGTATGATCGATACGTCGGCGTCGCAGGAAAGATCGATGCATGTTATCTTTGACAGCTGTCCATCTCTATGATTAGATGATGTGATAGAGATCGATCCAGAGCTGTAACACCTGTCTACAGTGCTAATCGTCTCACCGGTCACCACAAAGGTTTCCAACCCATAGCCAACTAGCTGCATAAAGTTGCAGCTTGCTATTGGCTGCATATAATGCATTTGACTTTCCGTGGTTAGAGTGCGACCATGGCGGTGGAGCCATGTTGCTTGTTTGCAACCCCATTGCACTACGGCCTAGTAGCCTGACCATCTCTATATTGGACTTATGGCCAACACACTTCTCTTATTATTCAAATTGGAGATTAGAAAATAAATATATGAATTCTAAGATCACTAACTTGCAGAGTATTATAGCGAAGGTGGTTGCAGATATACGTCAAAAGAACTAAAAGGAAAACGAGGGTGCAAAGGGATTGTATCACACATTTACAAAGCAATCGTGGAAGAAGAGCCGAAGGATGGATGCTCCCATCCTTGGCTCCCTGCTGACCGCCTGTGCCATGGCCGAGCGCACGATGCTTTGCACATTTGGGCAGCTTGTTGCATAGAACGTAGGTGAAAGCTGCCCTTGGGCAGCACAAGCGAGTATTGATAGCAGGGAGAGCATGAGGAAGCTATTGGTGAAGGCCATAGCTTAAGAAGTCTATAAGGTTGCTATAAGAGTTTGAGCTGAGATGAGAGGAATGAGAAGTGCTTTCCGGCCAGGACCTCTATTTATAGTGTAATTGTTGTATGCATGGAATGGTCGACATTGGTTGCTGGTATTCAAACTTTGCTGCTCTGACTAGGCCCGTTACCATAATTGCCGCACTTTTTTTGAAAAAATAAACGAGAATCACGGGATTGCAAGATGACATGTAACAAGGGCACCTTTTCTTTGGATATCATGTATTCATGCCCATATTTCCCTTTCATAGCATAGTGAGACGGGTAGAGTGTGGACTTTTGATGTTTTAGACCTTTTCAGTAGTGAGATAGACCTAGAGGCACATGTTTTTGGTTACATACAAGATTATCAGCTCCAAATACCAACTTGCCAACGTGGCTCAAGTACGGCCACTCCATAAATATATTAAACCATCTACCATGGATATTGGTCCAAGCAATGGTGGCATCCAATAGGAAGACGCTATAGCTCCTTATCTACCCATTGATAGTCAAAGTTTATCTTTGTTGGATATACACCATAAAAACTTTTTTTGAAAAGAAAATATATTAAACTAATCCAGCGTGAATACATATATGGAAATCAAGAACTAAAATATTTAGAAGCGCAGTTGGAATATCCATCACTACCTTCCACAAGGTTGATTCAATATAATTAGCTATATACAATCCACACCGTAAATTTTTCACGTGCTCTCCTTTATAATATCGTAGATCTAGGAAATTAAGATTTTGTTATACCCAACCGGCTCACTATCGAACCGGACCACCACTCTTGCTAAGGTCTGACTGGACCACTCTTACAGACATCCGGGCGGCCCTCTCTGCCGAAGGTCCGACAGACGCTCTCCATCGAAGGTCCGAACAATCCACTTCTGCTAAGATCCGGCTGACCCGCTCCAGATGAAGGTCTGACAGATGCACTCCATAGGAGGTCCAACCGACCCACCGAAGTCGAGATCCGAACGACCCACTTCTGCTGAGGTTCGACTGACCTGCTCCTGCTGAAGGTCCGACGGACACACTCCATCGGAGGTCCAACAGACCCATCGAAGTCGAGGTCCGAACGACCCACTTCTGCTGAGGACCGGCTAACCCGCTCTGACCCGCTCCTGATGAAGGTCCGACGGGCGAACTCCATCGGAGGTTCAACCGACCCACCGAAGTCGATGTCCGAATGACCCACTTCTGCTGAGGTCCGGCTGACCCGCTCCTGGTGAAGGTCCGATGGACGCACTCCTTCGGAGGTCCGACCAACCCACTGAGGTTAAGGTCCGAATGACTTACTCTCGAAAGGCTACTTCAAATATAGTCCAGGAGACTCCAGAAGCCTCTTCCAGCTAGTACCAGAATTCTGTTACAACAGAACCCTGCCACATCAGCACCACTACTCCACTACTCTCACAATGCCGCCTTATTCTGGCACCACGTGGCGACTCTCCAGATTCTTCTAGGGACGGATCAGTCTTTTTCAGCTTCACCCCTAACATATTTTGGCACTATTATGCACTTATATTAGGTAAACTGGGAGACTTCGAAAGGCAAGGACTCTCTTCCTGCTCCATATGCTTATCTCAATTTAATTCCTCCATTCAGTTGCCCTCAAGTTCTCGCTAACTTAGGCATCGGAGTGTCCCCCGTCGGAACACCACCGGCCCTTGGAAACTTTTTTGTAGGAACTGGAAGAAGAGCGCTCCAGCCCAGCCGTCCGAGCCCGGTCCGGGAGAAGTTGCAGCAACAGATTTCAAACCTTGCTTAACCGTAAATTGGAGTAAAGCTACATAAGCTATAGCTCTACTACAAGAAACCAACCTTGAATTATTGGTTTAGACATTCAGACGCTTGCCCGTGCATTAAAAGAGGATCGAAAGGTAAAAGTCAATTGGCAATTATTATACCCAACCGGCTCATCATTAAATCGGATCGCCACTCTTGGTGGGGTCCGACCGGACCACTCTTACAGACATCCAGGCGACCCTCTTTATCAAAGGTCCGATGGACACACTCCATTGGAAGTCCGACCGATCCACTAAAAGCGAGGTCTGAACGACCCACTTCTGCTGAGGTCCGGCTAACTTACTGCCGCTGAAGGTCCGACGGACACACTCCATCAGAGGCCTAGCCGATCCACTCCTGCTGAGAGCCGACCGACCCACCCCTATTAGGGTCTGGCCAACCCACTCTCGAAAGGTCACTTCAAAGATAGCCCAGGGGGCTCCAGAAGCCTCTTCCAGCTGGCACCATAATTCTGTTACAGCAGAACCCTGCCACATCAGCACCACTACTCCACTACTCCCATGAAGTCACCTTATCCTGGTGCCACGTGGCCACTCTCCAGATTCTCCTAGGGACAGATCAGTCTTTTCCGGTTTCATCCCTGACGGATTTTGGCACTGTTCCGCAACTATATAAGATAAACCGGGGGACTTCGAAAGGCAAGGACTCTCTTCCCGCTTTATACGCTTATCTCCATTTGATTCCTCCATTCTGTTGCGCTCAAGCTCCCGCTAACTTAAGCATCAGAGTGTCCCCCGCCGAAACACCACCGATCCTTGGAAACTTTTTTGCAGGAACCGGGAGAAGAGCGCTCCAGCCCAGCCGTCCGAGCCCGGTCTGGGAGAAGTTGCAACAATAGCAATAAGGGTTGATGGTTATAATATTCAAGATCATGGTTGCTTTTTTTTTTTTTTTTCCTTTCTGCGGACACTAGTTGCTTTCAAAGCTATGCTCAAAATAATATACTCGGAGAAAATGAAATTCTTTCAAATTTGTGAAGGTAATAAGTTATTTCAAACTAGACCAGTACTTTTTCCTAGTACTTGCGGAATATTCGTATGGTTAGGGATGACACTATGTTTTATGTTTTATTTTATTTTATTTTATTTATTTTTTTTATTTTTACATCCACCATGGCATAGTGAAATAATTAGTTGGATCAAGTAGTTCATGTGCAACGATTGATCAGTCCAACCACAAAGGACATACAGAAACATATTTCTTTTTTTCTTCTATATTTTTCATCCATATTTATGTATATCCCTTCTTTGACCTGGACCATCCAATAATTTCTCTTGTGAAGGACATGCTGCCATGAAGAGCCCATGTTCCCGCCATGTACGCTCCTTTCACGCACTTTAAAGGAATTAACGTGGGTGATCCGTGGCTGACTGGAAAATTTCATGGCCAACCTATAATTCAATTCTAATCAGTCATAGTTTCGCTCCCTAACTCATGAGCAGCAAGAAATATTGCACGACGTGATCTCGAGAACAAGTTGGTCTCCGGTCATCGAAGAATTTCTTAGCCAAAAATAAAGGAGCAGCGTATATAGATATACCAAGCTGGTATCATTGTTTGTTTTCTTTTTCATAAAATATTGTAGTAGTATTTACTTTCGTTCTTCCGAATTTGTTTAAAATTGCGAAGATGACCCGGACTGCATGTTTCCTTTAAACAATGTTATCCCTTTTATTTTTTTTAAAAAAAAAAACTATCCCTAAACGTTTTATTCGGGACGTTTTATTCAACGGAAAGTTTATCCAAACGAAACTTCAGAAGGAAAACGATCGAAGCTGTTTTCCTCCTCTTCTTATTTTATTCCTCGCCTCCAAAACGTTGCCCACAGCTCTCTTTGGAAAACCACAAAGAAACGGTGGTCGCTTGGCTACAATTTAACACCGGAATCCCGTGCATCGCACCAAAAATTGGGTTTGCTGGAAACAGCTGTTCTCTTATTGTCCTTTCCAATCCCTGGAGGTGCGATAAGATTGGTCCATCATGCCTAAAAAGTCATCAAGTCAAACACGCATTATATGTGGTGACAAATGGCACGGGGAGAATGGACCAGGACCAAAGTAATTATGTCATCATGTTCCAATCAAAATAATTATATAACGATACCAGGGTTTTCTAGAATTTGGGACCGCGGATTGCATATATATTGTCAACTCGGTCGCTTGGTACATTCTCGCTACATTCTGGCAGACATCCAACATGGTAATTTACATGAAAATGAGAATTTAAGGCATTATATTGACTCATCCTATCTTGCCATGATCCTGATCATAGTAACTTATTTTCTTTATTTTATAGTAATATCATAGACCAAGAAAGTAATATAGGAAAACCAAGATCACCATGTAAAGCTTTTAGATCCAATTAAATTAATCACTTAATTAATATCCAACTTCTAAATTAAGTAATTTGTGCAAGTTAGATATATCTGTGCTCGGGCGCCCCCGCACCCTCTTTTTTGATAAGTTGGACGAGTCGTTGTGTCACGTCCCGAATCCAATAACTGGATGGGCTACGCGACCGGTTGCATAATCCTAGATATCATTCTAAAGATCATGCCAGGCCTAACCTTCAATTCAATATCCAATTAGTGGTAAAGAACAAATCTCATTAATTATTTATTATTTCTAGAATTTTTCATAAAAGTTAACGGATAAATAAATAATACAAATAAAACATAAACTCAGGATTTAACACCTAAATCCTAACTCCTCACTAACTGATCCCAAAGCCCAATTAATCTTCTGGATCTGCAACAAAAATATAGAAAAATAGGGGATGAGCTATATAGACTCAGTAAATTATCATCACCTCCAATATACATATACAAATATGTTAATAACAACCAGTAACATGTACAACTCATACAAATAAGGAATCCATCTCAAAATAATATACCAGCAATACTATGCAAATGTGTATACTTAAATGCAACCGACACAGACACGACATGACTATGAATAGCCAACCATCACTACAGTTAAAAGGGTCAAGCCGACTCTTTTCTCCCGACGCTTCGAGGAAGCGTCGGGAACAACCCAAAACCCGTCGATACTTTTTATAAGCGTTGGCAAGCTCCTGAACCCGTCGACGCTTTTAAGCGTCGGCAAATACCGACGCTTAAAAGCATTGGCATCCTCCGAAACACGCCGACGCTTTTGAAAAGCATCGGCAACCTCCAAAACTTGTATCGACGCTTAAAAGCGTCGCCGAAAATCCCAAAAACCCATTTCCCCCGCCCCAACCCTAATCCCGCCCGATCTTCCCCCCCACGCTTATATATATATATGAAAGATATTGGTTTTACATGATTTATATTTTGAAACAAAATTTATTATATCTTTATACTAATTTGTGGTAATTTATATATGGCTATCATATTTTATGTTGCTATGTGAATTATCTAGTTAAGATTTTCAGTATTCACTAGTCGAGCTTATTATCCCTTCTTTCTTTTTCAAATTTAGATATTTAATTGCGAATGTAGATGGGGGGAGTGTTGTGGCAAAGAAGGTGGTATAGGTTTAAAAAGAAAAAAATCTTTAGCCATAATAGGCCATAGAAAGGACATTAACAAGAATATGCTAAGTTAGTGTGGATTAGCCTAATGGTAACATAGCTTACATAACTTTCATTCTTGAGATTTTAAGGTTGTATGAGATAGAGTTGGTGAGGTTGGAAGCATGAGAAAAGGTGATTTGAAGTAAGATATAATAATATTGAATTGTTGCATATGAATTATATGCACATACTGACATAACATATATCACAAAATAACGTATGACGAGCACCTTATACATTTTGATGCTAGACTTATCAACTTGGCCAAAAACTATAATGTCATCAACAAATTGAATTTAGTGGGCATGTTTGGCAACAGCCAACTATCCAATACCTTAATTAATTCTTCGTTGTTTGCTGCCCTCAATTTTTTTGTGAGAACACCTATGACTGAACAAAATTTCTCGATATTTATTTTATTTTTGCCCTGCATCTTACTGAACATGTACTTTTGTTATGATCAATTATGATTTTTTAAATATTTTTTAAAAAACATGCATTGCATAGAAACATAGACCCGTCAATTGATTAAAGTACATATTCTACAGCATCCATACAATTATTTATTTTTTGTACGGATGGAAGAAATATGTACAGTGGTCAATTGAATATCCAGTTTGGATAATTTGGAAATTGCAAATAATTTTATAGGTGCTTACAGTAATCAAACGGTACGGATAGAGTTTCAGATATATTTTGGATAGCATTTTCTTTTAGTTCTCCTCATACATATTTATTTGTATGGGGAGAACTAAGAAAAAATGCTATCAAAATTTTTCTGAAACTTTTATTGCATATCCTTTGGTTACTGTAAATGACCTATATAATTAATGCAATTCTTGAATGGGCTAGGACCTCTTTACCTATTAGTTGATGATAGGGTGTATTTAATAATATTGTAATTGATCTATTGAATAAACTTATTTTAAATTTATTCTGTTCTTATAAATATTTATTTATTTCAGTTAGTTTAATCTTACAATGGATAAGAGTTAGATAACTAAATCGAGGAATAACAAAGAATATATAGATGGAGTATAGAATTTTATTAAATTTGGTATGGAGAGAAGTAGTATCAGTGGGAAGATTTTATGTCCATGCCGAAAATGTGTAAATTCCAGTTCTCAATATCCAAATATTGTTGAAGAACATTTGGTATGGAATGGTTTTTTAAAAGGTTATACTGAGTGATTTTTTCATGGAGAGTCAAGGTTACAATCTACATGTAACCAAACCTCTAACATGGAACATATACCTGATTTTGGATCCAGTAACCAACGTAAAAATCTTGCAAGAGATGATGATATCAGGGGTTTGCTCAGAGATGCTTTTGAATACAGTACTCAACAAACTGGAAATTACAGTGGAGAACAAGTAGCAGCTGTGTTACCAGAGGATCCTATATTTATTGAATCTGTACATGATGGAGAGCCGATACCCTCAACTAATGTTGGAACAGATCGTTATCAGAAGTTGATAAGAGATGCAGATCAAAAATTATATGCCGGTTGCAAGAACTTTTCAACAATTTCTTTTTTTGTACATTTGTTTCATATAAAATACCTGAATGGATGGTCTGGGAAGAGTTTTACTATGTTGCTCAAGTTGTTAAAGGATGCATTTCTGAAGGTACTAGTTTACCAACATCTTGTTATGAAGCCAAAAAACTAGTAAAGTAATTGGATCTTGGATATGAAAAGATTCATAGATGTCCAAATGATTGTATATTATATCGGGGAGAACATGCCGATCAAGACTCGTGCCATGTGTGTGGATGTTCATGATGGACGAATCAAAAAGAAAATGAGAGTGAGAGATTAGAAGAATTGGATGCAACACAAATTAAACTAAGCCGGCGAAGGTATTATGCTATTTTTCTCTGATACCTAGATTGAAAAGAATCTATGCATCATCAAAGATAGCTTCGTCAATGAGATGGCATGATAAAAGCCGTACAAAAGATGGAATGCTGAGACACCCAGCGGATAGTTTAACATGAAAAGTATTTGATGACAGACATCCTGATTTTGCATATGATGCTCGTAATGTCAAGCTGGGTTTAGCCAGTAATGGGTTCAATCCATTTAGGACCTTAAGTTCTGTCTATAGCACCTGGCTAGTTGTTCTGATTCCTTATAATTTGCCACCATGGATATGCATGAAACAATCTTCACTTATTTTATCAATGATCATTCCAGGTGATAAGGGTCCAGGCAATGATATTGATATTTTTTTACAACCTTTAATAGATGAATTGAAACAACTGTGGGAGGGTATCAGTGCAATTGATGCTTCGAATGGCCAAACATTCAATCTGCGGGCAGCTCTATTATGGACTGTTAACGATTTTCCTGCATATGCTAATTTATCTGGCTGGAGCACTGAGGGACGAGTTGCATGTCCTTCTTGTCGTGAATCAACCCAATCAATTTGGTTAAAACATGGAGGAAAGTTTTGTTATATGGAACATCGTCGATGGTTGGAGGCAAATCATCCATTTCGATTTCAGAAGGATTTATTTGATGGTATTATAGAGTTGGGATCTGCTCCAATTCTACCTTCTGGTTCTGATATTTGTAGACAAATGCTTGGTATCAGACATAATTACGGCAAGATGACAAAGTCCTCTAAAAAGGAGGAATAGATTATGTTGAGACTTCAGTACAAGAAGAAATATCGGAGGAAGTCAATACTTGGATCTTAGATACAACAGTGTTCGAGGATCCGGATAATTTCTTTGAAGTTGAAAATGATGATGATATAATCACAGCATCTACCCATCAGCATACTAAATAATTATGGAAGAAAAGAAGCATATTCTTTGACTTACCTTATTGGGAGCATAATATACTCCAGCATAATCTTGATGTTATGCACATAGAAAAGAATGTTTGTGATAATTTGATTGGAACAATATTAAATCTTGATGGAAAGATTAAAGATAACATGAAGTTGCGTCTTGATTTAAAAGAAATGGGCATTCGACATGAACTTCATCCATAAGTGCTTGCAAATGATAGAACTTATATTCCTCATGCATGTTATACAATGTCTAGTCGAGAAAAAGATCTCTTCCTGACAGTTTTAAAGAATATCAAGCTTCCTGATGGATATGCATCAAATATTTCATGATGTGTGAATCTGAAAGAGCGAAAAATTTCAAATCTTAAAAGTCATGATGGACATATACTAATGCAAGATATTCTTTCATTGGCTTTAAGGTCGTCAATGCTGAAATAAGTTATTACGGTTGTTTTTCAGTTATCATCATTCTTCAAGGCATCATGTTCGAAGGTTCTTGATCCTCAGGAGCTTGATCAGTTGCAGTCTCAAGTCATACTTACGTTATGTCAGATAAAAATGATTTTTTCTCCTGGATTTTTTACGATTATGGTTCATCTACTCATTCACCTAGCTTCGAAAGCTAAACTTGGTGGACCGGTACAGTATAGATGGATGTACCCTATCGAGAGGTAATGCTATAAAACTTAAATTTCATAATTTATATATCTTTTTCATTATTTAATATGATATAAATATCATAATTTTTGAAGGTATCTTGTACGTTTGAAGGATTATGTACGAAACAAAGCCCATCCTGAGGGCTCAATAGCAGAGGGATATATTGCTGAAGAGTGTTAAACATTTTGTTCAAGATATCTCGAAGGTGTAGAGACTGTATTCAATCGACCTCAACATCATGGTGATACTATGGAGAATACAAATCTATACAAATTTGTATCATCCAGAAGATTTATAGAAAAATCTGAAAGTATTGTTCTTTACTATAAATCCATGTCACAAGCATACCGTTATGTATTGTATTATAATGACATAATATCTGACTATCGCAGGTTAGTCTATCTATACATGGATAATACTAAATATTAGACATGTAACTCAAACTTATATTTGATTGTCATGCAGTGAATTTTTATCTGTACAACGACAAGCTAATCATTCCACTCGTCCTAATCCAAGGATTGAACAAAGATGGTTTGTTGAGTTATTCCCTAATTGGCTTGCCAATCAGGTTAGTATATATAAGTCGTATAATAATTTTATATATATTTAACATCGAATAAGTAATCGATAATTGATATTATATTTTCTAGGTATCGGTACTGATGGAGAAAAATAGTTCAGCAGAACTAATAGCACTTGCCAGAGGTCCAAATTATATTGTGAACAAATATAATGGTTTTATTATAAATGACTTTAAATTTCATACCAATGAGCGCGAGAAACTTAGAAAAACTCAGAACAGTGGTGTTATGGTTGAAGCAGATGAAAAATATTATTATAGTATACTTAAAGATATTTTGGAGTTGGATTATTATGAAAATTTTAAAGTTGTATTATTTCGATGCGATTGGGTGGATATAAATACACCGAGAGGTTTGAAAAAGGACTCAAACGGATTCATACTTGTCAATTTTTCAAGATTGATACATACGGGTGTTTATTGAAGGATGATCCATTTATTTTTTCATCTCAAGCTCGACAAGTTTTTTATGTACAAGACTCGAAAGATAAAGAATGGGCTACTGTTATTAAGACAAAACCCAGAGACTTATATGACATGGAAAAAAGGGTAGAAGAAGAAGATGATGATACTTACACTCAGTGTATGCCTTATAATATTGTGCCAGATGATCATATAAATGATACAGCCATTTTGGTGTGGTTGGATTCTGAAGAAGGTATAACTGGCTGATTATGACAAGTAAGTAGTTTATAAGATGGTTTACATTTTTGCAAATTTGATTATGTTATCTTTTAAATTATAATTTATTTCCATTATAATTTGATTATAATGTTGACTGACTTGTTTTTAAATAATGCAGGTTAGGTACACCATGCCTCGAAGGAAACGATTATCAGATATACAATTTCAATTTTCCCAGACCGAGACTGATACTTTTTCAGCACAGTAGCCCAAGGGCAGTCGATCATATTTATATCAGTCTGATGCCAGTCCCTCTCTTTCTGTACATCAGGCCGATGATACTACCTCTACACCTCAGGACGACGCCATTCTCTCCGAGTCCACATATCACGATCCTCTTATGGATCATCTTGATAACGAGCCTATCGTCGATGACATATAAATACAGGGTACATAATTTAATAATTCTATCTTATTTCAATTCATGTATATGCAATAGTTTTGATATACAATGTTCTGTATTTTTTTTTTATAGATGGATCCGGGAGACTCAGGCGTAGGCGAGGATCCACACTAGTCCGTGATGTATGTCTGTTACCTGAGGATGAGAGGATAGTGATAGAGTGCAACAAGCTATGGCAGCCTATTAAGAAAGCTGCTAGCTTGCTGACTAGCTTTCTAGGGACAGTAGCACGCCGGGGTCAGCTATGTCCCCTGAATTATTCGAAGTGGAATGACATAGTTCCTGCTTATAAAGTAAGATGCTTCGAGTTGTACAGGTAAAAAAATTGATATATTATTTTATATCTTAGGTTTTTAACAATTGAATTGCTTATTTCATTTAATACATATTTTATTGTTTATTTAAATTGTAGAGCAAGTTCATTCTCCTTCTAGATACTTCTGATTTTGTGCTTAAGTCTCTCAATCGCAAGTGAAAAAAATATTAGGACGAAGTTGAAGGGAGACTACATGCGAAAGGGTAGGACTGGTGCGGGCACCAGACTCAGAAGAAGACTTCATAGCTCCATCTGGATCTCTGATTAACCTTGCCCGAAGAATTAGGGTTTTTGGCTTGTAATAAGGGTTGACTTGATCAACTCAATTTTAGTTTGAGTCTGTATTACCTGCATTTTTTATTTTATTGAGTCATGTTGACTCAGTAGTGGACTAGGGTTTCAACCTGGGGTGTTACATTTTCTCCCAAGGCCAAGCAAGTGGGCACCACACTCCCAGCCACACTCCCAGCCATACGCCTGAGTCCAGGGGGCGCCACATCTCCATCCAGCAGGCTTTGGTCCCCACACCACAGATAGAAGCTCCCCTCTTTCATGCGCCAATTGAAGAGAAATCCACCAGGGGTCCACAAATCAAGGGGGCGGCCCAAGACTTCCCAAAAGAACCAAACTATAAAAAGGGAAGAAATTCTCTTGGAGAGGAATTCAAGGAGACGCCCATTACCTGCCAGAAATACTCAAAACAAAGTTAGAAGGAGCCATAACTTGGGGAGAAAGAAAAGGAGGTATCCAAAAAGGGTTGAGCCATGGAAGGAAGGAGATTTCTCTTGAAAAGCAAGGTTAGGAGGCACCATAATCATTCCAACTAAAGCCAGATATAAAAGGCAACAAATTTTCTCTTGGAGGGCAAGGTTAAGAGGCACCCAAACACTTCCAGATAAGGCCAAGCATAGAAGGAAAAAAATATTTTCTTGGAGGTCAAGACAAGGAGGCGCCACCCACTTTCCTTTTTGAAGCTTCAATCAACTTTGGGATTAATTGGCTGGCCATATGAGTAGGGATTGATATCCTAATTTGAAGATCCCCTCCTTTAGTCCCACATGAGAAGATGTAAAACCCTACTCTCTTGTAATGGCCTATAAATTAAACCCCATGTAAGTTTGAAAAGAATCAGATGAATGAAACCAAATTTTTTTGTGAGCAAACTTTGTGTTTTCTCTCTTCCGCACTTGCATCCAGGTGTTGAGCTCCGTGAGGGAGTAAATCCGGGTTCCCCAGGAACTTTGAGGAGGTGTGAGATCTCCAAAACCCCAACCCTAGGTTAGCCACTTCACTCCCAAACCCTAGCCGCCCATCACCTTTCTCTTTCCACCAAGCCCTAGCATATCCCACCTCTCACGGCCATTCTCTCTAAGTCCAGGCTGACCACCAGCATCCAGCTACAGTCCGGATACTTCAGATCCAAAGCTCTTTCCAGAGGGAGTCGAATCAGCCTTCAAGAGAATCCGGATCTCAGCGACATCAGCCTTCAAGTTCTTCGAACTGGTAAATCCTTCCCCGAGTCTCTGAATCCATCACTTGTTTTTCTTCTTCCCAGATCTTGAGTCCAGGAGAAGCCGACCCAGCCACGAGACCAGTATTGGAGGATCCATTGCGAAGATAGCCAATCCGAGGATCCAACAATCTGCCCGAGAGAGTTCTTCCATCCAAATTCTGTGAAGATCACTGTCTGGTTGGTAACCCATCTCTCCTCTCTATTTCTGTCCTGTTGAAAGTTCAGAGCGAAACCCTAGGTCTGGGAGTTTCTCAACCCCCAGCGATCCGTTACTTCTAAACTACTCTGATAACCTAGTTTTTCTAAATTGTGCTTTCAATCATTACCTAGTTTCCTTCAACTTAGTTTAACTTTACTTTGAGTCAAAGCCAATTTCTGAAATATATAAATAAAAAAAAAATTAATCTTAATTTTTACTTCCGCATACGCTTCTTTGTTCTTTGTTCTGCATCATTTTTGGTATCAGAGCCCTGTCTAGGGTTTCTGTTTTGATTACTTGTTTGAGTCTCTCTCTTTTTACTTTGTCTGCTCAAAGTAGACTCCCCAGGACGTCCGGTCCTAGGAACGAAGCGAGGTGCAAACCTCCTCTTTCCATTCCACGGGGTGTTCCTAGGGTGTGTAGGGGATCCGTTGGGTTAAAACTTCGTAGCAGGAATTGTAAACGGGGAAGTACTCTGTTTTCAATCCGTAATTGCCCTGTTTCAGGAATTATTTCTCACTATAGGTAACTCCAGATTCGGTGATTTTTGTTTTTCTGAAACCAGTATAATTGAAGCTATTTTGAATAATTTTCCTGTGATTTATTGGTTTCCGTGAGATTTCTGAGAATTAAATTACTGTAACTCTGTTTTTGTGTTTCTGCAATTCAATTATTTTTGAGTGTTCAACACTTAATTCATCTTAAGGGCATTTGAGCATCTAAGATAAGGGGAGGAGTTGATAACCTCTTCTTAGCCCAAAATCACCACCCACTCATTCGAACCTAAGCCTTTAATCTTAAAATTAATTAGACCTAATTTGCTCTAGTGGGCTAGGGACATCAACAAGTCGGGTCAAGGCTAGTGTTGAGTCAGTTTGTCTAGTTACTCTGTGTGTGCTTTGTACTCAGTGTCTAGAACGGTGGTTCAGGGATTCCATCCCGAAGGGCTTGTGTGCTGGTCCGCCTACCTGGCCAATCTCTGATTGGTGTCTAAGATTGGCATCTAGGGACCTAACACTCACCTTACACCTGCCTGGCTGAGTCCTGAGTTACTACAGGCTAGCTTGCCACTCTGATTGGGCATCTAGTTTGGGCTCTAGGTCTAGTTAGCCCGTAGTCGTTCAGTTGAGTCTCATTTTGTGTGTTTGCTTGCATCATGTCTACCCGAAATGGAGTGCCCTACCAACCTGGTCAAACCCAACCTGATTTAGAGGCCATGGTTAGAAATCTTACTGAAAGTATGACCAAATTGAGTCAGGACATGAATGAGGATTTTTCCCAGTTTAGGGATCGAGTCCAAGTACTTGAGAAACGTAGGCATCAAAATTGGACCCCTGATCCAAAATTTAATAGGCCCCAACCTCACCCATGCCAGGAACCTAGGAGGACCTTATACCGTGATCCCGAGCATAACCTTAGGAAGCCTAACCATGATATCTATAGTGTGGATCGTGTCTATGAGAGGTCCTTACAATATTCTAGACTAGTCACTCAACAACCCAAGTCTTCTAGATCAAACCATTTAGATCCACACCCATGCCCAAGTAAGGTCTCTACTAGCTTGAAACCCAGTGTGACCCAGGTTTCTATATCTCAAGAATATTTGTTTTGTGAAGAAAGAGGCCATAAATCTAGTCAGTGCCCATGCATAGGACTGGCTTGTGCACAGCTAAGTGGTAAGAATCCTAAGGATGACATTAATGAGGGAGAACCCAAGCCTACCAATGAGGAAGAACGGTTAGGTATGACAAGCCTAGAATTAGTTGACCCGATTACCACTGACCCGAAACCCATTGAAGATGGCATCGAGGAAGTATATGATGCTGGCTTGAGTCTAGTTGATGAATATGAGGGGGAAGAACTTGAAGAATGTGACATTGATACTATTGGTTCCTTACCTGAGGAGACCTTGGAAAACAACCAACTGGTAGGACCTAGTTCAGAAATTCAAGAGATTTGTGAGAACCAGGTTCCTTTAGTCAAATACCCCCAGGAAGAACTCATAGTGTTAGCCCGAGTTATTAGTTCGTACCCTCTAATGACAGTCATTCCCCAAGTACCAATTGAAGATCTTTGCACTGAACTGTTTAAGTTTGCCCACCCTATGGTAGATCCTCTCCTTAGGATGACTGAATCAAGCCTCTTACAATTGGACCTTGTCCCATGCTCAGCCACTAAGGTCTCTCTCGTAATCTCAGTTGGACATCCTTTTCTTGAGCGGATTGATTCACCCAGTCCTGTAGAAGTCCTCCTTATGACCCCAGACCCCTTCCTTCGCAAGACTGACCTACCCTTCTATAGAGTATACCTTTCCTCACCCATAGGTCAAATTTCAAGTCTTGAGGTCATCATCCATAGGCCCTTCCATGAATCATTCTCTAATCCATTTCTTGAGAAAGTGGATCATTATTTGCTTAGAGAACAAACCTTAACTGTTGCAATCACAGTCCTAGGCTACTCCCCGAACCATCTCTTGATCCATTCCTGGGAGTAGCAAACTTTTCCTTTCGTAAGGATGACCAGTTGACATTCATAGATCACCATTCAAACCTTCAGGTCACCACCTTTAGCCAGCAGGTAATTCGAGACTCCACCTCATATTTCCTCCCTTTCTCTAGGACTTCCAATGCTTCTTACACCATCCAAGTATACTTTGTCAAAGTCTTTAGAGTGAATCACGTGTCAGAATCTATTAAGTTTGCCACCTACTTCTGGAAGACCTTATGGCACCTACTAGGCACCCATGATAAGTTTTCATGCTCTGCATGCCATCCTCCGACCCAAGGTCAAACCTAGAGAGCCGTAGTTTGTTAGGTTTAGACCTAGGGTTCCTTTGAATAAAGTCCATTCTTTAGGAATGCATCGTCAGTCGAGTTTAGGACACTGTCTCAGATTTTGATTAAGTGAGAATACCAGGAATTGGGATTTGTATTTACCTAGGGCTAAATTTGCATATAATGTTTCGATCAATAGGTCTATAGGCTAGAGCCCCTTTGAAATTATTCATGGATACAAGCCTCACACGCCACTTGATCTGATTTCACTATTAGCCCACACACACAAGTCTCTTGATTCACTTGCATAGCATGTAAAGGACTTGCATAAAGAAATTCATGCCAAAATAATTTTAAGTAATGAAACTTATAAGAAGTTGGCTGATTCTTAAAGGCGAGTCAAAACTTTTGTTGAGGGAGACTGTGTAATGATTAGGTTAAGGCCTGAACGGTTCCCTCCTGGAACCGTTAGAAAGTTACATGCTAGAGGAGCTGGTCCATTTAGAGTGGTGAAGAGAGTAGGATACAATGCCTATGTGCTCGAGTTGCATCCAGAACTAGGCATTAGCTCCACTTTCAACATTACAGACCTAGTAGAGTATAGAGAGCCAGCTGTGATTCCCAGTGAGCCTTTTGAGCCTAATCCTGCTCTTGAGAGTGAACCCAACCCTGTGTGTCCACCAACAAACTGGCCCGTGAGGAAAGAGCAGATTGAAAAGATCCTGGATGATCAGGTTATCTCTACTCGTAATCGAGGATACCAAAGATACCTGGTCCGCTGGCAAGGAAGGCCAGATTCTGATGACTCTTGGATCTCCCGAGAAGAATTACAAGAATTGGACCCAGACCTCTTGGAAAGATACCAGAGCCAGCTTGATCCATACTCGACAGGGTCGAGTTCCTCCCACCCCGGGAGAATTGGTGCGGGCACCAGACTCAGAAGAAGACTTCAGAGCTCCATCTGGATCTCTGATTAACCTTGCCCGAAGAATTAGGATTTTTGGCTTGTAATAAGGGTTGACTTGATCAACTCAATTTTAGTTTGAGTCTGTATTACCTGCATTTTTTTATTTTATTGAGTCATGTTGACTCAGTAGTGGACTAGGATTTCAACCTGGGGTGTTACATTTTCTCCCAAGGCCAAGCAAGTGGGCACCACACTCCCAGCCACACTCCCAGCCATACGCCTGAGTCCAGGGGGCGCCACATCTCCATCCAGCAGGCTTTGGTCCCCACACCACAGATAGAAGCTCCCCTCTTTCATGCGCCAATTGAGAAGAAATCCACCAGGGGTCCACAAATCAAGGGGGCGGCCCAAGACTTCCCAAAAGAACCAAACTATAAAAAGGGAAGAAATTCTCTTGGAGAGGAATTCAAGGAGACGCCCATTACCTGCCAGAAATACTCAAAACAAAGTTAGAAGGAGCCATAACTTGGGGAGAAAGAAAATGAGGTATCCAAAAAGGGTTGAGCCATGGAAGGAAGGAGATTTCTCTTGAAAAGCAAGGTTAGGAGGCGCCCTAATCATTCCAACTAAAGCCAGATATAAAAGGCAACAAATTTTCTCTTGGAGGGCAAGGTTAAGAGGCACCCAAACACTTCCAGATAAGGCCAAGCATAGAAGGAAAAAAATATTTTCTTGGAGGTCAAGACAAGGAGGCGCCACCCACTTTCCTTTTTGAAGCTTCAATCAACTTTGGAATTAATTGGCTGGCCATATGAGTAGGGATTGATATCCTAATTTGAAGATCCCCTCCTTTAGTCCCACATGGGAAGATGTAAAACCCTACTCTCTTGTAATGGCCTATAAATTAAACCCCATATAAGTTTGAAAAGAATCAGATGAATGAAACCAAATTTTTTTGTGAGCAAACTTTGTGTTTTCTCTCTTCCGCACTTGCATCCAGGTGTTGAGCTCCGTGAGGGAGTAAATCCGGGTTCCCCAGGAACCTTGAGGAGGTGTGAGATCTCCAAAACCCCAACCCTAGGTTAGCCACTTCACTCCCAAACCCTAGCCGCCCATCACCTTTCTCTTTCCACCAAGCCCTAGCATATCCCACCTCTCACGGCCATTCTCTCCAAGTCCAGGCTGACCACCAGCATCCAGCTATAGTCCGGATACTTCAGATCCAAAGCTCTTTCCAGAGGGAGTCGAATCAGCCTTCAAGAGAATCCGGATCTCAGCGACATCAGCCTTCAAGTTCTTCGAACTGGTAAATCCTTCCCCGAGTCTCTGAATCCATCACTTGTTTTTCTTCTTCCCAGATCTTGAGTCCAGGAGAAGCCGACCCAGCCACGAGACCAGTATTGGAGGATCCATTGCGAAGATAGCCGAATCCGAGGATCCAACAATCTGCCCGAGAGAGTTCTTCCACCCAAATTCTGTGAATATCACTGTCTGGTTGGTAACCCATCTCTCCTCTCTATTTCTGTCCTGTTGAAAGTTCAGAGCGAAACCCTAGGTCTGGGAGTTTCTCAACCCCCAGCGATCCATTACTTCTGAACTACTCTGATAACCTAGTTTTTCTAAATTGTGCTTTCAATCATTACCTAGTTTCCTTCAACTTAGTTTAACTTTACTTTGAGTCAAAGCCAATTTCTGAAATATATATAAAAAAAAAAATTAATCTTAATTTTTACTTTCGCATACGCTTCTTTGTTCACCCTCATCAGTGGAAGGAGCTGGTGCACTATTGGTTCTCCGAGAGAGCACAGGTTGTGTAGCATCATCAAATACTTCAAAATTTATTAATTTTCACTTGTCATAATTATATTTATACAATATTTAACATAGTTTTAATTGTATTTTGTAGACATATTCTGCTATTGGTAGAGCTGCACGAGCAGCTCAGTCTGTTCCTCACACAGCGGGATCCAAGAGTTATACACGGCTCAAGCATGAGTTTGTATGTTTCTTATCCCATAATACTTTTAATACACTTTTAGTTTTAACATCATGTATCATGCATGTACCATGTATCATGGTACGAGGGTATAAGATATGTTATTTTGAATTTTTTTATAATATTTATTATTTATATAGGCTGATTAGCAGGAGAGGGAGCCTGGTGAGGAGGAGTTCTATCGGATGACTCACGTTTACCAGGATGGCAGTTTTGTTCGGGAGGAGTCCAAAGATATATATGTAATTTTTTTATTTATATTATATCATGATTTATATTTTTGTTTTTATTAAGTATTGATATATGTGTTTTTTATAAAATATAGGATAGAGCTACCTTTATGATTTTTGAGCGTGTTGGCGAGGGTACATCATCTACTCAGAGCAATCGCATCGAGGCGGAGGTATTCTCGGAGTTAATAGGACCAAAGCATCCTGGACAAGTGAGGGGTTATGGGATTAGAGTTATCCCTACTCAGTTATCTGAGGTGAGTAGATATACTCGAGATACTAGAGAGAGTCATGATCAGTCATATGTTCGTCGACTCCAGGATGAGATAGCAGAGCTCCGACAGACACGTGATGTAGACATAGCAGAGCGTGATACAGACAGAATAGAGATGCAGACCATTAGGTCTCAGTTAGAGCATGTTACATCTGTACTGCATATGTTCATGTCATCTCAGGTAATTAATTATTTCTTAATTTTGTATGTATCTAATATTTTAGAATATATATAATGTATGTATTATAATTTCTGATGTATATCTTGTAGGTTCCTGGTGCATCTGCGAGTCACAGACCTGACGACAACCAACCTCCCGCGGATCAGTGATGCTAGCTTTTTTTTTATTATTTTTGTATATCTTTTTGTATATTTGAACTTGTATTGATACTTTTATATATATAAAAAAAACTGTTTATGATTCGTTTGTGTTTGTGTATGTTGGGTGCGATACAGGTTTTAATGTTTCATTTGTTTGTGTATGTTGGACTTGATACAGGTTTAATGTTTTCATTTTGATAATGTATATAGGTTATGTTATATGTACGTATATAGGTAGTATAGCAGTTTAATTTTTTTTAAAAAAAATAATAAATATGTCGATGCTTTAAAGCGTCGCTAGGTTTTAAACATGGCGATGCTTTAAAGCATTGCTAGGTTTAGACCTGGCGACGCTTTAAAGCGTCGCTACCTGTCGACGCTTTAAAGCATCGGAAAATGTCAATGCTTTTCAAAAGCGTCGGTAGGTGGCATCCCCACGCTTACATAGGCGACGCTTTTGCGATGCTTCCAGAAGCGTCAGGAAATTTCTTAGCGATGCTTAAAAGTATCAGTAAAGGTCAAAAAAAGTATCGGCATATCCCTGTTTCACTGTAGTGCATTTACTTTACTCTCCTAGTCCCTCTGACTATGGCCATGATCGGCCCGTGGCTCTCCCTGAAAGAGACTAGATCCTATGTCACATACTGCTCAACAGTCATGTGCCAGCGATAGCCCCGCTGGAGATCCAAAAGGAAAACTAGCTCTGAGTATCACACGAGAAACATGCATCCTCTGTATGTGCCTGTCATGCATGGCTAAAATAAGGTAACTAGCTCTTGTGTCACATACCGCTCAACGATCATGTCCTAGCGGTAGCCCTGCTGGAGGCCCAAAAGGAGACCAGGTCCTCGTATGATCATAGTCGAACTAGAGAGCACCCACTTCGACATAATGTACCCATACTAGCACAATGCATCCACACCAACACAATGTACCCACATCATCACAATATTTCTACACCAACACAATGCATCCACACCAACACAATGCATCCACACCAATGCAATCAAATACATATATATTACATAATTTAATAATTCATAAATATATAACATATTGGTATACAATATCAGAGATCAAGATAACTTACCAGAAATCGATTCTATCATGAACACGTAACTCGACTCTAGATCCTCGATACTTCCATACTGATAATGGTTCTTCAATGCCAGACCAACCAAAATGATAAATCCAATGTTGATCAAAAACATATTAACATACTGTAGTGCCCATGTAAATGAATATATTTTTCTAGCATCGATACAACCACCAAGATCTCTATATCTAATCCGTCGTTTACCGCCAACTTCATGAATATGAGCAAGAAGAGTATTAGCATGCAAGGATATGACAGCTGCCAAAATCAAACCAGTTGTACCAACTATCCATCCCAATTAAACCATTATTGATCTAGAATATCCCAAGACATATACACTGTTCACTCCTGTTGCGAGAACGAATGCAACTTGATACCAAAGACCGTGACTAATTTGTGGGCGGTGACATCCGACGCTTCGAGCCCTTCTTCCGCGTCGACCCCTATCCCCATGCCATTGGCTCCTCTCCGTCGTAGCTCTTTGGTAAATAAGCAGCTCTCTCGGTGGATTTTGTATACAGGCAACAAGGAGGCGATGACGCGATCCTCCTCTACGGACAAGATGGAAACTGCCGGCCGCGAGGCGGAGTCCTCCAGAGCCGGCGACCCCTCGCCCTTCCCCTTGAAATTGGACCAGAGTTTCCTGCACACTAAGAAGGCTGAGAGGCCGGTGAACGCCAGCCTAAGCCGACGAGCCCCGAGGCCCGGCGGGGCCGTCCACATGAACCAGATTTCGATCCCCATCCCCAGGAATAGCAACCCTGTCCACCTCGGTTGCCACGACCATCCGATCACCAACCCAAACATCACGGCCACCCAGATCGGCACCACGCATAGCAAAATATCAATCAGCATCTCCACCGCCTCTGGCCACCGCAAAATATCTACGAAATTGGTGTAAAAGTCCCCCATTTGTCCTCCCCAAATCGATCGAATCTTCTAAGAAGCCCACTAGCTGGTGGAGAGGGAGAGCGATTGAGAGGATTCGTTCTTCTTTATATGGAAAAATCTTTCTTCCCCACGTCGTCGACCTTCCTCTCCGACTCCCCCGCCGACCATCGCGATCTTCAGCGAAGACCCTGGCTGGATAAGAGAAAATTGAAATCCCCTGTTTCCCGTTCCCCCCCCTTTTTTTTTTCTTAAGTTCTGGATGAAGTCGGCAAGGGCTACCGACTACAGCCTACAACGGCCCAGTTATGGGCTCATGAGCCTCACACGTTGTATGGTGTGCTTAATGTAGCTAATGCCCAAGCTCGAAATTTGTTACAGACCGTTAATGTTGATTTAGGACCGATACGTCATAGCCTTGATGTAAAATGGTCCAAGATTTGATTAACCATTCAACAATAAGCAAGACTTGCCAAGAAATTAATGGATGAAAGATAAAACTGATAACATATTCAGAAAAATCATTAATAAAAAAAAAAATTCGGCCGTCTTCCATCAATCTCTTTTCTTGATTAAGTGGTGCATTTCACAACAGCAATTCAAAAAGTAACAATTAGAATACGAATGCTAGCTATTTTCAAGTTTATAGAACATATTTAGATGGTATCGAGAGTTTTCCACAGAATACTCGAAGCGAGTCATTATCGTAACGCTTGATTTAATTTCAAGGATTAGGCCTCTCAGGTCCCCATAGCAAAAGGAAAGGATCCAGATCCAAAAATTAATTAACGAGGTTAATTCGAAATGCCGACATCTGCTCAACAAGCATCTCAGTGCGCAAGATTCGGGCAAGTCGATCAGAATAAAGTACACAATTGACTCAGAAAAAATGTGAATAACTAAGCTAATGATCGATAAACAACTGGTATGTTGTTTTCTAGAGACTAGAGAGTGGTAATGGTGAACATATGGAAGTACATTTGTTGGCAAGGTTACGACTAAGGGAACAAGGTATTATTTAGCTCATATAGTTAGAGTTTTAAATGAAATGAGATCCATGTGTCTACCACCAAAGCTCAAATCTTGCACCTTCATCTTCCCAAGAACGTGCCCGTGATAGAAAGTATCAATTAAGCTGAAAGGTATTATTCATATGCCAAACTAAATTTTCTGGTGGCCTGCACCAGACGTGGTTGCCTGAAACTGTTTCTTTCAGTACCGCATGCACCATGGCACCACTATTAAAGTTAAAATCCTAAAAAAAAAATGTAAAGCATCCTCATGCTATTTGTGCCATAACTCCTCTTTCTTATAAAAAAAAAAAAAAAAAAAAAAAAATGTTCTCTATTTTACCAATTTTATTTACCTGGCCTCCATTTAGGACTTTAAATATTGACATTTAATAAAAAGGCAAGGTGATCAAAATAGAATTGATCAAAGTGATCAATCTACGTACCTTTCCAAGATAACAATCTTTATTTCCAAGAAGACGCCTCCAGTTCAATCATGGACAACCATCATTGTTTAGATAGTTTTTTTTATGATAAAGTGTAGGCCTCGTCCTATCAAAAAAAAAAAAAAAAAAAAACCTCTTGGCAAGGTTTATCTAGTTTCCTGGACACCATTAGCCGCTGTTACCATCATTTTTTTTGTATCTTCTCCGATGGAAAAAAGCTGTGTGTATGTGTGGTAGGGGAGAGGGAATATGCCACCCCTAATTAATAGGCCAACGCCGCAGGTGATGGGCAAAGCTGCAACACCACATCGATCCTCTTTGTCCAACCACCACCTGCATTCATTTTCTAATTATTAGCCCAAATAAGAATATTATAAGTTAACTTGAGCAAGGTGAATCCCCAGCTTGTCCAGTCAAAAGAATCCTTTCTGGGTGCTTCCTTTTTCTTTTATAGTTTAAAAATTAAAAAAAAAATAAAATTCATGCAGTGCTTCCATCTCTATCGATCAAATAATTTTGAAAATCGGAGAAATGGAACCGTGTTATTACTCTTAATTTTATGAACTTAAGGGAATTATTAGTTAGTGACAACCAAGCACCAGGGATCATGCATCTGAATTTAACCTAATCCAATGGAACTCTCCTACCGTGGTCCACAGAGCAACATCATGGTTGCTTCTGGCATTTCTCCGAGAAAGTGTTCTTTTGTTTTGCCATTCAATGTGAACAAGTGTGGGCAGCTATCGCCTACCCCTGGCTTTATATCGTTGGAGTATAATTTGTCTGATTCCAAGGTTTAACAAGGAGGAAATCCTGTTGCCAACGATATTCATGTAGTGATAAATCTTTCCATTAGATGAGGTCCAATGAATGATGCATCGAGAACACCCGTATTCATAAAGTGCAAGTGCGACAATATTGACCATTCTGGTGCGCGCAATTTGCCAAAAGTCAACCGGCCTCGTTTGGAACCTTTGTTAAGCGGCTGAATTAATGGTTACCATCATGCTGAAATGCCGGGAACGGCGATCGGTCATCCTATTAATTTCATACCAGCAACGGAGTCGAATAAAACTGTCATAGAATCCAAAACAGCCGCGAGTTGCATGGAATTAAGAGAATTTTAGCTCAAGCATATTTTAAACCCCATGGCCTCACCCTCCACATAAATAAATTTCTCTGACTTCGGTGCCTCCCACTTTTCAGCCACATGAATCCACCATCATCGAGGCAAAGGGGAATCAAAATAATTAAGTTTGACGAATGCGCGCATATCTGTACGTAGGAAGCATACTTCAATTTCACTAGAAACCTTGCCTCTCTTTGTGGGATTTGTGCTGATCCATGTACAGCATTACCAATAATTCAAAGGTACTGAATGAATTATCATGCCCTGAATCCAGTATCCGATTCGGCCACATGATCGGCTACATGAATCTTAGAGTATATCCTATAGATCATGCAAGGTTTTTAAAAAATCTATTATCACTTCGATTTCTAATGACATGATATATCGCATTTCATAAAAGAATACATAATAATACAAATCATGTAATTACCAATTTGGTTACTCCTTAATTGTCTAGTTAATTCATGATTCTTTATTGATTAATCACTTCACAACGAAACTAATCCATCACCAAGCTCGAATATTCTGCAAACTCTAAGAAAGGAAAGAAGTAGGGGGTATGAGTTTTACAACTTAGTAAGAATTCCTATACACCATACTAGTATAATATAATATAATTTAAAATAACAGTAAATAGTATCAAGTAGAACATAAATCTTAAAATCTTATATTAAGTAATCAAGATAACTCAATATCGATAAATGCAAAGACATGCATCAATTAATATCAAATATCCATCTCATTCAAAAATGAAATACCATATATGCTATTAAGTAAAATTACTATTTTTACTTAATATGGTTTCACCCCTTATTATTTACATCTCATTAACATGATCCGAATCGACCACTATTATCCTTTAGGATTTTGGACTAATCACGGTTACGCTCCAACCCATGACTGGCAATCTCAAGATCGATCATGTACTATCCGTCAGTGGCCAGGCAACCCATGTACTATCTGTCCGTAGTTCAACTATTTCATATATTATCAGTCCATGGCTTGACTGTCCCACGTACTATCCACACGTGGTTGGCTATTTCAAGTATTATCCATCCGTGGCTCGGCTTTTCCACATACTAAGCCCGTGGCCGGCTATTAAACAATTATCCATCCGTGGCTCGGCTATTCCACATACTAAGCTCGTAGCTTGGCTGTCCCACGTACTATCCATCCATCTCCAACTATTCCACGTATTATCCGCCCGTGGCTCAACCATTCCATGTATTATCCGTCTGTGGCTCGGCGATTATCTATTTAACGTGGCTAGTCCAAACATCCCTTCTTCTTGATTATTACTTTATCAAATCACAAACATATTATCAAATCATGTTCTTTTCAAGATTTATATTAACCAGTACCACAATCCAATTCTTTCAAAAATAATCACATTTGATACAAACATATTATGCGAAACTATGAATAATCATACTGATAATTTGTATAATGAATATATACCTCGAGAAACTGAAAACATACCGTACATAAATAATCATTCATGCCATTGATCGTATTCAAGGATCAAATCATGTAATGTAAATATATATATATATATTGGTGATCATGTCTAGAAACCCTTATCTTTACTGGTGACAGACTCAACATATCCCATACGATTTGTACTTGGATCCCGATCTTAGTGCTAGAAAATTTGCTCGATATTCTATGTCTGAAAAGTTGTCTTCCTACAGTAATATTCTTAATATCAATAAATAATTTTATGGCAATTATAAATTTAAAACCTTCTATCCGAATTTTTTTTGCGATCCACCTGTAATACCTTAATTGTATAAATTCCTTGGAAGAGAAATTTTAGAACTCTCCTTTTAATTATTTATTTATTTAACATGATCTTTCTTTCCTTTTCTCCCTCTCCTCTCTCTTCTCTCTCTCCTCTTATATATATTTTTTTGAACTGGGTTGAAGTCGGCTGAGACTGTCGACTTCGACCTACAGAACCCGGTTCTCATAAAAGTACCCATGGCATCAACATTCCCCCCTAGCTTTGCATTGCACCAGCTCTTTTCGTGAAATTCCTAGAGAGATTCTTTGCATCCATCTGCGCATATGACTACATCACCCCTATGTCCACCCATAGGTAGGATAAGTGAGCCATCTGTATCGTTGACTTTTCCTGGTCATGTTTTCCTTATGACTTGGAAGTATTTCCCAGGTTTGGCAAGCTAAGAATAGCACCATGGCCTCCATCTGATAACATCCTGATCAAAATACTTGTGTGATTCTGTCACGTCCCGAATCCAGTACCGGAATCGGCTATGCGATCGGTCACACAAACCCTAGATTTTATTCTAGAGATCATGCAAGGCCTAGGTACACAAGAGTCAAACACATCAAATTAAAATTAATAAATAATTGAGTAACAATTAAACAATCCATTTATTAAGTCAATATCATTGATTGGTCTACTGATTTACAACAAGTATCAGTAACCAAAACTAAAACTAACTAACTAACTCAACATTTATGAAGCTCCGTCTCACACCCAGCCTAATCCTCGTTATGTATCCTGAGTCTCTGAAAAAAAATAAATAGTAGGAAGTGAGCTATACAGCCCAGTAAAGTTTCCATGTGATCATACTAATAATAATCTATATTTATGAAAATAGCAAAACACCAGTATATCATGTCATGCAGTCAAACAATTCAAGTTTCATGTATAACAAAAATCTTGAAAACTTTACATTTTTCTTTTAGAATTTCTATTATCTAACCTTTATCTTTAGGGTTCTGGACTAGCTACGGTCACACTCCAACCTGTGACTGGCACACTATTGTCACACTCCAGCCTGTGATTGGCACACAAAGTTGTCACAATCCCACCTGTGACTGGCACACAAAGTTGTCACAATCCCACCTGTGACTGGCACATAATTTGTTACACTCCAGCCTGTGACTGGCACACTAAAAAACCACAGTACCGCCGTGGCATGGCTAGTCCTGCCTCTATTGGCATAGAGTGCCTCTTCTTCACCTTTTAACGAGACTCCTCTCATCTGCTTGGCTAAGGCTTCTTGGTCGGCTAATAGATTTTCAAATTCCACAAGCGATGGCTGATTTTGCCATCCCTGTATAGCAGCAACAAAGCTCCTAAATTCAGGCTTCAAACCGTGGATGATGATTCGCTTCATCCTAGTATCGCCAATTGGAGCTTCTGGATCCAACTCGAAAATCTCTCGACACAAGGATTTCACCTTGTGGAAATACTTGGCGATAGTCTGATCTCGCTGCGCCACCGACAGTAGTTCGCTCTCCAGAAGTTGAAGCCTGGTATCATTCTTCTTGGAGAACAATGCAGCAAGAGTATTCCAAGCTTCGTTGGGGGTCTTCAACTCACGGATATGGTCCAGCACGTCTTCTTCGATCGTCGTCTTCAGGACAAACATCGCCTTGCCCGCCTTGATCTTCCACTTTCGCAGCGTCCCGTTCATATCTTCATCAGGTTGCCGTGTTTCATTGCCGTTTACAACCTCCCACAAATCCTGGCCCTGCATATACGAAATCATGCAGGTTGACCAGGAGTTGTAGTTCTGATTGTTGAGCTTCTTGATGCCACCAACAACATGAAGATCAGCCATGATCGCTGGTTATGGAATTCCTTTGATCTTCTCCGCTGCACACGGTCTTCCTCTCACGTTCTCCAAGGCTCTCCAAACAACAGCAAGGTTTGGAGACGGACGCACGGTGGACCACGGGCACCACCGGCTCTGATACCAAAATTGTAGAACCCAAAATCCACGCACACGAATTTTAGAAGACGGGAAGAACAAAAAATGTTGCTGCAACCACACAGCGTTGATGGATTTTCTTTTTATATATATCAAAGTCCTCTATTGGCATACATGATGGAAATACCAAAACTTTAACTAAAACTAGACTAACTCAAGACTCATTGTTTAAACCAAACAAATAAACTAAGAGTCCAAACAAAAATAAACTCTGAGACTCAATCCCACATAGATAGGGCTGGTGTTGGTCATTCAATATTGCCGGTGCTTGGTTTCTTAGCAATTTTTTAAGTGCTCCTTTTCCTTTTACACAAAGAATGTTTAATATATTTTCCATTGTAGAAGTGTATAGCATACTGTTCTAATGATCAATTATTGGTGTACAACTATTTTGGGGATATATGGAGAATGCCTGGTATTGTTATCAATTGAATACGAAATATTGAGCCTAACTAAAAGATTTGAGGTAGAGGACCAATGATCAAATTATTTAGTTTGAGCTAGGACAATAACTACAAACTTGACTTGTGACAAACTTGATATTAAGATGAGATTCCTAACATTGACCATAATTATCAAGTCTTTTCCAAACTATTTAAGATTAACTCTATGGATTCTAACTTGCTAATGTCCCTATATAGAATGATCTCTAAAATGATTTGAAACCTTTTTATGACATAATGACTAGGCCAAACCTCGATCCCTTTCCAGATTTACAAGTAGCACATTGAATAAAAAAGAGATACCCTAACATTTATTCATGTGAAATATAGATCCATTCCATCATGTCCTATAATTTTACACGATGGACTAAAAATAAAATGGTCAACCAAGAACCAAACTTTAATTTGGATGGTATGACCTCCTGCCACTTAAGACAAAGAGCAAGGGAAGGTGCTGATCCTCATTTTAGCCCCCCTTATTAAGTTTATAACCTAATTCGATGTACGGAGGACTTTAAAAAAAAAATGATGAAGTTGATCAACCAATTTCTAAAGACATAACTGACCTAACCCAATCCATACGACCCTATTCATGATTATTGTCAAGTTAGCACTCCAATTCACCAAAGCCATTTGAAGTTTGGCCAAACAATCTAATCCACACGATCCTTGATACAACAAGCCATGGTCAATCAGAATAAAGCTATGAAAATCTAAGCGCCTTGCATCGAAATTACCTGGTGGAGCAAGGACCTACAGTGATAGCTACACCGTGTTTAACCCCCCCATCCCTTTTCTTTATCAAAAAAAAAAAATCAGAATAAGGCAGGTTTAATTAGTTTTTGGCATGGCTAATTGGAGGTCAATTTGTTGACTTGCTGTTAAGAGAGAGACTAGTTCTAGTGTGTACCTCAAAACCCGGACCAATTTGTTAAACTACTCTTATGTTGTAATATAAGATAAGATCTAATTTACCAAGCATTTAGCATGGTTCAAGGAACCTTCCCTTCCTTTGCATCAGTTTCACAAGATACCTCCTCCATCTCTGAAAGGTATTGGCTTCTTTAAAAAGAGATTGCTTGCCCGATTTTTCCACCAAACTTGGTTGGCCTTGTCCTAAACAAGGACCATAAACCAATCTCAAACAAGAGCCTTGCCACCATTTTAGAACAGCCAGAAGTTAAAAGAAAGAAATGCCAACCTATCCATTTGAGTAAGAAGGAGAGCAAAATTTAAGATCTCCATTTTAGCCTCTCCATTGCCAGGCCACAAGAATGAGGAGAGAATGATGGCAGCACGGAATGGTTATATATATGTAATATATATATATAACCGTCCCTTCCACCACCCATGTCCCTTATGGCTATCATCCCCTCCCCGGTGAGCATCACCATATATGGGATTCTTCACTATCATTGTCCCTACCATAAGAAGTTTGCTTCATTGAGATAGTCCAGCTCTCCTCGGGGCTACCATCTTCATCATATACAATGTTTCCATCTTCATCCTGCAAGATCACAATTGACAGTAGAAGCATGAATCCGAAAATAAGTCACAAAATAAATAGAAATATCCAAAATAGTACGTGCTTCATATATTAGTTTGTCAGACAGTATATAAGATTTATCTCCATCCATAGCCAAAATAGATTCCATGCGAATAAAGTAGCACCTCACAGGTTTTATACTTTACTATGTTATTCTGTTCTTACATTCTGTTTGAATTTAAGTCTAAATCTACCAGTTTTGTTGCCTTCTTATTATCAGGTACTTGACTGCTCGGAGAGTAAAGAAGCTTTCTAAAATATTTTAAAATTGGTTTAAGGTTTGTATATGGAGACTATAATGATTTTAGGATGTATGTTTGGCTGATTCAACTATTTCTAATGGCACAAATCTTGGATGGCCTTCTTTTGTAGGCAATCGATTGTAGTCATTTTGATTTAGTTGTAGTTTAAATAGTAGATCTGAGCCTACTCCTTATTTTTCATTATTTATTATTCTTTTTATTAATAGATTATTTATGTTTCTTTATAAATTTTTTGGTATATACATGTATCTTATTGAACATGTTATGCTTTAAAATTTGTTCATTATTGCAAATCTTTCATTTCAATACTATCAATAGCTTTGTTATAATCAATTATGATTTTTTAAATATTTTTTACAAAACTTGCATTGCATAGAAATATAGACCTTTCAATTGATTAATATACATATTCTACATCATCCATATATTTATTTTATTTTTGTATGGATGAGAGAAATATGTACAGTGATCAATTGATTATCCAGCTTAGACAGTTTGAGAATTACAAATAATTTTATAGGTGCTTACAGTAATCAAACGTTATGGATATAGTTCCAGATATATTTCGAACAGCATTTTCTTTTAGTTATCCTCATATATTTTTACTTGTATGGGGAGAACTAAAGGGAAATGCTGCCAAAATTTTTCTGGAGCGACTATTTCATATCGTTTGATTACTGTAAATGACCTATATAATTAATGTAATTCTTGAATGGGATAGGACCTCTTTACCTATTAGTTGGTGATATGGTGCATTTTGTTCTTATAAATATTTATTTATTTCAGTTAGTTTTATCTTACAATGGATAAGAGTTGGATAACTAAACTGAGAAATAACAAAGAATATCTGGATGGAGTTCAGAATTTCATTAAATTTGGTATGTAGAGAAGTAGCATTAATGGAAAGATTCTATGTTCGTGCCGAAAATGTATAAATTCCAGTTCTCTATATCCAAATACTGTTGAAGAATATTTGGTATGTAATGGTTTTTTAAAAGGTTATATACAGTATTTTATCATGGAGAGTCAATGTTACCATCTACATATAACCAAACCTCTAATATGGAACATATACCTGATTTTGGATCAATAATCAATAGAAAAATCTTGTAAGAGATAATGATATCAGGGGTTTGCTCAGAGATGCTTTTGAATATGGTGCTCAAAATCCTGGAGATTGTAGTGGAGGACAAGTAGCAGCTGGGCTACCTGAGGATCCTATGTTTACTGAATCTATACATAATGGGGAGCCGATATCCGTGACTAATGTTGAAACAGATCATTATCAGAAGCTGATAAGGGATGTAGATCAAGAATTATATACTGGTTGCAAGAACTTTTCATAAAATTTTTTTCTTGTATATTTATTTCATATAAAATACTTGAATGGATGGTCTGGCAAGAGTTTTACCATGTTGCTCAAGTTGTTAAAGGATGCATTTCCTGAAGATACTAATTTACCAACATCTTGTTATGAAGCCAAAAAACTAAAAAAGGAATTAGATCTTGGATACAAAAAGATATATAGCTATCCAAATGATTGTATATTATATCGGGAAGAACATACCGACCAAGAGTCATGCCATGTATGTGGATGTTCATGATGGATGAAGCAAAAAGAAAATGAGAGTGGGGAATTAAATGAATTAGATGCAATACAAATTAAACAAAAATTGGCCAAGGTATTGCGTTATTTCTCTCTTGTACCTAGATTAAAAAGGATTTATGCATCATCAAAGACAGCTTCGTCAATAAGATGGCATGATGAAGTATATATAAAAGATGGAATACTGAGACACCCAGTGGATAGTTTAGCATGAAAAGTATTTGATGATAGACATCTTGATTTTGCCTCTAATGCTCATAATGTCAGGCTGAGATTAGCCAGTTATGGGTTCAATCCATTTCGGACCTTAAGTTCTATCTATAGCACTTGGCTAGTTGTTCTGATTCCTTATAATGTGCCATCATGGATATGCATGAAACAATCTTCACTTATTTTATCAATGGTCATTCCAGGTGATAAGAGTCCAGACAATAATATTGATATTTTCTTACAACCTTTACTAGAGGAATTGAAGTAATTGTGGGAGGGTATCAGTGCAACTGATGCTTCGAATGGCCAAACATTCAAACTGCGGGCAGCTCTATTATGGACTGTTAATGATTTTCCTGTATATACTAATTTATCTGGCTGAAGCACTAAGGGACAAGTTGCATGTCCTTATGGTGAATCAATCCATTAAATTTGGTTAAAACATAAAGGAAAGTTTTGTTATATAGGACATCGTTGATGGTTGGAAGCAAATTATCCATTTCGATTTCAAAAGGATTTATTTGATGATACTATAGAGTTGGGATCTGCTCTAATTCAACCTTCTGGTTCTGATATTCGTAGACAAATGCTTGGTATCAGACACAGTTACGGTAAGATGATAAAGTCCTCTAAAAAGTGAGAAAGAGATGATGTTGAGACTTCAGCACAAGAAGAAATATCAGAGGGAGTCAATGCTTGCACTTTAGATACAGCAATGTTCGAGGATCCGAATAATTTCTTTGAAGTTGAAAATGATGTTGATATAATGATAGCATCTACCGATCAGCATACTAAATAATTATGGAAGAAAAAAAGCATATTGTTTGACTTATCTTATTTGGAGCATAATATACTTCTGCATAATCTTGATATTATGCATATAGAAAAGAATGTTTGTGATAATTGGATTGGAACAATATTAAATCTTGATGGAAAGACTAAAGATAACATGAAGGCGCATCTTAATTTAAAAGAAATGGGCATCTGACATGAACTGCATCCATAAATGCTTATAAATGATAGAACTTATATCCCTCATGCAGTTATACAATGTCTGGTCAAGAAAAAGATCTTTTCCTGACAATTTTAAAGAATATCAAGATTCCTAATGGATATGCATCAAATATTTCACGATGTGTAAATCTAAAAGAGCGAAAATTTCAAATCTTAAAATTCATGATGGACATATACTAATGCAAGATATTTTTTCATTGGCTTGAAAGTCATCAATGCCAAAACAAGTTGTTACGATTATTTTTCAGTTATCATCATTCTTCAAGGCATTATATTTTAAGGTTCTTGATTCTCAGGAGCTTAATCAGTTGCAGTCTCAAGTCATACTTACGTTATGTTAGATGAAAAAGATTTATCCTCCTGGATTTTTTACGATGATGGTTCATCTACTCATTCACCTAGCTTCGAAAGCTAAACTTGGTGGACCGGTACAGTACAGATGGATGTACCCTATCGAGAGGTGATGCTGTAAAACTAAAATTTTATAATTTAGATATATTTTTCATTATTTTATGTGATATTAATAATAAAATTTTAATAAATATCATACTTTTTGAAGGTATTTTGTATATTTGAAGAATTATGTATGAAACAAAGTCCATCCTCAGGGTTCAATAGCAGAGGAATATATTGCTGAAGAGTGTTTAACATTTTGTTCAAGATATCTCGAAAGTGTAAAGACTGTATTTAATTGACCTCAACATCATGGTGATACTATGGAGAATACAAATCTATACAAGTTTGCATCTTCCAAAAAATTTATAGGAAAAGTTGAAAGTATTATTCTTGACCATAAATTCTTGTCACAAGCACACCGTTATATATTGCTACATAGTGACATAATATCTGACTATCGCAGGTTAGTCTATTTACATATGGATAATACTAAATATTAAATATATTATTATCAAACTTATATTTGATTGTCATGTAGTGAATTTTTAGCTATATAATGACAAGCCAATCATTCCACTCATCCTAATCCAAGGATTGAACAAAGATGGTTGGTTGAGTTATTCCCTAATTGGCTTTCCAATCAGGTTAGTATATATAAGTCATATAATAATTTTATATACATTTAACATCGAATAAGTGATCGATAATTGATATTATATTTTCTAGGTATCTGTACTGATGGAGAAAAATTATTCACAAAACTAATAGCACTTGTCCAAGGTCCTAATTATATTGTGAATAAATATAATGGATTTATTATAAATGGCTTTAAATTTCATACCAAGGAATGCGAGAAATTTAGAAAAACTTAGAACAGTGAGTTATTATAGAAGTAAATGAAAAATCTTATTATGGTATACTTAAAGATATTTTTGAAATTGATTATTATAAAAATTTTAAAGTTGTATTATTTTGATACGATTGGGTGGATATAAATACACCAAGACGTTTGAAAAAGGACTCAAATATATTTATACTTGTTAATTTTTCAAAATTGATACATACATATATGTTATTGAAGGATGATCCATTTATCTTTTCATCTCAAGCTCGACAAGTTTTTTATGTACAAGACTCGAAAAATAAAGAATTGGCTACTGTTATTAAGACAAAACCTAGAAACTTATATGACATAGAAAAAAGGGTAGAAGAAGATGATGATGATACTTATACTCAGTGTATGCCTTATAATATTGTGCTGGATGATCATATAAATGATACAACCATTTTGGTTAGGTTGGATTCTGAAGAAGGTACAAATGGTTGATTATGACAAGTAAGTAGTTTATAAAATGGCTTACATTTTTGCATGAATAATTATCCTATCTTTTAAATAATAATTAATTTTTATTATAATTTGATTATAATGTTGACTGACTTGGTTTTTAATAATGCATGTTAGGTACACCATGCCTCGAAGGAAGCGCCTATCAAATGTACAGTTTCAATTTTTGTAGATCGAGACTAGTAATTCATCATAGCAGCCCGATGACTCTCGATTAGTTTCATGTCGGTCTGATGCCAGTCTATCCATTCCCGCACATCTGATCGAGGCCAGTACCTCTCCTTCACATCAGGCCGAGGCCATTCCCTCCGAGTCAGCACATCACGATCCTCCTACGGATCATCCAGATGATGAGCCTATCATCGATGATATACAGATACAGATAATTTAATAATTTCATCTAATTTCAATTCATATATATGCAATAATTTTGATATATAATTTTTAGTATTTTTTTTGTAAATGGATCTAGGAGACTTAGGAGGAGGCGAGGACCCATACTAGTCCGTGATGTGTGGCAGTTATCTGAGGGTGAGAGGATCGTCGTTGAGTGTAACAAGCTAGGCCAGCCTATTAAGAAATCGGCTAGCTTGTTAACCGGCTTTTTGGGGACAGTAGCACGCCGGGGTCAGCTATGTCCCCTAAATTATTCAAAGTGGAATGACATACTTTCTACCTATAAAATAGAGATGCTACGACTTGTACAGGTAAAAAATTTGATATATTATTTTATATCTTAAGTTTTTAATAATTTTATTGCTTATTTCATTTAATACTTATTTTATTATTTATTTACATTGTAGAGCAAGTTTATACTCCCTCCAGATTGTAATGATTTTGTGTTTAAGTCTTTCAATCACAAGTGGAAAGAGAATAGGGCAAAGTTGAAGGGAGACTATAAGATAGAGGGTAAGACATAGAAGCACGTTGTAGCTACCTGTCCTCCTAATGTATACCCTCATCAGTAGAGGGAGCTAGTGTACTGTTGGTTCTTCAAGAGGGCACAGGTTGTGTAGCATCATTAAACTTATAAACTTATTAATTTTTAATGTAAATTACATTTATACAATATACAACATAGTTTTAATTTTATTGTGTAGACATATTCTGTTATTGGTAGAGCTGTACGAGCAGCTCAGCCTGTTCCTCACATAGCAGGGTCCAAAAGTTATCCACGACTCAGGCATGAGTTTGTATGTTTCTCATCCTATAATATTTTTAGTATACTTTTAGTTTTAACATCATATATCATCATGTATCATGCATGTGCCATGTATCATGGTACGAGGGTATAAGATATGCCATTTTAGATTTTTTTGTAATATTTATTTTTTCTACAGGCTGATCAGTAGGGAAGGGAGCTGGTGAGGTGGAGTTCTATCGGATGACTCACGTTCACCAGGATGGCAGTTTTGTTCGGGAGGAGTCCAGAGATATATTTATATTTTTTTATTTATATTATATCATAATTTATAATTTTATTTTTATTAAGTATTAATATATAATTTTTTTATAAAATAAATGAGAGGGCTACCTCTATGATCGCTGAGCGTGCTGGCGAGTCTACATCATCTACGCAAAGCAGTCGCGTCAAGGTCGAGGTATTCTCGGAGTTGATGGGACCAGAGCATTATGGACGAGTGAGGGGTTATGGGATTGGAGTTATCCCTACTCAGTTATCTGAGATGAGTACATTTACTCGGGATGCTAGAGATAGTCATGATGATTCACGTGTTCGTAGGATTGAGGATGAGATATCAGAGCTCAGACAGACACGTGATACAGAAAAAGCAGAGATGCAGACTATGAGGGCTCAGCTTGAGCATGTTATATCTGTGCTGCATATGTTCATGTCATCTCAGATAAGTAATTATTTATAACTACATATATATATATTTTGTATGTATGTAATAATTTAGAATATATATAATGTATATATCGTAACTATATATATGTATATCTTGTAGATTCCTATTGCATATGCCGGTCGTAGACAGGACGATGACCAGCCTCCCGCGGACCATTAATGCCATTGATGCCAGTTGATTTTTTTTTTATTATTTTTGTATTTCTTTTTATGTATTTGAACTTGGATCGAGTTCGAATATCTGTTGATACTTTATATATATATATAACACTCTTTATAATGACTTCATATATATTTAGTATTTGGAGTATGAATGTTGTGTTTGTGTGATACAATTTTCAATTAAATGATGTTTGATTCCATTTTGTATATCTTTGGCTATGTGTGATACAGGTTTGAATGAAATAATAATTGATTTTGATGATAATGTATACAGGTTCATGTTGGTGTATGTATTTGATGTATGTATTTGATGTATATAGTTTGTGTTGATACAGATATATTTTTTTTTAAAAAAAAATTGTCGATACTTTAAAGCATCGCTATCTTACCGATTGCCGATGCTTTAAAGCGTCGATATCATGACAAATGCTGACGCTTTAAAGCGTCACTACATTTAAACCTACCGATGCTTTAAAATCATGACGAATGCCGATGCTTTTAAAATCGAGTTGTAGCAGTAAAATTGTTGGTGTTTCAAATCCGAAACTAACAAGTACCAATGCCATGCTGTGTTCATTGGGATAAACAAGTATCTGCATTGCTAATTGAGGTCTGATAAACTGATATTGGCCATCCATTTTTTTATACTTGGTTATGCTGAATATATGATATTATTTGTAAGTTCAGGGATCACTAAGGTAACCCCTGAAAGGGATTGAAGCACAGCAGTCTACATGAAATAGAAATAGAAGAAAAAGAACATTGACTGATAAGTTGTGTTACTTTGAAAAAAAAATTAATAATTCTTAAAATTATTGTACCTGTATCTCACAATGCAAAAATAAAGTAGCATTCTCCACATACTCCCTATACTCTAAGTGGAATAGCTCCATGATTCGGAAATACATATTAATGAGCTATACATGATTCAAACAAACATAATATTAGCATCAAAAAAAAAAACTAGGATCAATGGAAATGGACCAGCAATTAATTTTCATACATCAATCCTAAGTGGCCCATCATGAAGAAGTTAATCCAATACATGGCATGTGCAAGAAAGTTTAGATGTACTTGGATCCTCCCAGACATTCTCACTACATAAAAATTGCAGATATAAACAAAAGAAGTAATATAAAGAATGATATATAGAAATATAATTATATGGCTTACTTTAAATGATCTTTGTTGATGTAAAAATCAATTGATGCTTCAAGATAAGATGGGAGTACACCTTTCCCCTTCCTGTGATATATGCCCCGTCGTGCTATTTGTATTGTCATATCTAGGATTACTAATGTTTCAACATTTATAACTGTACTAGAATCTTGAATATGCTATAAAATGATAAAATATATCAGTATATGTTTAAAGTTGAAGTCAAAATCTATCACAGTGATTTAATAATAAGCACATGCACATAATAAATACACCTCTCTAGAGAGAGATCAATCTTCTTGAAACTTAACTGACCGATGCAGCTCCATTAGTGCAGTACTTATATGCTCTAAAGTATCTGAAGCATCTAGATCACTCTTATTGATGGGTAAGGCCATACTTCTTTCAACTATGTTACCCTCTTGTTGTTTCTTCCTAGCACATTTGTAGGTCTTAAGAAGGTATGACATGGCCTTTCCCTTCTCACTAGGCTTTCTCTCACGAGCTCTCATTTTCACGCGCCTACATAATGATGACACATGTTTTGCAGTGGCACTTTCTTTCTTTGACTCAACTTCAACAACAACCTTTGCCTGATAAAAATAAGAAAGGCAGTTAGGATATAATAAGCACTCATAAATATCATATAAAAAATAAATATTTGACAACTACCTCTACATCTTCGCTGCTATAAGGGATCCAAGGTTCCCCTTCACCTGTGTGGGGCTGTCCATGTGGAGAAAAATACTCAGCCCTAACCTAAATAATAAAAATTATTTAGATCATAAATGATAGCATATCTATATATGTATATTTTGATTAGAGTAGAAAACTAACCTCAACATGATGCATATCAATGCCTTCAATGTCATCTGCTGGCAATAAACCCTTGTCCCGGAGGGTCTTCTCAATGAATGAAAGCTTCATATCAAAGGCATGAATCCATACATCTTCTGATATATCATCTTTGATGGGTTGAGGGTCCTCTAAGTGGAAACCATGACAAATCAAGGTGTAGGCTCAGGTAGGCAACCCAAGAGGGGGGGTGATTGGGTTTTATAAAACTTTTGTACTATTTAAAATATCTATGAACTAAAGCAAGTATGTGCTAATGCAATTCAAGTACTTGTGTAATTCAAATAAATGCAGCGAAATTAAAGAAATAAAAGTACAAGAAGAACAATCACACAAATACAAAGATTTATAGTGGTTCGGTGCCAACCAAACACCTACATCCACTCCCTAAGAACTCCTTGAGAATTTCAATATGTTTGGTTTTATAACTTAGGCTCACCAACAACCTTTACAACTTGTTTTGTCTTCGGACTCACAAGTCAAACTCTAGTTGGTTTCAAGGCACACCAACAACCACCCTTGGTTTTATAGGATAACCAAGAACATAAACAACTTGTTTTGGCTTCGGACTCACAAGTAAAATCCTAGTTGGTTTCAAGGCTCACCAATAATCACTTTGGTTTTCAAAGGCTTACCAAAAATCTCTTTGGTTTTCCAAGGCTCACCAAAAATCTTAAGTAAAATAATGTAAGAGCAAGTATAAATGAATACAATAAAAGCTTTCTAAAATAAAGTAAATATCTCTTTGAAGTCCTTGATTGTTGATGAATATCTTATCTTCAAGTTGATGAAGCCTTTGATTGATGATTGTAGATGTAGACTTTGAATGCTCTCTTTGAAACTTGGAAGCTTGAAGGCTTTTAATCACTCAACTATTGAATCCTTTAAGAATATTCAAGAAACTCATCAAAGGATTACTTCCCCATTTGATTCTTGATGTTTATATAGCTGTCCAATACTTAAATGACCGCTTATAGCTATTAGGGAGGAAAATATAGCCGTTGGAGCCAAGTTGGAGAAGTTCTGCAGTCCAGAAAACTAGTCGTTACTGTTCAAGTGTCGACACTTCACCTCCAGGTGTCGATACTTCAGTTTCAAGTGTCGACACTTCATTCTCCAAGTATCGACATTTCACTTCCAAGTGTCGACACTTCAGCTCTAGGTGTCGACACTTCAGCTCCAAGTGTCGACACTTGACTGAAAGTACTTTCTGAAGTTTTCTGTTTGTCTTGGGCCTTGAGTCGACACTTCACTTTTCAAGTGTCGACACCTGATCCTCAGGTGTCGACACTTCATTTCCAGGTGTCGACACTTGCCTTTGCCATGCTGAAACTTTGCTGATACTTCTTCAAATTGAAACTTTAACCTCTTCAAGTTCTTCCATATTAATTTCAAAGTCCATATACTTAATTTTCCATTAATTTAAAGACTTTTTCAATTGAAATTCAAGCAATTCTTCATTCAACATGGTTGAGTACTAAGATCTGAAAAATATACTTAAAATATAATTAGTAATCATATATACTTAAACATTTTGTCAATCATCAAAATCAAGACCAGAGTCAATAATCTTTCCCTTTTTGATGATGATAAAACCTTGAAGTATAAGAATAGGGTAAGCTTAAAAAGATTAACAATAGTATAAACATGAAAGCTCAAAATTAATAAGCACCAAGCTCCCCCTCAATATATGATCCACAAAATTTTTAAAAAATATTTTTCAAAATATGCAAAATTTTTAAGACAATCTTTCCCTTACTAATTCTTTTCTTAAGATTAAAAATTTGCTTTCTTCTCCCCCTTTTGCACTTTCTTTCATTTCTAAAAAGATTTTTTATGTTTATCCAATCTTTTCCTTTTCATATTTAATATTTTTCTCTCCCTTTTTGACATCATGAAAAAGGGTGAATTGCAATACAAAGTGAGAATGAAGTCGGAAAAAATAGCAAGTAGGTCATCAAAATCAATGCATGAAATCAAATAATTATGATACAAATTGAACATGATACCATTTGAATGTAACTCCCCTCAAAAAATTAGATTTGAAAACAAGGAGGAGTATCAGAGCAATATAAGTACAGCATGATATTAAGCAAAACATTCAAAGCATCATAACAAATATTTGGATGCTCCCCCTAAATGTTATTCCTCCTTTAAAAATATGTATTTATTTGAGGAATAAAATATGAAAGCACATGCAACATAATTTCAGACAATTTTAAGATATGAACATAAATTTTAAGTCTGAAATCAAAGATTTGAATTTTTCAAGATATTCATGATTTTTAAAATAAAAATGATTAATCATTTAGACTTTTAGCATAATTTCAAATCAATATGCATCTTTAAAAGTATTTTTCATGAAATAATTTAAGATACATTAATCAAAATCAAGTGAAGGTCTTACACTCACAAGTTTAATCATTATAGCATGAAATTCATCAACATCAAAAAGTTCATGATCATAACCAATGATTATAAATCTAAACTTGATTCTAACTAAACATTTAAAAATAATTTTTCAAAGTAATTGATGCAATAAAAATTCAACTACATTTTCAATTATGGAAGGAAATGTTTAGAATTTATCAATATGTATAGTCCTTCATTTTACCATTTAGTCCAAAATGTTGCTTGTCCACTTCTTCAAATTGTCTTGTACAGCCACTTTTCAAGAACTTCCTTTTTTCATGTTGGGCTGCAAGACATTCCTGTAAAACAAACTAAGTGACATTTTTGGTACCTAAACTTTTTTGGGTTCTTTATGATTAGTAATTATGATTCCTTTTGGAATCCAAACTTTTCTTATTTTAGAAGGATAAGAATTAAAACCACATTTATAAGACAAATTGAAAGAAGTAGGAATAGAGAAATTCTTCAAAAGTTTTTGCTTCTTTTCCTCAACCAAAATATTTTTCTTATTCAAAACTTTATCACATGAATCTTTCAAAATAATATTTTCTTTTTCTAAAAATTCTTTTTCTTTAGAAAAATTATTCTTTTTATTTTTCAAAATATCAATCTTGGCATTTAAATCATTATTTTCATTTACAAGATTGGTGCTGTCAAGAGAAAATGAATCTACATGCCTATTTAATTTCTTGTGCTCAACTTTTAGCAATTTATATTTATGCACAAGATCATTAGATGCATCATGTAATTCATCAAAGATAAAATTATAATTATTTTTAGTACATACCTTTTTCTCATTTGCTATGAAGCAAAGATGGACAACTTCATCATCCGTACTTGAATCTTCGCTATTGCTCCAAGTTGCCATCATTGCCTTGAGTTTTTTTTTGGCTTTGAAAGACAAAATCTTCTTTTCTGTATCAGCTTCCACTATCCTTTGCCATAAGTTCAACTCATAAGTCATGAGTGAACCGATAAGCTCCCTCAAAAGTAAGGTTTCTACATCTTTAGATTCTTGGATCGCTGTCACCTTTGGATCCCATGAGATTGGCAAAGATCTAAGAATTTTGTTCACCAAATTAGCATTAGTATAGATTTTGCCAAGACTTTTTAATTCATTAATAATAGTCATAAATCTTGAAAACATATCAGATATAGATTCATAATGCATCATTTCAAAAATTTCAAAAAAATGTACAAGCAAATTAATTTTAGTGTTCTTCACTTGAAGAGTACCCTCATGAGTAACTTCAAGTGTGTCCCGTATTTCTTTCGTCGATGTGCATGATGAGATTCTATTAAATTCATTTAAGTCCAATGCACGATAAAGCAAGTTCATTGCTTTAGCATTGAGTTCAGTTTGCTTAATGTCATATTCATTCCAATCCTCTTCAAGCTTTGGAATGGAAATGACATTAACCAACATGGAAGGAATATGAGGATCACTAACAATAACTTTCCAAAGATAATAATTAATAGATTGAATATGAATGCGCATGAGAGTTTTCCAAAAAGCATAATTTATACCATCGAAAAATGGTGGTGTAACACTAATACCTACTAGGGTTGCCATAATCTTTAACTCAAAATCGTTAGATTTTCAAATAGAGCACCCGCTTTGATACCAATTGTACGCTCAGGTAGGCAACCCAAGAGGGGGGGTGAATTGGATTTTATAAAACTTTTGTACTATTTAAAATATCTATGAACTAAAGCAAGTATGTGCTAATGCAATTCAGGTGCTTGTGTATTTCAAATAAATGCAGCAAAATTAAAGAAATAAAAGCACAAGGAGAACAATCACACAAACACAAAGATTTATAGTGGTTCGGTGCCAACCAAGCACCTACACCCACTCCCCAAGAATCCCTTGGGAATTTTACTAAGTTTGGTTTTATAACTTAGGCTCACCAACAACCTTTACAACTTGGTTTATCTTCGGGCTCATAAGTCAAATCCTAGTTGGTTTCAAGGCTCACCAACAATAACCCTTGGTTTTACGGGATAACCAAGAACCTAAACAACTTATTTTGGCTTCGGGCTCACAAGTAAAATCCTAGTTGGTTTCAAGGCTCACCAACAACTACTTTAGTTTTCAAAGGATTACCAAAAACCTCTTTGGTTTTCCAAGGCTCACCAAAAACCTTAAATAAAATAATATAAGAGCAAGTATAAATGAATACAATAAAAGCTTTCTAAAATAAAGAAAATATCTCTTTGAAGTCCTTGATTGTTGATGAAGATCTTGTCTTCAAGTTGATGAAGCCTTTGATTGATGCTTGTAGATGTAGACTTTGAATGCTCTCTTTGAAACTTGGAAGCTTGAAGGCTTTTAATCACTCAACTATTAAATCCTTTAAGAATATTCAAGAAACTCACCAAAGAATTACTTTTCCATTTGATTCTTGATGTTTATATAGCCTCCCAACACTTAAATGACTGTTTATAGCCGTAAGGAAGGAAAATATGGCCGTTGGAGCCAAGTTGGAGAAGTTCTGTAGCCTTAAAAACTAGCCGTTACTGTTCAAGTGTCGACACTTCACCTCCAGGTGTCGACACTTCAGTTTCAAGTGTCGACACTTCATTCTCCAGGTGTCGACACTTTACTTCCAAGTGTCGACACTTCAGTTCCAGATGTCGACACTTAATTGAAAGTGCTTTCTAAAGTTTTCTATTTGTCTCAGGCCTTGAGTCGACACTTCACGTTTTAGGTATCGACACTTCATTTCTAGGTGTCGACACTTGCCTGTGCCATGCTGAAACTTTGCTAATACTTCTTCAAATTGAAACTTTAACCTCTTCAAGTTCTTCCATATTAATTCCAAAGTCCATATACTTAATTTTTCATTAATTTAAAGACTTTTTCAATTGAAATTCAAGCAATTCTTCATTCAACATGGTTGAGTACTAAGATCTGAAAAACATACTTAAAATATAATTAGCACTCATATATATTTAAATATTTTGTCAATCATCAAAATCAAGACCAGAGTCAACACAAGGCCCTCTCAACCGCTGTCAAACGTCTCTAAAGCTTGAATTGGATGTTGTTTAGGCTGGCTAGATGATGAAACTTGTGCACGTAATTAAATTAACATAGTATCATATACATACTAGGTATACAATTACATGGTACATGATTTAAGTTAGTGTTGCATAAAAGAAAGCTATTTTGAAGCATTTTAAATGGTCTACAATAAAAAATGATGCATTAAAATGGTGTAACATGCCTGTCCTTGTATTGGATCCATCCCTTGTGGCCTTCTTTATGATAGGAGATGCAACTCATCCTCCTTAGGCTCTATCATCCTCAATACCTGATATAGGACAAACAAATATAGTTATGCTTCAATTTAAATATATATGATGTTAGATACAGAACATAATACCTTAATTTTTTTTAATTTATTTATAACTCCAATGATCGCCTCCACTTTGCGAGAGAATGGGGCATTGCTCCAATGCAAGAGATGAGGATACATTAATGGTTGTCTATACTTTCCAACTAAACTATTTGCATGCTCAACAGCCCATGCCTGCATAATAAAATAATGTAAATCAAAATAATCTTAGATTAACTATCAACCAATTAAATCGAAAGTATAAATAAAAAAGCTTACCGCTAGAGCTACTGTACATCCTCCATATACCCAGCACATCCACTTTTGTTTTTGTTCCTGTATGTACCTCTTCGCTAGATGAGGAATTTGATGTCGGAGGAAAGTAAAAACAGCAAGACCCCGACTATAGGATTCCAGGCGATCAAAATCATCAAGATACTGACATAATACTTTAGGAACATGATAGTGGACAGCTGAAAAAAGAATAGTTACAAAAAGATAAAGAACCCAACACTTTGTAAAATCCTCTACATCTAGTAACCCAGACTTTCCAACAAGACAAAATAATTTATTTTTAACTACATCCCTAGTAGTTAATTTAAAGTCACCATTAAAAAAATGATTGATAAGGTCCGACTGCACTTTTCCTTTGCTATAAAAGTCAATCTTTTCACCTATGACCTTCAAACCAAGAATAAGGATAATTTCAGTTCCCACAAAAGTAGCCACAACCTTAACAAATATAAAGCCCTCCTTGTTATCATCCCACAAGGACAGTAGTGCATCTAATAATGGCCTGCTCTGCTTGATATATGGAAGATGGAGCAAATGACCAAATAGAGTTGTAAACACTCTTGCCTTCTGCTCCTCTGACATCGACTGTATAATTGTTTCCATAACATCCACGTAGTGATTAAAATAGCACCTTCCATTTACCATATTTGTTGAGTCAATAAAAAATCCTTTGCTTCTCCTAGCAGTAGTCATCATCTACTCTGCACACTCAATATTAGTTTCAAAAAAGCATAATTATGTTTCATGATATCTAAAGAAGTCACATAAATTCAATGATTCTATATGAAACTAATATTGAGCCAATATATATATAAGGAACCAAAAGTTATATAAATGAACAAGCTACGTATAATCGAACAAATTAAACAGAAAGGAATAGCTTTTATTGTCAGATATCAAAGCATTGCAATAGTTAGAAACTATTGTTGTATCTTAGTTTCTAGACTGAACTAATCCCTCTTTTTGTGGAGGGAAAGTAGTTAATCAGATTTAGCATAATGAAGGGGTAATATCTAAGGACTAAACAATGTGATGATATTATTTCTTATGCAGAACATATCAGATCTGTTCAAATATAGATCATAAATGTAATGATATTATTTCTTCCCATATGAGATAGGAAACTCTCAAATTTGGTTCTAAGGAAAGGAACCACCTATTCCGACCGGGAAGGTGGTTCCATTTTACCTAAGAAAATTCCTACACAAAGTTCCATTTTATGACTAAAATCATGAATGCATAATTATCTATTTAAACCTTCATCATAACAGCCATGATGCATCATAAGTGCATAACTCGCAAAACATCTTACTCATTTGCATCTTAAGCATTGTGGAGTATAGCACATAATGCCCATTAAACAACGAGCTGATAAGTATATAATATCTGATAACTCTCTAAGCTGATGGGCAAATTTTCCTAGTAACAGCTTACTCGACCAATAATTCTCTAACCCAAGACTTGATCCACAATTATTAATGATAATGGTTACACAAACATACATGTGATTTCCTATGCATGTATCCACATCACAAGTCAAATGCACATTCATGTCCCCATGGTTACGTCCCGAAGCATGCATATCTCATAGTTTAAACCATATTTAACTAATTCACTGTGGTATGAAAATGGCTCGATTATTTCTATAAAAAGTATTTGATTAATTTCTATATGCAGAAATTACCTGGTCGTGGAAAGGGGGAGGGGGGCTGGTGCTATCGCCACAGTAATGAGGGGGAGTTGCTGGTATTGTCGCTGCAGGAAGGGGCGGTTTTTGTTCGTCGGAGCTTCTCGTCGGAAACAGGGAGTAGAAAACAAATTTACCTGGCCGTCGGAAGGGGGGAGGGAAGCTGGTGCTGTCGCCGCAGGAAGGAGAGGGGGTTGCTGGTGCTGTCGCCGCAAGAAGGGGCGGTTTTTGTTCGTCGGAGCTTCTCGTCGGAAACGGGGAATAGAAAAAATACGAGATTTCAAACATTAAAAAGAAAAAAGGATTTTAAAATAGGGGTATTTTGGTCTTCTAAAAATTTAAAACTAAATATAGATCGGAAGTTATCTTTTGAGTCAACCGGGATTAAAAGTTTTATTTCGGTCAAAGAATGGACCGGATGTCAACTCTCCCAAATAGATATCCTCAACTTTCCTCGCACATCCTTGGCACAACAGGCTCTAGATCTCTTTTATATATGTATACATTTTTTCGGAGCTCGCCAGGTAAATTTTTCTAGGAGCCTCAAACAAGTCGTTCCCAAGCCTTTCAGAGTTTAAGTTTTTCCAAGTACCTGCAAGTATTTGGATGCTGTCTAAAATTCTAAAGTGTTTCGACAAATCTTTAAGACATCAAGTTCCTTAATTATACGCTCAAAGAACTATCGGTTGATGTCCACTTGGGAGTCTCTCATAGTTTTAGGCTAAGCCATGTGGTCTACGTCTCGCAAGGATAAACCCTCTTTTGGAGTCACAAGCTCTCATCCTGCTTCTTCCATACGGATTCCAGATCTCCAACTTCCCACTGCCCTTCATCGCCCTCTTGAACTCTATTTACTTTTTCTTCTACCTCTCTCAAAGCCTTCTCTATTCCACTGAAGTAGAATGACTTAAAGCATCGTAGGATTCCTGCCAAAAATTCCATAACAAGTAGACTTTTTAAAATTTTGATATTTCAAGGAGCTCGCAAAGGTCAAAGTATGGATCTAGTCCCCTTCAACTTCTTCGGAATCTCCTACCAACTTTTGAAGTCTCCAAGCCAGTCCTCTTCGTTATCTTTCATCATCAACTCCAGCTCATCAGCCTAAGCTGGATCAATTTGTGACAGTAACAATAACCATGTTAATTAACGGTTTTCTAGGATTGATACTTTCTCGCTACTGGAGGACATCCAGTGTGGTTACTTGAAAAATAAGAACTAAGACGTGATTGACCCATCTAGTTTGTCATGATTCTTATCATAGCAATTTATTTTTTCTTTATTTTCTGATAGCTTCAAAGACTAAGAAAGGAATATGGGTATATATACCATGACCACCAAGTTCTACATAAAATTATTAGATCCGATTAATTAATCACTTGATTAATATCCAACTTCCAATTTAAGTAATTTGCACAGGTTAGATATATTTGTGCTCGGACAAGTCATCGATCGTATGGCGTGCTTAATTAATGTAGATAATGACCAGGTTGGAAATTTGATACAGATCATTAATGTTGAGTTAGCACCCATGCGTCACTGCCCTGATATAAAATAGTCCAAGGCCTCATTGATCAGCTCAGCAACTAGCAAGACCTGCCAGGAAGAAAAAATATACAGCAACGCTCCATTAATTAGCTCACAATAGTCAATTAAGAAAAAAAAAATCATTCAGCTATTTTCCATCAATCACTTTGTTTCATTAAGCGGCGCACTGCACAATATCAATATATACCAATTCATTTTTCCGAGGGATATTTTCGAGTTGATAATTTTTTTAAAAAAAAAATTTTGGGATGGTATGGAGAGTTTTCCTCGAAACGCTCCACGCGAGTGATGGTTAATGCACGGCTTGATTTCCGGGATCCGAAATTTTACGAGCTTCATTAGGAATGCTATTAACGTTTGATTAGGGATAGTAATCCGATTAAGTCAGGCACATACCGGTTAGGTCAGAAAAAGTCTCGATTTGAATTCGACCTGTTTATTAAATGGATTATAATTTAAAATCTGAACCTGATCCATTAAATAAATAAGTAACGTGACCTACCCTATTTATCCCATTATTAAACGAGTAACCAGCTAACCTGATCCGACCCATCCTGTTTAACCCGTTTAATAATTGAATAACCATTTTATTCAACTCAACCCAACCCAATCTATTTAATAAATAGATAACATGTTTATCCAACCCTACCCGACCCGATCCATATATTAAAAGGGTTAAACAGGTTAAGCTTAAAAAATATGAACCGGATTCATATATTAAATGGGTTAAACGGATCAACCCATTTAAGACCCGAATATGTTTATCCCAAATCCAAATCTATTTATGGTAGGTCGAATATAGATCGGGTCATAAATTGCCACCCCTATTTGATGGACTGCGGCCTGTATGATATATGGGGCCATGTCCATCATAATTAAATACATAACTGACTTGGAAAGTGATAGGATTTTCAGCGCTTCTTAGGGGTGTGCAAATATTTCAGTTAATCAAAAATCAAACCAACCATTAATTATTTTAGTGTTTGGTTCGATTTTTCTTCTAAAATTTTTTAATTCGGCTCAAAACTAAACCGAAATATTTTTAATCATTTTAGTTTTCGGTATTTAATTTGATAACTTTGATTAACTAAAAATTAAAATTATAAAATGCAATAAAAATCTATCTTTATTTTTGCTAAACCTATGATAAATATTATATTGACAAATCTGCAAATAGCTTGACATATTTTTTTAAAATTAAACTTTTTTAAATGGCTTGTTGATGGTTTGAATTTGAATACATTATAGTGAAACAGGCCTTTACCGACGCTTTTTTTGACCTTTATCGACGCTTTTAAGCATCGCTAAGAAATCTCCCGACGCTTCTGGAAGCGTCGCAAATGCGTCGCCTATATAAACGTGGGGACGCCACCTGCCGATGCTTTTGAAAAGCGTCGGGATTTTCTGACGCTTTAAAGCATCGGTAAATTAAAGCGTCGGTAAATTATGCTTTAGCGACGCTTTTTAAAAGCGTCGGCAGGTAGCGACGCTTTAAAACGTCGCTAGTTTTTTTTTTTTTTTAATTAAACTGCTATACTACCTATAACGTACATACAACACAACCTGTATACATTTTCAAAATGAAAACATTAAACCTATATCAAGTCCAACATACACAAATAAATGAAACATTAAAACTTGTATCATACCCAACATACACAAACACAAACGAATCATAAAAAGTTTTTTCTATATATATAAAAGTATCAATATAAGTTCAGATACACAAAAAGACATACAAAAATAATAAAAAAAAGCTGGCATCACTGATCCGCGGGAGGCTAGTCGTCGTCAGGTCTGCGACTGGCAGATGCACCAGGAACCTACAAGATATACATCAGGAATTATGATACATTCATTATATATATTCTAAATTATATAATACATACAAATTTAAGAAATAATTAATTACCTGAGATGACATGAACATATGCAGTAGAGATGTAACATGCTCTAACTGAGACCTAATGGTCTGCATCTCTGCTCTGTCTGCATCACGCTCTGCTCTGTCTGCATCACGCTCTGCTCTGTCTGCATCACGTGTCTATCGGAGCTCTGCTATCTTCTCCTGGAGTCGACGAACATATGACTGATCATGACTCTCTCAAGTATCCCGAGTATATCAACTCATCTCAGATAACTGAGTATGAGTAACTCCAATCCCATAACCCCTCACTCATCCACGACGCTCTGGTCCCATCAACTCCGAGAATTCCTCGACCTCGATGCGACTGCTCTGAGTAGATGATGTACACTCGCCAGCACGTTCGGTGATCATAGAGGTAGCCCTATCCTATATTTTATAAAAAACACATATATCAATACTTAATAAAAATAAAAATATAAATCATGATATAATATAAATAAAAAAATTATATATATATATTTCTGGACTCCTCCCGAACAAAACTGCCATCCTGGTGAACGTGAGTCATCCGATAGAACTCCACCTCACCAGGCTCCCTCCCCTGCTGATCAACCTATATAAAGAATAAATATTACAAAAAAATTCAAAATAACATATCTTATAACCCGTACCATGATACATGATGATACATGATGATACATGATGTTAAAACTAAAATGTACTAAAAGTATTTATGGGATGAGAAACATACAAACTCGTGCCTGAGCCGTGCATAACTCTTGGACCCCGCTGTGTGAGGAACTGACTGAGCTGCTCGTGTAGCTCTACCACTAGCAGAATATGTCTACAAAATAAATTGAAAACTATGTTAGATATTGTATAAATATAATTATGACAAGTGAAAATTAATAAATTTTGAAGTGTTTGATGATGCTACATAACCTGTGCCCTCTCGGAGAATCAATAGTGCACCAGCTCCCTCCACTGATGAGGGTGAACATCAGGAGGATAGGTAGCTGCAACCTGCTCCTCTATCCTACCCTCTCGCATGTAGTATCCCTTCAACTTCGCCCTATATTCTTTCCACTTGCGATTGAGAGACTTAAGTACAAAATCAGAAGTATCTAGAGGGAGAACGAACTTGCTCTATAATTTAAATAAACAATAAAATATGTATTAAATGAAATAAGCAATTCAATTGTTAAAAACCTAAGATATAAAATAATATATCAATTTTTTTACCTGTACAACTCGAAGCATCTCTACTTTATAAGAAGGAAGCATGTCATTCCACTTCAAATAATTTAGGAGACATAGCTGATCCCGGCGTGTTACTGTCCCCAGAAAGCCAGTCAACAAGCTAGCAGCTTTCTTAATAGGCTGCCCTAGCTTGTTGCACTCTATCACTATCCTCTCACCTTCAAGTAACTGCCACACATCACAGACTAGTGTGGGTCCTCGCCTATGCCTGAGTCTCTCGGATCCATCTACAAAAAAAAATACAGAACATTGTATATCAAAAATATTGCATATGCATGAATTGAAATGAGATAGAATTATTAAATTACGTACTCCGTATCTGTATATCATCGATGATAGGCTCGTCATCAGGATGATCCATAGGAAGATCGTGATATGCGGACTCGGAGGGAATGGCGTCGTCCTGAGGTGTAGAGGTAGTAGCAACGGCCTGATGTGCAGAAAGAGAAGGACTGGCATCAAACCGAAGTGAATATGATCAACTGCCCTCGGGCTGCTGTGCTAAAGAAGTACCAGCCTTGGTCTAGAAAAACTGAAACTGTACATCTGATAATCGCTTCCTTCGAGGTATGGTGTACCTAACCTGCATTATTTAAAAATAAGTCAGTCAATATTATAATCAAATTATAATGGAAATGAATTACAATTTAAAAGATAACATAATCAAACATGCAAAAATGTATAAACTACTTACTTGTCATAATCAGCCAGCTGTACCTTCTTCTGAATCCAACCTAACCAAAATGGTTGTATCATTTATATGATCATCCGGCACAATATTATAAGGCATACACTGAGTGTAAGTATCATCATCATCTTCTTCCACCCTTTTTCCTATGTCATACAAGTCTCTGGGTTTTGTCTTAATAACAGTAACCTATTCTTTATCTTTCGAGTCTTGTACATAAAAAACTTGTCGAGCTTGAGATGAAAAAATAAATGGATCATCCTTCAATAACACACCCGCATGTATCAATCTTGAAAAATTGACAAGTATGAATCCGTTTGAGTCCTTTTTTAAATCTCTTGGTGTATTTATATCCATCCAATCATATTGAAATAATATAACTTTAAAATTTTCATAATAATCCAACTCCAAAATATCTTTAAGTATATCATAATAAGATATTCCATCTGCTTCAACCATAACACCACTGTTCTTAGTTTTTCTAAGTTTCTCGCGCTCCTTGGTATGAAATTTAAAGCCATTTATAATAAAACCATTATATTTGTTCACAATATAATTTGGACCTCTGGCAAGTGCTATTAGTCTTGCTGAACTATTTTTCTCCATTAGTACCGATACCTAGAAAATATAATATCAATTATCGATCACTTATTCGATTTAAATATATATATAATTATTATGTGACTTATATATACTAAACTGATTGGCAAGCCAATTAGGAAATAACTCAACCAACTATCTTTGTTCAATCCTTGGATTAGGACGAGTTGAATGATTGGCTTGTCATTGTACAAATAAAAATTTATTGTATGACAATCAAATATAAGTTTGACAACAACATGTCTAATATTTAGTATTATCCATGTGTAGATAGACTATCCTGCGATAGTCAGATATTATGTCACTATGTAGCAATATATAACAGTATGCTTGTGACATGGATTTATGGTCAAGAACGATACTTTCAGCTTTTCCTATAAATCTTCCGGATGATGTAAATTTGTATCGATTTGTATTCTCCATAGTATCACCATGACATTGAGATCGATTGAATACAGTCTCTACACCTTCGAGATATCTTGAACAAAATGTTAAACACTCTTTAGTAATATATCCCTCTGCTATTGAGCCCTCAGGATGGGTTTTGTTTCGTACATAATCCTTCAAACGTACAAGATACCTTCAAAAAGTATGATATTTATATCACATTAAATAATAAAAAAGATATATAAATTATAAAATTTAAGTTTTATAGCATTACCTCTCAATAGGGTACATCCATCTATACAGTACCGGTCCACCAAGTTTAGCTTCCGAAGCTAAGTGAATGAGTAAATGAACCATAATCGTAAAAAATCCAAGAGAAAAAATCTTTTCCATCTGACATAACGTAAGTATAACTTGAGACTGCAACTGATCAAGCTCCTGAGGATCAAGAACCTTCGAATATAATGCCTTGAAGAATGATGATAACTGAAAAACAACCGTAATAACTTGTTTCGGCATTGACGACCTTAAAGCCAATGGAAGAATATCTTGCATTAGTATATGTCTATCATGACTTTTAAGATTTGAGATTTTTCGCTCTTTCAGATTCACACATCATGAAATATTTGATGCATATCCATTAGGAACCTTGATATTCTTTAAAACTGCCAGGAAGAGATCTTTTTCTCGACTGGACATTGTATAACATGCATGAGGGATATAAGTTCAATCATTTGCAAGCACTTATGGATGAAGTTCATGTCGGATGCCCATTTCTTTTAAATTAAGACGCGCCATCATGTTATCTTTAGTCTTTTTATCAAGATTTAATATTATTCCAATCAAATTATCACAAACATTCTTTTCTATATGCATAACATCAAGATTATGCCGGAGTATATTATGCTCCCAATAAGGTAAGTCAAAGAATATGCTTCTTTTCTTCCATAATTATTTAGTATGTTGATGGATAGATGCTGTGATTATATCATCATCATTTTCAACTTCAAAGAAATTATCCAGATCCTCGAACACTGCTGTATCTAAGGTGCAAGTATTAACTTCCTCCGATATTTCTTCTTGTACTGAAGTCTCAACAACATCTCTTTCTCGCTTTTTAGAGGACTTTGTCATCTTGTCGTAACTGTGTCTAATACCAAGCATTTGTCTACGAATATCAGAACCAGAAGGTAGAATTGGAGCAGATCCCAACTCTATAGTACCATCAAATAAATCCTTCTGAAATCGAAATGGATGATTTGCCTCCAACCATCGATGATGTCCCATATAACAGAACTTTTCTCCATGTTTTAACCAAAGTGAATGGGTTGATTCACCACAAGAAGGACATGCGACTCGTCCCTTAGTGCTCCAGCCAGATAAATTAGCATATGCAGGAAAATCGTTAACAGTCCATAATAGAGCTGCCCGCAGATTGAATGTTTGGCCATTCAAAGCATCAATTGTACTGATACCCTCCCACAGTTGTTTCAATTCATCTACTCAAGGTTGTAAAAAAATATCAATATCATTGCCTGGACCCTTATCACCTGGAATGACCATTGATAAAATAAGTGAAGACTGTTTCATGCATATCCATGGTGGCAAATTATAAGGAATCAGAACAACTGGCCAGGTGTTATAGACAGAACTTAAGGTCCTAAATGGATTGAACCCATCACTGGCTAAACCCAGCTTGACATTACGAGCATCAGATGCAAAATCAGGATGTCTGTCATCAAATGCTTTCCATGCTAAACTATCCACTGGATGTCTCAGCATTCCATCTTTTGTACGGCTTTCATCATGCCATCTCATTGACAAAGCTGTCTTTGATGATGCATATATCCTTTTCAATCTAGGTACAAGAGAAAAATAGCGTAATACCTTCACCGGCTTTTGTTTAATTTGTGTTGCATCCAATTCATCTAATCCCTCACTCTCATTTTCTTTTTGATTCATCCATCGTGAACATCCACACACATGACACGAGTCTTGATCGGAATGTTCTCCCCGATATAATATACAATCATTTGGACAGCTATGGATCTTTTCGTATCCAAGATCCAATTCCTTTACTAATTTTTTGGCTTCATAACAAGATGTTGATAAACTAGTACCTTCAGGAAATACATCCTTTAACAACTTGAGCAACATAGTAAAACTCTTCCCAGACCATCCATTCAAGTATTTTATATGAAACAAATGCACAAGAAAAGAAATTTTTAAAAAATTCTTGCAACCGGCATATAATTCTCGATCTGCATCTCTTATCAACTTCTGATAACGATATGTTCCAACATTAATTAGGGGTATCGGCTCTCCATCATGTATAGATTCAGTAAATATAAGATCCTCAGGTAACCCAGCTGCTACTTGTCCTCCACTGTAATCTCCAAGATGTTAAGCACCATATTCAAAAGCATCTTGGAGCAAACCCCTGATATCATCATCTCTTGCAAGATTTTTTTGTTGGTTACTGGATCCAAAATCAGGTATATATTCCATGTTAGAGGTTTGGTTACATATAGATTGTAACCTTGACTCTCCATGAAAAAATCACTCAGTATAACCTCTTAAAAAACTATTCTATACCAAATGTTCTTCAACAATATTTAGATATAGAGAACTGGAATTTACACATTTTCGGCATGGACATAAAATCTTTTCATTGATACTACTTCTCTCCATATCAAATTTAATAAAATTCTGTACTCCATCCAGATATTCTTTGCTATTCCTCAGTTTTGTTATCCAACTCTTATCCATTGTAAGATTAAACTAATCGAAATAAACAAATATTTATAAGAACGGAATAAATTTAAAATAAGTTTATTCAATAGATCAATTACAATATTATTAAATGCACCATATCACCAACTAATAGGTAAGGAGGTCCTATCCCATTCAAGAATTGCATTAATTATATAGGTCATTTACAGTAACCAAAGGATATGCAATAGAAGTTCCAGAAAAATTTCTGCAGCATTTTTTCTTAGTTCTCCCCATACAAATAAATATGTATGAGGAAAACTAAAAAGAAATGCTATCCAAAATATATCTGGAACTCTATCCGTACCGTTTGATTACTGTAAGCATCTATAAAATTATTTGCAATTCTCAAATTGTCCAAACTGGACATTCAATTGACCACTGTACATATTTTTCCCATCCGTACAAAAATAAACTAATTGTATGGATACTGTAGAATATGTACTTTAATCAATTGACGGGTCTATGATTCTATGCAATACAAGTTTTTTAAAAAATATCTCAAATATCATAATTGATCATAACAAAGCTACAGATGGTGTTGAAATAAAAGATGCAGTTATATACTAAGAAATTTATAAAGAAACAGAAATCATTTACTAAGAAAAAGAACAATAAATAATAAAAAATGATTATGAAACTCAGTTATATACTATTTAATCTGTAACTAAATCAAAACGACTATAATCGGTTGCCTACAAACCTTAAACCAATTTTGACATTGGTTACAGAGCTTCTTTGCTCTCCAAGCAAATACCTGATAAGAAAACAATTCATCCAAGATTTCTCCCAACTTTCAAAAAATAAAATTATAATACCCAGCCAACCTTATGTGCCTCAACTATAACCAAAGAGATATGCCTAAGCATCACCAATTAGCTTCTCCATTTTTGACCAGCTTGTTAATATGATTATAAGTTTTTCCGGTAGGGAATCCGGCCGGGGAGTTTGGGGGTATAGGGAATCCGGTGATGCTTATAAGTGTCAGTAAAGGTTCGGTGTTGCCAACAACGTTATAGGCATCGGTAATTACCGACGCTTAAAAGCGTCGGTGGGTTTTGAGATGATGCCGGTGCTTAACAAAAGTGTCGGCGGGTTCTGGGTCTTCCCGGCGCTTCCCGGAACAGTGATTAGTCTCATAAATGGAGAAATATAAAGGAAATACACATCAAATTAAATATTGTAATATTGAGATGGTTGTTAGTTGTTCTGTATGCTTGATTGAAGCCACTAATATGGTAATGAATATGAGATAACAAATACTTTTTTTTTACTTTTTTTTAGTACTCTTCATTTTAATTAATCCTATTGTATATAGGGGTGGCAATTGGGTTCGGTCAAATAGAATAGGGTATATCTCAGAAATTTATCGGCTCAAAATCTAACACGTTTGTTAAACGAGTCAAAAATCAATTTTCAAACTTGACAATTTCATTAAATAGGTAATCTAGCTCGATGTATAATATGTTCAAATAAGTTAAATGGGTTAAATAGTTAAGCAATGCTACACTTAGTTGTGCATATCCAGTAATCGTCTATGCATATTTTTGGACTAGGAAATAAAGATAGGTTTATAATTAAAACAATGAACAATGATCATACATGTAGAGGAAATAAAGATATGTCATGTAAGCATGCATGTACATGCATTAAGAAGCTACCATGTAATCAAACATTTTCCGAAATCTACTATGATTTATTCTATATTTCTTTAAAGTAAATTCTAAAATATGACTTTTGAAAGCAAGCCTATGCCCTATAGCCAGTTTGAAGACCTAGAATGCTTTCACAAAAAGTAACTGGCACCAGGGAGGATTGATCCATTCACCTGACAAGCAACAAGTAAACAAGGCAATAGAGGATGAAGAGACGAAGGAGACGACACCGGCTCAGGCAGGGGAGGATCCGACGGGATCTATCGGCTCGAGCGGGGAGAGGAGGAGGTCTGTGTCCACAGCAGAGGAGGAGGAGGAGGAGGCGGAGGAGGAGGAGGAGGATAGGCGCCCGCGGCTCGGGCGAGGGAGGATCCGGCGGGATATATCAGCTCAGGCGAGGAGTGGGGGGGAGGAGGAGGCTCGGCTCGGGCGGCCAGGGGGGGTCGTGCGAGCTCGGGCGGCAGGGTCGTGCGAGCTCGGGCGGCAGGGTGGGAGGTCAGGCGGGCTCGAGCGGCGGGGGGGGGGGGGGAAATGGGATTTAGGGAATTCCGGCGATGCTTTGCTGACACTTAAAAGTGTCGGCAGGTTCCGGAGGATGCCGACGCTTTTCAAAAGCGTCGACATGTTCGGAGGATACCGACACTTTTAAGCGTCGGTATTTGCCGACGCTTACAAAAAGCGTCGGTATTTGCCGACGCTTACAAAAAGCGTCGATATTTGCCGACGCTTACAAAAAGCGTCGGCGGGTTCTGGGTGATTTCCGGCGCTTCCCTGAAGAATCGGGAAAAAAGGGTCGGCAATGATCCTTTTCACTGTAGTGATAATAATACTAAGTTCAAGTATAATTCTATAATTCAGATAATAAAATTATTAAAGAACCTCATGGGTTGAAATCAAAATCAAAAATCCGGTACAAAGAAATCCAAAACTGAATTACGAAATTATTACGATATGGTTTGTTCAGTTTTAAGCTACTTTAATTCAATTTTTGGTTCTTTTAAATGTAAATTCAGAAATTTGGCTTTTCAAAACTTTGATTCAGTTTGAACTGAGAAAATCGAATGCACATCCTTTATACAAATCCATAAAAGTATGCTGAAATTTTTCAGACATGTACGTAATGTATTGTTGTTGAAGGAGAACTTCAACCCTAGTGATTTTACTCATCAAAGAAACTCTCTTTTTCGGCATGTTCTGTTTGATTGGATAAGTGGTGGGTGAGTTCAGTTGTTTGAGGGTCGGGTTTTAAATTCTCTCAAGAGTAAATGAATAAATAAATTTAAAAATTAATAAGATAAAGTACTCGTACAAGTCCGGTATAAATATAATCAAAAAAATTAAAAAATAAAATGTTCATGAGCAGAACCGGCGCAGATCCCGTATTAGTTCAAAGTACATTCCCAAAATGATGTGCAGCAAACGAGATGATCCAGTGATATAAATCTTTTACAATGCAAAGATTTTCTAATACCTCTTGCACTCATCCTATCGATTAAAGAGGAATCCATCCCTAAAGCATGCCTAATGGAGCAAATTAGTTTGGGTATTTGAGTTGGTCCGTGGTACGAGTAGGGCCGAATGATCTTGGGAGGCCTAAAAGACTAAAGCACACATATTTAGGCCTAAATCTAACTGGGCCAAATCAGACCGAGAGTTGCAATATCATCCAATCATGGAGATGAATGGCTATCAAGCATGTGTGGTGTACAGCAGCGTCTACTTGATCACCATCCATCTCCATGATTGAATGAGGTGGTGGCCATCCGATGCTTCTCGACATGCTATCATGCACGCCAATCAAGCAAGGATTAATTAATTCGAACATAATTGTTATAGGATAAATTATATCCTACATCCTGTATACTGATATGGTTGAATACTATGCTAATTATCTTATTCATTCTTTTGAGCCAACAATCATCATGATAAGTGCAGTGCAGTGCATGATGAATCAAGTCCATAAAAATAAGATGAGGCGGTTGAAATGGGACATGATGCATGCCGTGCAGGTTACATATATAATCCCTCGCTGCGATCGCCGGTCACGGTCAGTTGCCGAGATAGCCCTTTTTAATCATGACGAAATCATCAAATCATAGACAGCCATGCATCATGTTGCGTGCATCAAGTGGATGGAAATATATAATCCCTCTCTGCGATCGCCGGTCACGGTCAGTTGCCGACATAGCTCTTTTTAATCATGACGAAATCATCAAGTCATAGACAGCCATCATGTTGCGTGCATCAAGTGGATGGAAATTTAAATTATTTAATTCATGATTTCGTTTTCTTGTTTTAAAGAAACCCTAGCATAGCCGCCTATTTTACCGTTGCTCGGCTTCGTTTGATAGTTCTATAACGTGGGTAACATGGTTTGCGCGTAGTGATCGAAGTAGTCAAGCCCAGGAGAAATCCCCCACCGTCATCAGTTCACCTTCCTGCAGTTCAACCGGATCTCTCCACTGGCCCCGGTCAGCGGGCTGATGTTCCCCATCTTCACCATCGCCAGGGAGAAGTCGCTTGCAAACAACGCAGCATCGGTGCTGTACTGCTGGACCAGCGCGTCCTGCGACCCACCGTTGAAGAGCTCCTGGTCGGAGTGCAGCAGCCCCCGCTGGACAACCAGGTTCTGGTAGTAGTCGTTGTCGAACAGGTACGAGGTCTGGACATCGAGCGGCGCGAGGTTGCTGTCGCCGCCCGAGAATGGGCAGTTCTGCTGTCTTAAGTTCGCAAAGCCGGCGTTGATGTTGGTGTCGTTGTAGATGTGGGCGCGGAAGTTCTTGCATTGAGCCTGGCCGATGGTGTGGCTACCGGAGAGCGCGGTCATCTCTTGAGCGCTGAGGCCCTGGGCGGCGAACAAGGAGATGAGCGTGGAGAGGCTGGACCCGGGACCGGGGAGGTTGCTGTTGGCCCCGCTCAGGCTCGCCGTCGTTGCATCCCTCCTGCCCAGCTGCACCGTCCAAGTTGGCCCGCCGAGCTACAAGTTTATCATTCGCATCAGCTTAAAGCGTTATATTAAAACTGAACGTTGATCGTGAAAGAGATCGATGGTGTGAAATGATGTGCAATACTGACCAGGTTGACTCCATCGCGAGCAGCGAGGGCGAGGATATCGGCGCATGAGACGGTGGCACTGCAGGCGGATTCGACACTGGCTTTGATGGTGTCGATGACTTCGAATCCACGGACGGAGTTTTTGTTTGGCCCAGCGCTCTTCTCGCCGGTGAACGTTGCCGTGTCATCGAGAAGGATCGATCCGTCACAGCCCTGAAGAAAACAGAGGCCGTCCGTGAAGCAGAGTTCATGAATAAAACCAATAATTTAGCCCGATGCAGTAACATTGGGAAAAGAAACCTGAAAAGCTATCAGGTACAAGTAAAGGTTTAATTGCAGTATTGCACCCATCTTTCAATGCACCAGCTTTGAATTGGCACGTATGTCTACCGTACTTGGGAGAGAAATTAGTAACTTCCTAAATTTTAGCTGATATATATGTGCCAGTGATTAGGACCGCTATTTATCCTATGGGCTGCATGTAAATTGCTTTTTAAGCTTCTAAGCTATAAAGGCAACTGTGGATGACAGGTGTGGTACGGGGACAACAAGGTGTGATTTAAGAAGGGTACGTGTAGCTGCCTAAGCTTCGATCCTCTATGATGCTAGTTTTTCAGCATGCATATAACACCATACAACCCTTGATAACCATCATGCATGTACTCTCATCACAGAAATGAATGGCTACCAAATATATATCGTGCATCATGTTACGTGCCAGACATGATGCATCGCAAGAAAGATCGTTAATTAGATCGATGTTTGACAACGTAACTGTCCATTTCCATGATGACATGGTAGAAATCCAGAGTTAGCTGTACAATCCTTTACAGTACAAATCATGCAACCTAGAGGTTCCCCCAGCTCGCGGCTACCCGGCAGCATAACGTTGCTATTGGCTTAATGTGACGCATTGGGCTTTTCGAGGTTCAGGTGTGACCAAGATATATAGTAGAGCCATGTTGCTAGTTTGCTACCCTTTTAAACTACAGCCATGTATCCCCACCATCTCTATATTGGACTTACGGCCAACACGCTTCCCTTATAATTCAAATTAGAGACTAGAAAATAAATCTATCAGTTCTAGGATCGCTAACTTGCAGTGTACTATAGCGAAGGTGGTTGCAGATACATGTCAAAAGAACAAAAGGAAAACGAGGGAGAAAAGGGATTGTATCACACATTTACAAAGCAATCGTGGAAGAAGAGACGAAGGATGGATGCGCCCATCCTTGGCTCGCTGCTTACGGCCTGTGTCATGGCCGACCGAACGATGTGTTCTAAATTTGGGCAGCTTGTTGCATAGAACGTAGGTGAAAGCTGCCCTTGGGCAGCGCAAGCGAGTAGTGATAGAAGAGAGAGCAAAAGGAAGCTATTGGAGGAGGACATAGCTTAAGAAGTCTATCAGGTTGCTGCTACAAGAGTTTGAGCTGAGATGAGAGAAGTGCTATCCCAGGAACCCTCTTTATAGTCTAACTGTTGCATGCATGGAATGGCCGTTGGTTGCAGCTGGTTCAAACTTTGCTGCTCTTACTTTGACTTGGCTTGGCTCGCTACACTAATTGCCGCATGTTTTTATTAAAAAAACGAGTTAGGTTTAGAACGAAAGCGGACGCCTTCTCATACAACTTGACATAATATATGAGAATCACGGGACTGAATGCAAGGTGACTTGTAGCAAGGGCGCCTTTTCTTTTTCTTGCCCACATTTCGCTTTCATAGCAAGCTGAAATATAGACTTTTTAACATTTTCGACCCTTTCTTTAAGACGACCCTCGGTGTACATGTTTCGGTTGCAGTCGACATCAACAGCGCCAAATTTCAATTTGCCAGCTTGGCATAAGTACAACCGCTCAATAAATAAATCATCTATTGGATTAGTCCAGGCCATGAAGTGGCATCCAATAGGAAGACGGTCATCGATGGTCAAAGCATATCCTCGCTGGATGTGTACTTTACTTTTTTATAAACAAGATATATTAAACCAGTATATATATATATATATATACATAAGAATCAGAAACTAAAATATCTAAAACCCAGTTGGAATACCGGTTAAAACCATATATATATATATAACTAACTCCACCAAAAATTTTTCGCATCCTCTACTTTGTCATATTATAGATTTAGAAAAAAATCTAAATCTTGCTTAACTGAAAATAAAGTGAGAAAATAGCTCTACAATAAGAAACCTATCTAGAATTGTTGGCTTAAACATTACAAACTCCTGCCTATGCATTAAAAGGTGATCAAAAGTTGGAAGTCAAATAGCAATTAATCGAGGTGACCTGAATAAATTTGAGGTTAATTACTGAGGCTTAGATATGGATGTACGAAAGTAGCTAGATATTTTCTGGATATGAATATTAGATTTAAAATCTAATTTATGGTTTAATTATTATCTTTTCGTGTTCAAATTTTGAATCAACCATATGTACTTAGGGATGGCAACGGATCGGATTAGGGTCGGGTCAACCAAAACCCATACCCGCCCCGCTAAAAAATTATCCGCTCCATATCCGTTCCATACCCATCTCAAGTCAGGTCGGGTCAAGTATAAAAAAATCATGTATAGATCAGGTCGGGTCGGGTATACCCGGTCTCATAAAACTTGATTTATTTAAAAGCTAAACGGATCGGGTCGAGTCGGGTCGGGCCGGGTATATCCGTCCCATATCCAATTTAATTACTTAAATATTTTATAAACATAATTTTTTTTATATATAAACGGGTCGGGTTCGGGTCGGGGCATACAACTACCCGTATCCAACCCGAACCCGAGTCAGGTTTTTTTTATATAACCCATATCCGTTTATAAATTAGGCAGGTCGAGTTTTACCCATCCCATTAGGATCGGGTCAGGTCAGGTTGGATACCCATCGGATCGGTAAAAATTATCATCCCTATATGTACTGGATCAAAATTTAATTGATTAAAAAAATTATTCCTGGTAAAACTGAACAAATAAAACTAGAGTGAAACTTTAACTTAGGTTTTAGTCTTCTAATAGGAGAAACATATGCAGCTATAAATATAAAGGTTACATGATCCCTTTTCTCCAACTTTCATAATATCGATGAAGGGTTTTTCATCGATCGTTCATATAAGAAAAAGAAGGTGAGAAGAGGAAGACCAGTTACCTTGTGATGAAGGAGGGACATCTCAAGGATTGCACGATCTACAGACCGGGACAATGGCTCAAGATATGTCTTCCATAATTTTATGGTTTTGCATGTACATAAAAGCATGATCCAGACATAAAGGATTAAAGGTTTATGCAACATGTGGTATCGGAGCTATAGTTTCATGCATTATGTTCATGTAAAAATTTAAGATAAATCTTGGCTTAATTTCAAAATAATAAAATTATATTTTATATTTTGAAATCAAATTAAAGTTTGGAAAATTAGTTTTGATTTCCTTGTAAAATTAAAATATTTTTTTATGAAAAAAATCCCAATTCCCTTTCTCATCCGACCACCAAGCCACCATGCTAAAACCCATTCTATTATTATATTTTATTTATTTATTTATAGTTTAAATAAATAAATAAATAAATGAGGAGAAAAGTGGGGTTCTTCCTCCCTTCATCGCTCTTTTAAACATCCTATTCAATAGAGAGGGGAGGAAGCCATTAATGGCCACCTCCCTCCTCTGATTCTTCCCGTCTTTGGACTACCGGCTCAAGGGTGGCGGATCTTGATGGAGAGGCATACCACCGGCCAAGGCCAGTGTTGAGCTTGGAAGCCGGCAATAAAGTCTCTTAGGAGCCGTCATTTGGCTCGTCAGCAATCAAGAGAAGGCCGGAGCAAAAGAGTGGTGGGCTGGTGATCTGTCGATGAAGTCTTGCCAAGAAAGAAAACCAACCATCGGTATATATTTTTTTTTGAAGAAATTGGTGTTTTTGATTCTCTTCACCGGCGACTCCTAATCATCTTGAGGCCGGTGACAGGATCACCGATAGCCGGGGGATGGCTGCTAGTGGCAGAGTTTAGCTGGCAGCCCTTCATCGAGGAAGATCCTGAGCTCAAAGCCACCATTAATGGTGGTTTGGAAGGATCGATGGAGAAGAAAAGAGAAAGAAGGAGATGATTAAGTTAACGGGTTAACGGATTTTGGATTTTAACTTGTTTTATAACCAAAATTTGTTAATTAAAGTAAATCTAATTGATAAATTGATCAAACCCAATCACATTATATTAATTTTAATTTGGATTAAGAAAAGTTTTACATTTTAATTAGCCCCTATAAAAGTTCTAGTTACATATAAGTCCAAATTAAAATTATATTTATGTCCTTATCTAATTTTATTTTATAGAAAGCCCCCTATATTATTTGTTATTTACAGTTTAGTCCATTCTTATTAAGTTTTATTAAAATCGCTATAAGTTGCTCGTTTTATGTCCAATTTAAATGATTTTTCAGCAGTTGAACTTGTAATGGTTTGAAAAATATTATAGTTATATTCTTCATGAATGATAAAATATGTAAATATTTTTAAAATTATTTATATATAATTTTTCTCACTATTATATTATTTAAAGGTATTTTCGTGTAGCCCCAAAAGATCCGGAGCACTCTATGAATTTTTAGTAGATGAGTCTTTAAGGGCTAATAGTTTTCTTTCTTATTATATTTTAAAATTATATAAATGTGTGTCTATTACAGTTGACCCAAAGGTGACTGTAATAAAATATAAAATTGACTGTTATAGATTGACTAACTTGAATTACATAAAGACAGAGAGTTCAACATCCAAAGGTGGGAACAACCTCGAATTTTTGTAATCATAGTTGGTTAAACCACTAAAGGTGTAACTAATATAAAAAATCATAATTTAAATATAAATTATATGTTTATATCATAATTAATGTTGTTGCTTATATATTTCATATTATTGTTTATTATGAGAGTTTTATATTTATGATTTATGTAATCATGTCTTAGTATTGTTATGTTTAAATTTATGATTAAATTAGTTACGGTACTTATTATATGTTTTAATTCTTGTCCAAAGATATTTTATAGTTATATAATAAGTGTTATTGATAGAATTGTTACTTTTTAAAATCTGCATCATGAAAGTAATTATATGAATATTCTTTTATTTACAGCTATGACCCCTGCTTCACTCTCGTCATATTTAACTAATATTTCATACTAAATCGATCAAATTATTTTGATTATTACGAGTAGCTTCTTATTATTCTAGGATGTCTAGACTTAGATTTGGCTCTTCAAAATCTCATCATGATCCACTAATTCTCACTAGTTCTCCTGATCAAAAGGAAAAAATTATATAAAAAGTTAGAGCGTTCTAATAGATTTTCTCTCATGATTATTAAGAGCTCTATAGCGAGAGACATAAAGAGATCTATTCTTGATAATAAATTGACTTCTGAATACCTTTCCTCTATAGAGCAACAATTTACTAAATCAAATAAAGTCATAGTTGGTATCCTAATGAACAAGTTAACCTCTATAAAATATAATAAAATTTCTAGAATACGAAAGTATATTATGAAAATATGTGATATAGCTAAAAAATTGAATGATCTGAGAATGATAGTATCTAAAAACTTACTTGTCTAGTTTGTTCTCAACTCTCTTTCATTATAATTTACTCAATTTAAAATCTATTATAATATACATAAAGAATCTTGATCAATGGATGAGCTTGTATCCCAATGTGTGCAAGAAGAAGAGAGATTGAGACAGAAAGGGATTCCAGTTATTCACATGATTTCTAAGTAGCGATTTAAAAGAAAGAAGGTAAAGAAAAAAAATAAAGAATCGAATAATCTACCAAACAAAGGTTCACATAAATTGAAATATTTCTTCTACAACAAGGAAGGATACATCAAGAAAGATTATAAAAAAAGAAGAAAATGGTTTGAAAAGAAGGGTATTCCCTTATCACTTGTTTGTTATGAAATCAATTTTATTGATTTTCCTTCTAATACATTGTGATTTAATTCGGATACTATAATTCATGTTTCTAATTCATTGCATGGATTTGTTTCAAGCCAGAAACCAAATGATAGAGAGTGGGAGATCTTTATGGAAAACTGGATAAAGTCCAAGGTTATTTCAATTAAGACCTATAGACTTATTACAGATATCGATTTTTAATTAGATCTATATGATGTCTTTTATATTCCTTCAATATTTAGAAATTTAGTGTCATTAGCAAAATTTAATTTAGAAGATTTTTCATTTGCTTTTATAAATTCAAGTTTTAAATTAATGAAAAATTTTATTTTAGTTGGTATTAGAATATTGTGTTGAGTCTCAGGTGGTGTATTCATGGCTAGTTGGGTCAATGTACATGTGTTGATCTGGTCTATCATGATTTTTCATGATGTGTCTAGGGCTAGGGTTGAGTCCGGTATGAGTCCTAGGTGTTTAGGCTCAGTTTTGGACAGTCTGGGTCTTAGGATCGGCTCTTCTGTGGTAAGAGTCGACTATGTTGGTTGGCACGTCTCAGAACAAGTGATTGTGGTCTGGACGAGTTGGCTCGGATGCATGTCAGAAAACCTATGGTCTAGACGAGTCGGCTTGAATGGATTTGAGTCGGCTCAGATGCACAATCAGGAAACCTGTGGTCTGGATGAGTCGGCTCGAATGGATTTGAGTCAGCTCGGATGGACAGTTAGGAAACCTGTAGTCTGGATGAGTCGGCTCAAATGGATTTGAGTCGGCTCGGATGTCAGGTGAACTATTTTTAACGGTGCCAGCTGGGGGGAGTTTTGGGATCTCGGGCACGTGTGACCGACGTATATATATATTGTATTCTCGTAAGAGGATGGTGGTGGTGTAACGAACTTCTTGGAAGTGGAAATCCCCTTCTCCCGTTAAAATTTCTCTGTTTTCTCCTCTTCCGTTCTTAGTGTTCTTGATCTTCACAGACCTGAATCCTACCGTGATCTTCAATGGAGATTGCTGGCAGATGGTCATCCACAACCTGGTGATACGCTTCCGCGATTGTTTTGTTGATCAGGGTGTTCATTCTTGATCAGGAACAAAGTTGTTCTTGAAGATTTGGTTCTTCAAATCTAGTTGGATTTGGAGTCGAATTCTCAACATTTGATATCATAGCAAGGTTCATGGACGGAAGATCTCAAGATCAGAGGGCTAGAAGTAAGGCTTCTTGCAGGTACGATTTTAGCTTCTTGCAGGTATGATTTTCAGATCTCTTGAATTCTTGATTATGGTAAGGCATCAAGTGGGTTCAAAGTAGACTTTGAGAAGTACGATGGCAAGAAAAACTTCACCCCGTGGTAGCAAAGAGTTAAAGATTTGCTGGTTCAATAGAGAATCTACAAGGTCTTGGTTAAAGAAAGACCGAAAAAGATTAGTGTTGAAGAATGGAAAGAGTTATAAGAGATTGCTCTCAGCACTATCAGGATGTGTTTGGCTGATCAGGTTTTACCTGAAGTGTGCTCAGAGACTACTGCAAAAGGTCTTTGGAGAAGACTGGAGAACACATACATGGGAAAGAACATGACAAACAAGCTATGGCTGAAGAAGCAATTATATAGCTTGAGAATGCCTGAAGGAGGAGACCTAGTTGCTCACATTCAGAGGTTCAATCTGGTTTGTTCTGAAGTGATGAGTCTGGATGTGAAGATAGACGAGGAAGATTGGGCATTGTTGCTATTGTGTTCACTCCCTGGATCGTATGATGGTCTCATAACAACTTTGGTTTATAGGAAGGAAACCCTAAACTATGAAAAGGTTGTTGGTGTGCTCAGATCCAATGAGCAAAGGGAAAAGATCTGCAAAGGTAATCCTAATTCAGAGGTTCTTGCTATGAATGAGAGGCAAGGAAGATCCAAGGAAAGAATTAGGAGAAAGTCCAATGACAGACTCAGTCTCGGAACCATAAAAGTGTGAAATGCTACAAGTGTCGTCAACTTGGGCATATCAGGAAGAATTGTCCTCTTTGGAAGACAGAAAAGGGAAGAGCCAATACTAGTGGTGCTAATGCTTTGGAAAGCAATGGAGAAGGAGTACTGGTTGTATCAGATGGATTAGTGGATTAGGAGAATACCTGGATTTTGGATTCTGCATGCTCATACCACTATACCTCATATCGGGATTGGTTTTACACCTATGACAGGTTAGATAGAGGTAGTGTAAGTCTTGATGATGATCATCCTTGTATGGTAGCTGGAGTAGGCACTATTAGGGTGAGGATGTATGATGGAGTAATAAGGACTCTATCAAATGTCAAACATGTACCATATTTGAAAAGGAATTTGATTTCTTTGGGCTACTTGGAAGAGCAGAGATATGCTTTTAGTTACCAATCTGGTAGTGGATGTTTGAGAATTACCAAGGAAGCTTTGGTGGTAATCAGAGGAAGAAGACTGAGCAACAATCTATACAGATAGAAGGCTCAGTGGTGAGTAATAGTGCTAAGGTGCTTGCAGCGACACAAGAGGAACAGTTGAAATATAAACTGTGGTACTATCGAATGGGTCATATGAGTGACCGAGGGCTCACGGAGTTAAGCAAAAGAGGGAACATCCTAGCTTTAAAAAAGGATGGAAATGACCTGTGTGAGCCATGTATCTTTGGTAAACAGCATAGAGTGAAATTTGCTATTTGTACCAAGCCAAGTGAAGGAGTGTTGGATTTGATGCACTCGAATGTATAGGGACCAGCACCTGTTTTATCCAGAGGTGGAGCAAGGTATTTTGTTACCTTTATTGATGAATTTTCTAGAAAACTGTGGGTGTATCTGATGAGAAAAAAATTAGATGTATTTATCCAGTTTAAAGCTTGGAGAGCTGAGATAGAGAAGGAGACAGGAAGACATGTAAAGTGCCTTCGGACTGATAATAATGGGGAGTACTCTAGTACAGAGTTTAGGAGTTACTGTGAGAAAAATGGTATCAAATGCCATTACATAGTAAGGATGACTCCACAGCAGAATGGTGTCGCGGAAAGGATGTACCGGATACTATTAGAGAGGGCAAGGAGTATGAGGCTACAATCATCACTGTCGAAAACTTTTTAAGATGATGCTATTACTCTGGCATGTTTTCTCATAAACAGGTCCCCTCACTTCAAGTTGGATGGTGGACTTCCAGAAGAAGCTTGGAGTGGGAAGAAGGTGAAGCTTGGCCACCTAAAAGTTTTTGGTTGCTTGGCTTATGTTCATGTGGAGGAAACTAAAAGAAGCAAGTTGGATCCTAAGTCAAAGAAGATGATCTTTATAGGGTATCCACAAAGAGTCAAAGGTTACCTACTATGGGATCCATAGTCTCAAAAGGCGGTGATCAGTAGGGATGTCATTTTTTATGAGATGAGCATCTTGAAGAAACCGGGGACTGCAACAGAAAATGCAGTCAATAAGATGAATAGCAGTGAGAGCCCGTCACAGGTGGAGGATAAGCCTTCAACATCAGCTGGAAATGGAGTTTCAGTTGAGGTGAAGTTGGACAGGAAAGATTCTCCAAGAGTGAAGGAGAGGCGAGAAGAATTAGCTGTTCAAAGGAAAGTGCAGGAGGAGCCACAAACAGTAGACTTGTAGGACAGTGCAAGGGGAGTGGCATTGCGTAAGCCTCAACACACAATCCGGAAGCCGGTTAGATATGGCATGGATGAAGCAATTTCATATGCTCTTATATCTATGAATGGAGATCCAGAAAGTTTTGTAGAAGCCATGGAATATCCTGATAAAGAGTCATGGATGCAAGGCATGATGGAAGAGATGGAATCTCTCAGGAGGAATCAGACATGGCAGCTAGTGGATCTACCTAGAGATGCTCATGCTATTGGCTCCAAATGGGTGTTCACTAAGAAATCATTACCTTCAGATCAAGGTAGAGTGAGATACAAGGCAAGATTGGTAGCAAAAGGATACTCACAAAGGAAAGGAGTTGACTACACATAAGTGTGTTCTCCTGTGGTACGCCATACTTCAATTCGGGTGTTGTTGTCTTTGGTGGCAAAACATAATTTGTAATTAGAGCAGATGGATGTGAAGACAGCCTTTCTACATGGAAGACTAGAAGAGAAAATCTATATGAAGCAACCCGATGGCTTCATTGAGATTGGACAGGAGAATAAGATATGTCTACTTCAGAGGTCATTGTATAGATTGAAACAATCACCTCGTCCTTGGTATCACAAATTTGACACATTTATCTTGAGCCTTGGATTTCTCATATGTGAACATGATCATTGTGTCTATGTGAAGGATGTGGATACTATGGATGTTCTATATTTACTTCTATATGTGGATGATATATTGATAACTAGCAGAAGTATAACAGCTGTGAAAGGGCAGAAGAGAGCATTATCTCAAGAATTTGAGATGAAAGACTTGGGATCAGCTTAAAAAATCCTTGGAATGGAGATTTGCAAAAATAGATGCAAAGGAATACTCCATTTGTCACAAGGTGTGTACATTAAAAGGGTATTTGAGAGGTTTTGGATGGATAAGGCCAAACCTGTGGAAACACCATTACCAGGGCATATTTCTTTCTCAAAAAACTAGTGCCCCCAGTCAGAGGAGGAGAAAGAGTACATGGAAAGAGTTCCATATGCCAATGCAGTGGACAGTTTGATGTATGCTATGGTTTGTTGCAGGCCGGACATAGCATATGCCGTAAGCCAAGTAAGCAGGTACATGGCTAATCCTGGAAAGGAACAATGGAAGGCATTGAAGTGGATTTTGAGATATCTACAAGGGACTCAAAGACATGGACTGGTATTTAGTGGGCAACCTGAAAGACATGGATGGAAGTCCATAGAATCATGTGAGGATTCAGGTCCTTTGGAAGGATTTGTTGATGCAAGCTCTGCAGATGATCTTGATACAAGAAGGTCTACAACAGGTTATCTCTTCTGCATGTATGATGGACCGGTTTCTTGGAGATCAACCTTTCAATCTATTACTGCTTTGTCTATAATAGAAGCAGAGTATATAGGGATTACTGAAGCTACAAAAAAAGTACTATGGCTGAGAAGGCTAGTGTTTGAAATGGGGGTGAAACAGTGTATGGTAGTCCTGCACGGTGATAGCCAGAGTGCCATACACTTGACGCAGAACCTAGTCTATCATGCTAGGACCAAGCATATAGATGTGAGGTACCACAGAGTCAGGGAGCTGGTGGAGGAAGGAGAAGTGGCACTGGTGAAGATTCATACAACGGAGAACCAGGCGGATGCACTTACGAAAGCTCTACCAAGGGATAGCTTCTACTCTTGTATGTGGTTAATAGGTTTGAGGAGTCTGGCATATGTAGCCTTGAAGCACCAAGGTGGAGATTGTTGAGTCTCAGGTGGTGCATTCATGGCTAGTTGGGTCAATGTACATGTGTTGATTTGGTCTATCATGATTTTTCATAATGTATCTAGGGCTAGGGTTGAGTCCGGTATGAGTCCTAGATGTTTAGGCTCAGTTTTGGTCAGTCTGGATCTTAGGGTCTGCTCTTCTGTGGTAAGAGTTGATTCTGTTGGTTGGCACGTCTCAAAATAGGTAATTGTGGTCTGGACGAGTCGGCTCGAATGGATTTGAGTCGACTCGGATGCATAGTCAGGAAACCTGTGGTCTGGACGAGTTGGCTCGAATGGATTTGAGTCGGCTCGGATGCACAGTCAGGAAACCTGTGGTCTGGACGAGTCTGCTCAAATGGATTTGAGTCGGCTCGGATAGACAGTCAGGAAACCTGTAGTCTGGATGAGTCGGCTTGAATGGATTTGAGTCGGCTTGAATGGATTTGAGTCGGCTCGGATGTCGGGTGAACTGTTTTTAACGGTACCAGCTGGGGGGAGTTTTGGGATCTCGGGCATGTGTGACCAACGTATATATATATATATATATATATATATATATATATATATATATCTCGTAAGAGGATGGTGGTGGTGTAACGAACTTCTTGGAAGTGGAAATCCCTTTCTCCCGTGAAAGTTTCTCTATTTTCTCCTCTCCCATTCTTGGTGTTCTTGATCTTCACAGACCTAAATCTTACCATGATCTTCAATGGAGATTGCTGGCAGATGGTCATCCACAACCTGGTGATACGCTTTCGCGATTGCTTTGTTGATCAGGGTATTCGTTCTTGATCGGGAACAAAGCTGTTCTTGAAGATTTGGTTCTTCAAATCTGGTTGGATTTGGAGTCGAATTCTCAACATATTATGTAATAGATATATAAAATAAATTTGGATTCTTCTTTTATACAATCTTTATTTATTTTAAATATCAATGTTAGAATGAAATACGGTATTATAAATGAGAGTTCTTCGATATTGTGGCATAGATAATTAGGTTACATATCAAAAGAAATGATAACTAGATTGGTTAAAGAAGGTATTTTATCAAATCTAGATTTTAGTAATATTGGTATGTGCATCATTATATTAAAGAAAAATAAATTAAAAGTAATAAAAAGAATACCACTAGAAGTCAAAGACTCTTGGAATTGATACATATTGATATTTATAGCTATTTTTCATCTTGTTTTGGAGGGCAAAGATATTTTATCATATTTATCAATGATTTCTCATGTAATGGTTATGTTTTCCTATTACATAAAAGTTTGAAGCTTTGGAAGCTTTTAAGGTATATAAAGTTGAAATAGAAAATCAACTAGATAAAAAAATTAAGGTTATGAGATCTAATAGGGATGATAAATATTACGGTAGATATGATGAATCTAATTGTAATCCTAGATCTTTTATCAAATTACTAGAATAGTGTGGTATTGTAGTACAGTACACTATACTAGAAAATCCTCAATAAAATGGTGTGACTGAAAGATGTAATCGTACATTGATAGACATTATGAGAAGTATGATTAGTAATTCATCATTACTTTTATATTTATGGAGAGAAGCCTTGAAAATCACTATGTATATTCTAAATCGTGTTCCTAGTAAAGCCATTCTTAAAACTCCTTTTGTGTTATGAACGGGTAGGAAATTGCATTTGATGCATTTACATTATTGGGTTTGTCATGCAGAGACTCGATTATATAATCTATAAAAAAATAAATTAGATCCCATAACTATTAGTTGTTATTTTATTAGGTATCTAGAAAGATCAAAATGTTTTAAATTTTATTATCTATCACACGCCATCAGAATTGTTGAAACTAGAACAGCTAGGTTCATTGAAGATGGTGATAATAGTAGAAGTGATGAACAACGTAATATGGTATTATAAAAAATAAAAGAATCTTTTTCTATTACAGCAATACCTAGAGATGTTCCACATGAAATTATTTATCCTGAAATTATGGAATATCAATGAGATTGATACACTACCTCTCGAATAGCCAGTCAAAAAACCTGATTCGATTGAAAATAATCACAATAATACTGAACCTAGAGTATAACGAAGATCTACTAGAATTAGGATATCAGCTGTTCTAGATGATTATATTATTTACGTACAAAAATGTGATTATGATATTGGAATTAAAGATGATCCAATTTCATTTAAAGATCATTATGAATAATGATAATTTTAAATTTTGGTTAAATGCCATGAAAGATGAGATAGAATCAATGAATAAAAATCAAGTCTAGAAACTTGTCAAATTATCTAAAAAGTTTAAGCCCGTTAGTTACAAGTAGATTTTTAAAACCAAACAATACTCCAAAGATAATATCAAAAGATATAAGGTTAGACTTGTAGCAAAGGGATTCACTCAATAAGAAAAAAATTAATTATTTTGAAACATTTTTACCTATTTCTGAAAAGGATTCATTCAGAATTATTATGGCATTAGAAGCTTATTTGATTTAGAACTACACTAAATGGATGTCAAGACTGCGTTCTTGAATGAAGATTTACAAAAAGGGGTATCTATGAAATAGCCAAAAAGATTTTCAATACAAGAAAATAAAAGGTTAGTATATAAATTAAAGAAATCCATATATGATCTTAAATAGGCTTTCAAGCAATGGTACTTAAAGTTTGATGATGTCATTACATCCTTTGGATTTAAAAAAAAATATTGCTGATCAATGTATATATCTGAAGGTAAGTGGGAGTAAGTTTATATTTTTGATTCTATATATGGATGATATTTTACTAGCCAGTAATGATTTAGGTCTCTTGTATGAAACTAAAAAATTTCTTTTCGAACATTTTGATATGAAAGGTGCTTCTTATATTCTTGGTATAGAAATCCATCATAATAGAAGCAAGAGGTTGCTTGGTTTATCCCAAAAAAATTATATTACTAGAATCCTAAAAATATTTGGAATATCGAGCTGCTCATTAAATGAAGTGCTAATTATTAAAGATGATAAATTCAATAAATTTTAATATCCCAGGAATGAAGTTGAGAGAAATCAGATGAAGAATATATCATATGCATCTGAAATGGGTAGTCTGATGTATGCTCAAGTATATACTCGTCCTGATATTAGTTTTGCTCTGAGAATGCTTGGTAGATATCAAAGTAATCCATGTATAAATTACTGGAAGGCTGCCAGAAAGTGATATGCTATCTTTAGGGGACTAAAGACTATATACTCACTTATAGAATGATCCATAAGTTGGAGGTGATCGATTATTTAGATACAGATAATGCTGGTTGCCTTGATAGCAGGAAGTCTATATCAGGCTATATTTTTTCGTTAGCTAGTGGAGCAATCTCATGAAAAAGTACAAAATGGTGCATTACTGCCTACTTTATTATAGAAGTTGAATATATAAGCTGCTATGAGATTTCTTCACATGCTTTATGGTTGAAAAAATTTATCTCAGGATTAGGAGTTATGGATTCCATTTCCAAGCCATTAAGAATTTATTATGATAATTTTATTACAGTTTCATTCTTCAATAGTGGCAAGATTACTAATTCCAACAAGCACATTGATATTAAATATCTTGCAATAAATGAGAGAATTAGTAGTCATCAAGTGTCTATTGATTTTATTGGTACTGCTTGTATGGTTGATAATCCATTGACCAAAGGTTTAATATTCAAAGTTTTTAACGAATATGTAAAACTTATAGGTGTTTATCATTGAGATATTTAATTTATAATAGATACTTATTTGAGATCTCTTAATAGTTTGTTAACTACTATTATTTCTGTTTAATTACTATTTGTATACATTATAGTTAACTTTTGTCAAAATTAAAATAAAAAGATAGGTCATTTATATGACATTACAGTGGAACCATTATAATAGGTATTATGGTTTTGATAGTCTATGTACTCCAGTATATGAGACTAGGTTAAGTAAGAATTATTGACGTCATGATACTGAAAGAGAGTATATCAATCAAGATGTATGACCATCATGATTTGCATCAATAGTTTTCTACTTGATTAAAGTATAAAGGATTGGTTATGAAATAGATGATTGAATAAAATTTTAAAATGAGTACACTCGATCAATTTCAAAATTTGATTCAGTACTATTATTTTATTTTAAAAATTAAAATATTTATTTAACATATTTTGGTAGAATCAAAAGATATTTTTAAGTGATAATATAGGCAAAGTGGGAGAATGTTAAATTTAAAATATAATATGTGGCCTAATTATCATTTTTTTGTGTTCAAATTTTAAATCAACCATATGTACTGAATCAGAGTCTTATTGATTAAAGAAAATTATTTTTGATGAATCTGAACAAACAGAATTGGAGTGAAACTGTAACTAAGATTTTAGTCTTTTTATAGAAGAGACATATCCAGCTATAAATATAGAGGTTACATAGTTCCTTTTCTCCAACTCTCATAACAACAGTGAACAGTTTTCCATCGTCATCCATATAAGGAGAAGAGGGTGAAGAGAGAGAAGACCAATTACCTCGCGATGAAGGAAGGATATCTCAAGGACTGCACGATCTATAGACCGGAACAATGTCTCAAGATATGTCTTTCATAATTTTATAATTTTCTATGTACATAAAAGCACGATCCATGCATGAAGGATTAAAGGTTTATATAACATTGAATGGTCATTCTGATATTTAGGTGGGATTGAGATGACATACTCACCACTTGGTTGGAAGAGTTAAGCCATATTTGTTGTCATCCTATATCGAATATTTTCTAGTGATGTGAGGGTCCTTATGGCCACACCCAAATAAGATAGCTACACCGGTCTCCCCCCTCACTCCTTTTTCTTATTAAAAAAAAAAGCATTTGAGGATTGATGCTTATGTTCATGATCATCGGTGCTTTATTTTTATTATTTTAAGATACTAGTTGCTTTCTAAGCCATGCTCAAAATAATATACTTAAGGGAACTGAATTTCTTTCAAAATTTTGAAGGTAATAAATTCTTTCAAACTGGACCATTTTTTTCTATTACACGTAGAATATTAAATAGTATACGGTTAAGTATAGCAATGTCCTATATTTTTTTTTTTTTTTAAGATAAAAGGATGCCTTGTTAAACTAAATATAAATAAATATATCCATAAAAATAAGAAAATAAAATATTATAAAATTGAGATGAAAAATCCATCTAATTAAGATATCCAAAATATCGATCATATATAATTAGCTATATACCGTACTTTTTTTTCCAATCCACCATAGCATTATAAAATTATTGATTAGATCAGGTCAGGTTCACCAGTGCTACGAAAAATCAGTCCAACTAAAAAAAGACATCCACAAATATATCTGTATTGCTTCCTTCTTTTTTTTTTTTTCTTCTATACATGTTTTTTTATATATATATATATATATATATATATATATATATATATATATATATATATATATATGTATGTATGTATGTATGTATGTATAGCCCTTTTTGATCTATCAATAATTTTGCCATGGCATCAGCCATAGATATCCAGTTGCGAAGGACCTGCAGCCTAAGAGAGCCGATGTTCGTCCCATGCTCCTTGCGTGCACTTTTAATTAAGAAATGTGCATGATTCGTGGTTGCATGACTCTTCATTGGAAAATTTCATTGTCAATCATGGTTTCGCTTCCTAATTTATAAGCGGCAAGAAGTGCATGACGTAATCTCGTGAAAAAGTTGGTCTCTAATCATCGAAGACTTTCTTAACCAAAAATCAACGAGCAGCATATATTAATATACCAAGCTGACATCACAGTTTGTTTTCTCTTTTTTAAAAAAAAAATATTTGTTGTGGTGTTTACTTTCTTTCATTCGGAATTTGTTTAAAATTGCCAAGTTGGCCCGGACGATTCTATTTTAAACAATGTTATCCGTTAGTCCCTAAAGAAAGTTATAATTCGAGACTTTTCATTCAATGTAAAGCTCATCCAAATGAAACTTGAGAGGGAAAACGATCGAAGCTGTTTTCCTTCTTTTCTTATTTTATCCTCCACCTCCAAGACGTTGCCTCCAGCTTTCTTTTCGAAGACCGATAAGGAAACAGGGGTCACTCGGCTACAATTTAACGCCGGGATCTCGTGTATCGCACCAAAAATTGGGTTTACTCGAAGCAGCAGTTGTCCTTTTCAATGTCTGGGTGCGTCCATGGTGCCTAAAAAGTCATTAAGTCAAGCACGCATTTATATGTGGCGACAATTGGCAAGGGCCAGACCAGATCCAAAATCTAACCACCATGGCAATTATAAGTTAGATTTTAATTTTGTCGATCTTGTTCCAATCAAAATAAATATACGACCATGTCGAGGGTTTTGTAGAAATTTGCACGGTAGATTGCATATAGATTCCCGACTCGATCACTTGGTACTTTCTCGCTACATTCTAGCAGACATTCAGCAAGATGATACACTTGAAAATAAGAATTAAGGGGTGATTGACTCATCATAGTTTGCATGATTCACACTATAGCAATTTTTTAAAAAAAAAATTGTATAGTATCATATACTGAAAAATGAATATGGGAAAATCAAAACTTCCAAGTTCTATGTAAAACTATTAGAACCAATCCATCACTTGCTTAATATCCAACTTCCAAGCTAATTAATTTGCACAAGTTAGACATATTCATGCTTGGACCTGTCATTGTATGGCGAGCTTAATGTAGCCACCGCTGAAGTTGGAAATTTGATACAAACCACTAATGTTGATTTAGGGCCGATGCAATCACAACCTTGGTGTTAATGGTCCAAGGTCTAATTGACCAGTTCAATGACTGGCAAAACTTATCAACAAGTGCATGCAAAATGAAACCGATTGACAAGTTTAGCAACCAGCAAAAGTTATCACGGTTGTCTTCCATCAATCACTTTGCTTGATTAAGCGGCGAATTTTACAACACCAATTCAAAAGATAACAGTTAGAATATTTTCGACCACTTTTCAGAGTGATAGTTTCGAGTTGATAGAACATTTTGGATTGTATCGAGAGATCTCCTCAAAATGCTCGAGACGAGTAATGGTTGTACCGCTTAATTTCATGGAATAGCTCTTCCTAGTCCCTATAATAGCTAGAAAGAGCCCGGATCAAAAAATTAATGGGATTAATTCCCGATATTTGCTCGACGAGCAACTCGGCATGCAATATTTGGACTTGTTCACCAGAATTTAGTACATATCTGATTTTTTTTAAAAAAAAAGTGAATGGCTAAGATAATTACGGACAACTGATATATTGTTTTCTGGAGTCCAGAGACTTTTTTTTTTTTTTTTTTTTTTTGGAGGGCAAGTAATTTACATGAAAATCTTTATTATTTTGGATAAGTTTTCTTCCGACAATATATATTAATAAAAAAATAATTTACTCATGAATTCTTATGTCTTTAAAAATGGATCTGGAATATATTATTTATGTCTCGACCTCTCCCATTCCTCCAAGAGGAATCGTTTTTAGCATCTCAGAATTAAATAAAAGATAGAAGTGACGGAATGTCCTATATTACTTTAAAATCGAAGAATCGGACGTTCCTCACTTCTGTTTCTACTCTTCTGGAGCTCCTCTTCTTTCTTCGTTCCCTCCCATCCTATCTCGCCCCTCTCTTCTCTGCTCCCCTCGCTCTTTCTTCTTTTCCCCTACCTTTATTTATGGTTTATCATGAGCTAAAGTTAGCTAAATAATCACACCTGCATTGCTGCTTATTTAGTTGAAATCAGCTTCTTTATGCTTGTGAGGTGCTCTGTTTGAAGCCACGAAAATGCATCCCCTGTCCCGTGGCAGCTTCCTTTTTCTTTCGAAGTTCAAAAATAAAAATAAATCCAAAGAAAAAAAAGCTACCATCTCTATCGATTAAATATTTTTTTAGAATAAGGGAGATGGAACTGTGTTGTTACTCTTTTATTAACTTTTTAGAATTGTTAGTGCCAACCAGAGCACCAGGGTGTCATGTGTTAAACATCTTTCATACCTAAGAGATATCCTTCGATATTTAGATGTTCATATACGGGATGTATTGATATATAACCATATTTGGCTAATCCTATTTAGGATATTTTGGTGGGCATGTATCTTATGTACATCATCAAGTATATATTTAATGGGATGAATCCCAAGCATAATGAAAAACAAGAATTCAAGTTTCTACATGGTATCAGAGCGGGTTGCTATTTCACCTTATCCCTACCTATCCCAACCCTATTCCAATCTTATTCCCATCTTATTCCTACCCTATTCCTTTTTTTCTGAAGGGATGACCTAATCTCCCCTAATCTCCTCCCTCCCCCTCTCGGCCTCTTCCTCTCCCTCAATCCTGACCCCGGTGCCGTCTGACTCTCCTAACCCCGTCACCGCCCCCACGCCTCCCGATGACTCCCGCCGGACCTCCATCCTCTCTCGGCCCCAGTCACCGCTCGACCACCAATACCACCACCCAACCCCCACCCTCGTTGTTGCCTCCCGCTGCCCCTCACCGTCCACCTCCTCCCCTTGCCCCTCCCCACTGTCCACCGTCTCCACCACCCTAGGCCCCTACATGTCCACCGTCTCCCCCTGCCTGTCCACCATCTATCACTGCCCCTGCCCGTCCACCGTCTCCCGCTGCCCCTGCCCCAACTGCTGCCTCCCACCACCCCTGCCCCCGTCGATGTCTCCCGCCACCCCTGCACCGGCCCTAGCAGCCGATCGACATCGACGACCCCGGATTCCTCTAGAATCGTCCCCAACACTTCCTGTGCACCGGCATGTGCCTCTCCTTGTGCATTGGCCTCCAGATTCGTCCTCCAGATTCCTCCAGATCCCTGCACCGGCCTCTCCCCGTGCACCGCTTCCGGATTCCTCTAGATCCTTGCACCAGCCTGCTTCCTGAATCCAGCCGATCTCCCATCTGACTGCAAACACACCTGGAATCAAAGTCACTGCCGTGTTGCTGTGCCACCTTCTCCCGTGCCGCCAGTCATCGCCCGCACTGCTCTTCTCTATGACAGACTGTCCAAGGACACTAGCACAAACATCATAGGATTTCACTGCCAGGAGTCTCTCCATCTATTGGAATCCTCCATCTCCGCCCATGACCGCTGCATCTCCACCGGATCTGCTCCTTGAGCCTGCTGTGCATTTCAACCGACTTCACTTGGTTCATCATGACTGATGTCGCTCAGTCGATTGTGGTTCACTTGAATGAGACAATTATTCCCAATGGTCCTTCATGATGAAGATCTTTTTAAAAGGACATGGACTTTAGCGTATGTTATTGGTGAAATTTCATGTCCAATTGCCCCCAGGGAGTCTTTTGCGACATGAGAGATTGACAATAACAAAATCATGACATGGATTTCTAACACTGTCAGTCCCTCCATCAGCCTACATTTCAACAAGTTGAGACTGCAAAGGAAGTGTGGGACTTTCTCGTCAAGTGGTATAATCAGACAAATTTTGCTCTCAAATATAAGCTTGAACTGAACATTCGTAATCTCAAGCAACAACCAGAGCAGTCTGTGGCTGACTTTCACTCTCAGATGTCTCTTATTTGGAATCAACTTGTCTTAATGAAGCCCAAGTGGACCCATGATGCAAAACTTTATTATCAATTTCGAGAAGAGTTTCGTCTTGTCCAATTCTTAATGGCTCTTAGTGATGAATTTGAGTTTGTTCAGGCTTCTATTCTTTACCGATCTCCTCTTCCATATGTTGATACTGCATTGTCCTAGTTACTTGCTGAAGAAACCCGAAAGAAGATCATCTCCTCCAACCATGATGGCTCTCTCATATTGTCTACCCGGATTAAATCAAAGGGACTATCTCAAATTCAGTGTCACTCATGCAAGAAGTTTGGCCATATTGCTCGCAACGTCAGGCATCTACTTCTCGACTCCATGATGCATCCTCCATGCAGTGTACCTACTGTAAGATAGTTGGACATGTTGTTTGAATTACCCTCATCCAAACTCCAACAACATGAGAACCAAAGTTCGAAACTCTGGAGATCGCTCATCCTCCGCTGCTAATACTGTTATGCCCGAGCTTACAGCCCAAGCTGCCACATCACTTACTCTCAATGATATCTAGACAATGATTTATCAAGCTCTCTCTATTGGTAATCCTGCTACCTCATCTTCTTCTGACACCTCCATTCTGCCAGGTAAGTGGTTATTTGATTCAGGTGCCTCTAATCATATGACTTTCAATCCTAACATCTTCCAACATGTTTCCTCTCTTCCTTTTCCATCCCATATTCAAACTACAAATGGATCACTCATTACTGCTAGCCATCATGGAACCATTCACTCTCCTAACCTATACCTTTTTTATGTTCTACTTGCTACTAAACTTTCTATGAATCTTATTTTCATTGGCCAATTATGTGACAAAGGACTTGCCGTTACCTTTTCTCCTTCTGGTTGTATTGTGTAGGATTGCTCGATGGGAAAGAAAGTTGGGACAGGCCGTAAGATTGGTCGACTTTTTGTTTTGGATACGCTTTATGTTCCTCCTAGTTTTGGTACTCACTTTGTCGTTGCTGTTTCCACTAATAATTCTTCTTTTATATATTGGCACGATCATTTAGGTCATCCTTCCTTTCTAAAGTTATCTTAATTAGTTAATAAAGGTTTGCTTGGTTCTATCTATGTAATAAAAGAACCATGTTGTGTTCATTACAAATTATCAAAACAATTCGTCTTACCTTTTTCTTTAATTAACTCTACTACTACTGCTCCTTTTGATCTTATTCACTCTGATGTATGGGGTCCTGCCCCTATATCCTCTATGGGTGGTTATGCTTATTATGTTATTTTCATTGATGATTTCACTCGCTACACCTGGCTCTATCTTTTGCATGCTCGCTTTGAAGTTTTAAAAGTTTATATTGAATTTGCCACCATGATCAAAATACAATTTTCTAAACACATAAAAATCTTTCGTTTTGACTCTGGTGGCGAATATCTTTCAAAATCATTCAACCATTATCTTAAATCTCAGGGCACACTTTTGCAGTTATCTTGTGTTAAAACTCCTCAACAAAATGGTGTCTGAGAGAAAATATCGTCATATTGTTGAAACCGCCCGTACTTTACTCCTTTTCTCTTATGTTCTGAAAGTCTTTTGGGGAGAAGCCATGAATACTGCTGTATATATAATTAATCGCCTTCCTTCCCGTGTCCTTGGTGCTCTCTCACCCTTTGAATGACTTATAACTCTCCGCCTTCCTATGACCATCTTCGTGTTTTTGGCTATACTTGCTTTATTCATCTTTCCAAGCATGAGTGTGACAAATTATACAAAAAAAAATGTAATCTGTATTTTCTTAGGATATAGGATCCAACAAAAAGGATATTGGTGCTATGATCCCGAAACTCAAAAAATATGCATTCTAGGCATGTCACCTTCTGGGAACAGATTCCTTTCTTTTCCTTACCTCATAAAAAATCTTTATTTCCATGTCAAGAATCTCTGCTTGATCCTTTTCTCTCTCATGCACCATTACTTGCGGAAAATGGGCATTCAAAACAACCTGGCCAGTCTACTATCTCCCCAACCGACACTCCTCCTGCGAGCAATCTGGCAGCACCTAAGAGGCGATATCCTACTCGCCATTATAATCCACCGGCTCATTTAATAGATTATCATTGCTACTTGTCCACTATCTTGCCTTTACATGAACCTAAATCCTATCAAGAGGCATCATCTAATCCTTCCTAACAGAATGCCATGTCAGAAGAACTTGAGGCTCTACAAAAAAACCAATACGTGGGACCTGGTTAATCTACCACCTGGGAAATCGATTGTGGGCTGCAAATGGATATACAAGATCAAAACTGAGGCTAATGGTTCCATCGAGCGCTATAAGGCTCGTCTTATTGTCAAAGGACTTACTTAGGAGTATGGCATCGACTATGAAGAGACCTTCGCTCCTGTTACCCGTATAACTTCAGTCCATACTCTACTTGCTATAGCTGCTGCCAAATGATGATCCTTATATCAGCTTGATATCAAGAATGCCTTTCTTCATAGAGACCTATCCGAAGAAGTATGCATTATGCCACCTCCTGGCTTACCTCACCAGCCTCATCAAGTATGTAAACTTCTCCGTGCACTTTATGGTCTCAAACAGGCACCTCGCTCTTGGTTTGAAAAATTCCAAACCACTCTTCTTGGTTATGGATTTCTCCAGAGCCTTCATGACTCCGTCTTATTCTATCGTCTCTCCTCTCATGGGATAGTTTTACTTGTTCTCTATGTTGATGATACGGTTGTCACTGGAGATGACCAACAAGACATTTATGATACCAAGCAATACTTAAAGTGCTTCAAAATGAAAGATTTTGGTTTATTACGATTCTTTCTTGGCATTGAAGTCAACCATCAATATGATGGTCTTTCCTTTCTCAAGCTAAATATGCCTCTGATTTACTCATTCGTGCCAGTATTTCGGACAATAAAACTATTGATACCCCTCTTGAGATACATCTGAAGCTTCAACTTACTGATGAAAAAATTCTCACTGATCACACTCGGTATCGCCAACTTGTAGGTAGTCTCAACTACCTCACTATCACTCGGCCGGATATTTCTCATGTAATTCATGTTGTCAGTCAATTTATGTCCGCGCCTCGCTCTGCTCACTATGCTTCTGTGCTTCGGATACTCCGGTATATCAAAGGCATGCTATATCATGGGCTTATTCTTTCCTCTTCTGATCTAAATCTTCATGCATACTCTGATTTAGATTGGGCTGGAGATATCACTGATCGACGCTCTACCACTAGATATTGCATATTTTTGGAAAACTCACTGATTGCCTGAAAAAGTAAAAAGCAATCAGTTGTATCTCGCTCCAGCGCAGAAGCTGAATACCGTGCCCTTGCTCATACTACTGCTGAGATTGTCTGGCTTCGCTGGCTACTTAATGATATGGGCATACATCTATCATCTCCAATGCCCATTTATTGTGATAGCCATAGTGCTATCCAAATCACACGCAATGCTGTCTTTCATGAGCGTACTAAACATATTGAAATTGATTGTCACTTTACTCGCCACCACTATCAGCAGCGAACTATTGATCTACATCGTATCTCCTCAACCGATCAAATTGCTGATTTACTTACAAAGTCCCATGTCAAGGAGCGCTTCCGCTACGTTCTCTCCAAACTTCATATGCAAGAAGCACCTTCAGTTCGTGGGAGGTGTTAAATATCTTTCCTACCTAAGAGATATCCTTCCATGTTTAGATGTTCATATATAGGATATATTGATATGTAACCATATTTGGCTAATCCTATTTAAGATATTTTGGTAGGTATTTACCTTATGTACATCATTAAATATATATTTAATGAGATGAATTCCAAGCATAATGAAAAACAAGAATTCAAGTTTCTACATCATGCATCAGAATTTAATATAATCCGACCGCACTCCCTGAGATTGCGGTCCGCATAGCAACATCGTGGATGCTTTTGACTTTCTCAAAGGAAGCGTTCTATGCTTTGGCATTCAATGTGAACCAGTGTGACCAGGCTATCGCCCACCATTCATTGGGTTTTATCATTGGAGTATAATTTGTCCGATCCCAACGTTTAATATGGAGGAAATCTTGTTGTGCGATATGCCAACCATATCCGCGTAGGAATAAATCTTACCATTCGATGAGGTCCAATGAATGATGCATCGAGAACGTGCGTATTGCCATGGTACAAGTGCGACAATATTGACCTTTTAGCTGCTCACTGGCCTCATTTGAAATCTTTGCTTAGCGGCCGAACAATGCTCACCATGCTGAAATGCCGGGAACAGCTATCGGTCATCTATTATATATTTCCAATCCAGCATCAAAGTCAAATAAAACTGTCATATAATTCCGAACAGACGCGAATTGCAAGGAAGAGACAAATTTAGCACAAAAATATCCTCAACTCTAAGGCCTCACTCTCCACATAATTAAATTTCTCTGACTCGAGCGCCTTGCACTTTTCAGCCACTACCTCCGTAATCGAGGGAAAAGGAAATCAAAATGATTAAGTTTGACGAATACATATGCGCACGTAGGTGGCATACTTCAATTTCACTAGAAACCCTGCCTCTCCTTCTGGGATTGATACTAATCTACAATATTTGCAAGAAATCCAGGGGCGCCGAATGATTAGCATGAAATAGACCGGCGATCCCATGCACAAAATATTCAAACACCGAGTTATCCCACGCCTTCCCTTACAGCTATAAGCCATAAGAGCACCAAGTTCTTTGAGCGGCCAGCTGTACGAGCCCATAAAAGCTCTGCTGAGACTCTTTACGGACATATTCTACCAGCCCACTTGTCGTGGAACGAGTATTTTCTTGCTCAAACACCCACCTCACATGCCAAGCATCAAGACCAACCCTCTTGGGTCCTTTTCTCGGACTTACATATGAACGTGCAGTAATCCAGCCATATAGCCAAGCATACATCTCTATGTCCCTGCCCGGCAACACTATCGAACTAAATACATGCGACACTCTCAAATATCCGTAAGCAACCTAACTCTCAGGTCAACCGCAACATCCATGCACGCCTCCGTACTATAACATTACACTCTTTCCAAGAATACTCCGCGACTCGGCATCTCTATGTCAATTCGATGGCTTTGTCCCTCAAGCCAAGTACTGCTCATCCAAGATGTCTCGAATCTCTGAGTACTTTCACGCCATGACATAATCACCGTGCCACTGATCCGCAAGCCACCATGCTGCCCTTCAGGAATACACAAACCAAACTTACATGACACGGTCATGCAATGCCTCCACTCTACATGAGGCTCGGGCAAACCATCTCCAGTGTCGCCTGATCGACCCGCCAAGCAGACACGCCCCGTAGCCCTACAAAGCTACGGTTGATCGAGCACGTCCAAAACTTTCCCGGGTTCTGCCTTTCCAAGCTCCCCCATAAGTTCTTGTGCCACGATCCCGGACTTGCATCCTCAGCATTCCATCCCATCAATGACCATACTGCTTGATAATGTTCACGGCCTACTCGCACATCACTATGCATTGCCACGGTCCTGATGATTCATGACCATACTGCCCAATATTCTATGTCCACGGCATGTTCGCATCTTGTGCATTGCCATGATATTGGCATCCAAGTCTATCCATCAAGTATATATCTGCGACCGGCTAATCCTCGCATCCCGCTGTCCTCTCCTCGGCATGACCCTCTTGGTCACTCTTGATCCTTGGCCCAGCTCCAAGGCATAAATCGATCGAACTTTCATAAGTCACACTTGAACTCCATGACCGACCGGCTTCCATGGATCCCCACGAGACATCATCCAGTAAAAGCTCATGAGACTTGCCTATTTAGGTAGGCCTTACCCTTGCGCGACCGATCCTCTATCACCTCTTTGCTCCACCATAGAGTTCAAGAATGCATAGAGTAGCCCAGACAATTCCTCAAGGATCAATCTCTCGAAATCCCCATCCCCGCATAATATGGCCAACTCGTCCGACCAACATTGCCCCGAATATCTTCATGCGAGACCATCCAGGCATGGCACCATCTTGCCCTACAACTGTACCACGACATAACTGTATCCTACGGGCCTGGGGGAGTCAAGAATATTGCTAAAACCTCGCGTCCTTCTTCAAAATCAAGAGGATTCCTCGAGTCTCAACATATATCTTGGCGAACCATCGCCATACCAAATATTAAGCTTCCCGAGCCCCTCGATATCATGCCATGACTATGCCATTCCATAGCGAACCATTATTCCCTTCACTATCCCAACGAGGCATCCAGCTAAATTTCACCATCGGGGTTCCAAGGTATCGACGAGCATTGTAAATTCTTTGCCAAGCTAACTCTTCGCAGTACCATGCCACACTCATATCAGCATCTCCTGTGATAAGCCAATGGCTAAGTTCATGACAATACGGCAGGTTAGTTCAGGTGCTTGGTTTGTTGGTGGTGCGAGTTGGGGCCGTCATACAGCTTTGGAGGCCTTTCCAGGCCGACCAATAATAGCGTGCACATATCTTAGACCGCAAATCCACCTGGGCCAAACCCGCAAATCCCCAATAACAGCCTAACCATGATGTTGATGGCTCTGGGCAAGCAAAACCAATCACGGGCCAGCCCGACCCATAAACGAACGCAGAGCTGGGTCAGGTGCAACAATTACTGACTTAGCATCATGCAGGTTGTGCGATTTATGCTATAGAATGCTGTTTAGAGCTAGATAACTGCTGCCAAATTATTTGATTATGGGAGATAGATGGGTATTGAATAGGCATGTTGTACGAATTCAAAACGTATACATATGGCACACGATGCATTCCTGTACATCTCCGTTATCGGATAAGGTAATGACAATCTGGGGTTATACAACACACTGTTGTTCAAATCATGAATCCAGACTCAACTGTTACATGAGTCGATATCAAGCACTGGTGGGTTACCTAACGCATAAATCTAGAGCTGGACCTCCCGTCCCTTTAGCACCGTTAATGCCAGTGGTAGGCCTGATGCAATATTCATGTGCTACAAATAGACAAAGCCTTTTTAATCATGACAAAAGCATCAATTCATCAACAACCACTACTTTTCATGGATGAAATGGATGGAAATATATATCATTCAATTCATGATTTGTTTTCTAGCTAATTCTTTCCAAAGAAACCCAAGAACATACAGCATTCTATTTTATCATCATTGCATGCATGGCTTCATTTGATATTTTTATACCGTGGGTAACATGGTTTGCGCATAGCGAAGTAGTTATTGAAGTATTACAAATCTCCTTTGGCATTTGAAAACTAGTTTAGCCAACAACTATCGAATGTGCTGCATGATGACGCATCGGGCAGCACATGGAAGCACGGCGCCGCCCGTCTACCAGCAATCACAGGACACGAGACAGCCGTGCAACGCCGACCTACCATGTGCGGGGAACCTAACATCGAATTAATTCGCTGTCGCTTGTCCTTTTGGGCCATTATGTAACAAATCAACATGTGAGGGCACAAATGGAATCCTAAAGAAAGTAATGAAAAATGGTGATGCAGGAATCATGCATGCGTTTGCACAGAGAACTACTACAAATGCCTAAATCTCATCTTATTTCAACCATTTTACTGCACCCATGATATATAATTTATTTATATAAATATATATATATATGGACAATAAACAATTTTGAATAAATGTACATCAATAAACAGGACACACCGGACCCACATATATGTTTAGTCAGAGAGCAACGACTGCCTAAATCTTCTTATTTTAACTGTTTTACTGCTCCCATGATATATGGACAGCGAACAATTTTGAATAAATGTACATCAAAAAAACAGGATCCAGACAAGCGTACGCTATTGCATTAAACATAAAGTCATCACCCTCAAATTACTTTCACATATATACTGTGGAAAAAGTAAAATATGATCATCATCAATTCACCTTTCTGCAATTCAATCTAATCTCTCCATTGACTCCGGTCAGCGGGCTGATGTTCCCCATCTTCACCATGGCCGCGGCGAAGTCATTGAAAAAGGCCGTATTATTACTAGCGTAAAGCTGGACCAGCCCAACCACGGGCCCATTGTCGAAGAGCGCCTGGTCCGAGTGGAGAAGGCCACGGCTGGCCACGAGGTTCTGGTAGTACGTATTGCCGAACCTGTTCGGATTCTGGACGTTGAGCGGGGCGAGGTTGCCGTCTCCACCGGAGGCCGGGCAAGTTTGCTTTCGTGTGGCGGCGAAGGCTGGATCGACATCGAGGTCGTTGTAGATGTGAGGCCGGTAGCTGGAGCAACGTGCTAAGCCGATGCTGTGCGCACCGGAGAGGGCGGTCATGTCCCGGGCGTCGAGGCCCTTGGCGGAGAACATCGACATGAGGGTGTTGACGCTGGCGGAGGGGGGGGGAAGGTTGGTATTGGCTGCGAGCTGGCTCGCCGTCCTCGCGTCCCTGCGTCCCAGCGGCACCACATATTTCGGCCCGCCATGCTGCAAGGTGTTTCGCATGTAGTAGGCCAGTTCATGTCATGCGCCCTTCATTTACGTCGTTAGGGAAAAGAAATTCGAGGATTATGGTGGGTTACACTTACAAAGACCACCCCAGCGCGTGCTGCAAGGGCGAGGATGTCGGCGCATGACACGGTTGCCGTGCAAGTGCTCTCTACTTGGGATTTGATGCCGTCGATAACTTCATAGCCACGAAGAGAGTTCAGATTTGGGCCTGCGTTCTTCTCGCCGGCGAGTGTTGGCGTGTCATCGAGAAGGACCGATGCATCGCAGCCCTGATGCATGACGTCAGAAAGTTTGTTAAAAAAACTTAGAAACATTTTTTTTAAAAAAAATAAAGGAAAAAAATTGAAAAAGTTTTTTTTTTTAAAAAAAAGAAAGAAAGATGAAAGCCAATATAATTGAGAAAGTTACATCAAAAAACAAAGATTGAGAAGGTAATATATTGGTGGAAGGTTGCCAAATTATGCTGCCGGGTTCTCACAATCACTATTATCAAGCGATGCACTCGACATCCGTGGGACCTCTGCACCCAACTTAGTTTAATGAGAAACAGCAAATCCTTCGTTAAAGTGGCGTCCGAACGGCTCCGAAGCAGCATGCGCCACATTGCTTTATTCGTCTCCATTTCTGGTACGTGACGTGGCATGAGAGAATTGGGGCTTCATGCGGCCAAGATTAATCGCACCAAACCTCTTATATATGGTACGAAGCAAGTCTAACCAACGGTAAGCTTTGCTGGTAAAATAAGGGCGTACGTTTACCGACCGAGCTAAAAGTCCGAATCTATGACCCCTAAAGTTCGATGTTTCGAGTTCTTTTTTAAACCGGAGCTAATTAACCTGCAATGTAAAACATCCAGCAACTAGCATAGGGGCACATTTTCCATGTCTTTCGTGCCAGAAGGTCGGATTCGGATCTCTCCAATTACCCACCGGGGTTGCCCGTCTTGGTTAATTTGCATGATGGATACTAGACTCTGATATGGTAGCTCCGAGGCAACTGTCAAAATAAAAGAATCCCCGTGGTGAAAACGATGCAGAGGGGAATGGTATTGGAGAAGATCTTATGATATGGATTCCAGCTGGCTAGTCGCTGCTTGTTCGAATTGAGATCCAATGACGTCCTAGCCAACTAACGTGCAGCTAAGGAGGAGGGCTCGCTATCATGACGTCCATAGCCACGCGGTAGCCACTACAGCTGGCTTTCTTGTCGTCATGATACCGAACTACTGAAAGAGTTGAGATTCATGAACCGAACCATCAAACCCAGCTATAAATTTTGGTTGTCCTTTGGGACTAAGAGTTAAGTCCTCGACCGTCTTTTTCATGAGCCTTATTAAAGCACGGTAAGTTTCAAAAAAGAATACCCCAATTCCTCGGATGTCAAACCAATTCCGTGAAAAAGATTTTTTTTTTTTTTCACTTTATAAAAAAATATACCGGGAAAAGATTTTGATATTAAAAAAAAAAAAACAAAAGGAAAAATTAATAGAATGAGATGCCACGGAAGAAAAAGGGAGAAAGTTGGTGTCTCACGTTTACGAAGCAATCATGGAAAAAGAGTCGGAGGATGGACGCTCCAATTCTCGGCTCCCTCCTGATGGCCCGAAACATCATCATATTCACGGTTCTCTCGAGGTTCGGGCAGGTCGTGCCGTAGAACGTCGGCGACAATTGCCCGCGAGACGCCGAGACTAGAAAAGAGAGGAGAAATAGGGTAACGAAAATTTTGGGGAAGGCCATGGGTTTTTATTGGTCGAACCCAGAAGGTGTAAGGATCAAGACGGATATATAGTCGGCTACTAAAGAAGTAGTAGAAGCTTGGGTTTGGATGACAAGATATCCTTTCTATAGCCCTGTATTTATAGATATAGTGCAATTGCATGCATGAAAAAGACACCGGCGACCATCGTTCTCGATCATTCTTTAATAGGGGCAGTGTTGAGGGGGGGATAGAAATCGAACGGACAATGCCCCTTTGTCATCCAACTCCACGCACACAACGGGATTCTCGTGAATGGATTTTGGCTTGTAATGAGCTGGCAGCCTTTTTGCTCTTTTTTTTTTTTCTTTTTTCTTTTTTTTTTTTTTAATATATATTTTTTTATTTAAAAAAAGGCAGTCATTTTCCCTTCCATTACCGTTCTCTCCCTTTCTCCTTCCAACGATTTTATCAAAATTTCTCCATCAAGCAGCAGAGGTTGACCGCGCCAATTTTTTTAAAAAAATTAAAAATATATAAAATAAAAATATTAAAAAATAATTAAATTAATTTAAATATTTTTATAAATTTTATTTAAATTTTATTTATCTTATTTTTTAAGATTAAATTTATTAATAATGAAATCTATCGTAAAATTTTTAGCTATCTTCTTATCGATATAAGTGATTAAATAATCGATAAAAAAATTCTTTCATCTTATTGCATGAACTAGCCTTGACGATCTTCATTTTTAAAAATATTTTTTCTATGATAGTAGTTAAAATTGGAAGAGTAATAAGCGTTACAAACTCGTAAAGGATGTGCGTGCACCGGTCACAGTAGTGGGAGCATCGCACCGAGTACTGTTGGCGTTGCACAACAGGATGTGACATCCATCGAGCGATGATACAAAATGATGGGATGTGAATGCAGTAGTATTGGTAGGAGCCTGAGGCATGACGGGCACCCACCCGTCTGTGCCCTCAAGATTCGATTATGCTACGCGATGGATCCGATCGCTAAGACGGTGCGCGGCTTCACCGTACGTAGTGTTCATCAGTGCGACAAAACTGATGAAGACCACCAAGATAATAGTCATAGACCAGCGCATCGGTGGTATCCGGCTTTATGTATGCACAACCGCCTGGTCTCATCGTAGAAGCGTTCTCGTCGATCACATCACATAACAAGTCCGGCCATCATTTTATCCATCGATGTGGTGAATGGGATAGTGCTGACTGCGTGCAGTGGCTTCGACCATGACGAATTCTGGAGACAGGCGTTGATCGAGTAATAAAAAAAAAAATTTATCTTCTTCTAAAAAATTATAAAAAAAATTTAATAAAAATAAAAAATAAAATTTTTAATGATCAACTTCCAAGTAAAAAAAGCTGATTTACAATATTTATTTCATTTTAAATTTTTTTAAAGATTCTTCAAATTATATTTAATATCCCAAGTTTAGAAGGTTCAAATATATATATATAATATATATAAAAGTTTACATAAAATTTTAATTTATAAAAAAATTAAAAAATTAGGGATGTCAAAAGCCTCCTTGTCCTCCTAATGGCTCGTTCTTGTATATATTTAAAAATTTATAAAAAAAAAAATTTAAAAAATTAGGGCGGCGGTCTGCCACTGCCTTCATGCAGTGCAAGCGCTGTCTGCCTCTCTTTGAACCTTTTCCTTAATAATTCCATATACGCTAGTTTTTGAGGTTGAAAACAAGGTAATGACTAGTTGTTTGCTTCCTGGATTCGATCATGGCTATTTGTTCAAACGGGCCTTTTCTTGAATGGGTGCGGTTAGTTAGATCCACTGCATAGTGAAAACTTGTAGAGCCTATTTATAGGAGAACAGGAGAGAAAAAAATAAAAATAAAAATAAAAAATTAATTCTTCTATTTATTTGGAAGTTTTTTAAAAAGTAAAAAAAAAAAAAAAAAGTCAAATAAAAAAAAAAAATCTTCCTATTAAACTGAATTGGAGAAAAGGAAAATAAATTTAACATTTTTATAATTTATATTTCATCTCTCTAAAAAATATAAAAAGTTATAATACTTTTTTCTTCCTTTCTCCTCGATTTTTAAATAAAAAGAAAAAAATCATTCTTTTTCTTCGATTAAACTTTCAAACAAAAAAAAATATTTTATTATTATTTTCTAAGCTCCCAAACAGATCCTTGGCTCCACTTAAAAGCGACAAGCAATACATCCTGGCTAAGGCTAATGATTCTCATCATCTTACGATCCTGCATGAATCTTATTGTCTGCTATGTATTGCTCTCGGCACAACTGCGGACTTTTAGAGTTTCCGCTGCCCAAGGGACCTAAACTATATAATTTAATAATCACCCATCTCATCCGCTTGCATCATTAGCTAGGATTTCGTGTTCGAGCTTAAGAAAGGATTCTTGGCTGGGAATTGGGATCATGCACCCACCAATAATGCTAGCGAGGGTCACGGACTAATGTAAGATTATTTTATATTTATAATTACCATTCTTTAATTTGAAATTAAGTGCGGGCGCCTTTTGTTTTGGATTTTAGGTTGTAAGGGGGATTGGACCCTTCCACTGATTTGGGATAGGTTTCGAGGGAATTCCGGGTTAAGGAAGAGCCGAGCAGATAGGTGCAACTGGAAAAATAGCTGTCGTTTTCGGTGGAGTTTATATATTAGTTAATTAAGAGGTATGACAGGGGAGATAAGAACTATTCCCTCGAAAAAGACATGGGGGATAAGAATTAATTTATAAAATATTATTTTTGTATGGTCTCCGTTAATTTATGGCCCGTGGGAGTGTGGGACCGAAGCCAACTTGCACCGTAGTTAAAGGACAAACGCGACAGCAACGTGAGAGGTGTAGCGGGTGATCGGTTGGTGACGAGCACCCATACAATTGGCAACATCGTACAGTGGGTGGCCTGGGACGTGCCCTGAGAGGGCTGGGGTCTGCATTACTGTTTTTCTTGACTTCTGGATTCCACTTGTGCGAATGATGTTACGTGTTGGCCACAAGATAAGGAGGAAACCGATGTAATATTGAATTATATCCTGACAATTTGATAGATGAAAGCAAGGAGGCGCCTATTAGAAGAAGGTGGAGGAAATCTGATGAAAAAACCCCAACATATATATATATATATATATAAGAGAGTTCACCATGAATATAGAAGCCACCTGATATGAAATTGGGTTGGATATGGTAGGTGTGTATCAATATGGTATATCGATAATTGCATCGTGATCAGTCAGTGGATATGTTTATGATCTACCTAAGATATTTGTGATGGGTATACGATTTGATTATTTTGATAGGTCAAAGTGCAGACTGATGATCCGCATGAAATCAAGGATATATATATAGCTTTTCGAGAAAGGAAATAGCTTTGCAAGCAAGAGGCGTCAAGGGGTTGATTAATCTTTGAAATTAAATGAGGTATCACGTATTCCATCTGCAGCAATGGAGACGGTGTTGGCTACCGAAACATTTCATGGGCTTCAAAAGCATGGATCAGGGAAGGTGGTTAAAGTTTGATTTTAACTTTGGGACTATATATATATATATTATTACTGGACCATAAGAGGGATTGATCTGGGCTCGACTCGATAGGACTGGAGCTAAGGTGGCTATTGAAATGAAATCGAGCTCGTAAAGTCCTATTGCCAGGAGTCGAGTCCTGCAAGACAAAAAAAGACTAGAAAGTCTATACATAGTAGGGGCTATCCTGGTGATGAGCCCTTCGATACCTAAGTCAATCTCTCGAAAAGGCAAATAAAAGAAGCTTGGAGTTCCCTCTGGATTTAGAGAGTAGAATAGAGGATGTCGAAGGAGTGAAGGAGGGAGACAGAATGAGGTCCGTAGAAGAAGGGATTCTCAGTATTGAAAAAAGTGTCCTAAAATCAATCATCTAGATTATAGACAGTTGGTTTATCTTATAAATATATATGAATTATAAATAAAATGAATGTTATTTTTGGCAGCTCAACACTATTTATCATCTTTCTATAAATTTTAATGTGTTAAAATCCTTAGAACTACATTGATTTGATAAAGAAAGATTTATCAAGTAATTCTTAAATCGGTTTGCGATCAAATGATAAAGAAAGATTTATCGAGTAATTTTTAAATTGATTTGTAATCAAATGATATGTTGTTATCTATGATGATAATGTTTACTGAGAATAGGTCATTGTGTACCTTATAGGTTGGTTATCCTCTTAACCAAGTAATGTAGAGACACTGATATGGCATGTAGAAAAGTATAGGAGTACATCTCACTACTAAATATTGATCAATTCTATATAATACTCTACTATCAAGAGTATCTTGCATAAAGGATAAGGATATAAGTATCCCTTCGATCTGAGACTATCACGATGACTTGGCAAGCAACTCACTGTTCTTTAATATTGGACTACCTGGATTTCTAATCCAGTGATAAAAGGTTTCTAGATGTAGTCAAATACTTATTAAGTCGATGTTAAGTTAAGAAGAAATTGACTACTTCAAGTTGCTGGAGTACATACTTGGCAGTATTTTAATGTAGCACAATCTAAACTTGGATAATCCTTGTAAGGAGTCACAAAACTTAGTAGGTTGAGATATATTTAAATGTATTGATTAAGAGTTGGCAGTTGACTCTGAAGTCATCCTAAATATTGGATCAAAGAGATGAATTATATAGTAATCATAGCTTGGGTTCTTGAATGTTACTTTACTATCATTCAACCTATTCGAATGTTGGATATTATTACTAGATGATCCCATCAATTAATTTAAATATATATATATATATTATGATGTCCTAATTTATTTTTAATTAATTACTGGGCCATTCTTTGAACTAATTTCAATTTTTTGGTTTATGAGTCAAATCAATATACAGAGGGAAATATCTCCTGGACTTGATAAAGATTCTAATCTACAAAAGAATGTTTTATATCTTCGGCTTCATATCTTCATCTTTGCCCGAAGAGTATACCTAATATCTTTATATCTTCGGCTTCGAATCTTTATCTTAGCCCAAAGAATATGTCTAACATCTTTATATTTCTCGCTTCGTATCCTTAACTTGGTCCGAAGACTAAGCTTGTCAACCTTATGTCTTGGGCTTCATATCTTGTCTGGCCCAAAGGCCAAGCTTATTAACCTTATATCTTCGGCTTCGTATTGTTATCTTGGTCCGAAAATCAAGCCTTTCAATCGAACATCCTCGGCTTTATTCCTTCAGCATAATCCGAAGAGCATGTTATCTTATATTCAGGATTGTAAATGTTTACCTATTTTTCTTTGTTATTTTCAAAGAACTCTTTTGAAATGTATAGCTAACATTCTCTTTAGGAGCGCTACTAAAGAGAATGTTGAGCTCACTTCGGATTTACTCTAAAAAAGAGAGGCATATTAAACATGTGGGCTTTTCCATCCCCGAAACAATTGAAGTCTGTTTTGGTTGTTGCAACCATCCACATGGTCGAAATCCTCAGATTGGACAAGTTCCGAAATAACTGATTTTCCGACCGCCACTACTTACGGTTATGAGGAGGTTGCGTTTGCCAACTCCCATAACCGTAAGTAGTTACGTTGGAGCCTTTAAATACTGTCATACTGATAAGAGGGGACACTCGAGATAAGCTAAGCTCATTCCAGAAATTCGAATTCTCTCATTTTCCTCTCTGCTTTCAAGCTCTCTATTCTGCTGCCTGAGTTATTGCTGACTTTAGCATCGGAGTGTCCCCCGTTAAAAGATTTCCGGTCAGGAAATCTGTTTTGCAAGTTCCGATGATGGTGAACCAGAGGACGAGCCATTCCATCCAGCAGGCAGGGATTCAGCGTCAACATATATATTTGAAGAAAAAAGATTTTTTTGTTGAAATATTGTAACAGCAATATTGCAAATGGGGTCATGGACGTGTGAGATTAGTATACATGTAGCTTTTTAAAGTTATTTTTATTTTAGCTTTTTTGCAGTACTGGTGTTTAAGTTTTAACGGATTATGTATCTTTGTACAGGATTACCATAATTAGGTTGTACGCGAGTATGAGATAAGGCTTTAATTGCGTCTGGATTTAAATGAGAGAATGGTTGCGGTTGGTTTCCAGCTTTTGTTGAACGGACATACGTATAGCTAAGGTGTACGTTATGATATTATCTTTTTTATTTTATCATATTTTTCACATATTGGTCCTGTAAATTTGCATCCTTATAGACTCTGGTTTAGTTTCGTTGGGAAATAAAAACTTGGTTTCTATTACATGCTTACGTGCCATACATTTTGAGATATTAATTCCACCGATCACGTTACGTACGTACTACGTGGAGCTAAATGGGTATCCGTCGACCATGCATTAATTATTCTAACATGAAAGATGCTCAAGGAACACGAAAGGTCACTCAACTGGCGCGTTGTTATTCCTCCCCGCAATTGGAATAATCCTGAAGTGTGACATTAATAAAGCAAAATGATTGGTCTGAGTGATTTTGAGAGATTTTTTTTTTCTTCTTCTTTTTTTTTTTTTTTTTTTCTGAGAGATTCTTTTTTGAGAGATTTTTCTGTGGTAGCTTTACTTCTAACATTCGGTCACGTTGATTCCCTAGGTAAGCTGTATATGAATAGTTTTTGGCTAACGTAGACATTAGCTGCAACCGAACATTTCGGTGCTTGTGCGGTCTAACTTATCGATCATCCACAAAAAGCACCCTGCAACGCACGCTTGGCAAGTTCATGGATGCTTCCCGGCATGCTCCTAGAAAGCCATCAGTGCGTTGCCGCCAGGCCCGAGCAGGTACGGCCAAGTTATCGCCTCGGTTTGCTTCCTACAGTAGGTGTAGTTATATATATATATATATATATATATAATAATAAATAAATTAATAAATAAATAAAAGGCTAATATTAGATCAAAACTTTAAAAATTATGAATAAAATTAAATAAATTAATAATTTTTTAAATAAAAATTATAAAATATTTATTTAAAATTATTAACGATAAAAATTAAATTCGAAAACATGCGAGATACTGTCAGATATATTTTCATTCCTAATGTATAAATTGTTAGAAACACTATTATAAGATATAACCAAAATTTATTCGCCTGCGAACACCATCATAAAAGGGATTGATGGAGACTCTTTCAGCATCTAGAAAAAAAAAATTTGTTACTGAAAAGATCAAAAAGAATTTTGTAGAAAAAAAAAACTAAAAGAAAATAAGAATAGTTTTTGGATATCTTAAAATAGCTTTTCATAGTTTGTAATATAAGAATTCAAAAAATCTTTTATAGCTAAAAAGTCTGACCGTTTTAATTTTTCTTGGCTTATTAAAACCTGTAATAAAAAGTTCAATAATCATAAATTAAAAGTCTAACGGTTAAATTATTAGAAAGCCTAATCTTGGGTGGAACCCATATCGAGATAGGATGGTAAATAGAAAATGCCAATATACCCAATCATAAGCTTTTTTCCATATCTAGTTTTAAAATTGCTAACCCTCTTGTCCGTGAAGTTTTTTGAAAAGAATGTATTAACTCTTGGACTAATAAAATATTTTGAGAAATACTCCTCCCTTGCAAAAAAAAGTACCTTGTTTGATAGATATAAGATTAGGCAAAATAGTTTAGAGTCGGTTAACCAATATTTTAGTAACATTTTTATAAATTGTGCTACAGAGGCTAATAGGGCGAAAATCAAAAAGAAGCTTAGGATTGCCTTTTTTAAGAACAAGAATAATATAGGTTATGTTCTAAGATTTTAGCATAAAACCAATAGAGAAGAAATATTACACAACATGAATAACTTCATGCTTGATACAGTGCCAGAAATTTTGAAAAAAAAGTGCAGGAAACCTAGCAGGTTCGGGAGCTTTGTCAAGGTTCATATTTTTTATAACATTTTCTATTTTAGATTCTGTTACAGGTTCAATTATATTGGAATTTTGGATATTCGTTATTCTTGGCTAAATAATTTGACTCTCCAAATCCTCCACCAGGGGATTACAAGTCCATCTCTACTAGAAATGGTCAACAAGGATACAAATGATCTCGTTAGCTTTGTCAAGTTGAACTCCTTGCACATCATAAATTGATAGGATTCTATTCCTCCACCTTAAAATTGTGGATTGGTGGAAATATATGGTATTTGAATCCCCTGCTTTCAACCAAGTAGTTCTAGTTTTTTTCCTCTAAAATACTTCTTGCATATGTAAATTAATATTATATTCACAAGGCAAGGCCATGAGATGATTAAATTGAAGATCAGATAACCCACCCATTCTTGCTTCTAACTTTTGAATATCATAGATTTATTAATAAAGGTCCTGCCCTCTGATAAAGATATTTCCAATTGTATACTTCCATCTTAAAAGAGCTCATTGGGTGGTGTTCAAAAACATAGTTAATTTAATACCATGGGATTGGTTGCCCTTATGCTGCCAAGCTTGCTTCATAACTTTCTGGATGCCTTAATAGAAGAGCCACATCTTTTCAAATCTAAAAGGATTTTTATTTTTAAAATGACTGGCCTCTAGAGATAACATAATGGGGCAATGATCGGATCCAAATCTAGAAAGGTGCATAATATAAGCTTCAAGATTGTTGACTATGGTCTTGATTTTGATGATTGATAAAATATTTAAGCATATATGAGTACTAACTATATTTTTAAGTATATTTATCAGATCTTAGTACTCATCCATGTTGAATGAAGAAATGCTTGTATTTCAGTTGAAAAGTCCTTAAATCAATGAAAAATCAAGTATATGAACTTTAAAATTGATATGGAAGAACTTGAAGAAGTTAAAGTTTGATTTTCAGTAAATTTTAGCAATTGCACGCCCAAGTGTCGACACCTGGAGATGAAGTGTCGATACTTGAGAATGAAGTGTCGACACCTAGAAATAAAGTGTCGATACTTGAGAATGAAGTGTCGATACCTAAAAATAAAGTGTCGATACTTGAGAATGAAGTGTCGACACCTAGAAATGAAGTGTCGACTCAAGGCTTGAGATTTTTTGAAAATATAAAACTATGCCATCTGGAGGTTTTTGCCTCAAGTGTCGACTCACGGGAATGAAGTGTCGACACTTGAAAATGAAGTGTCGACACCTGGAGGTGAAGTGTCAACACTTGAGAATGAAGTATCGATACCTGGAGGTAAAGTGTCGACACTTCGTCTGTAACGGCTAGTTTTCTAGGCTGCAGAACTTCTCCAACTTGCTTTCAAACGACTATATTTTCATTCCCAACGGTCATAAACGGTCATCTATAATTTGAAGGGCTATATAAACATCAAAAATCAAATAGGAATGTACTCATTTTATAAGATTATTGAATATCCTTCAAGGATTCAAGAGTTGAGTAGTTCAAGCCTTCAAGCTTCCAAGTTTCAAAGAAAGCATCCAAGTTCAAATCATCAAGCTGCATTCAAAGGCTTCAACAACTTAAAGACAAAATCTTCATCAACTTTCAAAGGGCTTCAAAGAGATATTTACTTTATTTTAGAAAGCTTTAATTGTATTCTTTCATATTTGTTCTTACATTGTTTTAACTTAAGATTTTTGGTGAGCCTTGAAAAACCAAAGAGATTTTTGGTAAGCCTTGGAAAACCAAAGTAGTTGTTGGTGAGCCTTGAAACCAACTAGGGTTTTACTTGTGAGCTCGAAGATAAAACAAGTTGTTTAGGTTCTTGGTTAGCCCGTAAAACCAAGGGTGGTTGTTGGTGAGCTTTGAAACCAACTAGGGTTTGACTTGTGAGCTTGAAGATAAAACAAGTTGTAAAGGTTGTTGGTAAGCCTAGGTTATGAAACCATCTTAGTGAAATTCCCAAGGGGATCTTGGGGAGTGGATGTAGGTGCCTTAGAGTGCATCGAACCACTATAAATTTCTTTATGTTTGTGTAATTATTTTATTTATGCATTTACTTTGTTAATTTCACTGCATATTATTTTGAAGCACATAAATACATCGCCAAAATACAAGCATTAAATTGATCTAGCACATACTTATTTTAGTTTATTGAAAATTGTTTGAAAGTTTTATAAAATCCAAGTTTAGATTTATAATCATTGGTTATGATCATGAACTTTTTGATGTTGATGAATTTCATGCTATCATGATTAAACTTGTGATTGTAAGAACTTCACTTGATTTTGATTAATATATCTTAAATTATTTCCTGAAAAATACTTTTAAAGATGCATATTACTTTGAAAAATATTTTAAGTGATTAATTAGAATCAAGCTTAGATTAATAGTTATTAATTATGATCATGAACCTTTTGATGTTGATGGATTTCATGCTCTCATGATTAAACTTATGATTATTAGACTTTTACTTGATTTTGATTAATATAGTTTTTAAATTATTTCAAGTGAAATACTATAATTTATGTGTTTTTATTTTTGGCATCTATGCAATGATTTGGGTCAAGTATAGGACTGGTAGTGAAGGGTTACTTTTGAGAAGAATGTATGCATATTGATAAATCCTTGCTCTAGTAGCTAGACTTGCTATTAAATTACTTCTAGCATTTGTATGGATATCAAATCATTTTAAATGAATTTGAAATCATACTAAAAATTTTTAAGTGATATCAATGCTTTGAAGTTTGAAAATCATAAATATCTTAAAAATTTCAAATCTGGATGCATGTGCTTTTATGTTTTATTCCTCAAATGAATGCATATTTTAAAGGAGGAAAAACATTTAGGGGGAGCATCCAAAGATTTGTTATCATTATATACATATATGATGCTTTCAATATTTTTGATATCATACTTTACTTATATTACTATGATACTCCTTCTCATTGTTTTCAAATCTAATCCTTTGAGGGGAGTTATATTCAAGTGGTATCATATTCAATTGGTATCAAAATTTATTTTTAAAAGAACTCCTAGTAACTGCTTTGGATTGGGTTAGTCACCATGACCGTCCGGTCATAGGAGCTAAGTAGGGTTTAAAGACCCTCTCTTCCCATTCACTGGAGTCTCTTATGATGTGTTGGGGTGCCGCTGTGACCTTATGCCATGAACGAGTAAGGTGAATGGATAATTTGCTTATCAAAGTTTATAAATATTAAGTTATATTTTGCATGTGCATATCATTTTTATGGTATCATATTCAATTCGTATCATACTTCAAGTGGTATTATATTTCAAGTGCTATATCATATTCAATCTATAACAATTTCAAGTGGTATCATGATTAATTAATTTTATTGATGATCTACTTGCTATTCCTTCCATCTTTATTTTCATTTTGTATTGCCTTTCACCATTTTCATTATGTCAAAAAGGGGAAGAAAAATGTTAAGTATGAAAAGAAAAAGATTGGATAAACATGAAAAATCATTTGATAAATGAAAGAGTACAAAAGGGGGAGAAGAATGCAAAATGTTATAATCTTAAGGAAAGAATTAGTAAGAGGAAGAAAATTTAAAAATTTTGCATATTTTGAAAAATATTTTTGAAATCATATTTTGAGGGGGAGCTTGATGCTTATTGATTTTGAGCTTACATGTTTATCTTATTGTTAATCTTTTTAAGCTTACCGTATTCATATACTTAAAGATTTTGTCATCATAAAAAAGGGAGAGATTGTTGACTCTGGTCTTGATTTTGATGATTGACAAAATGTTTAAGTATATATAAGTACTAACTGTATTTTTAAGTGTATTTATCAGATCTTAGTACTCATCTATGTTGAATGAAGAAATACTTATATTTCAGTTGAAAAAGTCCTTAAATCAATGGAAAATCAATTCTATGGATTTTGGAATTGATATGGAAGAACTTGAAGAAGTTAAAGTTTAATTTTCAGCATGTTTCAGCAATAGCACGCCCAAGTGTTGACACCTGGAGGTGAAGTGTCGACACTTGAGAATGAAGTGTCGACACCTGAAAATAAAGTATTGACTCAAGGCCTGAGATTTTTTGAAAATACAGAACTATGCCATCTTGAGGTTTTTGCCTCAAGCATCGACTCACGGGAATGAAGTGTTGACACTTGAAAATGAAGTGTCGACACCTGGAGATGAAGTGTCGATACTTGAAAATGAAGTGTCGACACCTGGAGGTGAAGTGTTGATATTTGAGAATGAAGTGTCGACACCTGGAGGTGAAGTGTCGACACCTGAAGGTGAAGTGTCGACACTTGGTCTGTAACAGCTAGTTTTCTAGGCTGCAGAACTTCTCCAACTTGCTTTCAAACGGCTATATTTTCATCCCCAACGGTCATAAACGGTCATCTATGATTTGGAGGGCTATATAAACATTAAAAACCAAATGGAAATATAATCCTTTTGTAAGATTATTGAATATCCTTCAAGGATTCAAGAGTTAAGTGGTTCAAGCCTTCAAGCTTCCGAGTTTCAAAGAGAGCATCCAAGTTCAAATCATCAAGCTGCATTCAAAGGCTTCAACAACTTGAAGACAAGATCTTCATCAACTTTCAAAGAGTTTCAAAGAGATATTTGCTTTATTTTAGAAAGCTTTAATTGTATTCTTTCATATTTGTTCTTACATTATTTTAACTTAAGGTTTTTGGTGAGCCTTGGAAAATCAAAGAGACTTTTGGTAAGCCTTGGAAAACCAAAGTGGTTGTTGGTGAGCCTTGAAACCAACTAGGGTTTTATTTGTGAGTCCAAAGACAAAATAAGTTGTTTAGATTCTTGGTTAGCCTGTAAAACCAAGGGTGGTTATTGGTGAGCCTTGAAACCAACTAGGGTTTGACTTGTGAGCCCGAAGATAAAATAAGTTGTAAAGGTTGTTGGTAAGCCTAGGTTACAAAACCATCTTAGTTGAATTTCCAAAGGGATCTTGGGGAGTGGATGTAAGTGCCTTGAAGTGCAACAAACTACTATAAATTTCTTTATGTTTGTGTGATCGTTTTATTTGTGCATTTACCTTGTTAATTCCACTGTATATTATTTCGAAGTACACAAATACATCGCCAAAACACAAGCATTAAATTGATCTAGCATATACTTGCTTTAGTTTATTAAAAATTGTTTGAAAGTTTTATAAAACCCAATTCACCCCCTCTCTTGGGTTGCATCCTTTTCTGGGTAACAAGGATGCATATTCAACCAAGTTTCAGAAGCAAAAGCCCTATCCAACATTTTCCAAATTCTAGCATTGCCCTGTCTATTATTATACCAGGTATAGTTGGGTCCCATATAGCCAAGATCAACAAGACCTATGCTCAGGATAAAGCTTCTAAACTCTTATGTCTTTATTGATCTGGAATACTCTCCCCCTTTCTTATTAGACATAATTAAGAATGTAGTTAAAATCTCTAATTAGAAGGGTGAGGAGTTGTAGTCCCAAAACAACCTAAGCCTGCCCCACAAACCCCTACATTCAATTGCACAAGTGCTTGCATACACAAACCCAACAATCCAAGGTTGTTATTGATTGGAAGAAACAACACCAAAAATAACTTGCCTGATCCTATGAATGAGGCTAAGTTGTTCCATATTCTTCTTCCAAACAATAATGATGCCTGTAGACATACCTTGGGAAGGAAGCTGATAACTATTCCACTGGCGACCCATAACCCTTTGGACACTTTGGAGTTTTGGTCTGAAATTCGAGCTTCCAAAAAGCAGCATATATTGGGGTTATATTCATGCATCAAAACTTTAGTATAATTTACAAAGGATGGCTTCATGGCTCCTCTCAACTCCAAGTTAAAATCTTCATCTATCTAACGGTTTGGATGTAGTTGAGGAATCATCAACTACATTCTTCATATCACTTAGGATCTCTTTCTCATCAGCCAAACATAGGTGTATAGGCAACTCACTACATGGTTTCATCCCTTGCTTGGCCTCCCTCTCACCCGCAACTTCGAATAGTCTAGACTATAGTTTAGAGAAAATAAGCTGATGGGACAAAGGATCAGTAGCATGAGAACTTGCATGAGCTTCATCCCCTCCGTGAGAAGTGCAACCCGTCATTGATGCTACCCCTACATATTTCATTTTTGGATGACTTTTATTTGCTCCTACCATAAGCCTCCAAACTTCTTTTCATGCTAACTTATCTTTAGGAACAAGAGCTAATGAGACTTGAGCATTTTGTACCTCTCCATGTTGTTCAGTTTCCTCTAAGATAATGACTTTTGCTAGTGGTGGGGATTCTAACCCTCCAGCCTTCCTAATTGTCTAAGTATCATTCTTTGGTGGAGATCTCTTCCTTTTTTCCTTTGAACCACCTAGACTTGTAATAGTTATAACAATCCCAAAAGCTAGTACAATATCCATTAAATTAATGGTAGATTCCTTCTCATAATATACTATCATTGGTAGAGCGAATATGGAGCTTGGGCCTTTCTCTTGATTATAATCAGTTAGGGATAGGGATAATTTAGAAGGATACTTTCTCAGGAGCTTTTTAGGACTCATCTATGTTACAAAAGAGGATCCACTAACAGGGGAAGGGTCAAGGCTAAAAAAATTAGTTTGGTTCATCGTAGGTGAGACCGGCACCCTAGCAGCATGGATCAATGGCCCATACAATTGTTTGGCCCCTTGAGTCTCAGCACAAGCATAGGATTCCTTGGTTCTCCTTATAATACCATATATATAATAGATATCTGGTAGCTCCTCATAGACGAAAGCTACCAAAGAATATTTTCTTTGACCCTAACATTTGTCCTTGGACAAACTCTTTTTCCAACATCCATCAAGATGTAAACCCTAGCATACCCCTTTCTACTGGATGCTTCTGTCCATTCATCAAGAGAAATAGGAGATCTAATAACAAAAATCTCCTTACTAATTAGAGTAGCTTTCCACCTATTACAAGCTTTATCAATGTCTTTATCAGCAAAGGAAATAATCTGAGTGAATCATTCGTGAAGATCCACCACCTCCTCTGCTATGGCTTTGGAGGTTTCCTACCTGAACTGTCTTATGCCTTGAACTGCATGAGCCCAGGATTGACCAAGCTCCGCTGCCCTGGCCCCTATCTTGCTGTTGAAGCTTCGTGAGGGAGACCCATTTCCCCGTTTAAAGGAGGGATCTGAGTTCCCCAAGCCCTTAGGAGAGGAAGCCCTCTCTTTTTCTCCATTCCCAGCTGGTCTTTCACCCACAGTTACCCCTTCCTTCTCTCTTGATAAAACCCTTTCTTTACCTTTCCCTTTCTCACTCATCACAGTTTCTCGCTCTTCACTCACTGTCACACAGTAAGTGTAGTTTACTAATTTACTTTGTGACATTATCTTGGAGGATATGATTAGGGATGGAAAATAGGATTTAGGGTAAGGAGAATTTTTTTTGGATAACATGATTTTTATACATGCATTATGTATTTGTGGCAATTACATTATATATATAGGATTTTTTTTTGCATGTATACCCTCTTAAATATTGAAATTTATGTGAATACCCTCTTAAAGTTCATATTTGCATACATACCCTCATAAAACTTCATTTTTATGTATTTAACATTTTTTGATTTTGCATATATACCCATACCATCTAACACCATTAAATAATTAACTATTTGATATTAAAATTATTAAAATACCCTTATGCATAGATGTGTAAAAAAATACTTATAAAGACATATATATAAATATCAATTTGCAAGGATATTAATACAAATTTAAATGTTTAGGGGGTGTACACATAAAAAACTCTAATTTTTAATTTTTATCTATTTCATATTATTTTAACTAGATAAAAAAATTGAAATACATTAATTAATATCAAGGTTTTCATAATTTTGTATTGATTAATTAATGTCAAAATCTTTATAGTTTAGAATTTATGCTTCTACATAAGTAGAATGAATTAATGCATCTTAAATTAATTAAAAAAAGATAATACAACTTGAAAAGGTAAATTTTAAATTATGTTATTTCCATATGTGGATTAACCATGCTACTATCCACATATGGAAAAGCATCGATAATTAGTAGAAAGCCATCAAGAAGGGAAACCTTCCGAGTTACATTCTTTTTTTGTTAATTTATGATTCATTAATTCATTCTATTTATATAGAAACATACATGTTAAACTTTGAAGATCATGACATTAATTAATAAACATGAAATTTAAAGATATCGATATTAATTGATATGTTTCAATTCTTTTATCTAGTTAAAATAATATGAAATAGATAAGAATTAAAAATTAAATTTATTTACATGCATACCCTTCTAAACATTCAAATTTATATTAATATCTTTGTAAAATTGATATTTGCACATATACTCTTGTAAATATTTCTTTTATATATCTATCCATAAGAATATTCTAGCCATTTTAATTTAAAATAATTAATTATTTAATAATATTAGATAATGAAGGTATATATATATATAAATAAAAAAAGATATACAAGAAAAAATGAAACTTTTTAAATATATATATATATATACACGATGACATGCTGGCCAACTCTAATCTTGCTAAGACCTTCAAACTTCGGCTAGGCTAAACCCAACGGGCATACGCCCATTGAATGGACTAGGTGCATAAGGCCAAGAGGTCGACAGCGATCTCCTGAATTTATCATTTTGCAAGACTATTTTAATTTTTGGGGGCGAAATATCATCGAATATTTCCCATGCTACCGGACGATATCGGGTGGCTTGCATCAATTGGCGGGTGGTTTGCAATCGGGTGATAGCTTGACTCGGTGTCCTTGTGCCAACACCCTATCATGTGAGGCCCACATGAGATTTTTTTTTTTTTTTCTTTTCTTTTCTTTTTGATCACGTGCTGGCTAACTCTAATGTTGATATGATCTTCCAACTTCGGCTAGGCTTAACCCAACGAGTGTGTACGTACCCATTGAATGGACTAGGTGCGTCATGCCAAGAGGTCGATGGCGATCGGCCGAATTTATCATTTTGCAAGGCTATTTTAACTTTTTGGGGTGAAATATCACCAAATATTTTTCATGCTACCTGATAATTTCGAGTGGTTTGCATCAATCTGGTGCTGATAGCTTGACTCGTGTCCTTCTGCTGACACCCTAGCGAGACCAACAATGGGATTTTTTTTTTTTTTTTTTTTTTTTCTTTTCCTTTTGATCAAGTGCTGGCCAACTCTAAAATTGATAAAACCTTTAAACTTCGGCTAGGCTTAACCCAACGGGCGTATGCCCCCATTGAATGGACTAGGTGCCTCCGGCCAAGAGGTCGACGGCGATCACCCGAACTTATCGTTTTGCAAGGCTATTTTAACTTTTTCAAAGCAAAATATCACCAATATTTTTTATGCTACCGGACAATATCAGATGGTTGGTAACGATCAGGTGCTGATAGCTTGGAATTTTTTTAAAAAATAATGCTAAAAAAAAAATTAAAATAAATGCCGTACTGTATATTTATGGAAATATATTTTTTGGTTGACGCAGACACGCGGCATCAAAAATACCTGCCACGTGGCAGGCGGGTTGCCAGTTGGGTTGTAATCGTCTTTCCAAAAAATGATTTCAAGCTCCCCCAGCCATCCCGCGATATGTGGCTGCATGAGAAATCGTCTTTGGCAAAGACGATTCAACCCAACTAATTTTCTAAATACTTCTTTAAAAAACGGATTCTAATAATTATGAATAGCATTTTCGTAATTAAATGAATGATATTTTCGTAATCAAACCAAACATTATGAAGGGCATTTTGGAAATTAATTGTTCGTCACTACTGATCCGATTTTAAAAAATTTAATTTTCAAAATACCCTTCATAATATTTGATTTTAATTATAAAAATATCATTCATTTAATTACGAAAATGCCATTCAAAATTATTTGAATTCATTTTTATAAGGACAGCTAGGAAATTAAATAAAAATCTCTCATAAATACCTCTGCATCCCATAAATACTATTTTTTAATTAAATCTTAATCTAATAAAATTTTAAAAAATATATAACAAAATTTAAAAGATATTATGACATTAATTGAAAATAAAATTAATTAAAAAAATATTACAATAATATATTATAATATATTTTTATTTATAATAAATATTTATATTCTAAAATATTATAAATTATTATAATTTATTATATTATATATTATATATTATATAATAGTATAAAAAAATAAAAAAATAAAAAATAATCACCATGTCGATACCATCCGGTCGCCAGCTCGGTACCAGTTCGGTCGATAACCCGGTGTCAGTCCGATCCCTTGCTTAGGATCGACAGTCGGATCGGTAGCCAGACCCCGGTCCGACCGCCGGTTCGGGTATCGGTTCGGTCACTAGGATTCGACTACCGGTCCGACAGTTAGAATCCTGCCACCGGTCTAGTCCGAGTCATGCCACAGATATGATCGCCGGTCTGGTCGTCGGTATCCTGCCACCGGTCTTGAACAAGGGATCAGACTGATACCGGGCTGTCGATCGAACTAGTATCGACTTGGCGACCAAATGGTATCGACATGATGATTATTTTTAATTTTTTAAATTTTTAAAAAATTTTATACTGCATTATAATATATAATATAATAAATTATAATAAATTTATTATATTTTAGAATATAAAATATTTATTATAATATAAAAATATATTATAATATATTATTATTTTTTAATTAATTTTATTTTTAATTAATGTTATAATATCTTTTAAATTTTGTTATATATTTTTTAAAATTTTATTAGATTAAGATTTAATTAAAAAATAGTATTTATGGGGTGCAGAGGCATTTATGAGATATTTTTATTTAATTTCCTAAATGTCCTTATAAAAACGAATTCAAATAACTCCGAATGGTATTTTCATAATTAAACTAATGGCATTTTCATAATTAAACCAAACATTATGAAGGATATTTTGAAAATTAATTTTTTTAAAATGGGATAAGAAGCTACGACAATTAAATTTCAAAATGCCTTTCATAATATTTGGTTTAATTACGAAAATGCCATTCATAGTTATTTAAATTCGTTTTTTAAAAGGGTATTTAGAAAATTGGCCGGTTGAAATCGTCTATGGCAAAGATGATTTGAAATTGAGAAATCGTCTTTGCCAAAGATGATTTTTCAGGCAACCACGTGTTGTGGCTAGGGATGGCTGGGAGTTCCTGAAATCATTTTTTGGAAAGACGATTTCTCAGCATGAAATCGCCTTTCTCAAAAATCATCTTTCTCAAAGACGATTTCAACCCAGCTGGCAACCCGCCTGCCACGTGGCAGGTATTTTTGGTTCCGTATATCCACGTCAGTCAAAAATATATATTTCCATAAATATACAGTACGACATTTATTTTTGGAAATTTTTTTAAGCATTATTTAAAAAAATTTCGATAGCTGGACTCATGTCCTTTGGCCAACACCCTATCACGTGAGGCTCACATGGGATAAATACTTTTTTCTTTTCTTTTTTATCTTTAGATTGAAGGATACAGATGGATTATGAGTTGGATGTTATATAGCATCATTCTTCTTCTTCTTCTTCTTCTTCTTCTTCTTCTTCTTCTTCTTCTTCTCTTCTCTTCTCTCTCTCTTTTTTTTTTTTTCTTTTTTTTTTTTTTTTTTTTTTTTTTTGATAAGGATAGCATCTTCCCTTTCAAATAATACTAGAAATTACTTTTCTGGATGACTCCAAACGGTCAAAATCTACCTTTGTTTTTCTTACGTCACTCCAAGAACGACTTTGGGTAAAAAAACAGCACTAAACACAAATGACAATTTCCGCAAGACCATGGTCCACGAGTGTACATGAAGATTACGATCAAGCTCTAACCCTCTACATCAATCTTCCACCACGCTAGGAGGTCCGCATTTGACCAAACGTTTAGCCATCATAACCCAGCTCCCATGTGGACCACGGCCGCCGCGAAGTTCCGGCAAACAACGCAGCATCGGTGCTGTACTGCGGGACCAGCCAGTACAGCGACCCACCACCCTCCAAAAGAGCTCCCGGCCTGAACATCGAGGGGCGCGAGGTTGCCGTCTCCGTTCATAATTCGGCGAACCCAGCGATGAAAATGACGTAAGAAGGCGAAACACGCTTCGTCAACCTCAGCCCCACCGATGCAATTATATAACATATAAATATATGCCAATCATATCATAGTGCATTTTTAGATTTTAATTAGATTAAAAACTAATTAATTCCATAGAGATATGCAAAACTCCTGGGACAAAGAGAGGCCGCGGGGCTAAACGGTCAAAACTCCGGCATGATTTGATTAAATTTTAGATTAAATCTGAAACATGTGACCAAAAGGTTGAGCGATCAAAACTTCGACATCATAGTGGGACTAGATTGACATACTCGTCCAGTTATGCGAGGAGGGAAAATTTGCGACCCGAATCGAACATGATCTAACAGGCTGGGAGCCTATTACGGGAAGCTACACCGGGGTAAAACTTCCTTATCCTTTTTTTTCTATCAAAAAAAAAAGAGAGGGCCTTTCTTTTACATACAAGAAAAGAAACATTTAAAATAAACAGAATTGCAGGAATTTTGTGGTATTTTCAAGTTTTGGAAAGACTTGAAAGATCATAGCAGAGATATTCGAGGATCCCTGTGACTTGGGGACATGTCCCAAGCAGGTCCTGGATATATTCCAGGGGTTTCCTGGAGATGTTGCAGGAATGCTCTACGTTTCAGTTTCATCTTATGCGACTTATCTCATGTGACTTAGGAAGGGGTTTTTGAGAGATTGTAACATAACCCGGTTTATAAGTTATGAGATAAGAATTAGTAAGAATTAGTTGGTTGGTTGCAACCAACTTAGGAAGCCCTAAACTGCCCATGTGATTATATAGAGGGTCGTCGGTTTAGAGGGGTGTGAGAGAGGAATCGGCATGAGAGTTACATCACGCGAAAGAAGGGCGTGAGCGTGGAGATCGTTTGCCTCTATGGATTTGGAGGAGAGGATCTTGCTTGAGAGAGTCCGCAAGATGGAGTTGCTTCTCGGGTGTTAGAGAATGCTAGTTCTTGATTGTAATTTCTTCTCCGGTCTCTCTTTCTCCTAATCTCTTATATTATTTCTCCTACTTCTTGGTTTATAAAGAAGGCTTCTCCTAATCTCTTCTATTACTTCTCCTACTTCTTGGTTTATAAAGAAGACCACCATCATCACATCAGGATCTCTTCCATGATGCTACCATCATCATGCCAGGATCTTTTCTACGATACTTCCACGATATATACTTTGATCTGAAATTTTTTAACAAGAACCTGAACTAGTTGAGCTCGATGGTTTGACCTTTGGAGCTCGATGGTTTGACCTTTGTTCGACAGGCCAGGTTGGGCTCTGCATATCGCGGCTGGGGGCAGTGCATCAGAACAAAGGTAATTAATGGCCTAAGACAAACCTACACTCTGGATCGACTGTGGGCTTGCCCGGCCCAGTGTTCATCCACCCTAACATACCAGTATTGAACCTTTTTTTTTTTTTTGGTTTTAAAAACTACTATTGGCCATTGGGCACATATGATGCATGCTTAAGCCAGGAAAATTTGTTGAGTAAATTGTACGATTTAAGTGCCGTTCCACAACCAGAATTTGATCTTTATGTTTGACAAGTCAATTAGATTCCGGTTTATGTGATTGGAGTGCATAGAAGTTCTAATCATACAAGAGGCTAAACGAATTTAGATGGTAAAACCACTGATAATTTTGCAATCGATTATTGCACAGAAAAACAAAAATAACTTGGAAGATATCATAATATTTAATACATATTGCTACCTCGCTCTCCCATATGAATATCCATTATCTAAGCTTATAATGAAGCATCCTTTTCTTTTCCACTGAAATTTCTGACGAAATGCTGGATTTTCTTAACAAGATGAGAGACTGGCGATAACAAATTTGACACTACCGTTAAAATAATGCGTACACCGTTCCACTTGATGATCTTCAAACCATTTTTCTACTCCAGGCAGCACTTATAATTAGTTTAATACCTAGTTACAAACAAGGAGGTGAAAACAGGGCAACAGCATCGAACAGGTGCCTCCCCGCCTTTCCCCAGGCTCATAATAAGTTCCGTACTTCTTTTTTTTTTAACATCCCTTCCAAAGGAGATAATTATATTGCGGCATAATGTAATTAAAGGATAATTATATTAAGGGATAATGTGATTAACCGCCTACCCCCACTGTGCTTCATCAAGCAGAGATTCATTGTCTAGGAGGCATGTAAGTCTAAAGAACAATGAAAAAGGAGCGGTTCCATTGTCCCAAAGGTAAATCTACATGAACACCGCAGCCCAAGCTTTTGAACCCTCATGCTATGGATTCCTGGAGCGAAGCAACCAAGGTGTACTCAGTATCCCATAATGTGATTTTCCAGCTTTGATAGGATCAAGCAAGAAAATAGCATATTAAACAATAACCTAGTACGTTAAGGACTATATATCCCCAGAACCCATGCTCTAATGGAGACGTTCTTTGGATTCAAATCCTTGCATCGGAGAAGCAAGCTGTCTTCTGTGTAGTCAAAACAGGCTGCATACCAAAAATAAAAATTAAAGCAATTATAATCTATCAAGTTACAAGCCGCATAACTGACTTAACAACACTGCATATTTTCAAAACGTAATTTAAGTTCTGAACTCACTATACACTAATCAAAATTTGATATGTTTGGCCTGATGATAATTACTTATAATACATATAATTAATCACAGATATTTGTGATCAATTATGTTAGGCCTGGACATATAACCTTATATTCACTTGCAAATCCTCTTTTGTATTATATCTGTTCAGAAATGAAATGGAACATATCTTCTCTTGAACTCTTCAAGTTCAAACACTCAAACCACTGAGTAAATAAGCAAAGTGACTATCCTGAAGGTTTTCATAGTGCGCAAGAAAACATTTTTGATAAACAGGGGTCAAGAAAACCTTAATAAGTTTGAGATATGACAATCAAAACACCGCTTTGGTATACTTCTATAACCACTTGGTATTTTATCCTGCCTATTTTCCAGTACCGCATGCTACAGCATTGAAGCGAAGTAATCTAGATTGACAAGGGACTTACATCTTGCTCGAAGGAGCTCTCATAAAAATACATTCAAATCTTCTTGAAAAAAGCTAGAAGGTTCCCTTGCTTGGTATCCTTCCCACCACCTTTTGCTGATTTCTTGTTGCCACCCTTGCTAACTGGATTAGCTGGGCGACTGCTCCCTCCTACCTGAGCTTTATTAGCCACAGGAGGCCTGAAACCAAAACCCAGAAAACTGAAAGTCACCAGCAAGAAACATCACTCATAAGTGCACCATCAATAATTAGTTTATCCTAATAAATAATCATATAGAATGGAAGAGCACTAGATTAAAAAATCTCAGCCAAAATCAAGTCATCACTAATCTTTGTTCTCTCATTCAGTGTGAGTTGGAAGAACTATTTAAGGAAAAAAATAAAGTGGAATCAGATTTGCACCTAGTGCACTGTAGTTTGACTGATTCCATGTAATGGGCATCTAAAAGAAAAGGAATGCATGGTACCTGGCTCAAAAATAGGAAGTAGCTGACCAACACACAGTTCATATACAATGATAAAAGATGAAGAACCTCATCAGTTAGGATGAGTACTCCAATCAATAAACAATAAAAGGCAAAGAGCATACACATCCCCGAAGTAAGAAGCATAGAAATATTCATTAGGACAATTACACATTCAACATTCAATAAGTTTTCCTCAGAGGAAGCTGTAGTTAAAATCTTTTTTGCTATTTTCAATGATAAGGCCTAAAAGATGAACTGCCAATCAAATGTAAGAATATATAAAATCCTGCAAGTGAAGACGAAAAATATTAATGTAGATCCATAAGTTCAACCTGCCTTTGATTAACAAGACAACCAGAAGCCTGACCATACTCTAATTATTACATAGTACAAGCATTGCAATATATCTGTCCAAAAGAAGCATTAGAAAACAAATCATATGAAGGCAAAAAGCATGAACCAATCCACCAAAATAATTTCGCCACAGCACGAGACTCCAATATATCTCATTGTATACATAAAATAGTTTTTTAATAAGAGATTAAATTCCCTTAAAAGATGCAAGAAAATTAGAAGAACAGCCAGCAATTCTAATCAGTTATCACCAAAGTTCACTGACTCCAAACCGGATCCCCTGCCGGCCAACCAGCAGTAGAAGTCGATCACTCTTGCACCGGACCCAAACCGACATTAAAACAAAAGCAATAGAGAAGAAGAACTAGGGAGGAAGAGAGAGAAAGTGAAGAGGGGGGGGGGGGATGGAAAGGGAGACTAGCAAATAAGCCACCGCCAGCCACCTCCTAGCTTTCCCTCTCCTTCCCTCTTCACCCGCACTTCCTCTCTTTCCTTCTCTCTCGTACCGTTTTCGCCAGCATTCTAAATCGAATGCCCGAACCACACCAATAGCTGGCAATACGGTTCGACACATCCCAAACTAAACATCCCAAACTGTTCAATTCAGAATGGTTCGGCATTCCATGGTTGTCATCCAATAATCAGCAGCATAAGTTTCAAGAGAAAACAGATACATTTTGCTGCACAGAATTCAAAGACAACCAACCAATAGCACCAATTTGGCCATGAGTTAGACATCTTTTAGCTAACAAAGTCCCTGGCATGTTCACAATCACTTCCATGTTAACAGGTCCAAATGATTCCACAACATGGTCAACTAACTCATCCATCAACATCTTGCCCGCTAATCTATACATATTTTTGCCAGGAGATCCAGACTCCAGACATTGTAAAACCTAATACTTTCAACCTATAGAATACCAGATCCAACCACTCCCTAGCACAACAGTACAACACCATGCCAATTTGCTAGCCTAGGTAGGCGACAAGTCCATGAGATAATTTCATGACATCGAACTTTGGCAGATCAATAATATGTATATCAACAGGTCACCCATTATAACAATATCCCCAGTGGAGATGGCCCTCTCCAATCAAAAATGGAAAAAAAAATCCCCAATGGAAGCACGCTGTCCAAAAGTGAAGTAACAAATTTGCAGCCATAAATATTTGGTAAGGATAGTGACTTGATAGAAAGTTATGCTACATTGTTGTTCATTGGCTTCATAAATGTGTATGGCTGTATAAAAATCATCTGCAATATTATATTTTAAGGAGTCTTGGGCCTATGCTAGACAATCATAACCATATGCCTGCCAAGACATCTGTTATATAGCTAATGATTGCTTATTGAATACCTGCTTCATATTGGCACCACTATATCAAACCCCAATAAAGCAGCCATTTGGGCACTAGCAAGAAAAGAATGCCCAATTGATGCTATGAAATTAACCGTTTATTTCTTTAAAAACTTATTAATTCAAGCATATAGTTGAAAATTGGAGTCAGAAATTGAATTTTGCATTGATTGAAAAAAAAAGTGCGCCAGCATAAAACATTCCTGTACAAATGGTACCACAACAACAAATAGACTATGAAGCAGAGATGATCATTTTGAGCTGTCGTACATCGAAAACCACATAGCAAGTGAGCAACCTCCTTAGAGGCTGTTTGGTTATTGGGTTTTACTATTACAGTAATTAGGTAAATGTACAAAACCTATAAGATTTAAGAGTGCTTGTGTATTTGTTTGTTTGTTTTTGATGAACCATGTTTTAGAAATACTGGCAGGTCATAAAACATGATTGTTATTTATGGAAGAATAGGTATCCTCCTTGTTTCATAAAACCATTTATGCTTGTCATTGACCCTACTGCAAGATGGGCTAAATCTGAAAGATGTTTGCCAGGTTCCAAGTTTTTGTTTGACCAGTCAGATCAACTAAGAAGGCTACAGTTACAATGAAGACATTCCTTGCAAACATGACCAAAGTAAATCAATAGCAAAGACCTCATGTCAAGTTCAGATCAGGTAATAGTCAGTGAATTGCCAAGAGTAGGAGACAGCAAAATGAAAACAAGAATTGGAGATTGAATAGCCAAAAAGATTTACATAACAAATTTTTTGTGGAACATATGACAGATCTACAGGTTTAAGTTGTGTCCTTGTTTAAGTCGAGATATCAAAATGGCAGCCAAGGTGAACATAATGCACATTTACATTAAAAAAAAATAGAACAGCGAGTGTAGAATTTTCATGTTACTCATTCTGCTCTTTACTCAAATACCTGTTCCCAGCATCACTCGTCGATATATTCTTATCAACATTATCACTGCTAGCAGCTTCCCCCTCCCAAACAACCTCAGTCACTGAACACAAATCAAATGTTGTAAACTCATAAGCCAATTTGATGTTTTCAGGTATGTCAAAGCTCAATGAAAATTGCCAATGATTAATATCAAAAGAAAAAAAAATCAGAAATATAAAATTAGCAGAGTAATGCTCATTAAAGGCTCAAGGGTATGGCAGAGTGCCAAGATAACTTTGAGCTCAAGTGCAGAGCACCAAGTGAGGCACGCACCTTAGTGAATAAAGGAAAAATACATAATTCACATATATGCATGGAAGTGTGTGCATGCATATGTAATGCGCTATATCCTAACATGATAATGGGGGTCCAACATTAATGATATGAGCCTTGGATATGATCTACAACTTTTAAAATGCTAAGAGACCAAAAATCATGTGATACGGAGACCTTTAGCCCATGCATCAAGTGGATAAAAATAGACAATATAAATAACAATGCATAGGCTAAGGGCTTCCAATTCACATCATTTTTGTCCCTAAGCATTTTAAAGGTAGAAGATCACATCCAACAGCTTAGGTCATTAATGCTGTACCCGTATTGTGCAGTCAAGATTGATCGGATCTAACTTTAAATCTGGTCAATTGGATTCTAGTCCATTTCTACATCATGCATTTGTGTGTGTTTGCCTGCATTAGTGCCTGTGTATCTATACATGCTATATGTATATGTGTGCGTGTGTGCATGTGTGTTTCTGAATATTTACACATGGGTATGCATGTAGTTTGTGCATGTGTATGTGATGTGTGCATGTGCATGTATTACGAAAATAAACACAACACACAAATATAGTGAAGACATCAACAAGAGAATAACAAAAATCCACCATGTTATGTGATGAACATATCAGCAAATGCAGAACGCAAGAATAACCTGGTTTAGCATAAAATATTCAATATTTGGCTGTCAAAGCAAAATCACTGTTCCTCTTCAGCTTATGTTTAAGGACTAAGCCTTCACTAAATTTCAGACTTTCTGAAACCTGAGTATCATATGGATGTTACTTTACAATGCCTAATCAAATAAGTTATCCAAAAGTTCTTCACATTCAAGTCCTCATAGAAGTTATCCTCATCAGGGCCTTCCTAACAAATTTCTTGTTAATTCTTATTATGTTCAATCATCAGAGTTGAAAAAATTATTAACAATTTCCATAATTGCAACCATGCCAAGCAAGAATTAATTGATTTATCACCTAACTGGAATAAATTTGTTCTGAACAAGATACATTAAAGAGCAAAATATAGTACAAATGTACAATACCTTCTCTCCCTCGTTCATCAATTCGTGTCTTTAGTACTTTTTTTCTTTTGGGTGAAGTCGTAGTAGTAGTGGTTGACTGGTTTTTATCTGTGATCCTTTCTGGGGCATGGTCAAGAGTCTTCTGTTGCAAGGGGATTCCTGTAATCATGTTCTTGCTTTCACTTCTTATGTCCACCTCTGAGGATGATCCAGAATTTATCACTTTGACATTTTCTTGACCATCCCTCGAGATGTCTCTTTTCTGCTCTTCAATATGCAAATTCTTTTTCTGTCCATTAGGAAGATCTGGAGATGCAAGACTTACCACATTTTCCTCGTCATCATCTGAAAAATCTATAACAACCCTTCTCTTTCTGTTGTTCGCACCATTTGACTCCCTCTTGCAGTTTATATTATTCATATCATCATCACTGCTTGCAGCATCTGCTGCTTCACGTGCACAAATTTGAGCATCTGCAGTAACTGAATAGCATTTTAAGAAAAACCAGAGTGAAATTTGATTAGCATGCCCATGTTAAGTAATTCTTTTTATATACATGTGGAGCACAATATAAGCCACCATGTTGCATAAAGGAGAAGGAAGTTAAACAGACACAATGCAAGAAAGAAAAAGAATATATCATGCATGTACCAGCAGTGTCTGGAACATCATTAGTTATTTCTATAGCAGCACCGGTGTACTTTGATTTTGCTGAAGCACGGCCCCACAAATTAGCTAGTGATCCAGAACTTCCAGATAAGGCTTTCTCACCTTGACCTTTTGTTTTGTTAATGTGAACAGCAATGCCAGATTCTTTAACAACAGAAGGCTTACTGCCCTTATCAATAACTTCTGGAGCAATCTTATCACTTTTCTCACTCATGACTGTGGTAGACTGCATTCCATTCTTTGTGCTCAACTTTCCTTCTTGTCCTTTTAGAGGACATTGAATAGGCTGTTCCTTCACAATGCTATTGAATTTTGATTTCACAGGTGCTCCCATACCGTTGATGGGCTGGGCTGGAGAAGCACCAAGTTTCCCGTCAAGAGTACGCCTGACAAAGGAAGTTGAAATACTACAAAACCTGGAGGAGATATAATAATCAGATAAGTATTCATCATACAAATGTATGCTAAAATACAAAGTTTGTATAAACTTTTCTAAATTGAAAAGTACATATACCACAAGAATATGGTGATAAAAGCAAGTATAACAAATTCCATATAATAAACTTTTCAGCAAGAGAGGGAAATATTGTCCTGCCTGTTATCCCTCAAGCAATTTTCTTCAGTTGCTGGCTGATTAAAGAACTCCTCTGCCTGTACAAATTCAGCATTCCAAAGCAGTGCAAGATCCTCTGGGATGCAAGCTTGGACACTATAAACCTGAACTGAACAATTATCTTTAAATTCTTCTTTCAATTCTGCACCAAAATAAAATAACACCCCCTCAAAATGATTCTATTGTAAGAGAACACTACAAAGAAAGTGCATAACAGCACAAAAAAAAAAAAAAAAAAAAAAAAAAAACACTGCTAACTCACAGCATGAAATTTCATGCAAAATGTTAATTTCTAATGATGCAATGTATAAGAAGAAATTAAATGCCCCTTATTGGTCACATACTTCACACAAAATCAGTTTTGCTACTCTTAAAAGGAGAATTCAGACATTATACTGGTGGGGGAAAAAACCATTCATCATAAACAACAGTGATTAAAGCAGCAACCCTGCATAAATATGATATGCATACCTAACCTGAAAAGGAGTATGTTCAATATCCTCATTTTTTCCATGTTTGCACAGAATAAAAACAGATAAAGTCCAAGCATGACCACAGAAAGTTTATAGTCACTAAGTTCAAGAACCCTCAAAGCAAGAGGGCTTTGACATTATCTTCACAATCACCATGTAACATCGCTAGGCAATGGGCTAAATGGGGTACCAGCAGACACCCAGCAACCATGCACAAAGATAGTAACATGCTCTGGAAGCTCAAAAGAATAATATATGGGATGACAGAAAAATAGTAAGTCAAAAAAAATGAAATCTTTCTCACAAGTCACGCCACCATAATACCTGCAAGTTTAAGGCCTGAAGCAAGTTTTACATGATATGACTGAGGATTGCCTTTTAACCATCCAGATAATTGGTATATCACTTCCAACTCATGTCCATGCTTGTCAACAAACTCCTGAAGCAACCTAAACACAAACATGAAAATATTAGGAACATTTGCATGCTGTGTTAAGATTGAAAACATCCAAAAATTGTACCTTTTGGCATGATTTGAAGATACTGAGAAGTTGCGACTAAGCCACTTGTACGAAACCTGAGAAGTTATAGTGGATCAAAATTTACAGTATCATCATCAGCTATCAAAATATCCACATGACCAATTCTACCAATGAAAAGTGGAAGAAGCTAGTTGACCAGAGTAAATAAACACAGAAAAAGAAATGGACAAAAAGAGGACAAAACAACATTAATGAACTATTAGAACCTAAATCAATGAATAATTAATCAAGAATGCAAAAATTTACAATCTCAAATGCATGTCAAGCATTATTTATTTGACTTGGAAGAATGCAAATGTTGGTTGTATCCTAGATTTTCACAAAAAAAGAAAAGAAAAGAAAAAAAAATGTCCTACTCTCTTTTTTTTGGGAGGAGCAGGGGAAACCCACCTGATTTATTAAAAAGAACAGTAAGTCACAATAAAAAGCAAAAAAAGAAAAGAGAAAATGCCAGTGAAGATTCATGGTGAGGTTTTGTGGTGTCATGAAATTTCATCTAACAACAATCAAAATCGAAATATTGCAAAAGAACACTTTCCCTGATCCATAATATGGCTTTATTTAAGCACCATCACACTAGGTCCCTGATACAGACCACTGAATGCAAAGAAACAGGTGAAAGAACATGATCAGAATGTGGAGAAAAGGGAAGGGAGACTATTGAAAGCAAGAAGTAGAAAGGGATTGCTTGAAGAAAGAAAGCAGGGAATAATATTGAAATCATACGAAGATGTAGAACTCACTCTGTATACATGATAGCACAGGAAGCTATCCCAAAAATCTTAATTTAAATAAGCAACTCTGCAACTTAGAATTAAGTTAATTCTCTTTTTGTAAAGCTTTATAATTTTTTAAAGAAAAATTAAAGGAAAAGAAAGGCACCCTACTCCAGCCAACAGTTATTTCCAATTAATCAATCATGGCACAAAATTGATCTTAACCCGAAAGTATACTTAGAGTTAAGTTTAAACCTATGAACTCCAACCCTAACTGAAATAATATCCGCAAAAACCAAAAGTAACCCTGAAAACATGTGCCCCTAAACCACTTCCTAGGCCACCCATCTAATCAAACATTAATTATTTTAAAAACAATATTTCTTCTTTCACGTAATGTACCTTGAGTTGCACCGAAGCTGTTGTTTTCTTCTTTTGGACCAACCATGCACCACTCCTACATCATATCTTGTAATTGAATTCCATCCTCAAGATTTTTTTCATATTGTTTTATGGCAAGGTTCACTGTCTTGGTACTGGATCCTATATTGATACCATTCTATTACTGTATCAGTAAGTAGTACAGTACAGTACACTGGTGTTGACACGGATGGTATGGCTCACCAATACAGGGTGGTGCAGAAAACACTGGTTTTTGGTAAACAACATCATGATCTCTTATGCAGGTAAGCTCCCAAAATGCCTTCTCTTTGTTGAGTTAGTTCTGCAAGAAACTATAATGATAGGAGAGTCAATATCAAACAGCAGAAGAAATAATTCATTCTCTAAAGGCTTCATATCAAATATGACACACTCCTTTTCCATGACCAGAGTTGTCTAAGCACTCCTTTTAATTGAATGTGACCATAGCCTTCCAAAAAAATGTTTGTCACAACCATGGTAAAATATTAAAGCAATCTTAACTTTGAGGCAACCTCTTTCAGAATTTCCCTGGAAAACATTTTAAAGTAACCACAGGCCATATCTAGCTTCGTTGACCATTTTTTTTAGAAAACCACTCGTTTAATCAAAGATCGTATCATCATGCATGCACTGTTCAAGGAAAGAAAATCATAATCCATGATCCCTGAAATCTATCTACTTAGCAAGCAATGGTTTCAAAAACCACCAGAATGGGACGGTAGGACCAATACCATACCATTCTAGCATGAACTGGCACCAGTACAAGTGCCAGGATGCTAAAACAGCCTTACCGATATGTACATCTGTATCGGTATATCAGCAGTACCACACCAACCATACTGATCGCTACCAATAGTTTTTCAGTTTTTTGAAAATCGTCAGTTTCAGTACTTACCATCGGTACTGCTACTGCATAAAAATACTGTGCCATTCCAATGAAAAAAACACTATAGAGTTCCATATTGGTTTTAAAAACCTTGTACCGAAAATAATTTATATGATTAATGGATTTCTTTTCTCCAGGCACAAACATATCCATTGTCTTTGTGTTCAACATCCAGCTTCCGATTTTTTATGAGCATGTGCTTGTTAATGGCCATTCACATGGCATGCAAGCAATCCCCTAGCTAAAAAGCTTTAAAGTTTTATGTTTCTTTGGCACGATTCATAATCTTGCCTTCGCTTTATCTATGACACGAAAAGCCAAGAGATTCCCCATTTGATATGAGAGGTTTCTAGCTATGAGTGTCTTGACAGGCTTTTATTTTGCAATACATAAAACATCACTTCAGATGCTCCGCTACCAGTTCTTCGCATTATTTCAAGTCCCTCCTTAGCTTGTAAAGTGATTGCTCTTCCTTGGTAATCTCTTCTTGGTGTAAGAAAGCTCTGATTCAATTCATTGCACGTACATCATATATACGAATCACAGTGACCAATCCTCCTTTTCATCTCATTGCATTGCTGATTTCACAAAACAATGAACGGGAAAAACCGACTTCATCGTTGTCGGTGAATCTTAAGGATCTGTTTGACATTATTTATTTTGTACTTTCGATTCTATACAAATTAGGGAAATACCCGGTGGAGACTGATGTCAAAGATAATGCACAAAATTTCGGCTATCCCTTGATTTTATTTTCGCTCTTTTCTAGAAGAAATAAATCTTTGCCAGGAAAAACTCTAAATATTTAACAAACTTTTCACAAAAACAAAAGGGCTTCATCATACATGTTGTTCAACCCAGTACATTTTTCTTCTAGGATTTTTGAAAACAAAAGCAGAAAGCAAGATCCATATCAAAAGAGCCTTGGATTTTCATTCTAACTAAGTATTAAAAACCCTAGACTCGGTACCAATCCAGTCCTGGATCAATAAAAAGACGAGGAACCCAAAAAGAGAGGATAGAAGAAAGGGATTGGAATAAACTGAATAACCAGGAATAGCAGGAACAGATATGTATAGATTTTAACAATGAATTATTATGACAGAGTATGCCGAGTATGATTTATACTTACCACTTGGAGTTTATCGCATACAAGAACTTGGATCTGAGGGAGGATATCTAGGGCTCCGCCTTCCGACATGGATTCAGGCAAGAAATTCCGGATCTCAGCCCTAGATGCCGGTGATCAGAGATGAGACGCGGGCTCGAGGGAGGAAAGAGAAGGTTCGCGCCGAGAGGGAGGAGATAGAATGTTCACGCCCCGTGGGCTCCGTTTCCCGCCCTTTCTACGCTGCAGTCCCGGTTGCGGAGGGTTTTCAAGGGAGTGGGGAGTCTCGCACGCGCGAGCGACGTAAGGACGGAAGAGAACCGACCGCGGGGGACATCCAAAATTCATATCCTAAAAAAATTATTTTCCTCGTATCCATTTCATACCATCCCAATTATGTATAAAAAAAAATTACATTTAGTTCGGATCAAATCGGGTATACGAATTCTAAAAATTTAATTTATTTAAAATTTAAATAAATCAAACTGAGATATATCTATTTCATATCTAATTTATTTAAATATTTTATAAATATAATATATATATATATATATATATATATATATATATATATATATATATATATATATATATATATATATATATATATATATATATGAATGATTCGGATTTGAATCAGAATATACTATTATCCATATTTGATTCGAATTTGAGTCAAATTTTTTATATAACTCATATTCATTTATAAATTAGATGGATCGAATTTTATCCGTTTCATTAAAATTTAATTAAATTGAATATTCATTGGATTGGTTAAAATAACTGTTTCTAAAAATTAAGAATGATCAAAGTAATTATTCGAGAAGGATGCGAAGGAGCCAAGCCGTTCGATTGGCGTCCTGGTCGTAACGTTTCGACGGAGAAATTATAGGCCTCCTTCATCAAGCGCTTCTCTTGACGCACCCCCACATGAACGAACGCTTGTGATTGGCGGGGTGCACCACCACTTCGTGCACGTGCTGTAAGATGTAATTATTCGCTTCGACGGTTCACGTCACGATTCGAGTCGGTTGCGTTGGTCTTGGGCTAAGCTTCACGGGAGTGTTGCACGTGGACTGGGCTAAACCAGCCAAGCAAATAAAACCAGAATTCAGGATTGGAGTGTTTAATATAATAGATACTTTTATAAAGAAGCTGCTGATTTGAAATGTCAAAAAACATAGCAATGTAACTAAAAACTAAATAAAAATAGACAAAATGGTAACACAATAAAAATAATGAATAAAAATGCATGGAAAAGAGAACAAAAAGGGATCAAAAAAGAAATATTTTAAATTATTTACTAATGAAATAATATAAAGTATATAAATAAAAAAAATAAAATAAAATTAAAAATAAAATAAAATTTTAAATAAGTTAATAAAATTTGAATCATAAAGAAAAATCTCTACCAAGTAAAATATAATGAAAAAATATTTTAAAAAATTAAAAGTGAGAAATGCATGACTACATAATAAAATACAATATATTGCGATTTGCAAAAGAGGGATTGAGATTTAAATAAAGTTATTTATGGGCCAGATGGTTCTTTCGTCCGTTCAAAACAAAAATTTATTGGAGAGGCTGAAGCTTTGTAAATCCTTTTAGATAAGAACGGCCAAGTCAAGCTTAGTAAATGGATCAAGCACAAGCTTTCATAACAATGTCCTGCCAAAATTATTTTTTTCATTTTCTTATATTATTTATTTATGCTTGATGCATTTGTGGACTTAATTAATAATTATTCATGATGTGTGAATTTTATAGGATAATAGACATACTGCAATATATAAGCAATATTTAATTCTTTGTATTTTATTATTTTTATTATTTTAAATATTTTTTGTATATTTGAAAAAATTAAGAAAATGTTATGAAATCTAAGGTCTTACTTGAAGTCCAAAGCCCAAAAGGGCCGTGCTTCGGCTTTGAAGGTAGGCTCGAAGTTTGGGCCGGACCACCCTTAGTCCAAATAAATATGGTTGACCTTTGGACAAAGACTAGCCTATGAGCAAACTTAATTGGAGGATAGGAAAATGAGAGAGGGGGAGGATGAGGAAAAAGTGTTTCCAGGAAAGAAAAATGAGAATAAAGGATCGAGAGGGAGGATAGGAAAGAGATAGGGGCTAAGGAAGAGAAAGGAGTGTTTGCAATGAAGGAAGAATGAGAAGAGAGCGGGAAGGTGATGGAGGTTGGACCATTAAAGGGAAGGGAGCGACTAGAGATGAGGGGGAGGGTATCATGTACTTAATTGAATTGTTTATTTGAGGTAAACTAATCTTCTTACGATTCTCTTAGATTAATCATCCCAATTTAAGAACATTTGGTAATCTAGATGGGATCATTATAATGATCTGGGATAACCAATGATCCAAATCCTGGAGTGATCTGATCCTTGAAGATCTCAAATTACTACGTTTGGTTAGTCATGGTATATTAATTAAAGATTTTCGAGTATATATGAGTAATTTATTTGGTATATTATATAAATAGAAAATCACAGAGTATATAATATTAAAAATATCTCTGATAAAACTATTTAATAAACTAAAATGAAAGAATCCAAAATTATCTTATTTCTTATTTCTTCCTTTCTATAAAAAAAATCCAAATATCAACTAGAAAAAATAACAAAAAAATTTAAGATTAGATCTTTCCATACCTTGTGTGAAAAAAATCTTTGACCGAAAAAAAGACATTTCCTTCTCTCCACTTTCTTAATTTCTTCAAATGCCTAGCTTTCTCTTATTCAATGATCTCTCCTCTTTCTAATCGAGAAAGAGGATGATGCTAAGAAGAGATTTTTTATCTTTTATGGATACGACTCTCCAACTAACCATCCTCTTATATGTAAAAAAATATCATGACATAGAAAATTGTAATAACAAAAAAAATTGATAGTTCTCTTACATGGAATCTATGATTGTTAGGATATTTTGGTTAAGGTATTTTAATTTAAGATCACCGCAATACGGTGATATTGGATATCCATCCTTGAAAATATTCTGACTATATTAGATGGTAATTTAAAACAGAGATGATCCAATATCACTATCACATAGGATTACTATGATATAACCAAATAAAATGATTCCATCATTTTTACACGAATCATCCTTGATCTTGGAGTCATCACTTATCATACCCCAAATCCTATACTCGAGTCGAACACGTGACTACATATTTTCCTAGTGTAACTCTATAATATATGCAAAGCATGATAATCTGAACCAAAACCTTCGATATTGAAAGATGAACAATTAAAGAATGCCATATAATATTTCTTACTAGAAATTAAGGATATCCAAAATATATGATTCAGAAATATCCAGTCTCAGATACAAAACTATTCCTAATTTTTTAGCAAAAGTTTCTACTCGATCCCATTTAGCTAAGTATTCAGTGGCTCTGAAAAAGAAATATAATAACAATATAAGCTAACAGCTCAGTAAGGATTATTTATGCACATATATAAGCATAACACGTGAAATCAATTCTTATAGGATTATAAATATTGAGAAATCATTAGTTTATATCTCAATAATCAATATTCAAGTAATAATATAATTATCTTAACAATGATACCAACAGGATTATCAAGTTGTAATAATAAATGATTCAACTTTATACCATATCCCATCAAACATCAACACCGATATGCTTATCGTACATATCTAGAAAATCAACTTTCTTCAAGTAAAACTTTATTTTAAATACTATTTCATCTCCTTAAAATAATTATTAAGCTATCATTATCATTATTAATATTACTCTATCACTTTCTTTATTAACATTATTATTAAAACATTTATATTATAGATCGATTTGACACTTTTAGCATTTGGACTGATCATGGTCACATTCTCACTCATGACTAGCCACTTATATATATATATATATATATATATATATATATATATATACCGCATTCTTGCTTGTGGTTGGGCCATTCTTGATATATATACCACGTTTCCCACATACAGTTAGGCCATCCTCAAAATATATATATATATATATATATGCCATGTTTCCGTCCATGTCTAGGCCATACTCAATGTCACGACTAGTTCATATAACCAAATTTTAATTTATTATAAATATTTTTTCTTTATTTCATCTTTATTAATATTTTATGAATTACTTGTTTTGTACTATTTTTATGTAATTGGACATCATTAAGAATCACATAAAATCAAAACTTGTAATTTATATAATTATATAATATACATAATTTTTAGCATATAACATCAAACATTCTTACTCATGTAGGTGATTGTGATTAGAAATCTTTATCTTTAATAGTAGCAAAATTTATCCAATATGCCAACTCAACTCACCGCATACCTAGAATGTCCAAACAACTTCAAATCAACATTCGTACTATGAAATTTAGAATTATCCCCTTTTTGTTTATATAATTATAAACTAACTTCCTAAATTTTTAAAATCTAACTTATCAACTCCATCCCTATTATAATAATCAATAATGAGCTTAACTAATGGGTTAAATTTATCTTAATTAATATACCAGGGAGAGACTTTGCATTGGTCCTCTCCAAACTCAAGTTGCTACCTACCTTCAAGTAATTAAACTAAAATTAATGTTTGATTAAAATTGATCATAGACTTAAAGGGACTATTTGGCTCAATCTAAGAGATGGAGAGAGAAATAGCAGCAAAAAACCATGATTTGCCCATAAGAGGAAGAAAGAGGGCAAGTAGAAGGCTCTACTTGCAGTCAAGGAGTAGAGGAAAGATGCTTTTCTTCTTTTAGTCAAACAAAGGATGGTCATGCCATCCCTTATTGAACAACAACCCAAAAGGAAGGGGATTTAATCTCTCTTTGAAATAGAAATCAACAAAAAAAAATAAAAATAATGGGATTTCTATCTAAGTTGAGGAGGAAGAGAAGATGGCAGTGGCCCGTCCATAAGGGAAGGTAAGAAGAAAAGAAGAAGAGCAGAAAAAAAGAGAAACAAAATATGATGTTGTGAAATAGAACATGGAAGATGGAGAGTATTTGTGGAGAGAGAGAGAGAGAGAGAAAAAAAAAAGAGGAAGAGAAACCATGCATGCCGAAGAGAGAGGAGGAAGAATGTAGGGTAAAGGGAGGTGACGAAGAGAGATGGGACAAGGACTTTTACCGCATGGAACAAAGGATATAAATTCTTTATTCCGATCTTTATCTGGTAACAGCTTTAAAGGTGAGTTAGACAAATGGGCCAATCAATTACATCACCCCATACCAAATGCCTCCTAAATAACTTCCAATATATCATAATTTCTCCTTCCATTCATTGTTATACATATTGACATGCATGGTATACAAAAAAATAACTATCCTTTACCAACCACATGTAAAAATCAATAAAATACTTATATACAACTAGCAGCACTATTCCCATATTGCTATAATTATTTTATTTAAAAAAACTAAATTAAATTATGTACATGATAGAAGCTATGTGAGAGATAAAAGGAATAGGAGTTTGTTGGATGAGACCATGGAGAGAGAGAGAGAGATATGGGAGATGGAGAAAAGAAAGAGATATAAAAGTAAGGGGAGTTGAGATGTGCAAGAGAGAACCCAATTTATCTAGATTTTTTTTTTTGTTGACTTATTTTCTTTTATTTTGGTTAGATAAAGTTCAATTTGTTTGGCATTTTAGCTATTTTTAAACTAGTCCAATCTAATGGAAAAAGGAAAGTAAGCATGTATATGTAATAGAAATGCATAAATAAATAGAGCCATTTTTAACTTGTTAATCATGTTAATTTCATAGAAATTTGCAAAGAAAATAATCAATGATGTTTTGATCACCATACTTGTTTAACAAAGTCAAAAAAATAACTCTCTCTTTTAATAATAGAGTATGCATAGGCTAGACTAACAACTGAAAGGTAATATACTTAACACATTTACTATCTTGGATCAATTAGATTTAAGGGATAATTATGATTCTTGTATTTTGATATAAAGAAAATTTTGCAATTAGATTACAAAAGCGTGCCAATATAGGACATTCGAGTTCAATGTAACTAGCAATTATCAAGCTTCAACCCACCATCAAATTAAAAAAAAAAAAAAAAGAAAAAAAACATGTGAATTATCAACTATTGTATTGAAATCAAAGAACATTTCATTGGTTGCTTGTTGGAGCAAGCACGACTTTATTACCTAGCTCGTGCTTTTATTTGGATATCCCGGAAGAATAGAGATGCAAATATTATAAATAACCCTCAAACCTATTACCTCCTCTCACATTCAAATTAGGCTTCTTTTTTTTTTTTTAATGGTGCTCCAAAGCATATGTATGTATTTTTTTTTAAAAAAAAGAAAGTATTGACCATTGGACTGAAAAACAACAATCCAGATTTCATTATGGAATAATCTTGTAGCCGGTCATGTTTCTTTACTTTAGGGACTTTTGTAATCATTTTTTCCCATATGATCATGGTCTTCTTCTCCTATCTCCAAAGGGACATGAATGTTATCTTCTGATGACACTTGTTGGCAGTTAATTATTACGGTGACGGTGACTATGATGATGCCATTGATCAACAAAATGATTACCAGATTGATCTTCTCTGGCACGATACTTCATTCCTCCATCTTTTCCTTTAAGAAGCATTGAATGTCTACTACATTTCATTGAAGGAGTACTTTGTTCAGGTTCTTGCAGGTCACCTGTCCAACCAATTTTTTTCTCAATTTCTTGGTTCAATAGTAAGACTTGATCTATATTGATTGATCAGGGAAGAGGTTATCGGAGAATGAAAAAATCTTTCATACTTTTCCTCTATTATTATTCGGTTTTATTAAACATCGTTAAGTATGTTATATGGATTGTAATACAATTTGTTAAAGCTTGTTTAATTTGAATAAGAACAAAACAACAACAACAAAAAAAATAAAAAAAAATAGAGACATCAGCCACCTGATATCACGAACAATTTGACGTTGCATGTTTTGCACACATATGCATGCATTGTTACATTTTTTGTATCAGACTTTTTTCTTATTATGATAATTCACTCTAGATCAATGGACACCTTGCCGCCCTTAATTATTGTCTTTTTGATTAGAGGCAGTCACATATTAAAGTTTCATGAAACCACTGTAACATAGATTACCATTTCTGTATTATGTTTATATTTACCTATGTTTTCTTGTCAATATATTTCTTGGATGATCTGCAATTTATGTATAGTCTATATTTAACACCTTTTTATCAGAATTATAGCAATGGTTGTTGGGCATTACAGTTTATATTGACAACTTTCCAAATTATAGTTTATATTGACAGCATTATATCAATATATTTCAGTTTATATTCCGGCAATGGTTGTAAGTACATATTTCGATCAGTTTATATATCATTATATTTCAGTTTATATTGACAGCAATATAAACTGACAGTTTATACTTTAGTTTATATTTTAGCAATATATCAGAATTACAGTTTATATTTCAGTTTATATTGATAGCAATTGTTGTTGGAGAATTATAGTTTATATATACAGCTTTCCAAATTACAATTTATATTGGCAGCTTTCTAAATTACAGTTTGTATCACCAGCTGGGAGCTATTTATCAATATGAGTCAGTCACCACGTGCGGTGCACAAAATCCTAGTTGGGCTGCACCATTTTTTTCATTGGCACTTGTAAATCTAAGTTAGCATGATGGGATGTACATTAAATATTAGAAAAATAGTGTTTGTTATTAATGTGACAGAGAATCATGTATTTTTTGAAAGTTTTGGATGTACCAAAATATCATTTTCCTCCTTTAAATATTTTTTCCTCTTGGATACTACAGAGAGCCAAAAACTGTGTGGTGGAAAATTTGAGCTGGAACAAGAAGATGACGACGAAGACGAAGACGAAGAAGGCGTTGGGAGTCTAATGTCATGCCTCGTCACCTCACGCGATCCCTCCCCACGGTCAATAATCACTTGGAAAGTTGGAATCCTCCACCTTCCTCCCATTCTCTCTCACCTCGTCATCATTCTCCTCGTCTCTCTTTAGCGCAAAGTTCGCATCCCTGTTTCTCTTTATCCCCACCAACTACATAGAGAGAGAAAAAAATGATAAATATATGCCAAAACAGAATAATGACATCCTAGTTTAAAAATTACGACATCCTAGTTAAAAAATTATGACATCCATATAAAAAACATGAAACTAAAGATATTAACCCCTCCTACCATGAATATTTATTACTTGTAGTTTGAATTATAACGCCCAGGATGTCATTACATGCCATGGATGGTAAAAAAATATAAATATATGCTAAAATAAGATTATGATACCCTAGTTAAAAAACTATGACATATTTCAAAATGTTATTTTCTCCTGATCTTTTTATCACAATCTAACAATCTTATTCAAGTAAATGCACGGTTAAAAAGTTCTATGACGGAGGACAAAAGTCTTCATTTTCTGTTTTATACCGAGTTATTCATGTTTCATAGTTTTGATACTAAAATTTTCTCAGAAGCATTTTATTACAATGTGGGTGTTATATATCAGCAATGCATACTTAAACACTTCTATTATGCAGGATCAAAATATTCGGTTTATGATTTTGTACATGATGTCATAGCTTTTAAACTAGAATATCGTAATTCTGTTTCAACATATATTTGTGATCCTTTAACATCTGTAGCATGTTATGACATCTTAAGAGTCATAACTCTATCCACAAATGATAGGTTTGCCTAGTAGGAGGGGATAATATATTTAGTTTCATATTTTATGATTAGATGTCATAATATTTTAACTAGGATATCGTAAGTTCAGATATCATATTTCAAAATGTTATTTTCTCCTGGTCTTTTTATCATAATTTAACAATCTTATTCAAGTCAATGCATGGTTGAAAAATCCTATGACGAAGGAAAAAGTCTTTATTTTTTGTTTTTTACCGAGTTGTTAATCTTTCAAAATTTTTGATACTGAAGTTTTCTCAAAAGCATTTTATTATAATGTTGGTGTCATATATCAGCAATACATACTTAAATACTTTTGTTACGCAGGATCAAAACATCAAGTTTATGATTTTATACAGAGATGTCGTAGTTTTTTAACTAGGATATCATAGCTTTTAAACTGGGGTATCATAATGTTGTTTCAGCATATATTTGTGATCTTTTAGCATCCGTAGTATGTTATGACATCCTAAGAGTCATAACTCAGTCCACAAGTGATAGATTTTCCTGGTATGAGGGGTTAATATATTTAGTTTCATGTTTTATGATCGAGTGTCATAATCATTTAACTAGGATGTCATAAATTCAAATATCATATTTCAAAATGTTATTTTCTCCTGATCTTTTTATCACAATCTAACAATCTTATTCAAGCCAATGCACGGTTGAAAAGTCCTATGATGGAGAACAAAAGCTTTCATTTTATGTTTTGTACCGAGTTGTTCATGTTTTGAAATTTTTGATACTGAAGTTTTCTCAAAAGCATTTTATTACAATGTGGATATCATATATCAGCAATACATACTTAAACACTTCTGTTATTCAGGATCAAAATATCCAATTTATGATTTTGTACATGGATGTCACAGTTTTTTAACTAGGATGTCATAGCTTTTAAACTGGAATATCATAATACCGTTTCAACATATATTTATGATCCTTTAGCATCCGTAGTATGTTATGACATCCTAGAAGTCATAACTCAATCTACAAGTGATAGATTTTCCTGGTATGAGAGGTTAATATATTTAGTTTCATGTTTTATGATCAGGTGTCATAATCTTTTAACTAGGATGTCGTAAGTTCAAATATTATATTTCAAAATATTATTTTCTCCAAATCTTTTTATCACAGTCTAATAATCTTATTCAAGCCAATGCCTATAAGAGAAAGTGCCCTGTCAGGGTATCAGGCCTCATGGCATGCCACTCGCACTCATCACGGTGAGAACGCGTACCTCACAGTACTTTGCCTGCATGGCAAAAGCTTTCTCCGAGGATTTTGGATTTGGTCCCCCTCCTTCTAAGGGAGGTAGGGACAAACCTGCACTCCATCCACAGGAGCTGCACCAAGAGAATGTCAGACCAAGGCTCTAAGCCTCGCCCGATGAAAGAGGCTTCTATAAGAAGCCTAAAGGTGCCTCCAAGCGAGAGGGGAGGTAAGAAAAACAAGTACTGATAGGAGCATACAAGGAGGAGCCATCCAAAGGGCAAGAGGACCATCTGAAGACTCCCCCGCAAATTCTCACTGCTCAAACTTCTACTCTTTCTTTCCAACATCCTCTGAACACGGAGACCATTCCAAAATCCGCTAAGAAGGAAATCTGTTTCCCTTGATTGTCCATATACTTGATCGTCATAGTGCCCCCGCTGGAATCCCAAGCCTGGGTCTTTCCTCTTTTTTGCAAGACCAGCCGATGTCGGAGGTCTCCAGATAGAAGGTTCGCACATCTATACCACGTCGGAGCTGTAGGCCACGACGATCTAAGCGGCAATAAATTGGCACACCAGGTAGGGGGAAGCCAGTTTAAACCAAGCCCCTGCTAGAAGAACTTTGCTGGAAGCCCACAGCAACATGGTGGTGACGTGCATGTGGGAAGTCTCTGTCAGCCACGTGGGAGACCCTCCCCACCACGATGATTTGCACAGTCTAGAGAGGAAACTCCCTGCTCCGCCATCGCCACCCCCGGTGGATCCACAGCTCACCATACTCGCTCAGCATGTCCAGACCCTGGCTGCGGTGGTATGATAGTTGTACCATCTGCACTGGTCCCTGGCCACCCAGCAGGAACCAGGGACCCCCATGGCTCAAGCCGTTGGATTCCGTACCAGCTTGCGTCCAAGGAAGGCCATCTCATCCTCGTGCTACGTCTTATCCCCGGGGGAGTCTTCGCACCCCAGGGAATAGGCAATGGAGTGGTTCGGCTGGCCGGGAGAGTCAGTCCCCAGTCTCGGACCACGGTGCCTCATGGCATCGCAAGCACCACCATGGCAAGGCCCCTCGGCATGATCTCCTCCTCCTCTCATCTTCCCCTCCTTCGATAGCATCGACAGAAGGTTCAACTGACGAGGCTATCAGGAGCCAAGCTAAGAGGTGTCTGGAGGAACAAGAGCATAAGTTGGCTAAGTTGTCTCGCCAGTTTGCCAATCTATAGGGCTCCTCATGCAAGCTTGCGGGCTATGATGCCCGTCCACCCTTCTCCCATAAAATCCAAGAAGAATCGATCCCCAGCCAGTTCCGTATGCCTCAGGTCGATTCCTACGATGGGACGACCGACCTCCTAGATCACCTTGAGAGCTACAAGGCTCTTATGAGAGTCCAGGGGACCATTGACATCCTTCTCTACATCGCCTTCCCAGTTATCCTCCGGAAGGCAGCTTGAGTCTAGTATACCTGCCTCAAGCCCAAGAGTATCGACTCCTTTGAACAGTTGGAAAAGAAGTTCATGGCACACTTCAACACATGCCAGAAGGTGCCACGCGAAGCTAACAGCCTCTTCTCTATCTGTCAGTAGGACCAGGAGTCCTTATGGGACTACATGTCCCGCTTTAATGTTACCACCCTGGAGATCTACAATCAAGACGAGTCCGTCGCCATACTGGCACTGAAAAGGAGGCTCAGGATCTCCCACTTCACCTACTCCCTGGACAAGAAGCCCCTGAAGACCTACTATAAGCTCCTCCTTTGTGCCCACAAATACATCCGCATGGAGGAAATGGACCATACCAGGAGGGAGCTAGAGGGAAGGGCCCTAAAGAAACCACCCCAAGGGGAGCCCTCCGGGACACACGACCCTAAGGCAACCCTGAACCTCCAGCCAGGCTCGAAGTCAAAGGAAGCTTCAGTCCAAGGAGAGAGGTACACCCCTCTCCTCGTCCCAAGGTTCAAGATCCTTATGAAGATCGAGGGTGAGGCTTCCTACACCATCCTCCTCCACCGAGGCCATCAGGTGGTCGTGATAAGTCGAAGTACTACCAATTCTTCCGTGACCATGGCCACGACACCAAGGAATGCCACCACCTTAAAAAAAAAATTGAAGATCTCATCAGAAGGGGCTATCTCAGGAAGTTTGTGGGAGGCAAGGTCCCATCCGAACCCCAAGTGATCGTAGCTCTTCCTCCTATCGACAACCAACCCATCGAGAGATCGATGGGAATGATCTCCTGGGAGGTAGAGCATGGCTTGAAAAGGGCCAGGATAAGGGGAGGGACCGAAAATGTACTCCCCTTCATAGGAAAAGGAAGAACCGAGATGGAGAATGTAAATAATGATGTCATTGTCATTGAGATAACGATAGCGAAGCATCCTGTTAGATGGATTATGATCGATAGTAGAAGCTTAATTGACATCCTTTTTTTGATACTTTCTCTAAGATGAATTTGTCTCCTACCTTGTTAAAGCCAGTGCACACCCCTCTAGTTGGCTTCATTGAATATTCAGTTGGAGTGGAGGAAGAAATTACCCTTCCAGTCACCGCTAGGATGCCTCCTCGGCAAAGCACAGTCATGATGACTTTCATGGTTGTCAAGCTCCCTTCAACCTACAATGGATCCTTAGCCATCCAGGGCTCAACCGACTCGATGCAGTCATATCTACCAAGTAGCTGCTAGTCCTGTTTCTTACTCCCTATGGAGTTGGAGAGATGAAGGGAACTCTACAACTGGTTCAACACTGCCTACAAGCCGTCCCTGGAGCTAGGAGCATTAAGGAGGATCCGGCCACCAACCAGCTAGACCAAAGAATGTAGGAGGCCAAGGGTAGCCTCATCGAGCCCATGCTGTCATTTCCCCTTGGGATGGATCCTTCGAAGATGGTGCAAGTGGGAGCCCACCTACCTGAGGATGAAAGGGCTTGCATCCTTGACTTTCTTCGGGCGAATGCTAATATTTTTGCTTGGACTGTGGTCGACATGCCTAGGATTCCACCCAACATCATCACCCATAAGTTGAACGTCGATCCAAAATACTACCCAGTCTGGTAGAAGAAGAGGAGCTTCACCTTGGAGAGATGGAAGGCAATCAATGAAGAAGTAGAAAAGCTCCTCACTGCAGGTTTCATCTGAGAAGTCCAGTACCCTAGCTAGCTGGCGAATGTGGTCATGGTCAAAAAGGCCAATGAAAAGTAGAAAATCTTGTGGACTACATTAACCTCAATCGGGCATGCTCGAAGGATAGCTTTTCCCTTTCCAAGATTGACCAGTTGGTTTATGTCACCTCAGGCTATCACTTGCTCAGCTTCATGGATGCATTCTCCAAATACAACCAGATTCGGATGCATCCAGAGGATGAGGAGCACATGATCTTCATAACAGATCGAGGAACTTACTGTTACAAGATGATGCCATTCGATCTGAAGAATGCTGGGACTATGTACCAGTGCTTAGTCAACAAGGTCTTTAAAGACCAGATCAGCTAAAACATGCAAGTCTACGTGAATGATATGCTCGTCATGAGCGGCCAAGTGTTGGACCACGTCACAAACCTTGTAGAGGCCTTCCAAAATCTTTGTCTCTACTAAATGAAGCCGAACCCGGCCAAGTGTGCATTCGGCATCACTGCTAGAAAGTTCTTGGACTTTATGGTCATCCAAAGAGAGATCGAGGCCAACCTCGAGAAGGTCTAAGCGATTGTCAACATGGAGCACCCCACTTCCAAGAAGCAGGTCTAGCACCTGACCGGCCGGATCACGCCTTTGAGCTAATTTATCTCACACTCTGCTGAGCACTGCCTGTCCTTTTTCAAGGTGCTACGCAAGATGCACAACTTCATTTAGATTGAGGAGTGTTGAGAAGCCTTTGAAAAGCTAAAGAGATTCCTTGCATCTCCACCACTGCCCTCTAGGCCAGAGCTCGGGAAGGAACTCCTCTTATATATGGTAGTTTCTCCAGGGATTGTCAGCTTAGTGCTCGTTCATATAGACGAAGACAAAGTTCAGAGATCACTGTACTATGCTAGCAAGCTGCTCCGAGAGGTAGAAATCAGGTACACCCACTCTGAAAAAATTATTTTTGTATTCATAATGTCTATACAGCATCTCGGGCCATACTTCCAAGCCCATCTAATTGCGATCCTCTCTGACCAACCTCTGAGGGCCATACTTAGCTGTCCGGACATGTTCAGACATCTAGCCAAGTGGACGGTGAAGCTTAGTGAGTTCGATATTACCTACCATCTGAGGCCATCTTAGAAGGCTCAGGTGCTGGCCGACTTTCTGGTGGAATGAGACTAGATGAGCGAAGAGCCAGAAGAGGCCTTCCCTGAACACTTATGGAACCCCGACCGAAGAGACGGCCTGGATCCTCCATGTGGATGGTGCATCCAACGCAGGAGGAAGTGGGGCCGGCCTCATCCTCACCAACTTTGATGGGGTCATGGCAGAATGCACACTACACTTTCTTTTCAAAGCTATAAATAACCAGGCTAAGTACGAGGTTTTCCTCATGGGATTAAAAGTATCCCGTCAGCTGGGTGTGACAAGCCTGAGGGTCTTCACTGACTCGTATCTAGTTACGGGTTAAGTCTTGGGAGAATTTGAAGCCGGAGATCCTCATATGGCAAGGTACCTGGAATGGGTATGTTTAAGCACATCGAGCTTCCAGCATTTCAGCATCTTCCACATCCCTCGTGGAGAAAACACATGCATTGATGCTCTCTCAAGACTCACAACCTTGCCAGACTCATCACTGGGGCACATTTACATCAAATATCTGGAGACCCTCAGCTATGAGATCCCAAGCAAGGTCCAGCAAATCGTCCTTGAGGCTAGTTGGATGGACCGCTACATCAGGTACATCACCGATGGAACCCTGCCCAAGGATTGCGTAGAGGCCGGCCTCCCTAAGAAGAAGGCCGTGTGCTTCATGCTGATGGATGGCAACTCTACCGGAGGTCCCACTCCTATCCCCTGCTAAAGTGCCTGAGACCCTCAGAAGTTGCCTACATACTCCAGGAGATATACGAGGGCATCTGTGGGAATCATGTGGAGGGCAGGATGCTGGCATGCAAAGCCTTCCAGTAAGGGTACTACTAGGAGACCATGCAGGAAGATGCGGCTGACTTCGTGAGGAAGTGCGATCGTTGTCAATGGCACGCTCACATACAATGTCAGCCGGCTTCACCCTCTCCCAACTTTCTACTCTATGGCCATTTATCCAGTGGGGGATGGACATCCAGAGTCTCTTTTTCTCATATCTAGTCAACAGAAGTACCTAATTATGGCCATCGACTACTTCACCAAGTGGGTCGAGGTCGAGCCACTGGTGCGGATTACTAAGGCCAAGGCTAGATTCTTCCTCTGAAAGTCAGTTATTTGTTATTTCGGTCTTTCCCATTCGATCATCACAAACAATAGACGACAGTTTGATAATCAAGCATTTAAGAAGTTCTGCGTAAAGGAAAAACATAGCCAGTAGAAAGAAAGTATTTTAAAATAATTTTAAAATGAACAGCAGAAGACTTGGTAGATCGATGAAAATAATCTACTAATCTGCCAGCAACAGGACCTAGTAAGATAATGCAACATGCAATATATATCAAGAGCAAGAAAAATAATCAAAGATATAAAAGTACCTTACTGTTATACCTTTGAAAATGCTGTGGAAAAAGGTAAAGCACTCGAGCCATACATGTGTCTGGCCTCTACAGGTAATCCACACCAGGGCTCAACACTGATCAACTCCCTTGGAGTGCTAGCTCCTTGGGATCCTTTGGGCCGATCTTCTTCTTCTCGGAAGATAAGGAGGAGAGGTGGAACCCTTCCCAACTTTCTCTCTTCCCAAGACTTAGCTTGAATGCTAGGTATTCTAATACCCAATCCTAAGTCCTCACAAAATCCCTTTTCTCTTCTGGTTCTTCAACCTCCCAGCAGCCCCTAAAACAACCTTTATTTATAGAGGCAGCCATGAGAGGGAGAAAGAGGAAGGAGGAGTGATTGGAGGAGAAGGTCAAGGGCATACTGATTTGGCTCTAACCATATTAAAAAGGAATGACAATCATTCCATGAAAGTTTGGAGCCAAAATAGCTTGAATTTGAAATTCAAACCAGGTTAAAACCTTCTCAAAAAGCTTCCCAGAAATTCCATTCAGGATTTTCTGGTCGAGCAAAGATGAGTCGACCGAGTAGGGGTCGAGTCGGCTCGTCCAGAACACAGAACGAGTCGGCTCGAGCAGGGGTCGAGTCGGCTCATTCAGAAAAGACTTCCAAAAATACTTCTTGTCACAGCCAAGTGTCGACCCCTCAAGTGTCGACACATGGTCAATCATATTAACCGCCAGTGACACCAAATGATTCTTGATCATCGATCAGCCTTAAGATCAGATAGAGATCCCTATGGTGTGTGACCCCATAGATTCGAACACTAAGCCGGTAGCACTGGAACACTTCCAGTACTAGTCAAAGTTCTCATCTAGCAATGATACCCGACATCCGGATAGGTCGAAGATTATAGAGCAACTTTCAAGAACCTCTAGCATATGATTATCGCATAATTCATCCCTTTGACCTCATAATACTCGGGATGACCTAGGGTTCGATTGCCAACCCTAATTTGGTTCATCCAAATCGTGTCTCAACCTTACAAGTTCTGTGATTCCTCACAAGAACTACCCTGGCCAAGGTTTTGCTAAATTGAGACACAACGAGTCATTCACTCCAAACTATTTGGAGGGGTCAATTCGATCTTGATCCACCACCGCTCAACTACTTGACTGTACTTAGAAACCTTTCATCACTAAATTAGAAATCCAGATAGTTTGACACCAAAGTACAGTGAGTTGCTTGCAAGCTACCATGGTGACCTTAGGTCTGAGGGATACATATATCTATATCCTTTCACTAGCAACCCTTTGGCAGAAGGGAGCTCCATAGATGGTCACGTTCAGTGAAATATTATACATTTTGCTTGTATGTTACATCAGTGTCACCACACTCCTTGGTCAAGAGGACAACCAACCAATGTGAGATACAACAACCTATACTTGATACATCATCGTCCTATAACAATGTATCCTTTGGTTGTGAACCAGTTTAAGAACTGCTTGATATATCCTCTCTATATTAAACATAATGTAGTTCTAAGGACTCCATCACACAAGAATTCTTTTCAGAAAAATGCACATGTGATGAACATCCAAAAGAATAACTTTTATTCATTAAAAATTTATATATAATTATAAAATTAGCACAACCGTCTATAGCCTAGACGATTGGCTTTGGGACACAATTCCTAACAACTCCCACTTGAACTAAAGCCAATTTGTACAGAATCTTATTCCCATTTTCATTTACAAGTGTCAAACTCTTGAACTTCGATGGCTTTAGTGAAGGGGTCAGCCAGGTTTTTCTTTCCATCGATCTTTTGAAGGACAATGTCATCTCGTTCTACGATCTCTCATATAAGGTGATAGCATCGCAGAATGTGCTTTGTGCGATGATAAGACTTCGGCTCTTTAGCTTGAACAATGGCTCCAGTGCTGTCACAATACACCGAAACAGGACCATCCAGGGAAGGTGCCACTCCCAGCTCGCCAAGGAACTTTCACAACCACACAGCTTCCTTTGCTGCATCTGATGCTGCCATGTATTCTACTTTGTATACTGAGTCCGCTACAGTAGACTGTTTGGAACTTTTTCAGTAGATCGCTCCTTCATTTAGGATAAAAATAAATCTTGTCACACTCTTGCTGTCATCCTGATCTGACTGGAAACTGGAATCAGTATACCCCACAAGTTTCAAGTCAGGTTTTCCATAAATCAACCATTGGTCCTTAGTATTTTGTAAATACTTAAGGATGATTTTTACCACCTTTCAATGAGCTTCACCTGGGTCAGACTGGTATCTGCTCACTACGCCTAGTAAGTATACCACGTCTGGTCTAGTACATGTTATGGCGTACATGATAGATCCCACTATCAAGGTTATGGGATTCTATTCATATACCCTCTTTCCTCTAGAGTTGTCGCACAATCTTTTTTAGAGAGAGCAATTCCAGAGCCTATCGGGAGATAGCCTTTCTTGAAATTTTCTATACCGAATCGCTTCAACACAGTGCCGATGTATGTAGACTAGGACAGTCCCAGAAGCCTCTTAGATTTATCTCTATAGATTTTTATATCCAGTATGTAAGAGACTTCATCCAAGTCCTTCATAGAGAACTGAGATGACAACCAGACCTTTATTCCTTGTAGTACTGGGATGTTATTCCCGATTAAGAGAATGTCATCCACATACAACACAAGAAACATAATCACAGAACCATTAGCCCACTTATAAATGCAAGGTTCTTCTCTGTTCCTAACGAAGGCATACGATTTGATATACTTATCAAATCGCATGTTCAAACTCCGTGATGCTTGTTTCAGTCCATAGATGGACTTTTGAAGCTTGCACACCTTTGACTCGTCTGTTGATGCGAACCCTTCAGGTTATATCATATACACCTCCTCTTCCAGCTTACCATTCAGGAAGGCTATTCGGACATCCATTTGCCAGATTTCATAATCAAAGTGTGCCGCTAAAGCAAGCATGATCCGAATGGACTTGAGCATTGCCATAGGAGAGAATGTCTCATCATAGTCAATACCATAACATTGACGATATCTTTTGGCAACCAGACGGGCTTTATAGGTCTCCACCTACCCGTCTGCATCCCTTTTCCTCTTGAAAATCCATTTACACCTAATGGATTTTATCCCTTCAGGCAGATTAACCAATGTCCATACATTGTTGATTTCTATGGATTCCATTTCAGATTTCATGGCTCCCAGACATATTTCAGAGTCGGACCTCTGCATTGCATCCATATAGATGATCGGATCCTCATTGTTCTCATCGAGTTCAATGAGATCATTATCCTGGACCAAGAAAATCGTAGTATCTATCCAATCGACTCGGTACCATACTGGATCTCCTAAATGGTTCTTGCGAGGGCTTGGGGTGTGATCTAATCACAGCCGATTCTATGTTATCCCTTAAGTGTGCCAGTTCTTCTATTTATTGAACTTTAGTAAGTTCAATCTTAGCGGATACAGTTCCTTCACCAAGAAACTCCTTTTCAAAAAAGATAGCCCTAAGACCGATGAACAACTTTTGTTCCTCAGCCAAGTAGAAGTAATACCCTTTAAACTCTTTTGGATACCTAACAAATAGGCACTGATAAGACCTAGGTCCAAGTTTATCCATTTTCAAACATTTTACATAAGCCAGGCAACCCCAGACCCGAAGGTATGAGAGTGTCGGCTTACATCCAGTCTATATCTCATATAGGATTTTGCTAACGGACTTACTCGGAGCTCTATTCAAAAGGTAACAGGTTGATTCCAGAGCATATCCCTAAAAGGATAGTCATAGAAAAGCAAAGTCCATCATGGACTGAACCATGTCTAACAGGGTTCGATTCCTCCTTTCAAACACTCCATTTAACTGAGGTGTCCCTGGAGGTGTCCACTGAGAGAGAATCCCATTCTCCTCAAGATATGTCAGAAACTCACCGGAAAGGTATTCACCGCCTCGATCTGATCAAAGGGTTTTGATACATCTTCCAGCTTGTTTTTCTACTTCACTACGATATCATTTGAACATTTCAAACGATTTAGATTTATGTCTCATAAAGAAGACATAACCATACCTCGAAAGGTCATTTGTAAACGTAATGAAATAATCGTACCCACCTCTAGCACTAACATTCATGGGTCTACATATATCAGTATGTATCAGACTTAGAATCTCTTTGGCTCGTTCACCTTTTCTAGTAAAAGGTGACTTTGTCATCTTTCCAAGAAGACAGGACTCACAAGTTGGAAGTGAACAACTTTTACTAAAGTCGAGGAGACCCTTGCACTTCAACCTGTTTATCATGTTCTTGTTAATATGACCTAGCCTACAATGCCATAGGTACACATCATTGACATCATCTATCATAGGATATTTGCTAGACGTGTACATTACACTAACAGGTCGTGATAGTACATAAATGCCATTATTCATATGTCCATTCATCATCACAGAACCATTCCAAATGATTTTGCAAATGTCATTCTTTATTGATAGTTCATAACCATACATGGCCAATTGACCTACAGAAATGACATTCAAGATAAAAGATGAACAATAATGACACTCATTCAAAATGATGGTACAAGATTCGAAAACAAGTTTAAGGACTTCCAATGCCAGGACGGGAACTTGGCTCCCATTTTTCACGTTCAAGAATCTCTCGCCGTCCTCGAATCTCCTACTAACTTGAAGTCCCTGCAAAGAATTGCAAATGTGAATTGGACTTCCTATATCCAATACCCAATTAGTAGTATCACAGATAGAGAAACTACAAGGTATTATCATATAAATACCTTGTCCAGTACCTTCTGGCTGCTTCCTCTTCTTGGACCTACTCGGGTCAAGGGATGCAATGTAAAGAGGATAGTTTCTCTTCCAATGTCCCCGCTTCTTGCAGAAGAAGCACTCTGCTTGGCTCTTATCAGCCTTCTCCTTCTTGGCCTGATAGGGTCCAAAAGCATTCTGAACTTGTTTTCCTTTACTTTTTTTTTTCTCTTTCTTAAAGGAATGACGCCCTGCTGAAGCTCCTCCCACTAGATTCACCATCCTTTTGTTCAAATGGTGGTCTTTCTCATAAGTCTGCAGCAACCCCAACAGCCTCCCGTGGTAGTTAACTGTAGGCTTATTCTTTCTCAGTGTCATATTATATTGATGAATTTGATGAGTTTGCTGTTAGGTGTAGTGTAACCGAGTCCTTAGACCAAACCCTATCCAGGTTTAGAATTGGATTGCGTGAGGACATTAAAAGGGAACTATACATGAGGGAGGTCCATGATTTGGAACAAGCTTATCAAATAGCTAGACATTATGAACAATTCCAAAGATGACCTACCTATCAGAAATCTGAACCTATTAGGAACAATACCCAATTTCCAAGATCAAACCCAAACCAGGTATACCAGGGTAGACCAAATCCTAACCCCAACCCAGGTCGATTTAACTCCAACCCAGTTAGGACAAACCCTAACCCAGTCCAACCCGACCTTAAACCAACTCGATTCAATCCTAACCCAAATTGTCCCAACCCTAACCCATCTCGATCTAACTCGAGTCCGAGTCCATCTAGTTCAAGTAATTCTACACCTACTAGGATCAACAAGGGTAAGGCACCCATGTCTTAGAAAGCCCCAAGCCCCAGCCCCAGCCCCAATGCCTGCTTTAGGTGTAATAAGGTAGGTAACTATGCTAGACAGTGTCCCACCTGGTCATTACACATAGGGGAGCTTGAAGAACAAGAGACTGAACCCAATGTTGATGACCTAAAAGAAGAAGTTTATGAGGCTGAACCGGACTTGATAGAGGAATATGAAGGAGATGAGGAGGAATTTGATCAAGTAGGGGTAGTTGATGTAATTTAACCCAAACCCAACCCGAGGAAGATTGGCGTAGGACTAGCATCCTACAGACTTTTGTTAAGTTTGGGAATAAAGTATGTAAGATTATAATTTTCCAAGATCAAACCCAAACCAGGTATACCAGGGTAGACCAAATCCTAACCCCAACCCAGGTCGATTTAACTCCAACCCAGTTAGGACAAACCCTAACCCAGTCCAACCCGACCTTAAACCAACTCGATTCAATCCTAACCCAAATTGTCCCAACCCTAACCCATCTCGATCTAACTCGAGTCCGAGTCCATCTAGTTCAAGTAATTCTACACCTACTAGGATCAACAAGGGTAAGGCACCCATGTCTTAGAAAGCCCCAAGCCCCAGCCCCAGCCCCAATGCCTGCTTTAGGTGTAATAAGGTAGGTAACTATGCTAGACAGTGTCCCACCTGGTCATTACACATAGGGGAGCTTGAAGAACAAGAGACTGAACCCAATGTTGATGACCTAAAAGAAGAAGTTTATGAGGCTGAACCGGACTTGATAGAGGAATATGAAGGAGATGAGGAGGAATTTGATCAAGTAGGGGTAGTTGATGTAATTTAACCCAAACCCAACCCGAGGAAGATTGGCGTAGGACTAGCATCCTACAGACTTTTGTTAAGTTTGGGAATAAAGTATGTAAGATTATAATTGATAGTGGTAGTTGTGTCAATGCCATTGCTACTGAGACAGTTAAATCTTTAGGCCTGACCCGAGTTCCACATCCCGACCCCTATAAAGTATCATGGGTAGATTCCACCTCTATGCCAATCAAGTCTAGGTGCCAAATCTTAATTAAATTGTAATCATATGAAGAAGAGATTTGGTATGATGTCCTTCCCATGAAGGTTAGTAGTGTCATTCTAGGTCGACCATGGCTATATGATCATGATGCTGTCCTATCTGGTCAAACCAATATCTGTACCTTTCATTATCATGGGAAGAAGTTTGTGATTTATCCCACTCAGCCTAGGAATCCAAGAAATTCTAGTAGCCTTAGAGCAAAACCAAGAGTAAATCTAATTAAGGCTAAAGAATTAGATGTAGACCCTTCTGAACCCACTAAGGAATTCATGATAATTGATCCTGAACCCACTTTAATAATTAAAAAAGTAATTAAGCTAGGATCAAACTTTATGGGTGAAACTAATAATTTTCGAGAGTTGTTCATAGAGGAAGCCCAGGATCAAATCCCTGAAGAACAACCAAAAGAAATAGTTGTATCTGAATGTGAGTCCACAGACTCAATCTATATGCCTGCACCTACACTAGCCTCTGCACAGCATATGCATCATGAAATTAGTCAAGAGCTGAACATAATTAATGAACTAAATAACAACTTGGCTAATTTCCAAAAGAAAGATGAAGAATTTTCTGCAGAGGAATATGTGACTATCAAAGAATTTTCTGCTCGTGAAGCTGGTCCATCCAAAATAATGAATAGTAGTGGACCCAATGCCTATGTGCCTGAGATATCACTTGATTTAGGTATTAGCTCTACCTTCATCTTCTCAGACTTTGTAAAGTCAAGGGAGCTAGTAGTGATACCCAGCGAGCCCCTTGAGCCACTCCCGTTCTTTGAGAAAGAACCCACCCCAGAGCGACCACATATAATTTGGCCTTATGGTGAGGTAAAGATTGAAAGAGCTCTAGATGATCAAGCTATCGGTACCCAGGATAGAGACTGTCAGTGGTATTTAGTCTGGTGGCAAGGTCAGCCATAATCTGAGGACTTATGGAACGCTGGTGCGGATCTGCAGTGCCTCAACCCAGACCCTCCTTGAGCCAAATTGACCTATACTTGATGGGGTCGAGTTCCTCCTGCCCTGAGAGAATTGGTGGGGACACTAGGATCAGACATAGATCCTTGGATCCCATATGGTTTACTTAGTCATGTGTTAAAGTTTTGAAAATTTGTAATTAATTAAGATTGAGTCCTGTAATAAGTTGAGGTTAGTTGATTTGTCTCAACTCTCAACCTAGTCATTATTTTGAGTCCTGTATATCAATTATAAGTCCAATATGAGCTCAATTTTTTGTACAAGAGAAGAGGATACCATATTTTGGAGTTCCACCAGGCCACATCCAGGAGTCAGAAGCCACTACATCGGTCCATTGGATTTTGTGTGACAACCCAGGATCCAAGATGCTTCCAGAAATCCTAATTCCTTCCAGATGCCCTCCAGATGCCCAGATTCCCTTCCATATGCCAGAGCATATTCTCAGAACAGGGCACCCATGATTCTAGAGGTCCACCTGCATCCAAGCCTAAAGAAATCAAGCCCAGGTGCCAAGCCCAAGCCCTTAAGAAGCAAGATTCCAGGGAATATTCCTGCTACCAGGCTAACAGGCCACCCCAGCTTCCAGAGGCCCAAACCCATGCACCCAAGCCCCTTTGGGCCGGCTCCTAGCTGCTCCTAAATGCCCAACACGCCCCCTAGGTGTCCTTGAAGTGTTGACCAAGTCCAAGAGGTGTCCTTGAGTGGAATAGTCAAAGCATGAAGGAAAAAGAAGAAGACTAGGTCAATTCCTAACCTAATGGGGATTTGTTTTTCTAACCTAGCTAGGAAAGGACTTGTATTCCAATTTGGAAGATGACTTGTAACCCAAGTGTAACCATGGTTAGTGAGGGCATGGGAACTCTATAAATACCCCACCCCTCCCCCTCTTGTAATCAACTTTTATTCATGATATCAAAAATCCTGGTGAATTTATTTTGAGCTTGTGAGCTTGTGTTACTTTATTTTTTTGGTTCTTTGGTTTGTGTTTGTATTTCCTTGCTGCCCTAACATCCTTTCACACCCTAACTCACTGCCATCCAAGCCTTCACACGTCCAAGAAGGAGTGCCCTAGGCCACCAAGCAAGGAGATTTTTATCAAGCTTCAAGCCGCCCCGCTTCTAAACCCTAACCTGATTCCTTCTAAACCTAATCCCCTTTCTTTTTCTTATTTGTTATTTTGATTGACCCTTGATGTTTTGCAGGATCCCCGAGGTGTTTCACCTTCCCAGAGGAGGCTTTCCTTGCATCCGGAACCATCCAAATCAGCCATTTAATCAAGGGAACCGAACTTCATCATCCAGACTCCAATCAGAGTGCTGTGTAATCTCTTCATCGGACGTTCTTCAAATCATTGATTGGTAACATCCTTCCCTTCTTTTAATTTCTGATTTGATGAAGATAAGCTATCATAATCCGGGAGTTTTTCAATTCTCGGGTCCTGGAATTTATTATTTTGCATGAGTTTGCTTGCGATACGATGATTCTATGCATTGCTCTTTTTCTTGCTAGTTCTTACTTTTATTTGAAATTTAGCTTACAAACTAAATTATAAAAATCACAAAAAAATTATTTTACTGTTTTTCTTGCATGTTTAGCAATCTTAGAGTTATCCCGCATCACACTTCTACATTTTTGGCTAAAATTCATATTGGATCTTTTATCTCTATAAGTTTCTTTGATTTTGACTTTTTAACCAAGAAATAGGCTATCATGCAAAGCAATAAAATGAATTGTTATGTGTTTACAAATTATGTAGGAAATGAGTTTCATGCCAGATACAAGTTTAATATAAGATATTGATCTATCAACATATATAAGGTGTTCTCCGAGACGATTGGCCAGTGTGATTGATAATTTAAACAGTATACAAAAGAATGCAATAAAAGAGATGGGATTTGGCAGCATATTACATATTCAAGCAATCAATTTCTATCAAGTAATTTTGGCTTAGTTGTTCAAATAATTTGATCCCATTAAAAGAAGCATTATGATTAATAACGTGGATATCCCAATCCCTGAATGAGATTTGCATTATATTGTAGGGTTGAATGATGAAGGAGAGGAGATATTAAGTCATAAGTACAAACCCATCAAGTGTTAGTGGACAAATATGCTATAGGTGGCATAAGACAAATTACTATAAACCACTTTGTTTCATGTATTAAGAATAGTAATGATGGAGATGAACATTTTAAAAGGTTAATATTTTTATTAATAGAAGTCTTTCTTGCCTCACGCAAAGGCTGATATTCCTATTTCGTACTTAAATATTGTCAAATATGTCAACCATATTCCTACATATAATTCAGCAAAATTCACGTTAGGTTTTTTCATTTCAAATATTATTAAGGTGCAGTCTAGGAAGGCAAAACATCTACAAAGATGCCTTGCATTTTTGCAGGTTTAAACTTAATAAAATATTCAAGTAATCTTATTATTATTTAAAATTTGTTTCACTTAATATTTTTGCTTTAATTGTTCTATATATAGTTTTGGTACCATGAGAATATTTGGGTTTGTCTTTCCGATTATGTTGTTGTTTCTCGTGCATATCTTCTCATGGTTTATTGGATAAAGAAGCATTGTAAACAGAAAAAAGGAGTACAAGATAGAGCATGGACGGGTAATGGAAAGGTGATCATGCAGTTGAGGCTCCCCAAGAGAGTAAAGCCTTTATGGGTAGGAAAGAGATCGGTAAGTATGATGGTGAATGTTATAGATTCTTAAGTAATATCAAAATAAACTTTTAAGGATTTGTACATTTGTTATGTATATCAAGCTGTTAAGATTTTATATAGCAAGATAAGCAAGTAATGTTTGGATCAAATGAGTTACTGCATGATTTTAAGTCCAAAGTGACAATTAAGAAGGGTCCTTCTAGAAATTGTTAGACTATGGAGAAAATATTGGTGCAAGGCTATAGTTAGCTTTCATAGATACTTACAATTATATTTGGGATGTTCTATGATCTTCATTAATATATTGAATGAGGGATACTTATATTCTTCAGGTTGACAGGAAATGATTCTTTTATTTTCGTGGCATTTGTTATTTGTTGAAGACCAACAGCCTCACTTAGAGAGCAAATTTGATCAAGGGGTTTTACTAATGCAATAAATGTTTCATGTATTATAAGATTTTTAGTGTCTCTATTAATGAATACATGTAGTGAAACAACTTTTACATAATGAATAATTAAGATCTACATAGATTCAATTTATTTTTTCATAGGAGATATCAAAAAGGCTAGATGATAAGGTGCAAATTCAACTTATGAATCCTATACCATCTATGAAAGAGGATTTAGAGTTACAACATGTTGTTTCTCTAATATGCCATCAAATTATGTCCATGCCAATAGTGACACCGATTTCACTTAAAAAAGAGAAAGAGAAAAGTATCATTTCACGCAACTCCTGTAACTTAATAGAATTCTTGTGTACTATAATTGATTCATAATAGAAAAATATAGCTACAAGGATGCCCTCTGTTTACAAGTTCAAGCAATTACATATAACATCTTCAGTACCATCACCAAACATGTAATCAACTTTGGATATAATTTCACCATCTTTTGCTACCATGAATGCCATTGTAGGAGGAGCATCTACAATAATATGAATGTCATAATATCTTATTTTGAAAAGTTCTTTTTGCACAAGCTAAAATATGGCAAGGATGTATATATTTACGGTATCTATTTCTAATTCTTTCTATTCTGAGCAACAAAATGAAAATGATTGTGATGCTTTGCAGTCATCATGAAACTCATTTCGATGCAACCTTGATACACAGTTTATAATGATTAATAAAATCTTTTAAGTATATCTTTCGATCAAGATATCTATGAAGACTAGAGTTTAGACTTTTACTTCGTCGTGTACTTGTATATCCAATAAAAACTTCTTGGAGATAAGCTTCAACCCAATATTTCTTAGTTTTGTATAAAGACTTCATATATTTGTGATTACCATTGATTTTATATTTCATAACCAGTTTATTCCATTTAATCTTAAATTGATGTGGACTGCATCTATCAAACATTGGATTTTTAATATCAAATAAAATAATAAGATTTTTTATATGATTAAGCAACTTTCTTAACATGCACCAACTAAATAAGTGATATACAATATTTAGAAATATATTTTTGATCGCTTTATACATTGCATGATCACCATCTGTGATAATAGATTTTAGATAATTTTGATATATTGCTTTTAAAAATATCAATAGCAATCACTTATAACTTTCAATAGTTTCATTAGAAACAATTCTACATCCAAAAATTATGATTTTATGATGATGATTTATTATAATAAAAAGAATGAAAGGCATAGAGTATCGATTAGTACGATAAGTACTATCAAATATGAGCACATTGCCAAAAGTATTATAATCAAGACAAGACTGAGTATCATACGAAAACAAATTAGTTATGTGGCTTTTATAATCTGTTTCATAATAATAAAAAAAATTCTTCAACATCTTTACTATACTCTTTCATATAATTTAGTGCCGCCTCATCATCACCTCAAAGAATCTTCTTTTTAATATCTGGTATTGATAATTATAAAGATTTTTTTATGTGAAATCTATATTTTCATATCCACCTTCTCTATGCTCCATAAAATCCAAAATCTTATTTTTATGAATACTTACAACTGCCAAGCTAGAAAATTCTACTTTTGTAGCATCATCTATTTCACAATGTGATCTAAGAAATGGAACTTCATTTGTTTTAGCCATTTGATGGTTATGTTCTTTATTAAAATAAAAAATGAATCATTTCTTTATATTGGGATTAAGATGAATCGTGGGGCAATTACTTCAAGTAAGAGGCCGTCCAGTTCTTTCTCTTTCTATCCTACTCATGTGCTTTTCATCTCATAACCTTTCCCTTTAGCGAACAAAATATCTTTGGATTATTGTATTGGATTTCGAATCATGTAATACCTTATCTTCTCTAATGCTAAACCCTTGATGCTAGGCATATGTATTGAAAAATTGGTATCTTTGCATCTTTAATGAAAAGATTATTAGAATAATATTATCCTCAAAAGTGGCATGTTGTAGATCAATGAACTCTACATGAGTTACATCTTTGTTAACATCATCAATGGGCATCTTGCTTATCATTGCAAAACTACATCCATAAATTGATATCATAATAACATCTATATTGAATGATAGAAAAGAGATCACAAAAGATGAATAGTTATAAAAATTTAATAAGCAGAAATAATTAATTTTGGCTAAATAAATCTTCTTTTCATTCCAATAATACTTGTAAAGAAACTGTAATAAGCATTTAAAAATTTTTATTTTCTCCATCTAATTTGTTTTCCTAAACAGATTCCAAAGCCCTTATCACTAAAAAAAAGAAAAGAATTTGTTAAAATTTTTGAAGTCCTAAAAAATTTTATTGAAAAAAAAATTAATTTTTTTAAAAAATAAAGAAATGAACATAAGGCTTTGATTTATATAAAACTATAAAAAAAATTACCTGGGCTATAATAGAGAGAGGAGAGGGGCGCCGAGAGGCCACAAGCAAAGGAACGCAATGGTCACACTGATGGGGATGTACGGCCAACCAGACTGGCACGAGCACAGGAATAGGAGAAATTATGTGTCGGTGTTAGCGAGGGGTGAGACTGGAGGGAGAGAAGGGCAAACCCAACTATTTCTCAAACAAAAATAAAAATTTTAAGAAAAGAACTTCCTATTATTGCTTCTCTTCTCTTTGTATTTTCAGAAAATATTTAACTTATTTATAGAAAACATTTTCTTTTTCAATTTTTTCTTATTGTTTGATTGCATTTTCCATTTTTTGCTAATACTTTAATGAGCAACAAAAATCAAAACCCATAGAAGAAAGATTATGGGATGGGAAGCCAATTACCACGTACTATGTGAGCCAATTGGTTTAGAATGGAATCAAGACCCTTGTCATGGCCATTGATCTCGGGGTCTCGTCGAAATTGTAAGGGAGGTGGCTCGGGGGTGACAATATCATACACTTGGGGATCTCCTTGGTGGCAACGACGTCGAGCCCGGGAGGGGTGGTTCGCTAGTTTGAGCTTGGGGTGGATGAGGTCGGTGTCCTTTTGCACCCACTAGACGAGGCCCGGGGAGGGGACTGTGTGCAAGTATCGACTAAGGGATCTCCTAAGGAAGAGGGAGAAGAGATGTGGATAGTGTGTTGGCATTGACAAGGAACTAGGGGCTGAGGGCGAATTACAGGGGGAGGTGTCTCAAGAGGATGACAAGCTCGGACCTTTTGGAGATCTCCTCGATAGCAATGATCCGGCCATTGGAAAGATGATGGCTTCCAAGCATCGACGAGGGAAGGGAAGGCCATAAAGATAACAGGAGATGGGAAGGGAAGAAGCAAATGGGGAAGATGCCAACAAAAAAAAAAAGTGGAGAAGTGTGAGGCCCAGCCCATCCGGCTGTTCGATCCATGAGGATTTGGGCTGAAGTCTGTAACTGGGTTGCCGACTTCAATTCGAATTTCAATTGGCACCGGATTTTGGAACGAATGGTGGAGGTTGCGAAGAAGCCGGTCGACGGCGCGGGGGGATAAAGGCTTCCTCTAGGATCGGGGAGTCCCTTGCATGCCTCAATCGAAACCAGATTTTTCTTCCTCCGATGGATTGCCAGAGATCGACGTCGATCTCGTCGGAAACCCCTCCTGGTGCCCCTGCCCATTTTGAAAGCCATTTTCCTCCGGTGGCTGCCGCGACTCGAAGCTGACCTCGCCAGTAAGTCCTCCATCTCCGATTCCTTTTGAGCATGGGTTGTGTAGAGGCATTCGACGAGGAGGAGGGAGGGGTCTGTCCCGTTTTTCTTTGAGATCTTGGAAAGAGGCCGGACGGTGTTGAGATCGCCACCGGTCCCTCCCTTCCCTTCCGGCGATCCTTCCCGGGCGATCGATCATGAGGATCGTCGTCGTGGGTCGGCTATGTTTTGTGGGATGGGTGGCTCGGTTGAGCCGAGGGGAGCAATAGGAGTTAGGATCGAGGAAGAAGAGAAAGAAAAGGAAGAAGGGAATGGAAGGGAAAAAAAAGGAAAGAAGAGGAAAGAGAAAAAGAAAAGAAAAAAAGAAGAGAGAGAAAGAGGAGAGAGAGGATAAGGAGACAGAGGAGAAAGAAGGAAGACAGAGTCGGGAGAGAGAAGAGAGTTCTGATTGTATTAACTCGATTTTCTGGGATGGGCTATTCGGTGAAAGCAAATTTTGGAGAGAGAAAGGAAAGGGGAGAAAAAGTGAAAGAAAGAACTGGGATTCGAGGATGTTTCGAGAAATTTAGTTTTCTTTTTAGTTCTTATTTAAATATGCATAAAAATTAATAGGATGATTAATAAATAAAAGAATTTATGGTACAGGATCGTTGTTGTCCTTGGAAGATCAGGTCTAGTGCTGGATACACGTTGTTGGTGGATGCTCTTCGGTGAGTTATCTTGACCTCTGATGTTGTATGCTAATATGATATATTTATGAATTAGTAAATATATGTAATATATCTGCATTTGATTGCATTAGATTGCGTGCATCGTGTTGGTATGGGTGCATTGTGTTGGTATGGGTGCATTGTGTTGGTGTGGATGCTTTCTAGTCCGATTATGATCATACAAGGACCTAGTCTCCTTTTGAACCTCCAGCGGGACTATCGCTGGTACATGACCGTTGAGCGGTATGTGACACAAGAGCTAGTTGCCTTATTTTAGCCATGCATGGCAGGCACATACAGAGGATGCATGTTTCTCGTATGATACTCAGTGCTAGTTTTCCTTTTGGGCCTCCAGCGGGGCTATCGCTGGCATATGACTGTTGAGCGGTATGTGACACAGGATCTAGTATCTTTCGGGATGAGCCACGGGTCGATCGTGGCCATAGTCAAAGGGACTAGGAGAGTTAAGTAAATGGTTGGCCATCCATAGTCGTGTTGTGTCTTTGTTGGTTGCATTTAAGTATACATATTTGCATCATGTTGTTGGTTATATTATTATATTGCTGACATTTTGTTCTATGATGTGTTATACTTGTTGTTATTAGTAGCATATTGGTGTATGTATGTTGGAGGTAATGATAACTTATTGAGCCTGTATAGCTCATCTCCTGTTTTCTTATATTTTTGTTGCAGATCTGGAAAATCAAGCGGGCTTTGAGGACCAGTCAGTGAGGAGTAGGGTTTAGGTGTTGATCTCTGAGTTTATATTAAATTTTAGTTGAATTTTATAAAAAATTCTTGGAACCGATAAATAATTAGTGAAATTTGTTTCTTACCATTATTTGGATGTTGAATTGAAGGTTAGGCCTGGCATGATCTCTAGGATGATACCTAGGGTTGTGCGACCGGTCATGTAACCGATCCTAGATTTGGATTCGGGACATGACAGGGTGGTATCAAAGCAAAGGTTTAAGATCAAGTGACCTAGTTAGTGAGAGTGGGATAGAATTAGGATTTTGATTGAATATTCCAAAATAATTATTGATACTAAGAATTTATTTAATTCCCTTTGATAGGTGTGTGTTATAGCTCCAAGAATTTTTGTTAAGTGTAGAAGGCTTGTACAAATAAAATGATTAAATTCTCATAGCTTAATTTTTGGAAGGATATCATCAAGGCTAGATACCGGATATATTGAGGTATATTTTGAGTTATGTCATGGATTTGATTTATTTTGGGAATCTAATTTTGATAAAATTGAAGACTGTGATATAAGTGATTAGAAATTAATATGATGGTTATTAAGGCATGATTGAATGATATTGAAGCTTGGATTATGATCTCTTGAGACTGATATAAGTGATTAGAATGATATTGAAGTTTAAGTTGTAATCGCTATGAACTGTGACATAAAAGATATTTGAACTTAGTATTAAGATTAGTTAGGATATGATGGATTCAAAGTATGAATTTATAATCTTTAGGTATTGTGCATAGAATTGATATATGATTAGCATAATAAGGAATATGATTTTTGTAGAGATTGATCTTGGATGAGTGTAAAAGGCTGAATGATAATACTAGTTGATCATAATAAGTAAACATTATGGATATTGAAGAGCTGGATAAGATTTGTCTTCATCTATAATAAATGGGTTTGATCTAGCTTCAGGAGTAGTGGATTGGAAGTATAATATATTGTGGTATGCTAAATATATATATTCAGTTATTAATCAGATGATATGGATGAAGATCATGATAGCTTGCAAGTTTTGTTAAATTCTGGATTATAAATTTGGGGACTGTTGCAATATGTTTATGATGTAGGAGTTTAATGATATTAAGAGAGAGAATCTTTCGATTATATAATGAAAATGTGTTTGGGATAATGTATAGATTTGCAATTTGCTATTGGCATATTTAATGATATTATGTGGTCATGGCATACATATCTTGGTAAAATCTTTGATGGTTTATGTTAGCAGTTTTGTATTAGATTATTTGATCTTATATATAGGTTGGAGATTTTTGGATCATGGGTTAAATTGATGTGATATGCTTGAGGCCTAGTAGGACAAGAACATTTAATAGTTTTGATCTCGATATTTGAATGTTGGATTCTGTTGTAAAGTGGTATCCTCGTTAGAAAATTTAATGAAATTAGATGATTTGATCAGAGTGTGCAGTGGAAGTGTGGTGGATTAAAGATATTAGGATTAATTTAAAGTGTATTTTGATAGATGAATGGAGGCTTTTATTGGGATTACCAAATTTTGGACAAATGAATCATTTGAGTTTTGGATTGCACATCTTTGAGCTTAGAAGACTTAAATTTCGATGACGAATTTTTTTTTAGGAGGGGAGAATGTGAGGCCCATCCCATTCGACTGTTCGATCCATGAGGATTTAGGCTAAAGTCGGTAACTGGATTGCCGACTTCAGTTCGAATTTCAATTGGCATCGGACTTCGGAATGAACGGCGAAGGCTGTGGAGAAGCCGGTCGACGGTGCGGGGGGGATAAAGACTTCCTCTCGATCGGGGAGTCCCTCGCATGCCTCAACCGAAACCAGATTTTTCTTCCTCCGTGATTGCCAGAGATCGACGTTGATCTCATCGAAAACCCCTCTTGGTGCCCCTGCCCATTTCGAAGGCCATTTTCCTCCAGTGGCCGCCGCTACTTGAAGCTAACCTCACCAGTAAGTCCTCCATCTTCGATTCCTTTCGAGCATGGGTTGTGTAGAGGCATTCGACGGGGAGGAGGAGGGGTCTGTCTCGTTTTTCTTTGATTTTGGGAAGAGGCCGGATGGTGTTGAGATCGCCATCGATCTCTCCTTCCCTTCCGGCGATCCTTCACGGGCAATCGATCATGAGGATCGCCGCCGTGGGTCGGCTTTGTTTTGTGGGATGGGTGGCTCGGTTGAGCCGAGGGGAGCAGTAGGATTTGGGATCGGGGAAGAAGAGAAAGAAAAGGAAGAAGGGAACGGAAGGGGAAAAAAAGGAAAGAAGAGGAAAGAGAAAAAGAAAAGAAAAAAAAGAAGAGAGAGAAAGAGGAGAGAGAGGATAAGGAGACAGAGGAGAAAGAAGGAAGATAGAGTCGGGAGAGAGAAGAGAGTTCTGATTGTGTTGACTCGATTTTCTGGAATGGGCTATTCGGTGAAAGCAAATTTTGGAGAGAGAAAGGAAAGGGGAGAAAAAGTGAAAGAAAGAATTGGATTCGAGGGTGTTTCGAAAAATTTAGTTTTCTTCTTAGTTCTTATTTAAATATGCATAAAATTTAATAGGATGATTAATAAATAAAAGAATTTGTGGTACAGATCGTTGTTGTCCTTAGAAGATCAGGTCTAGTGCTGGATTACATATTGTTGGTGGATGCTCTTTGGTGAGTTATCTTGACCTCTGATGTTGTATGCTAATATGTATATATTTATGAATTAGTAAATATATGTAATATATCTGTATTTGATTGTATTAGATTGCGTGCATCGTATTGGTGTGGGTGCATTGTATTGGTGTGGATGCATTGTGTTGGTGTGGATACTCTCTGGTCCGACTATGATCATATGAGAACCTAATCTCCTTTTGGGCCTCCAACGGGGCTATCGCTGGCACATGACTGTTGAGCGATATGTGACACAGGAGCTAGTTGCCTTATTTTAGCCATGCATGGCAGGCACATGCAGAGGATGCATGTTTCTCGTGTGATACTCAGAGCTAGTTTTCTTTTGGGCCTCCAGCGGGACTATCACTGGCACATGACTGTTGAGCAGTACGTGACACAGGATCTAGTCTCTTTCGGGACGAGCCACGGTCGATCGTGGCCATAGTCAGAGGGACTAGGATAGTTAAATAAATGGTTGGCCATCCATAATCGTGTCGTGTCTGTGTCGGTTGCATTTAAGTATACATATTTGCATCATGTTGGTTATATTATTGTATTGCTGGATATCTTGTTGTATGATGTGTTATGCTTGTTGTTATTAGTGGCATATTGGTGTATGTAGATTGGAGGTAATGATAACTTACTGAGCATGTATAGCTCATCCCTGTTTTCCTATATTTTTGTTGCAGATCCGGAAAATCAAGCGGGCTTTGGGGATCAGTCAATGAGGAGTAGGGTTTATGTGTTGATCTCTGAGTTTTATTAAATTTTAGTTGAATTTTATGAAAAATTCTTGGAATCAATAAATAATTAGTGAAATTCGTTCCTTATCACTATTTGGATGTTGAATTGAAGGTTAGGCCTGGCATGATCTCCAGGGTGATACCTAGGATTGTGCGGCGGTCACGTAGCCGATCCTAGATCTGGATTCGGGGCGTGACAAGAAGGAAGGAGAAGAAAGTGGGGAAGATGCCGATGGAAAAAAAATAAGCTATCAGGAGGAGATGATGCATGTGAGAAGGCTCAAGCAATCGTCTCTAACCGGTTAAGTAACCAGATAGAAAGAGCATTTACTTGATTATTCTTCTAGATCAATGGTTGAAATGATCCATATGTTTTAATAAAATATAATACAAGGGCATAATAGCAAGTCCCTTCAAATTATGTTTCACAAATACATACATCAACATCATGTAAATAAAAGAGATAGATGTTTAATGCTAAGACGGTAGCTCGATTGGTAGAACTTTGTCTCATTACCAACAAGTTGTAGGTTCGACGGGATCTTGTGAATGATTTGATTACATTTAGAAATTAATTCTGAAAAATTAATTATGCAAATATTTATTAAACTAAGCTTGAATAAGAGAATAAAGAAGATGCAAAACAACCATGAAAATTTCTATTCATAAATATATTACCAAAATGAATACCCAAGGATAAGGGTGGTTGAATAGTTTCAATTTTTTTTTCACGGATATAATTAAGCAATTATCCTTATCCACCCTGCGTAGCGTGGACTCGTGCGCTCTTTTTGTTTTTTATTTTATAATTCTATGTTTTATTTTCAAATCTATCTTAGTGTTCATTGTGGAGCATCCACAAAATTCCATACTACTGTTGCCTTAAAATCTGAAAAGAATTGAGAGTAACAAACTCGAAAGTGGTCAAGGATCCATTCATCTTCAAGCCAAACATTTATTTTCACGGTAAACGTAGCTGTGCATGGAAACAAATATTATGAGATGTTTAATGAAAGGGCAATCCAAGTCTTCAAAATATAATAATACCATCAAATAATTTGCAAGTCAACGCATGTCACCAAGTTCCCTCCATCTTGCAATGAAAAATATGCACCGCACTCACCGCGCAATTAATGCATGTACCCACTGCCCAGCGGTCCTCAAACGTTGGAAGGAAGGCCCAAACCAAAAAGCCATGCCACACTTTTGTCAAACAAGACGGCGGAGACGTTTCTACTAAAACTAATCTCTGCATATCTTGTCGTTTTCGAAGATCAAGCAAAGTGGTTGATGAACCCGTGGTTTCATCAGAATCTGGACTAAAGAATTCATCATACACCCACCCCTCCAACGGCTACCCGCGTTGCTAATTCCGCACGATCCAAACACGACGGCTAAAAAATACGTTTTGGCAACCTAAAACTTAGCAACCACAGATAATTAACCAAAAAGGGTTTGCACCTTGCGTAGCCTTTCTCTATTTATACGAGCACCTGAGAGGAAGGGCAATCATAGAAAATTTTGGGTCGGAGAAGGTCATATGGTTACCCCGCGTTCGAACACTCGGCAGATCTCTCTGTTTTCTTCCACTGCCCGCGACGGCGACTCGGAAACTAAAACAACGACGTTACGCCAAGACCCGCTCACCTGATACTTCGCTGATTCCCTTCCCTCCCCTAACTTCCTCCCCTCTCCTCCAAGATCGATGGATCCGACCAGAGATAAAGATCTCACGAGCTGATCGATTTCTTGGATCTTATTGCGATTATTCGAGATCAAGAACCGTCTTGGATCGGTTCTTGAGTCCATTCTTTTCTTGAATTGATTCCACCGGAATCCAATCCAAGAAGGGATGATCTGAGACCAAGAACCGGGGAGGAAGTAGAGATGGGAGAGGGCGACGTGGAGGCGGAGGGAGAAGAAGCTGCGGAGAGGAAGCCTGACGAGGCCCCGGACGAGAAGCCCAATCTCCGATCCATAAGGATCTGTCGTTCTCCAATTGGCGGGACGAGGACGGGATCGAGCGGTTGAGTCGCTCGCCTGAAGGATCTCTTAGGAGCAGCACGGCGGAAGGATCCGAAGATTTTGAGCTGCCGTTGCTTCAAGAAGAGGGAACGCCAAGAGGGACACCGGAGCCGGAGAGGCGGAGATCGAGTTACTTCCGCCAGAGGAGCCAGGGGAATGTGAACGGGAAAAGGTTCGCTTCTTTTGACGTGGAGAACGGCTTGCGAACCAGTGAATCGATGACAAAGCTGGAATTATTGGAACAATCTGCCCAGAGCTCTATTACCGCTGTTATGGTGCTCAAGACGTTGTGTTATATCCTGATTTGGTATACTTTCAGCACTTGTTTGACACTGTGAGTGCCCATTTCTTTCTAGTTGTCTTGGTTCTATCTCTATTACGTTCTTTTGCTTTTATGGATGATTTTCTTTCTTTGTTGATCTAGATATAACAAGAATCTTTTAGGAGATAAATTAGGAAAATTTCCAGCTCCGTTGTTGATGAATACCTTCCACTTCACGTTACAAGCTGTTTTGTCCAAGATTATAATGTACTTCCAGTCTCGTGGTTCTGATGGCAATTTACCAATGACATGGAAGGATTACTTCATCAAAGGTAATGAGTAGTCTTGCTAACGATTTATATCTTTATTGGTCTGGAAAAAACATGGATGCAAGGCATAGTCCTTAGCAATTTGAATTCTATATTTAGATTTCAATAATACCTGATAATATATAATAATGTCTAGATGGTTAACTTGACTTTGACAAAAGTAAAATATTTCACTAAGCATTCACGTGCTTATCAGAACTGCATGCAAGAAATACATGTTTTAGCTTCATTAGCATTCAAGAACACTACGAACCCAACTTCAAGTGCTATGGACAGTTTACTGAAAAATGAAAATGAACAGTAGATAAGGGTCAGGTCTCCTTGTTATAATCCCTTGTCAAAGTCTGGAAAATCCTTGGGAAGAACCATTTCATAAGATTGAGAGTATCTAGCTCGAACGTATAATTTGTTGTTCACTCAATCTTCTTGTATATAATACTATATTCTCTTGGATATCAAAGATGGTTCTAAAGCATAAGTAACTTGAAACTGAAAAAAGATTTTAGAGTATGTTTGGTTCACGATTGGAAGTGGAATCAAAATGGATTAGAATGGGAATCGGAATGGCCATATTTCCTAATATATTCAGTTTGTGACTGGAACTAGAATCAGAATTGGAATGGGATTGCCCCCAACCAAATGGCTAGAATGGGAGTTACTCATTTCCATTTTAAAGCCCAACTCCCCCATTCAAATATGCCCTTAGTAGAGTATGAAAGAATGGAATTGTGGAATCATAATTTTGAACCTTAAGTTTGATGATGGTCCATACAAATGTGAATAATTTAGATTTTGAAATGGAGGATGCTATATTATGCCATAATAGTAGGAGTGAAAACACCTTAAGATGTAACTAAACATGTTTTTGTGGTGAAATTTTCCGTTTAGGGTAGAATTGATAGCAATAGATACCAGAGTCAGACAAGGATGGAGATTGAGCAAAGAAGAAATACTTGAATATAAGGGGGTTCATGGTTGTAGAAATGAATACTGTAAGACGCATTTGAATAAGGAGCATTATGGACTTCAATGTTGTTTTTTTTTTTTCACATTCTTTATTGTGCTTCTGTTCATCTTTCTTCATGTTCTAAGCACTTTAGGATCAGATCTCCAATACCTTAAGAATAGAAAGGTAGCATAAGAAGAAGAACGGGAGGACTTACATTGCCTATGTACCTATGGAGAGTCTTTTTTGCATATATGTATGACAACGCCCTGAAATATGCCCTGCTAATAACATGATGCATAATCTGAGGGTGTGATTACAAACATAAGGATACATAAAGTTGGTCTTTCATACAATACTAGCATGGTTAATCAAATGGGGCATGTTGATGCATTATTATACAATATGAAAAAATAACTTATCAGTTGTTTGTAACTTATATTACTGTTGTTTAGGATGCTCGCATATAAGGAAAAATGGCACATGCATGTTTATACGTTAAATTTCCCTTGGAGTGATCTTAAAGAGAGATATTGCTAAGAAGTATTCATTTAAGTCTTGATGACAACATATAAGTGCCAAATTGTTTGACATAGATAGGTCATGCTTGTTATTTGGGTATTGTAGCATAGATGTTCTTACAGATTGGAAATTCTATTTGTGTGTTTTTTTTTTAACAAGAGAGCCTGGGCACGCTGTACTTATCCATGTCTTGTTAAAACATTTTGTTCATTTTACACATCAATACATTCTTTTCTCATTGGTGTGACAAAGAATATAGATTTAGGGAAGAGGCAGAGGCAAGCTTTGTAAACTTCTACATTTGTTAGGCTTGAAGTGTCATCTTTACATGTGTACCTTAATTCTGTGGGAATGGCTTTGTTATAGTGAATCTTGGGATATGAGATTTATCAGGTGGACCAACTATATGTTTAGCAGTTAGGACATATCGTGTGTTTGATCTTAGAAATGTATTGCTCCACAGGGTCTTCTACTTCTAAAACATATATATATTCTTGTTCTTTTGTTTTGGTTGACAATATTAAGACTGAAGACATACATTTTAGTGTGCCTATGGATATATTCTAGTGAATAGTCATGTGCTGGCATCTGTTTTTTTGATAAAAATGTGAAGGCATCTGTTAATGCTGCTTTCTCATCAAATATTGTTACTCAATGCTTAATAACTTCATTTGATTCATCTTTATGCTATCAAGAGACTAAACTTATACATTTTCATGTAGCTTTAAGCATTGAGGATATTGATATCCATGCATGGAATCTTAAATCATTAATTGCAGCTTGTAACTTTAGTTCAGAGAATCCGAAGAAATATATTATGTCCATTAAATCTGTTTGTCCACTGCTGCTTTTCATGGGTAAATATTTGGTCAGTACCTACATTGTCCAACCATGGAAATGCAACCACAACCATAATTAATAAGGCTTGTACCAAACAACTGCGCTGGAAAACAATCATTCTCTTAAAAGCCACATTATTTGTCATCCTTAATTTTTCATGTTTTTTGTCACATCATTGGTCCATTCTCCATCACCTGACCTTTTGACACAACTCTGAGTGGTTATACTCATAAGCACCTTCTTGGATCTTCAGCGCATGTGCACCATCTTGGCTGGCTTCTTATTAGTTAAATCTGTTTGATGCAGTCATTTCTAACCCAGTTCCTTTTTCTTACCTAGAAAGTCTTTCTCGTGGCATGTGCATCTTGTGTCCATGGACAGTTGTAGAGTAGCGAGAATTTCAACTGGTTGGTGTACCCGAGAATCTTCCTCCTAGTCTGTGTTCCATTGCTTTCTTCTTCCTTTTTTTTGGCTGTGTTAGAAGCATGGAACTTTCAACATACAAGACTTCTAAATGACTTGTTCTTTTGATATTCTTTCTTTCTTCATGTTTTCTTTTGTATTGTTTTTGGATGCTGCTCCTCCCTCACATCTCTAAGTGATATGCTATTTTGCTTACTCGTTGTGCAGGAATTATCTATGTAAAATGTTAAATAAGCCCAGTTTGCTTGCTATAGAAGTTTGGGCAGTGACTGCAAAAAAATAATTACTTTAACAGGATGCCACTTACCATATCTATTAGTTGTGGCATGTGTTGTAAACATAAAGTCCTTTATGTCAATTTTTAATCGGTCAGCTTAAGTTTGATGGTCCAAGGATTTTATGCTGACATATGATTTTTCTAACAATCTCTTCCATTTTGGCCTTGTAGATCTAAGCAAGCACATTTTGTTCAGAACTTTCTAATTCTAATGTTATAGATGGACTTTACCTTTTGCAGTTGTGCCAACAGCTATTGGAACTGCACTGGATATAAACTTGAGCAATGCTTCTCTTGTTTTCATATCTGTTACATTTGCTACGATGGTCTGTTTCTTGCTCATTTACAAAAGAAGTTACTTTTCTGTTTTTTTTTTTTTAAACCTCAGCTTTGTTACCAACAAGGCTTATTTATTTTCAACTTCTTATTGATGTTCTGCCTTTGATCATCTTATACAGTGCAAATCTGCCTCTCCAATTTTCCTTCTTCTGTTTGCTTTTGCATTTCGGTGAGTTTTGGTGTACTTGTTTCATCTTAGTTATAATTAACTTACATTGCTAGATTGAGTAATTGCAATAAAATTCCTTTATTTTCTATTATCATAAGTACATGGCTTTATTAGGTCATCTTGAGACTTTGACACTGATTTTCTTGTGTTCTTGAACACCTAAAGCTTGATCATATGGTAACTATATTTAATTTTTGTAGTTCAACAGTGCCATTCATCCCCTACCATTGTTCAGGGTTTGATCTAATTGGGCAATGGAGTTTACATCTATTTTATTTATCATCGATGATGAATTTGAATAATCCTCTAGATTTTAATTGCTAGGCTAGGCCTCAAGCTGAAATGGTAATAGCTGTTCACTCAGTATGTGGAATGTAGCCTCTGCTATCCACTGCAAGTTAAAGTAAAAATTCTTGCTGGCTAAGTTGGTATCTAAGAATGTAAATATCTTTATCCAAATAAACAACTCATTGTAGTGCTATAATAGGAAATTTGCATGACTGAAATGCATTCTAGAGTCTAGATTAAAGGCATGCCACATGTTAGAACCAAGTGGAAGTGATGTAGTTGTCAACTTGGAATGGCTAAGATAATTGAGGGAAAACTGTAGAAGTGATCAAGAAAATTGTAGAGATTTGTGGTTGATTTTTTGGTACAGACCTGAGTTGTCTTTGACCTCAAATTGGTAAAGGCTTAAGCAAAGGAGTTTGATTGTTGGAGGGTGCATAAGTCCTAGTAAGGAAAAGGACATTGAGAAACTTTTTTGTGATACAAATAGAGAAAGATGTTTGGACTTTAGAAAAACTTTTGTTTGGCATATGTGCAATGATGATAAACAAAGGCAAGGTGTCACCAAATAGGGAAGGATTCCATGCTGTGAGAGACTTTGATATGCTCTACTCCCATACTAACCTTCATTCATTAAAGCTACAGTGGAGCTTGATATTTCAGTATTGGTGGATAGCCTGAAAGTAGAAGTCCCATTCCATTAATGGAGTTCAGTTATACTTAAATAGGAGAAAAACAAGGGAAAAATTTGGACCTAAAAAAAATCTTTGTTAAGTGACAAATCCCTTGAAAATATTTGATTATCAAGGATATGTGGTGAAAAGGATGATACAAACATCATATACTTCATTGAGCTTTACTTGTCAAGATGTCTTAACTAGTGAGCCTTCCATCTACATGGGATGAGGTTATGGACCAGAGTTTGAACTTTGAACTTTTAAAGTTGATATGTCTTGGTTGGAACTTTCCTAAATTGTTTTACGCATGGTACCAAAATTTAACCCAATGCTGGATATGAGATGTCCATGCCATGAGACCTAAGGACAGTTGGTGGGTAGTAAGGAACAACCTTGTTGTTTATAAAATTTTAGCTCATGCAAGCGGAGAGCAACCTAGCTAGATTCCTATAGGGAACCTTCTAGACAAGGAGGAAAGAAACAAGGATTTGTAGAAGAAATTTGATATTCATTTTTGCAAAGCAAACTATAACCCTGATATCAAATGAAGCACAAACCAACTTTCTAAACTAATATAGGAAAAAGAATAAATATGTTCACATTGCTTGAGTTTATTTCCAAATGTATCACTCTTCATTCGCTATAATCTAGAATAGGGCAAATTTAGATACCAAAACACATGCATACATTTTGGAGGTCCATGTGTTTAGAGCGATTATAGTCAAGAGACAACTCTATGAAAAGGTAAAAAATTATGCTACCTATGCACCTATTGTTTGTTGTTTAATGTTTAGTACTTATGTTTGGCTTTAAATTGTATTAGAAAATAAGAATAAGACTTTTTATTGGTTTTTGGATGGAAGTAGGATAACTATAGGAAAGATGAAATGTATATGAATTATATCATGGTGCTTTTCTGCTTATATTCGCCATTGCAGAGTATGTTGCATAAGCTAAACAATAAGCAGGTAAAGTGAATGATGGTACAGTTTGAGCATCATGATATCTCAGTCATTATCATTATTATCATTAACCATCAATGTTTTATGCTTTAGTATTGGATTATTGATAGCAAGGTTTGACGACTTGGAACCTGACTCCGTGCCAGCCGGCCGGCGGTATGAGTTGGTATGCCCCTGTATGAAACCTTACTGGGTCTGAACTGATACAAAAATGAGAGAGAATCTGGGAGGAAAAGAGAGGGAGAACGGGAGGAAGAGGGAGGCCAACAAAGATGCTGGCGGTGGCCACCGGAGGGCCGATGGGCTCTCGAAGGGCTGCCAAGGCCTTTGCAACTCTGCATCCTCCGTGAGCGAGAGAGGGAGGAAAAAATAGAAGGAGGGGAAGGTGGCGGGGAGGCCGCTAGATGGCAAAAACAAAGCCCACGGAGTCGCTGGTTCGAAATAGGGGACCATACTAGTTCTGAGCTGACATAGAAATAAGAAAGTATCGGCAAAAGAGAGAGAGGGAGGAAGGCTAGTGGAGATGCTAATGATGACCACCGGAGGGCCGCCGAGGTCTCCGTGGCTCTGTGTCCTCTACAATAGAGAAAGATTCGAGTGAGATAGAGAGAGAGGGGGGACGGATAGAAATGGAGGGAGCGAAAGGTGGTGGGAAGGTTGCTCCGAGGCTACTGGATAGCAGAAACGAAGACCAGGGAGCAGCGGGTTCAAAACAGGGACAACGTGTGGGCCCTCCATCTCCTTCCCTCCACTCCTCTCTCTCCCTTCCTCTCTTTTCTTCTCCCTCGTTGGTTTATGCTAGCGTTGTGAATTGAATGGCCGAACCGCATCGGTTTATTGCCAGTACAGTTTGGCATGCCCCGAGCCATTCGGTTCAGGCCGGTTCGGCGAACCATGATTGGGAGATAACAATACACTGAAGTTCCAATTTGTTCTCTACTTCTCTTAGCTTAAATTGCATTTAGACTGGCTTTTAAAAGTGAACATTGTTTCTAGACTAGGTTTGATATGGACATGGGTGTCCGATGACAAGTACAAGAGTGCTAAACCTACAAGGACATGTTGGTTTTTCTTATTTACATATGGTGTAAGCTGCACCCCTGACATCCCATGTGCAGGCCTGCCTGTGTGTCACATGGAACCCAGTAACCCATGCAAAGTTAGGTGGGTCTTGTTCATGGCGTGTATAGGTGATAAAAACCAACTGGCCTGTGTACACCTCATGAACAGAGTTGGCTACAAGTGCCACAGGTGTCAGCGTACAAAAACAAATGGTAGTCAATTCACAGATCTCGATCATTGTTTTCCCTTCTCTCTTTTATTCAGGTGTTGTAAATTTTGTCATATCATTGATTTGATTCTTCCAAAATCCTCAATTTTCTTACAAGTGTTGGAGTATGTTCTGGGTTTTTTATGCATGCGAGAACATGTATCTTGAGAAGGAGTATATTCATGCACCAGTTGCTTTTTAGGCATGTGACTGCAATTAAGGGACTGCTTAAGTGGATACTTGTTCTATATAGTTTTGTTTTCATCCACTCTTTGTTTGCAAACTATTCCTTGTAAAGTGGAGTTTTGGTATGACTATATGGAGGCTACTTTCAAACTGCATAGAAGGGCATTTTGTGGAGGTTTAAATGCCACTTCAATATTTGAAAGATCAGCAAATTTTCACTCTTTTTTTACATCCTAGATGGCTTGTTGGCTTCAGCAATGACAGTGAGTCAGTGACAATGTTCACAGGCTGTAGTTAGTAAAAACATCCTTGATCTTAAACAGGTGAATGGCAACAGCTTTTGTTGATCTGCTATCCCAAAATTTTAAAGCCATTCATTGATTAATTATTGGCCAAGACAGAAAGCAAGCAAAAAAACCACCATGTATAGCATAATTGGTTCTGTCCTTTTTCTTCCACTATATTCTGTTCTATTGTTCTTGAGATATGTAACCATTGAGTTCTTTTTGTCTCATTAACTTTGACCATATATAATGTTCTTTCCCCTGCAGTTAATCCCTTTTGTTCAATACATTTTAATGTTGCTGTGTATTTATTGTATTATGGTGAATTGACATAATTGTTTTTTCCTACTTGTGCATAAATTGATGAAATCTTTAGCTGATACCTAACCTGATAATAAGTCTTTAGATGCAAGGTTCATGGTATGATTCATATTTTCTTTCTTTTATTCTTCCCTTTTCTGTTTTAAGTACTCATGTTTGATGTCACTCTTAATCATTTCTTTTCAAAGGTTGGAAAATCCCAGTTTCAAGCTTCTAGCCATTATATTCATCATTTCCTTTGGAGTTCTATTAACAGGTATATCTATAAATTGCAACCAAGTGCTGCAGTTTGTGATATTTCTATCAAGAATAACTTTGTATAGATCTTATTTCTAACATAGAGGGTTGAGAAGAATTGACATATTTGAAGGTATTTTCAATCATAAATTTTGTCAATACTGAGGATTCAGATTCTGATGAATTCATGTTTTTTTTTACTCTATATTTCCTATGATGCAAATTATGAAAGCCATTTGTTGAATCTTTATATATACGATCACTTAGTCATTGGTCATCTTGCTGACATTCTCCATTGGTTTTACAATTGAGATCTCATTCTTTATGTCATGAAGTTTATATGGAAAAAAAAAATAAATCAAATATGTTGTCCAACTAGGGGCGCAACTGGTTTATATACACCCGCTGCCTATAAGCCTCAAGGCAGCCTTGTACATTGTAGCTTTGAAGCATGACAAGAGAGGATGTTTAAGAAGCTTTCTTAAAAAAATTGATATTCATCAAAAGTTAATTTGGTAGAATGGCTAAAGAATCCATGCAAACTGTCTGAAGTTGGGTGTTTGCAATTATCCATGACCAGAATTTATGAATTTATAAAGTCACAAACATGTGACTGTTGTTAGCTGTTCCATATTTGTTGGCAAGAATGCCTATGAAAGAATGCTGTAATTGTTTCAAACAAGTTTTTGAATTTTGGTGCTGGTGGCTGTGCCACTCACCAGCCATTATGGTCTGTTGCTCTGTGCAGTGCAGTGCCTGCCATGCTGGTCTGGTCCATATCCAGTGGTGTCTTGAAACAGTAAAAGGGGAATCCTTTTTAATTAAAAATATTTATAAGATAAGGGTTAAATATGTGTTATGCTGATCCATTCCATGTTCCAATATGAGCCTGGCATGTATGTGCTTGACAGGCACAGACTGGCATGGCCAACACTTGAAACCATTGTATCAAGACCTCCTTCATACTCACCAACATCCTAGTGCTTTCATCCTGATTTAATAAATAATGTTATATTACTATTGCATTTTTAGGCAACTAGGTTCAAATATAAAAAACATGATCGCCATGACGAGATCTTGTTGGTGGGCCTACTGTATAGCTAAATTCTGCATTAAATATCAAAGTCCCAACCTGAACCTAACAGCTATTTAGCATCTAGCATCCCATCACGTCTCCTCATGGAGCTCAAGCCATAACCTTGTCATGTGTCAACTTCTGGTCAACAAGGGCTTTTCTAAATCCCACATCACCAAGAGGTCGGTCCATATAGGGGAAGAATTCTCTCTGTCCCATTTAAATAGCTTACCAAGAAATTGACTTGACCTATGAGGTGATATCGAACAATTCTCAACTTTTTTCCCACAAAGATGGATAGAAAACTTTTCAAATCTCAAGCCAGAATCCGAGTGATTCTTAAGACTGACTTTTCAAACTTTGGAAATTATTACTAATATCCAAAGATGAATGGAAAGAGGACTCTGAATTCCAGCTGCACCCTTTGTGACCACGATAGAAGAAGCTTGCGACATTAATATTGCTACGTGTCAATGGTCAATTTTTTCTCCTTTCCTTCGAAGGTCTTAACTTGGCCTTTCACCTCTATTTAACTTATATGTCCATAAGGAATTTTAAGATTGTTCTAATCTCAGGAATTTTGCCTCTATATTATATTTATCACCACATACATTTGTTGTTGAAAGAAATAAATCATCAAAATCTTCGACTTGTAGGCATGAAAATTGGATAACTTTGGATTTTTTTTTTTTCCAACTCATTTTGTTGTAAAAGAAAGCCAAGGAACTTGGCAAAGAAAAGGGCCTTTTGAGTCACAATCTACATTAGTACATCATCCTTGACCAAGACTTCTTAGAGAAGTTTAAATTATAAATAATATTTAGGAAATTGTTGCATAGATATTTGCAAAGAGCTTTTTTCCCCCCTACCCATCTTACAAGTGTTTGCCCGTACAAACAAGGTTTGGCCTTATACATGTTTAAAGCATGAACATTTAAAATCAAAGGACTTGTTAAGACATATGACATCTAGAGTTTCAAGTTTAACCCTTTATGAGTGGTCTCAGCTTGATGCCGATCTTCTAAAATTTGGTGTGGAATACCCAACCAAGGCAAGTTTGTTGAAAAGATGCTTGTTAGCTAATGTAGAAGATTAATCAGTAGAAATACAAGCCTACCATACTTGTAATGCTATTTGATCTCATGCAACCATATAGAAACCTTTCAGGACTTATTTTCTTTGAAAATAATCTAGATGAAGATGTGAGAAGTTATATAAAGATTTTCTTTTATTTTAAGACAATTATATGCTATAGAGCCCTGAAATGAAACATAATCTAACCAAACACTAAAAAAAAGATCAATCAATATTGAATCTAATGTCTATAGCAGAAGCCTAATTGTTTATACTTTATACAATTCTGAGCTGTCTGACAATTTTTGACCATGTGGATTATAAGTAACGTTCTGAAACTAGAGATGAAATGCTATAATCTGATTTCCAAGATTTTCATAGAGTTAATAAAAAATAGTTTGGAAACTAAATATGTGAAATTTTGAATGATTGTTTTCTTGTAATTCAAGCATATTCTTATCAATCCTAATCCTTCTACAAGATGTTCAGCATCTGAGTTCTCTAGCTATTGTCTTTGATATCTTTGATAACTGTAGCTATGCTCATTTATGTAGTGTAGAACATCTGTAACTTGAATTTGTGTCTTAGTTTGTCTTTTTTTTCCTTGCTTCAATTCTAGTAACTTTGCTATCTTAAATTGTCAATTGCTGATTTTATTTCACTGCACAATGGCAGGTAAATGATGTGATGTCAAGCTTAAAATGTCTAATAGCAGCTGCTCTTGTACAATATTGTAGACTAACACAAATTCTGTCAGTTGCCAAGGAAACGGAATTTGAGTTTTGGGGATTTGTTTTTGTTATGCTTGCTGCTGTTATGTCGGGTTTTCGCTGGTGCATGACTCAACTTCTTTTGCAGGTACGGCTATTAATTCCTGTTTTCAGTTTGCAATCAACATAAGTTTGTATAATCGAAAACATGATTGAGATTTCTAAATATTCATTTTGCTTTAATTGTGAAATCTTCATTTGCTTTTCTCCTCATTTCTAACATTAATGCCTTTTTTCTTTGTATATGGCTTTTGAACTTGGTATGAAGAAAGAGGCTTATGGTAAGCAACATATCCTTCCTCTTAATTTCCTCATACAACTACAATAAATTATTGGAGTGCTATAAATTGTGCAGTCACTTAGATGCCTGCTTGACTGACTTGAAGTACTCCCATAGAAATTCGTGTAACATTTGTCTACCAGATTGGGGATCGGGGTGTTTGTAAAATCAAATCATTCTTTTGTTGGACTTAAATAAGGGCCAAGTTGCCATAAAGGAGTTTGTGCATTAAATTGAAACTTTGACAGAGCTTTCCTTTTTAATGTATAAGATTCTTAAGATGATATTAGTTCATTTTGGTGTCATGCAGGTCTAAAGAATCCAATTACCCTGATGAGTTATGTTACTCCTATGATGGCAGTAGCAACTTTAATCCTCTCCCTTGTAATGGATCCTTGGCATGATTTCCAGACGAATGCCTATTTTGATAGCCCATGGCACATAATTCGGAGTTGCATATTAATGCTTATTGGAGGAGCTTTGGCCTTTTTTATGGTGAGAGTTGCATATTTGCTCCAGTGATATATCCATTATCCTAAAAAATTGATGATATCTGGCATTATTTTTCTTGAGGTTTTCAACAAAATTAGTTGTTTATTACTATACTTGTGGAATTTTCATGCACTTAAACAAAGCAATCTCAATGTTCTACTTCTTCTAATTGCAGGTTTTAACTGAATATATTCTCATTTCAGCAACTAGTGCGGTAACTGTAACAATAGCTGGTGTTGTAAAGGAAGCCGTCACTATCGTGGTATGAAATAGCAATGCAAATTCTACTTATAATTTGTGAAGTAAACTAAGTTGTCTTAGTATGTTTATATAATTGGCATGATATTTTTTTAGGCTTTGTTTGGTTGCCAAGAAAGTAAAAATGAAAAGCAAATTGGTTAGATAAGAATACCTTTTTCACATTTGGTACTAAAAAAATAAAATATAGTGATAAAAAAATAAAGAGAAAATAATAAGCAAAAGTTTTTTCTAACCAGCCTAAATTTTGCCTTCTCCAAAAGGTAGCTTTTTTGTTACATAATAATAAATGAACTAGTGGCTAAAGATGAATTAACTATCTTACTAGTGACTCTTGACAATCTTCCGAAATGCTTTTGTTCAGCCAAACATGAGAAAACTCTTCTTTTCCTTTCTTTCAGTCAAGGTTTTCCATCTTAGTACTGGACCCCCGTATCAGTACCATCCTATTACAGTGTTGGTACACGCTTCGCTATGGTACGAGACAGTATACTAATATGGTACGAGATAATGTACTGGTATGGTATGGTATGTCCAGTATTGGGTGGTGCAGAGTGGTGTGGTAGACCATGCCTTCAGTTATTTGCTTTTTTTTTATTTCATTTTTTTTGGCAACCAAACAGCCTTAATCTTATTGTAACATCTCTCTCTCTCTCTCTCTCTCTCTCTCTCTCTCTCTCTCTCTCTCACTACTAATCTATGTAGATATGTTGATGCTAGAGATTTGTAGTGGTAGGTAATTTGCTTTGTTTCATTTTCAATCACCACCATGAGAAGGAAAAGAGCAAGAGAAAGCTATGCAGGGCAATATGTAGGTTATCCTTCAAGAAATCTTTTGAGATAAATTAAGAGTTCAGGGACAACTAGAAAATTCTTTATTGTAGTCCAATGCAGGAGTGGTAATGGGTTAGGGCAGGTTGGTTTTGGGTTCGTGTCAAGTAAGGATAATAACAACCTACAAAACCTTTACTGATATGTGACCTGACCTGACATCAGTTCAAGAACTGTCAACCCATACCCACTTATGGGTTGTTTTGCATCATTTGTTTGACAATATTCAATCCCTAATAGACCTAATCTAATCTATCAAACCTGATCTTTATAATTCTTGTTGATTAATTTCTAATATGATTCAAACAACTAGTACTAAGAAAAATGCCAACCACTCAAAAAATCTTACCAAGATCATGATAACCCATCCTATATTTTTTCAACCAAACAGAACTCTATTGTTTTGACCTGTGACAGGTCAAAGCTTTAACCTTTTGGGTCAGAAAATTTGACCCATATCCGATAGAACTAAAAAGGTTGGGTCAATTTATGCCACCCCTAGTCCATTGCGCTTTCAAGTGCAAAACAGTAGTCGATATAGATGTATGTTGCAGACTATAACTTTCTTCTGAGACCAATCTTTAATAGTATATGTGTAGGGTTTCAGATCCATTATTTCATTCTCAAACCCTATTAAACCATTTGATGTCCACTGGATCACTTGTATATTTAACTAAAACTAGTGGTTAAGAAGCAAATCATGCAATTAGCCAAGTACTGCCTATTTTATCTATCCATAATTAATTAGTCTAAGAGGTAAGAGTTATATCTTCCCATATTCCAATGGGAACAGGTGGAGATATGGCTCTAAAAACATCGCACTCAAACTGGAAGAGTTAGGAGCCGTATTTAGAAGTCCAATAAGATTCACTTGAGCTATTGCCATATTGGTAAGAAAGAGCTCATTAATTTTAAATGCAAATTAGAGGTATACGGATTTTGAATTGTGGAGAGTTTTACTAATGACAAAAAAAGTACTTCATACTTAGAAGAGAAGGGCAGAAATACAATGCCTATAGAAACATTAGTTTGCTAGGAGAAATGGTTAAGAAAGAGAGGTAAGATGTAGTATTAATGAGATGTTGATTTTCTTGTTTTAATAAGTGCTTTGCTTCATGATTTGAATTCCCTTACAGTCCAAGGCTTGCATATTGTGGCTTGAAAGGGAAGTTGGAATTAAGTTGATCAACAAGACATACTGAAAAATGTTAAGGGCTTGGGATGGATTCAATTTTGCATTTGTTGAATTGTTAAAAGTCTCTCAAATATGTGCTTCTCCTTGTCTATTATGAGTTCATTGGAAGGTCCAATTGGTGGAAAAGCTAAGTATAGTGAACATCCATCTATCTAAACTTTTCCTTGAAAAAGGTAATTACAGAATTCTGTCCCATTACATTATTCTCGGAGATTACAAAACAGTGTCCAAGGTTCTTTCTCAAAGATAAAGAGAACTGATATCTGTTTTCATAAATTCACGGCTGTGTGATAGAGGAAGATAAATTTTTCATGGGCTACTTATTTATAATGAACATAATGATTCTTGGAGGAATCAAGAGGGAGGACATTGGTGACAAGGCATCATTTAAAAGATTAACATGGAGAAATTGAGAAATTGTCAAGTTAAATTGGCCCTTCCTATATCACATACTTGGATGTGCTGAAGTTTTATGCTACTTATGTCCACCATTTTTCTTATTAATGCTTCCCCAGATGTTGTATCTAGACAATCAGAGGGTCAAGACAAAGAATTTGCTTTTATTCAATATCTTTTTAAAATTACTGGACAAGCAAATATATCCTTTTGTTTAATGATTATTCTTTTGTTTTGTTTTGCTCTACAGCTGCTGGAAAAGCAAGCATAAACCTGTTGCATAAGGTGGAAATCTAATGTCTTTCCCATTGAATGTGGATGACACATTCAATGGAGTAGGGATTAGGGATTGTCTATTTTACCTCATTCTTGTTGCTTTTGGGGGGTCTTAGGTCTCAAAGCAACGCTTTGAAGTTTACTTATGTGGGTGAATACCAATGGAAATCTGAAAGCAACTGCTCCTTAAGTTCATCTATATTTTCATGTATCTATTCATACTCGGACGTATCACGCAGATATGCTGTGAGATATGCTGATGCTGCATGATTTGCCTTTATAATGTTGATATGCATGGCAGGTGTCTAAGATTATATTGACTCATCTTGATTGTGATATGCTATACTGGTAGTGCAGTGCTTTGATTCTTGATTCTGCAAAGTATAAAGATTAATTTTCTGTAATGCAAACAAAATCGTTAGATAAAGATACCGCTTGATGTAGATCAAGATAGGGAATTATAGATAGTAACTAAGAATTCCTGTCTAATCATTATTCATATCACCAAAAATTATCTGTCAGAATCCAAGCTTTCCAACAGCAACAATGTGTTTGTGTATACTGATTAATTATAAAGAAAGATTGGATGAAACAAGTGGGTAATTGAAGTCGGTTTGGAAGATTATCAATCTAAATGTTTTTGTTATGGATGAACTTTTGAACCAAGCTTCTACATTTATCTGCTTGAGTAACTCCATTTTACTCTTCTTCCCTTTCAGCTCTATTGATAAGTTTGCCTACCAGCTCAACCAAATCTTTATATTTGCAAAATAGTTAATTACGTGCTGGACTTGAATATTTTTGATAGTTTAAATGTTCACATGAGATTACAAGAAAGGGTTTAAGTGCCACTAGCACAGGGTGTGTTGGGTACTGGCCATCATGACATGTGTACCATGTTGTGCCAAGAAGAAAAAACATTTTACAATTAAAGATACTTTCAATTAAAATAAGAGGGTTAAATGATGCGGTTCTGGCAGTGCAAGTGTTGGTACCAACCCAGCATGGTACATGCTTGCCAGCATGGACTGGCACTCTGGCAGGGTTCGGCACAATTTCTTATTGCAAGCTTAAATGGTCATGTCATTGAGCTGAAACTTTACCCGTGAGTGCTTTTTTTTTTTTTTGAGATGACTAGTTCTATCCACACAAAAACCATTCTTTCTTATTTGGATCATGTCAACATTCTTGACATTATAGGATGTGCCAGAGAAATTAGTTGTTCTTGTATGTAGTGTCCGGTTACTATGAAGTCTTTCAAGGATATTCTTTGCTCCTCCAACGGAGAAAGATTTACCTTTTTTTATGCTCATTGCTGATTAATATTCTACGAACCCCGACATGTTACAAGATGTGGCCAATCATTCCCAGCTTCTCCGAATCTTATCTACCGCTGTTTAACTGTGCCACTAGAGTGCAGGCCTTGATGCAATGATAAGGTAGCTCCATTATAACCTGGATGTTGCAGGCTTGAAACATAGAAACAGCTTATCTGATTCAGGGGTAAGGCCACATACATTTGCCCCTCGACAGAACCTGCAACAGCGGGAGCCTTGTGCACTGGGCTGCCCTTTTTATGCTTGCCACCAGCCTAGGTGTCCCTGAAAATTTAATAGTTAGCAATGCTTTATTAACCTGCAACACTGTTGCCAATTAATTCCCTTTATCAGGCTGCCTTATTCTTGATTATATATTTTGGGAACACTGATCATATTTTCTTTCTGATTATATAGTGGTTGAGATTAAAAATCAACATGTAATTTAGTTAAATAGATATTTTTTAATGTCTGAAACCTCTTTTCAGGTTGCTGTGTTTTATTTCCATGATCAGTTTACAATTTTAAAGGGAATTGGGCTTCTCACGATTATGGTTGGTGTCAGTTTATTCAACTGGTACAAGTAAGTAAGAACTTTCTTAGTGGAAATTTGTGGCTTCTATTTTTTTCTTTTGTTGCTTGTTTAGAAAGGTGGCTTTTATTTTCTTAATGTTTAGCCATTGTAATGTTAGTGACGAAAGTTCTTGTATCCAGTGAAAGAATTGGTGATATAACCTGCATTTATCTCAATATAGGCCCTGAAGCGCAACCAGTCAAAAGTTGTGAACCTGTCCTTTACGTTCTTTATGTTGCTGATTTCATAAAAAGCCTGCATCTGATGTTATAAAATGCATATTCAAATTCTTCTTCATCTCAATTCATGTCCTGTATTATTATGCTATAGTCCTGATAGAAAAGTGAATGCAGACTGTGCATTATCCATATCGTATCTGTTATTAATTTCTTCTGCATATGAACTTGATGTTTTGATAATTTGAAACTAGCAGAGGCATCGACATAAGTTCCCATTTAAGGTGATATGCAAATTAGTTCTTCTGAATGAGCTTTGGCATTCATCACTATCGACTGCACCTTTCCAGAAAAAAAACATAACTTAACCTGCCCCTAACATATATCTTCACAATTTAATCTTCCTAAGACAAAGCTTTCTCTTTCTCAATTTGTTTACATCCATACTGTCTCCTTGATGATTTCTTATCTCTTTAATACTTATTCTATCCTCTTTTGGGTCTATGCTCATTGTAAGATCTTAACTATGTTAGTGGGACATTTCCTAATGATCTAGCAATCAAGAAACCCACTGTATTGTGAGTTGCAGTATTCCTGATAACCTATAGTAAAGGCTGACTCCTAGAAGTTTAGCCTATGTTACTCATGTCTGTTTTCTACCAAATTCACATACATACCAGCATAGGTTTTTCTCACTCAACAATTCTCCAAATTCAAGAATTTTAAAACTAATGCTGAAAAAGTCTAAATTCAAAGATTATCTGTTTTTATTATCATATTTTAGCTTTATGCTTGCTTTGTTATAAAAAGAATATTATGAAAGATGCCCGTGGACTACCTTCAAGCTATACACATCTTCTGCAAGGGTTACAAACCTGAAGACTGGTTGGTAAGCAGGACATGGAACTACTAGTAAGAAGTAGGAACTACTACTACTAGGACAAGTTATGACTGGAATGCAGACTTTGCTACTCAACTTATGGATGTAGATAAGGTTGATTGTTTCAGTTGTTCTTATCTCAGATTTACTTAAGGCTTTGCCTTCCTCCTCTGAGTCAGAAAAAGAAACAAGATAAAACATGCATTCAGCTTCTCCACTCTCCATATTCTGAAGATTTATTCTGCAACCATGGCAATGCATCCTTTTGGTTTCACTCAAGTTAAAGCATTCTAGAACTTATAAGACATGAGGGGAAGTGATCGAAAAACACGATTGCTTGCACATATTAGAAAAATTCACTACAGAGGAGATTCACAACCTTGCCAAACATATCTGAACTACACCCACCTACAATGGAATAGAATCCTTTTTGCAAGAATGCAGGGTCTCACATATGATGTGCAGACTCATTTATTCTTCTTATTTTGGAATAGTGGGGTAAGTCCAGGGAGGAATGTTGTAAAAAGGTTGTTTTATAACGTACAAAACCAAATTAAATGCTAGCATGATATTTAATTTTTTTATGAAAATAATGTTCCTCATTTGGTTTTAAGAGAGAATTTCAGCCAGCAACTTAGATAATTGAATAAATGGTTGGATTTGAAGAATAAGCGTTGAGGAAGGACATTTTGCAATATACTTTATTATGTAAAAAACGTTTAAAGGGTAGAGAACCCACTCAGAAGCAGCATAGCATCAACATGTACTGGGATGGTCAAATGATGTGATCAGTTGTGCTGGGGAAAATATTATTTTGTTCCTACAAGTCCTTTCAAATTGTACATGAAAGAAGATATTTTGCAGTCTATTATTTTTACGTATTTTTTCAATATATTGTGACTGATGTCCTTTTTAGAAGGTTCTACTTAATAGAAAGCTTGTCATAAAGACCTCTGATCCCTTACACAATTTTGATAAATTTTTCTAGTGAATCTTGGTTCTGCATAAATGCATGGGTTATTCGAAGCCAGATAAGCTATCCTCAGACTTCAATGAAAAAATTGAACTTCATATTTGCATATCTGTGATAATACAATCAAAAAGAAAAAAAATCCGAGTAAACAGAAGCTGGTGATTCACATGGTTGCAGAAAACCTGTGAACCAAGTTTTATGTTGTTCTGTAGGTTAATGAGCTTGTATTGGTTCAATGTTTTTTAAATGCATGGGTTTGTGAACTAACAAGAGATGTCTATTTCACCCATAAACCATTATTTTTCTGATTTCCCCTTGACATCATTATCAGTCTAGCTGGCTGCCATCTGCATCAGTTAGGAGATTTCACCCTCACATAAATGAATTTGTTTGACATTGTGGGAACTGTCAGATGCATTTTCTTAAATTTGGCTGTGAATTGATGGTTTATTACTTTTGTATTTGGAAGAAATATAATAATGAAAAGTGATAAAAAAATAAATATTCAACTAACTGAAGAGTAGATCCTGCTGTTAAAATGAACATAACAGTGGATCTATAGATCGGAAAGAAGCATCATGCCTTTTACAAGCACATGATACACAATATGCATGTTAAGTGTTCTGACAATAACTTGTCTCAGAAAATCTAATTTACATGCAAACTCATCAAATAAGGGTTTACAAAATCTGATCTCTTTTGTCTTATTTGATGAAAAACTGAAAAAACAAGAAAAAACCTAAGAAAAAAAGACAGAAGCTGGCAAGACTTCAGTGCAGACCAATAATTTATTGGGATTTGGGACCCTCTGAAAAAAGCTGCATGACAAACATCGTTCAGATCAAATAAACCGTAACCTCTTATTTGTTGTGGTAGCATTTGGAGTTACACAAAATTGAATGGTCTAGCAAGACCTTTCATCCTAGAAATTAAATCAATAAAGAATGGCCGTATTGGTATTAATATTATATTATTTAATATGTGAATCATGGGGTAAGTTGCCGATTGATTTTTGGATGTCCCAATGCTAGATGGTATTCTGAAAAGTGGCAAACAAGATTTATCGTAGTACTACTGTCTGTGGCTCTGGGCTGGTTATAGGTTGATACAATCCATACCATGACTCATGGAGCCATGTCAGACACATGCCCAGCTATGTGCCAGAGTGGTGTGGGGAACAAATTAGTGCAAATTGGTGGTAGTCAATTCTGGAGGGTGTTCAAAAGCTATTAAAATTCAAGCAAGAATTAAACTACTATTACCCAGGTCCATGCTGGTGACAAATTTTTGGTATCATACATACCATGCCATGGCAAGCTGGGTTGGTTCAAATACCATGTCAGTCACTGCAACAAGATTCTATTAGCTATGGAAAATTCTTGAATTATTCTTGATTTTTTCTTTAATTACTCTTCTGAAACCAGGAATTGCCGAATCATGCTTAATCGGCCGTTTGGGGCATGCCGAACCGGATCGGTGGCCGACCGGCACGGTTCGGCTTTTAAAAACGGTTTCCGGCCTTTAAAAAATTAAAAAAATGTGTGTACCGGACCGAACCGGTGTAGAACCAGGCCGAACCGGATTTGAACCGGTCGAAACCATGCTAAACCGCTCGGTTTGGCTAGTTCAGGACCGGTTCGGTCCGGTTCGAACCGGTTTGAACCATTTTTTTTTGGTTTTCCCCTGATGGCTATTATAGCCATGTGGGGGAGGGGCGGGGAGAATCTGTTGGCCACTCTATTGGCCTTTTAACAAAACCAACAGAGAGCTCCTGCAGGAGTTCTCCGTGTGTTCTTTCTTTGACTCAACGATGGCCCGAATAACGATTTTCCCTCTATTTCAAGGAAATCAGACATCCAAAAATTGAAGAGAAAGGTAAAATCAAGATATGTATAGCTTTCCTTTCCCCTCTTTCCCTCTCCCCTCTTTTTTTTTATTGAAATCCATGCAAAATAGAAAATTAAGGAGAAATGCTGTCAAATTTTTTTGTTGGCTATGATTTTAGAGTATGTGATAGATCTAAGATAGATCTATATAATGATACTAAGATCTTGATTTTTTGTTAAGTATATAATTTTTTAAATTAAAATATAATTTAGGATTAAAAAAATAATTAGTAAAAAAATTATAATTATAAATTATTAATTTAGGGCTCGTAAGCTACTTTCACTATAAATTTCATGTCGATTTATCCAAGTTTTGATGTATCTTATGAATAGTGCTCTAGGTCTTAAATTGAAAAAAAATTGACTTTTAATGCATTTCGAGGTTTTAAAGAAATATATATAGCATGTATGATAGAATCCTACATGAATCTAAGATCATTTTTTTAAATTTTTTTTTAAAAAAAATTAAATTAAAAAATTAAAAAATAATTTAAATTTTAAAAATAGGTTAATAATGTATTAATTAATAAACATTATTATTGACCTTATATGCAATTTAAATATTCAGGTATGGATCTATCGAGGAGGAAGGATCCGGAGCGCGACATTGATTGGTTGCATGGAGAGATGCTCTCGAGTCGGCATCACTGGAGGTGTAAATGGTGCAATATCGAATTCAAAGATGGGGGATAACAAGGTTGAAGCAGCACTTGGCTAACGGTTATCTTGATGCATCTACATGCCGACAGTGTCCACAGGAGGTCAGCCAGTTGATAAAGAAATATTTTGTTGATTTCAAAGCTGGAAAGGAAAGGACAGCAAAGAAGAAGGCAGAGGTAGTCTGCAAAGTTGTAGAACCACCTTCTTATTACTCCAGAAAATCAAAGGGAGCATCTATTCTTTCTGATGAAGATGCATAAATGGAGGCTGCTATTTAGGCGAGCTTGTATGAGCAGAGACCGTAAGAGAAGACGGCCAGGCATAGACAGCGATTTGGGCCATCAGCTTTTGAGTCGGATCGAGATCCGGTTCTGCTAGTATTGTAGGAGAGTCTGAGACAGTTTAGGAGGACCTCCTCAATCAGAGAGCCCGTCAGGAGAGGCATTAGCCGTATTACATCCATATTGGGAGCATTTGGCAGTAGAAGGAAGTCTTCCAAGGACATTCTAGTAGGAGCCGCTATCCATGATGTCGATTCACATGCCTTTTCCAGTAGAGATTTCAAGCAACAGAGGATTGACACAATGCTGAAAAAGGATAAGAAGAAGGATATATGGCGGTCATCTCCTTCTAGTTTCATTTCAGTCATATCCTAGTGCATGCAGCAAACAATCCATATTATCACTCTGCTATTTCATCTATACAGGCTGCTGGTGCAGGTGTAGATCCTCTAAGATCAAGGGATATCTATGGTTAGCTTCTGGACAGCAATAATGAGGAGCTAAAAGGATGGATATCCTCCTAGCAGAGCAAGTGGTCCATGTATGGGTTGATAGTGATGTGATGGTTGGACTGGTCCTACTAAACGGAGCATCGTCAATTTCTTGACTTATTGTGATGAAAAGACTTTTTTCAGAAGTCTGTTGATACTTCAGATCAGGTGCACGATACCAATTATATCCTCAGATTGATGAAGAAGGTGATTGATCAGGTGGAAGAGCATAATGTCGTGCAGGTCATCACAGAAATGGACTACAGTACAGGACCGCCGGGCAGATCTTGATGCAGTGGTGATCGCATATTTTCTGGATCCCTTATGCTGCACATTGTATAGACCTCATGTTGATAGATATTAAAAAAATTCGCAGGGTGCAGAAGATTGTTGAGCTAGCACAGTTTATCACCAGATTTATATATAACCATACATGGATCTTATCATTGATGAGAAGCTTTAAAGGAAAGAAAATATTGAGATCAGGAGTCACACGGTTTGCTACTAATTACATAGTACTTGATAGTCTTCTTGGCAATAAAGCAGAGCTGCATCAGATGTTTGTCAGTCAGGAGTGGCAGCAGAGTAGATATGCCATGACAAATATCAAGGGAAGTAATGTGAAAAATTTAGTAACGGGACAGATATTCTGGCAGCAAGCTGAGAGGATAGTGGAGGCTATCAAGCCTTTATATGAAGTACTTCGTACCGTGGATTTTGAGAGGTATGCTCAGATGGGCTTCTTGTATTTCATGATGCAAAGGGCAAAAGAAAAGATCTATGAGGCAGATCCATCACATGCATCTGAGTATATCCGGATCATTGATGGATGATAGAGTTATCAAATGAGTTCGGATTTGTATCTAGTAGGTATGCAGTAATTTATGAAGTTTCTAAAAATTTAAATTCAATTAGATTTGTACAAGTATGCTTGACTAATTCTTAAAATATATATATGTGCAGCTTACTATCTGAATCCGATATTTCAATACTCCATACCGGACATTGTTATGAATGAAGAGCTTATATCTGTCCTACGTAATGTTATATATAAGATGGAGCCTATTCCAGATGTCACTACTATGTGCCTAAAAGAAGTAAATTATGTTAAAATTATTGAGTGATTTTTATTAGCATTAATTTTAACAAGTAGTACATGATAACAAAAATTTTTTCTGGTAGATGAAATTTTGTAGGAAGAGCACAGATTCATTTGGATCCATTGTAGCAATCAGAAGTAAATCAAAGATAAATCTTAGTAGATACTACTAAGGAGTAAGTGCAATATTGTATTAGGATTGAATTTTTTATTTTGTCGAATCTAAAATTCTAAATGATGTAATGTCTTTTGCTGCTGAATGGTGGGTGCATTTTGGTGGATTTGCAAAAAACTGAAGGTTCTTGTAGTCAAGATCCTCTCCCAGACAATGTCATTCAGTGGATGTGAGCACAACTAGTCTATATTTGGCCTTATTTACTTTAAGCAAAGGAACCGTCTAAAACAGAAATACCTCAACGATCTTGTATATGTACACTATAATTTAAGGTTGAGGCTAAAGTGCATTCAAGAGGAAGTGGAATTGAAATATTCCGATCCCACTACAAGTTCATATATTGATGAGGATGAAGATCCAATGATTGGGTGGGTCATGAGTCAGCAGCAGGAGCTAGAGCTTAATGAGCCAGGATCGCCTTCTTGACCAGCCAATTTTGTAGCTAGCGAGGCTGGGGTGGATGCTGGACAATGGGCAACAAGCCATAATTCTCACAGTGCTCCAGCAGATACAGCACATCGTCTCTTCATGCCATCTATTCAATTCGGAGATAGAGAAAAAGGAAATGTAGTTGTACCTCCATCAGCACTCATTTCATTCAGATTAAAAAGAGAGTGGTGATAGTGCTTATTCAGATAGTGGAGGATCTAATGATCAAGGAGGGACCAGAGGATAGGAGTCGCAACCACTTATTCATATTCGATTCATTGGGGAGTCGCAGTTAGCCATGCCACACAGGATACAGATCATGGAGTACATATGGTAAACCCCGTGATGATACGATTTCATATAGGTGACAGACTTCGCGAGGTCGTTCGGGACATGATGCAGCTGCAGTTTTTGCACATGGAGTAGCATCCATGATGTATCAGGGTCATTTTTATATTCAGGATCCTCTTACCTGCAGCTATCGACAGTTTCTGGTTCATATGGTCCATATGGTGTATCTGAAACGTCATCTTTCAATGGTTATTATCCTGTGCAGCCCGGAATATCTTATGGATTTGATTTTGCTGTTGGTATATTTGGATGGGCCTCTGCGCTGCCATGTCATCAGTCTCTGGATAGCTTTCAGAGTCGGGACATTAGCGAGGGATCTGCGATGAGTTATGATCCATCACGCATATCTCCTGGGATGATCTTAGAGGAGTATCATGCTGCCTGCTAGAGAGATATACAATCTTCCTACAGAGTATATAAATGATTCCTATATTTATGGACATCGACACTCTACCCGATTCTAGACATTGGTATGTAATTATATTTATATGTTACCGTTCACTTTCATTAATTGCTGATAATCTTAGTTTAATTATCATTTTATATCTTATTTTAATTAGAATTAATGTATTAGCATTTTTTAAATCATAAATCCTAAACCTTGAAGTCTTCAATCTTAAACTCTAAATTCCAAATACTAAATCCTAAATCCTAAAAAAATAAAATAAAAATCTTAAAAATCCAAAATCCATCAACCAAAATCATAAAAAAAAAAAAAATGGGCATGCCGGTTCATACCGGCACGCCTAGCCGTACTGCATGTCGGTACGGTACCGTACCAGCTAGCTATCGGTATGGGTCCCAATACCGGTACCGGGAACATTGTCTAAAACAAATCAATCCAGAAATGTTCAACTACTCATGAATTATTCGTAAACTTTACAATTTATTTATAACTAATTGAGAAATATTTACATGCTGCAAACATTAATATTATGTGTTGTTGCTGGTGGTGGTGTCTTTGCCCTTTTTGTTTTTCAATTGCCCCTCACATACTTATTTTTAAGTAAATAGGTATATCAATATTTTAGAAAGCTTAAATTTTGTACTTTCGTTGTTTATTTCCTGATGTTTAGTACCGGAATTTTTTTTCCCAAACTCCTAAGTCTTTGCCTCTAGCTGAATAATTCCTGATCACTGAACTTGTACTATTGTGTTGGTTTGTGCCTAGCCATTAGCCAAGGCCTATTGAGAATAGTAGTGGGTGTGTGATGGTTCATCAGTCCATGCTGGTGCATACTAATACAACTGGCATGGAGTGATACACATGATACAGGAATCCATATCCGTGTTGTGCCTGTATCTTGCTTGCATAGTTCATTTTATATAGTGTATACCAGCAGAACAGGATGCTTAATGCATGAATTTAAATACCATGAATCAGATTCAAGGCTATCAGAATATATTTCTTTACATTCTTTTACATCAATCTGGACTAAAATTATAGTGCTAGCAGACAAGAGAACACTTCCTCCAACATGTAAATATACAAAATCCATGAAACTCATGGATTAGTCCATTTTTTTGCCCTTCTATAGCATCGTAGCTGACTATGTCTTCACTGTACCTTCATGGCTTAGGCAAAGTTTAAATTAGAGAGATTGGGGCCTATTTTGGGTTCTCTGTAGTGTAACAAATTCAAATCTTTTTCACGTTCCTCTTGTTTGATCTTTGTTGGTTAATAAAATCAGGAAGAATTTGCATGATCATTTCACTGAGTTCATAGATGGTATATTAATCCCATGCAGCAGTCACAAAACTCAAATTTGTACGTAGACCTTGCATGTACCAGTAAAAAGGTGCCAATTGAACAGTAAATCGACTGTGCTTATTTTTTGAGAATATGAGCATCAACATGAGCTGCATTCCTTTGACATGTATGAACATATTATAGCAACTTTTGTGCACTATTATCTTAATATATATTTCTCTTATGCTTATTATGAACATACTTCATCAACATCAGATATGAAAAACTGAAGAAAGGCCAGCCCAATGATAATGAAGATATGGTGTCTCCCACTTCCAATGGAGCTGCAAAATATGTTATCCTTGATGAAGTGGATTTTCAAGATGATGATACTTGAGTCTACCCATTATTTTTGAAAAGTTTTATTATTATCTGGTAGGATCCCTTAGCCATTCTTCTTCATAATCAGTGAAGTGAAAAATCTTGGAATATATTTATTGCTACAATTTCACTTCATAATCTCTTTTATCATTCTATTTTCTTTCTAGGGCTGGTAGCTTTTTCTGATTTATCAAAACATCTGCATTCATATTGCTTTTGTTGTACTTTGTGTGACTGCATATTTGCAATATTACCTGTAAGTCTTTGTGCTAAACACAAGGACACACACACACCTTTTTCTAGTTTGTTAAAGTTCTGGCTCCTTGTTGGTTATGGATCTAAATCAAACATCTCTAGCTGCTACTATTATAATATGCTGGAGGAAATGAAAAAAAAGTAGCAAACATTTTTTTTATTCATAATGCATGTGTACTGTTTTTTAAAGACCAGTTTCTGAGAATGGTTAAAAGATGATGATGATAAAACGCTCTTAAGATGCTATGTTACATCAACATACAACAAACCAATTACCTATCCTGTCTTAGCTTTTCTTAGAACTCCTGGTGGTTATGAATAGACAAAAATTTCTATCCAAAATTGAGCTGAGGCTTTGGTAAAAACCTGAAGAGTGGGGTTTGCTAGCTCATTAACATTATTTGATCTATGAATTACATCCTATAAGGAAGTTAGTAGTTAATGTTAACAGCCTATTGCATCATATAGACATTTGAAACAAGGCTATAACAATTAGCCTAATGTTGTTTTCCTTGGTTTAGAGATTTTTCCTGGGGATAAAATGGGAAAGAAGAACAAGGCTTGTATCACAAGCTTTTCAAGACCCTTTTACTATTCTTTTGAGAGACGGTTTCCCAACTTTCAAGTCACATACATGCATGCTTACATAAGAAGCAGAAATAGAGGATGCAGCTATTTTAGATGTTTTGTCCACAATGGGCTGATGATGGAACTGCATTTTTTGACAAAGTGAATAAAAGATTAGAAGATATGAGCCAATTTGGACTGTTATTTTCAAAAGAATATAAAAAATCATGTTAGAATATATATGTAAATTCAATATTAATGCACTGATTCCCTCAGAAAAAAATGCACTGATTCAGTTGGAACAATCAGTTCAATGAATTGTTTTGCAGACTTGAAATAATCTAACTTGCCTGTCTAATTTAAACTGATATCAACTTGGCAAAGTTGACTAGTCTGAATTTTCTATGTGGCTAGATGACTCCTACTACATGGTGTTAAATTAAATAGATCAGAAATCTTGATGGCCTTGCGCTTCATCAATTGGCTATGGAGCTTCCTCATGATGTTGAACTGTCATTGCATATTTGTTTTTTGTCATTGACATCTCCAACAATTTAAGTAGCTTATCTGTAAAAATTACTTTGTTGAAGTGCCAAATCTTTGCTTTTGAAAGGGTGGGCAAGATATGCTCTTTAAAACTAGTTTAAAGGGTCTGAATGAAAATTTTATCTACAAAAACTTCAAGTTTGTTCTGCTATCTCCTGCAATTCAGTTTGATAATAAAATGTCTAATAATGATGCATGCAGGAAGATCAATGCCCTTCCAAATTCTTTACAATTTTTGGGCCTGCAATATTTTGTCGTTTGGCTCACTTAGATGGCTTGCATCATGGCCGGATTTCTTCTAGATGCTCAACTTCATGAATGTAAATAGCTCCGGGGTACTGCTGTTCACTTCACAGCCAACCTTCAGTTCCACCATAGCATACCATGAGCTTTATCCATCTCCTTCAAATTAAAGACTTAACATCAAGATCTGATCCTTACTTCAGATTTCCTGAACAATTGTAGCTCAAGCAACAGGAAACCAAAGGTTCAGAAGATGTTAGACCATTTATCCCAGCAAACGTGTTCATTAAAATCTGTATGGTGTTCTTTCTAGTTTTGGAGATTGCATCCATTGCTGAAAACTCTTTTTCTACCATTCATTCAATTTGTTTGTTATTCTCCAAGTCCTCTTGGCCCACAATTTTGACTGTACGCACAAAATGATGTAAAAGATCATATAATTCCATATTGGACTTGCTTCTTTAAGCAATTATATCCTACTGGAATTTGTCTGCCTCGGAAGTAGGTTTTTTGTCGCCATGTAGCATGTAACACTTTCTCACGACAGATGTCTCTTTTCACAGAAACACCAAGCAACAAGAGAGTTGCAGTAAAGAGCTTGTATGTTTTGGGGTAGGGGGAGAGAGAAATCTGCATCTAGGTTGGAATCACTAATAGCTTTCAGCACATCAATTTGGTAAGGATGGTAGGGTTCTCTGGAGAGAGATCACGTTGGTTTTTAGTCTACTAGTGTAAATGCAATGGATCACTGGAGAAATAGGTCTTCTACAAAGCTAAAGCTGTTGTTCTTGATTAGCAAACAAAATGCAAGAGTATCACTGATATAGGCACAGGACTATCTTAACTTCAAAAGGACTGTCAGGCAAAAATTGCTCATTGAGATATTATGCCAAAGAATGTCTTCTTAGATGACAAGTTTGATGCAAAGGTTTGTGATTTTGGGCTTCCTGTGCTGATTGACAGGGAAAGTATGTGATAACTAGAATGAGGGAGATAACTTGATATTTAGCACCTGAGTGGTTGACATCAAAAATTACTGAAGGGTGGATGTCTGTAGGTCATGGTCATGGAAATTGTGTGCGGAAGAACCATTCTGAAACTGAAGACATTCATCTAATTAGTGTATTGCAAGCAAAGTCTACCAAAAAAAAGATTCATTGCAAGCAAAGATCGAATCAAATCAATTCCTAGATCTAGTCAACAACCATCGTAATGACTTGCAGTTGCATGAAGTAGTTGTTGAAATGATGAAACTTGCAATGCGGTGTTGAAATAATGAAACTTGCAACGTGGTGTCTGCAGAATAATAGCAACACAAGACCTTCGATGTTGATAGTACTGAAGGTTCTTGAAGGTGCAATGGACTAGAAACTATCCTAGACACAACTTCCTTGGTACAACTTCAAAGGTGTAAATCCTAGTAGGTTATTTTGATTCTTCTCCACCAATGGCTTCCCTGTTATCAGGACCTGGGTGAAAGAATAATTTTAATAAAATGTTAGTTCATGTTTATGAAGGAGAGGAGATTTTGTTTTCATATGCTGCCTAGTTTGTGCAGCATGCTTTTCCTTCTACGGATAACCATGGACGATTCTTCAGGTTCATCAAACAAACATTTATCACCTACCCTAGACCTACCAAACGCAGAACAATTTTGGCTAAGCATATCTATTATTTTTTTGGATACAAGTTGGTGATCACACCAATCTCGTGTGAGTGTAACCTACAAGGTATCTTGCAAAGCCCGGGGATAAACATTTTTGTGGTGCCAGCTTCAGTCATCAATATGGTCAGCAACAAAGGAAGCAACCCAATCTACCACGACGTCCACCTCCCAAAAGAAGTGCCAAACAGTCACTGCGATAGAAAGACTAAGAAAACTCCAGATATTGAGGATCAAATAAGTGTCTAGTTGCTTTGCTCTATCTCGAATTTAGCTAATAACAGTAATAGAATCACCCTCACGAAAAATCCTCCTAACCTGCAGCTCCTGTCTCATGCAGATAATGCCTGCCCAAGCAATACGAAGCTCCACTTCCAGAATAGATGAATCAAAAAGATGAGAGCCCCCCATAGCCAAGAGTCTAACATCCAAATCGTGGATGACAAAGCCTGTATCACCCTTACCATTCCTCACACTGCCATTAAAATTGACATTTACAAACCCAGATGATGGGGGCTCCCAAGAGATGAAAAGTACCCTCCGGCTTGCTGCAGATGCAATACGAGAGTCCCAGGATGCCAAGGCATCAATAGACAAGCTAGCAGTATCGAAATGGTAATACTCAGTGGCTAAAAAAAGGGCTCTTTCAAGAACCTGATGAGTAGGCATAATCTCAGTATCGAAAACCTAACTGTTCCTAGAAAGCTAAATCTGATAAGCGATATATGCTATCCTAGTCTCCTAGATATCGGTCGGGCCCTCAATAGAACTTTTATAGATCACAGCAAGGAAGGGAATCAACCACGAGCCACTGCTAGCCTTCTAAGGCTGGCCACCCGTCATCCGCTAAATCAACCTCACTTTGGGACATCGAAGGAGTGCATGCTCCATAGACTCATCATCAAGCCCGTAGATCGGGCAGGTCACCGAAATCTCCAAACCCCTTGTCTTGAGAAGCACCCGGGTCAGAAACTAATCCCAAGCAACCTTTCAGAAAAATAATCTAATCTTGGGATGGGCTTCCACTTTTCAAATCCAAGCAACATGAATCCTCCTATCTAGCATTGCCTTGCTTAACTCGGGGAGATCCCTTGTAGGAGCCTTAGAGCACTACGCTCGGCCCCACACTCTCAGATCTTGGCATTGATGGATAAGAATCAGGGTAGCAAGAATCCTCTCTGCAAGATGACTACTGAAGAGGCGAGTGATATCGAGTGCCCTCTAGCTCCTACCATCATCCATCATCAAACCACATACCCGTAGTGGTCACTCACCTCCACATTGACATAGGTTGGTCAGTGAGACATGGGCAAGTTGGATATCTAAGCATCTTGGCTGGCATCAGTTGAAGTCCCATCTTCAACCAGCTATCTAACCTTGGGCTCAACCTTAAGGGCTTGAATACAAATATCCTTCTAGATGAAGGAGCACCCGTGCACATTCTAGATCTGGGACCCTTGACTCCATGTCCCATATCGAGCCCTCATCACTCTGCATCACAAGCTATCAGGTTGGATAAGGAAGCGAGCAGCATGTTTGGCAATCATGGCTTCCTCATCGCCAACAAGGACCAGATCCCCAAGCCTCCATCCTGCACAGGTAGGCAAATCACCTTCTAGGATAGCAAACGAATCCCCCCATCTGCCATTCGTGGACCCCCACAAAAAGTCTCGAAAATGCTACTCCACTATCTCATATAAGAGATCGGCATAACTATATTCGCTAGGAGGTAGCAGGATAGAGCTCATAACCGATCTCACCAGGATCGTCCTATCCATCATAGAAAGGAAATCGGCTTGTTAGCCCTCAATGTAGTCCTGGACCTGCTACTCCATAGGCTTACAATCAGCTCTTCGAAGTCTCCGCCCTGTGATTGGAACCCCCAGGTAGGCTAGGGTCCCAGTCTGCTCTAGGATTCCCAACCTGTCCTGAATTGCCTGCTTGACCTGGATATTTGTCTTGGGACTGATAATGATAGTGGACTTCTATAGGTTTACCGGCTAGTCAGATATCCAATAGTAGGCCTAATTAATAGATGCAAAGCACCAAGCATTCTGAATGGAAGCCCGACCAATAAACATGCAATCATCTGTAAAAAGAAGATACAAGAGAGGCATAACCTTAGGGGTGGGCCAGTAGGGCTCTAGCTCCACCTTCGAAGATCATGAGATAAAGCGTCAGCACATAAAATAAAAAGGTAGGGGGATAGAGAGCACCTTGGTGAAGTCTACTAGTCTAGTGGAAGAACTCTATCGGGGTGCCATTGATCAAGATAGTGAATGATTAGGATAGTGAAACTTGGGATCTCTACACAATCCATAACCCAGTCAATCCACCTGTCTTGGAACCTAAACTCGTGGAGCGTCTAAAGCAGGAAGGACTAGCACATCAGTCATAAGCACACTCCATGTTCAGCTTGATTGCCATCAAGCTTTGGTGAATGGGGCATGCTGCAGATTATATATAAATTTCTAGGCAAGCAGGGCATTATTGGTGATGCCACGGTCACTGGCAAAAGCATCCTGCTTTGGATTGATCAGGCAAGAGATGACGGGCTTTAGTTGCCTGACCATAACCCTAGCACACCTTTATAGAGGGTGGTGCATAAGCTAATCAATATGAAGTGACTCGGGGCTAATGCATTGTCTCTTCGAGATAAGAGTGATCAAGGTCTTCTTCCACTCCTCTAATAGACCTCTGGACTCAAAAACCCCTTGCATCACTTCCACCATCTCACCCTCGACAATACTCCAATAATAATGGAAGAAGAGCGGGAGAAACCCATATGGCCCTGGAGCCTTATCCTCTCCAAGAGACCAAAGAGCCCCTTGCAACTTCTTAGAGGAAATAGGATAAGTCAAAGCCTCGTTCTCCTCATCGGATGTGTAGCACATAGGTTGGCATTCTTGGAGTAGACCATCCCCTCCCAATTGTGCAGTCCAACAGGAGCTGAAGGATTGGAAGATCTGCTCCTTGATCTCTCCAGTGTCCACCACTCTGCCATCGCTCTTCCATAACTGCCTGATATGATTGATTCATCTCCTTATCACATAGATCGATGGAAGAATATGGTATTCCGATTATCCTCTCCGACCATTATACCCTGGACTTTTGCCTTCAAAAAGTCTCTTGCTGTCTCACAACAAGTGGTGCACAAAAAAGCTTGTGGCACAATGTTCTCAAATCAGAATCGTGGAGACCCCCCTCTTAATCCTCTCTATGCTGGAGCTCCATTATGTCAGCCTCCATGTCCTCAATACACCTGAAGATATCACCACTTTCATGCTAGTTCCATCGAAAGAGTTTGCACCTTGCTAGCTCAAGACTCCAGATCACTTGATACCTCATGTCTCCATGGACTAGCATCCTCCAAACCTCTATACTAGATTCTACAAGCACAGGTAGAAAGTTAAGAACTTCTCAAATATGAATGGTGCTCTGAGCAAATATGGACTGTCAATGATGACGAGGAACGAGCAGTGAATAGAAGTGATCCTCGGAAGGTATTAAACTTTGTGACCCATGAAGCACTAGAACAAATAGGCGGAAGCAAGTCAATCCTCTCCCAAACCCTTGTCGCCTTGGTTCAGTTGTTGCACCAGGTGAACCTCGATCCAGTATAACCAAGATCAATCAGGCCCAAGTCACCAATGAACCTCTTGAGCTTTTTAGAGTTAATAGTTTCAGCAAAATATCTACCACCCATCTTATAGGACCCCATAATATAGTTGAAATCTCTAACAAGAAGAGAAGGCAGGCCCAGTGCTATCATCATGGATATCTCAGACCAAAACACCCTCCGCTCTCTATAATTGGTGCTCGCATACACCCTAGATAGCAACCGAGGGTCTCCTGTTTGCTCCGAGATGACTATAGCAACCTGCTACTCACAATTGTGGATCGTGTCCACCCTAGTTGAGCCACGCCGCCACATCACAATGATCCCATCAGAAAGACCTTCGGATCCGACCGTGTAGGTGCTCCAAACCCACAGCTTGTTGTCTGACCCAATCTAAGCTTACTCCGAAAGATGGGTCTCAAGCAAAATACAAATATCAGGGCACTGTTGATGAATGTTCTGCCAAAGGTCATCTAGAAAGAGGGCTTCCCCACCTCCCGGGTATTCCAAATTAACAATCTCATTGAGGCACTTGGTAGGGAAGGCAAAGCATACCAATACCCTCCTCAGCTTCATAGTTTGCCCTCGTCTCTACTGTCACCGAGTCTATAACCACTTGGCTCTCCTCCTTGGATGGCCTCCCTTGGTCGGATAGCAATCTTATCATGAGTCATTTCTTAGCCACCTTTCGGGGGATCTAGACACTCCGAGCCATGTCCCTTAGAAGGTGCAAGGTCACCCTATATCAGAGGCTCCAGCCCTTGCTTAGATTGCCTCTCCACCTCTGGGACATCATTATCCACCTCCTGTTCTTCCATCTGAATCATACTCTTCTCCCTTTCTCCTGGGATCCTGGTAAAGAAAATAAAAATCCCAGGCCCTCCAGGAGAAGCTAACAACTACATCCTAGGCCTCCGAGTGGGTTGGCACCTTGCCTTTGACCCTACTGGATACCTTGGAACCCTTTTTTGAAACAAAGCCCCCTTTCCCCCTGCTCCTTGGGCTTCAAATTAGCTATGCCCACATCTAAATCAAAGGGCCGAGCTAGCTTGGGCTGACCGGTAGCCAAGCCCATCGCGCCTTCCATTCTGGCCCCAAACCCAGTGCACCCTCCATCGTGCTTGGCCACAGGCGGCCTCGCTCTTGTATTGCATCCTAGCAAGCTGAAATGGTTGTCTTGGTCCACGTGCGGCTTAGGCCTACATCCACCTCCACACAAATCGCCACGCACCCTAACTCTGATCCGACCATCGATCCAGGGCTTATACGGGTGGGTGATCATCACTGAGCAATCTTGGTTGGCTTGATCCAATCGTCGGATCTTGGTGGGTTGACTCGATCTGGGCCACCCTGATTCATTTCCTTCCCGGGTCGACTCAGTATATGGGCTCCAATTGGCTTGATTGTCTTCCTCCCCAAGTCGGTCGGTAACCATTGGTGGATGGCCACCAGCCAAGGCCCCAAGCACGACCCTCCCTCTACTCCTCCGACATCCTCCTCTCTAGCTTGGATCCCAGTCCCTGAGCCATTCATCGGCCACCCAATGTTGCCTCCAGCCGTCTACGCCACCTCTAGAGAATGAAGGTGTCTATACCGGTAACAGAATCCCTCCAAGCTCTTGTGCTCGAACCATTGTTAGAACGGTCCCTCATGTCCCTTCACTAGCATGCTCGGTCTTAATAACCGGGCAAGATCGATCCTCATGCTGGCCCGTGCAAACTCGAGCCTTCGCCACTTTGTCGTGTAATCGTCCACCATCACCAAGTTTCCAGCCAGACCGAGGAACCTTTAGATCACCGCCTCCCCCCGAAAGTTTCACCGAGAGCCGCGATAAAGTGGACTCAAACCATGATCGACCTGATGGCCTCCTCTATCAAAAAAAAGCTTGGCTGCCATGGCTCCACTGCTAGTGTCTGTCCAGCCACCACCCACGACTGACAGAAGATCAAATTCCTCTCCCCAGCCTCCTTAAAACAAAAGAGGAGGTGACCTTGCTCCAAGCCATAGCCCGCCACCTCCCCTTTCAGCCCTGCCCGCAGCCGAAACTCCCTCACCACTACCTCCACGGCCACTTTTCATCCAAGGCTCCTCGTAACCACCGCCAACACCGTCCATCCCCTAGATTTCACCTTTACTTTTTCCTTCAGGAGCTCCATTACCTCCGGGAACCACCTTATCGGATCCACCACCTCCTCCAGTGATGGATCCAGCAAGACCCATACCGAGTGACCCTGCATTGTCCTCTTTTAACTCGGTTCCAGTTGATCCCTCCAAATGAGGTCCATAGAATATCCCTAAGACCATTTGTTATCCCTTCCAAAGTCGTCGTTCACAACCACCACGCTGGTCACCAACAATCAAAGTTGAAAGTCACAGAACGAATCTTAAAGTATAACTATCACCACCAACAGAACATTGTTCAAAAACCTTCGGGCATATTTATTAATGGTGAAGAAATTGTTATTGCAGAACTGAGATTAAAAAAAATATACAATGGGCAAGCTAAAAATCCACGTAATGGTGATGGTAGGATGTTGACTAATCAAACTTCAAAGTGCAAACATGCTCTTCAAGATTATTCACTCTCTTGCCTAGAGTGCATCAAACCCGAGACAGCTTAGCAAAGGTGATGCTCTGGGCCATTCAGCTTGATAGAAATGAAAAAGTCTGTGTAAATCCAATGTGGCCCGCACCGCATTTCTCTATTGGTCCAAATGTATCTGTGATGGCATGACGGAACGGAAGCTGAGCATGTCTAGCATTAATTACCATTCAGCTTTTATTTGAAATTTTCATCTATACCAAAATACCCTTCCCTCCGGTCCCTTTTTTTCCGTCATGTTGCTTGAATTAGGATGTCGTAGCTTTTGAACTAGGGTGTCGTAATACAGTTTTATATTTTTTGCATGATTGTCATTTTTGAACTAGGATGTCGTAAGTTTTGAATTAGGATATCGTAGATTTTGAACTAAGATGTCGTAATAATGTTTCAGGTCATTTTTGAACTAGGATATCATAGATTTTGATCTAAAATATCGTAGCTTTTAAACTAAGGTGTTGTAATACTGTTTCATATTTTTTTGCATGATTGTCATTTTTGAATTATGATGTCGTAAACTTTGAAATAGGATATCGTAATACTATTTCAGATTATTTTTGAACTAGGATGTCATAGGATTTGAACTAGGATGTCGTAATACTGTTTCAGGTCATTTTTAAACTAAAATATTGTAGGTTTTGAACTAGGATATCATAGCTTTTGAACTAGGATGTCGTAATACTGTTTTAGAATATTTTGATTTAGACGAAAATTTTAAATAAAAGCTGAACAGTAATTAATGTTAGTCATGCTCAATTCCCGTCTCGTCATGCCACCACGAATACATTTGGACCAATAAAAAAATACGGTGCAAGCCCATTGAATTTATTGTATCGCACGCGGTGAACAAACAATAACTCAATAGAAATTTGAAGATCTTATCTATCAAAACCCATTCTAGCAAGGAAAAATCCATCCTCTTCTTCCCTAGAGTTACCGTCTCGAAACAACTTACTGGAGAGAAGATCCAGAGGCCAGTTTAGGAATTCAATGTGTCAAGTGTACTGTATCCAGTATCCTTCACCAACTGTTCTTTCCTACCATTTCCACAGAAATTTATTGGTTTAATGGCCTTCCCCGATTCTCCCACAATTCTCCCATGTACTTTTCATTAACTTAACGAAAACCGAAAAGGTTGACAGGTTCTTCTATCTCTACATCAAAAAACATAATCATGTACGTGCTCAGCCTCTTTCCATGTCATGTTCCACATATCTTGTAAATTTTCCAAAAGCACCAGGTATCCGTTTTCCTTTCCTGCCAGGATGCTTCAGCAGTCAGCTGCCCTCAACGGACATAAGTATTCGGCATTTTCTTCAAGATAATGGTGAAATGTTTGGCAATGCCATTAATGTTGGCTAGTCCTTTGGCCAATGCTGGAACTGCTCCCAAAATCTCAATATCCAATGGAATTAACTCATGAAAGCCGAACTTCTTCATGGACAAAATTCATGTGGAGTTTTACCATTCCCAAACAATCCATAATCTTTCCAGTCCTTTAATCCATTCTTAAGCGATCCATAAACTTAACTACATTTAACAGCTCAGACTCCTTCAACAAGCCCCCGATCGCCTTCTCCCACACTACTACTCCCGGAGCTTTCACCTTCGCCAAACTACTCAAAGCTGGTCCCACCCGATCACCCGCCCCTTCTCCACTGAGTCCCTCCACAAACTTCCTCGCACTCACCGCTCCAGGCGCGTAGCCTCTAAACACCATCTCGTCCAAAAGCAACCCCGCCTCCTTAAACTCCCCCGCATCGCACATTCCCTCGAAGAGTGTTCGGTAGGTCACCACATCAGGGCGGCACTCCCTCCTGGGCATATCCTCGAACAGCTCACTCGCATGCCTCCACCTCCTTTCTTTGCAAAGCCCCGCAATGATCGTATTATAACTCACCACATCCGGCTTGCACCCGTTTCTTGTCATCTCGTTCAGCACCTCAAATGCAGCATCGAAGTCCTTCTCATCCTCACAGAACCCCGCGATCATTGCGTTATAGGTAACGGTGTCGGGCTTTATTCCCTTCTCCTTCATCTCCTCCAGAATCCCCACCACCTCACCCTCCCTACCATCTCGAAAGAGCGTCCGGATTAGAGTAGAATACATTGCTGAGTCCAACTTTATATCCTTGTCCAAGATGATCTTCTCTTTAAGCTTGAGGGCGAGGTCCAAATTACGTGTATTACAAAGCCCTTTTATCAGAGAGGTGTATATGTAAACGTTAGGCTTCACGCCGTACAATTTCAGCATCTCCTTTTTCAACCTAAATGCTTCGTCTAGCTTCGAGTTCACGCAGAGAGCAGAGACCAGAGTCCCAAAAGTGGAGACGCTCGGCCGGATCCCCTTCATTCGCATTTCGTCGAACAGTTCCCAGGCTTCGCCCAGGGACCCGGACGAGGTCGCAGCGCGGATCAGCACGTTATAGGTGCACGCATCCGGAACGAACTCGCGCTCGTCGAGATCACGCCACAAGGACTGCACGCTTTCGAGCTCTCCGCAGTTGATCATGGCGTGGAGAAGGGAGTTGAAAGATCGGATGGTCCGCCGGCACCGGAGGGACGGGATCCGTTCGAAGGAGTGGAGGGCGGGGCCGGGCATGCGGGCCCGTCCATATAGGGAGATAACGTGGCAGAAGAGGGCCTCCTTGGGAGTGAACCGTGTCTCGACGCTCATCTGGTGGAGAACCTCCTCCATCTCGGCGAACATCCGCGCCCTGCCGAGCTTGCAGATGATGATGTCGTAGGACCGGGCACTGTAGTGGAACGGCTTCGGGGGCGTCGCCGGCGCGGTGGCCCTAGGGTTCCGGAAGAGCTCGAGGGCAAGGCTAGGACTTTTCTCGAGGCGGAGGAGGGAGGAGAGGCGGAAAGGCGAGATCTTGGTGGATTTCTCCATGCGCAGGAGAAGTCTCAGCGAGCACTGGGGAGAGGAACGCGGCGCGGTAAGATAGGCGGCAAGGATTTCGCGTCTGGTGTTCCGGATGAACTTTTTTCAGGATGTACTGTCCATTTGATAGAGGTAGGTTGATTGACTTGTTCGGTGTAGCATAGTAGGAAGTAGTTTAATAAACGTTGGGAGAAAGGATATTGGACCGTAGCGATCTATTCCCGGGTTCTGTGGCCTATACTCGCTCTTACCTTGCGGCATTGCTTTTTTGTTGATATATAATTACTTTTCCGGATTGCAGAGGCTTTTGCTCTTCTGAGAAATGGAACACTGCTTCCCTCCTGCTAGTCTTTCTTCGCGGTCTTCCACTGGTGCTCTACTCCATCCTCAGGTGATTACTCTATATTCAACTTGGATCTTTGAGTGTCCTGGAGGAATAATAATTACCAGGCTGAGATTTGGTTGCTTACGCTTACGGTTCTTCTCTGTCTCCTTATGTTATCTCTGTGGGATGTTTTCTTTTCTTTTCTTTTCTTGTTCTGACTAATTTTGCCTATCGATGTAGAGTGGATGACCATAAACCTCTTCATCAGTTAAAAAATATAATATACCAAAAATAAAAAAGAAAGTTAAAAAAAGGAAGCAGATGAATAGGCTGCAATTCATTTTGAAAACATGTCATACTATATGCAAGGTAATTGAAAGTGGCACAAAGATCACCTTATGCATAATATTTGATTTTCTTTCCAGATGTATGAATTTTAACGAGCATCAACAGAACATACAACTGCAACTTTAGGTAGAATTTTATGATACTTCTTACTGCTGAACCCATTTCTTGTTGAAGTTTCTAGATCGTCTAATGTCATTTACAATTATTTGCTGATGGTCAACTGCATTAACTGTTCTTTCAGGGGTTTTCTTCATCATATACTCGTAAAAGTCATTCCAGCACATTGCATCTAAAGGTGCTATCCCTTCGATCTAAACAATTTATCCAACTTACCCATGTACTGGATCAATACAAAGGAGCCTCACCCATTGTATATTCAAGACCATCAAAGGGGACCATATTTGCTGAGTCTGGTCGACAAGCTTGGGATTTTGGTAGATTTTTGAGAACGTTGCATTTCTTTAATGGGCCCCCAAATCCTGTCGAGGTTGGTTTCTTAACAATCTTACTGTTGTTGGTGTAAAGGCTATTATTATTTCTCTCCTTATATTGAGAATGCTCTATGTTGCGCTGATTTTTTTTTTAATAAAAATTGTGAAGTTCGTTATGTCTCTGATTGGAAAACTGTCAAGCCCAACCTCTAGTGAACCATTAAAGGAGATGAAAACTTCTGGTCTGGTCCTGGTAGCTGGAGCCACTGGTGGTGTTGGGCGAAGAGTAGTTGGCATCTTACGCAAGAGAGGGATACCTGTTCGAGTGCTGGTATCTTTCCATAATGAAATATTTATATACATTCTAATTGGTTTATTGCTGACATCTTAAGACAGACTTCCCCCATCATCTTATTCATTAAGGTTCTGGGCTTATATGGATGTCCAGGTTAGAAATAAAGAGAAGGCAAGAACCATGTTTGGACCAGATGTGGACTTGGTGAGCTGCATGCACTTATTTGACTTTTTTTTTCACTTTTTTTTTGCAAAAAGAGATTATTTCAAACTCAGTTTCAGAATTATCAGAAAGTTGAAATCATATCTACTGATACAACTTCCTTCAGAGAATTATTGTTGTATGTGAATGGAACTCTATTTTATTGCCAAAATGGAATGGGCCAGCAGTTGACACTCTCCTCACTTCATGCACAGGGGAGTTCTGTATTCAAACATGATAGTGCAGAGCCACGCATATTCAGAAAACAGAAAAAAATGCATATGCGAAATGTTTATGTCTAAGCTTGATTAAGCAAATTGTGTTAGGATACTTTATTTTTTGATTTTAACTAATTATACAGCATTGAATGGGAATTTCTTTTCTAATTATTCTCTTGCCCTGCAGATGCATCTACCTCTATTTCTAGTCTAATATTTTGCAATATATTTGTTTGTAAATATCCATATCTCTCAAACTTTTTCAGATTGTTGCAGACGTTACAAAGGAGGATACATTAGCTCCTGAATATTTCAAAGGAGTGAGGAGAGTCATAAATGCAGTTTCTGTTATTGTAGGTCCAAAGGAAGGGGATACTCCTGACAGGGCAAAGTATAGCCAAGTATGTTCTATTCATATAGAATCTATACGATGAAGCACATCTATTCACTATTTTTTCTAGCTCTAAATTGAGAATGAACTCACTTGAACTTTGACTCATTCAATTGTTTACTATATTTGCAATAACGCTAACAATGCACATGTGGTTTTTGACAGGGAATCAAATTCTTCGAACCTGAGGTAGTAAAATTGTCTCCTAAATTCTGTGTCACGAGTAGAGTTGATTCTTGAGTACACACCATAATTTTTATTTTATACTTGTTTAAATTTCTTTTTATATTTTTCTATTTTTCAATCCATGAACGTGACCAATTTCCTTTATTACTCAGATAAAGGGACATTCACCTGAAAAGGTAGAGTACATTGGAATTCAAAATTTGATCAGTGCCATAACGAATAGTGTTGGACTACAAGATGGAAAACTGTTATTTGGATTCAGAGGTCTGCATCACTTCTTGACCTGCCTATTTAACAATCAATGAATATTAATGATTCTGATGAATGAATACAAATAAAATATGACTTATGATGCTGTGCAACAATTTCAAATTTGCAGTAAATGAATGTAAACTATTTTCTCACAAGCAATGTAGTGATCCTATGCATCCCTATGAAATTTGTATCATTTATGCAAGTATACTCAAGTTGTGGAGCACTTGTATGTTGTGTTATCTTAATTAAGATTAGTGGCATTTGTTTCCTTTGTTATATGAACTTTAGAGGCATAATTTTCATCTTCTGTCTATGTTCTGGAACATGCATGTATGCAGCCATTATGTCAAAGTTAAGGCTTAGAATCCTGCTTCTCTTGCATTTCTTTTCTGCCATATTCAATATGCTGTTTATATTCTCCGAGGATGATGGATATCTAGAGAAGGGACTAGAGAGATCCATCACATTCTCTAGGAAAATATTTAATAGGCAAAATGAATAGCAAATGAAGATTACAGGACACAGGAGGTTAAAACAAGTACAAAGCAATGTGGAGGTTTAGTTTTATGACTTTTATCCTTATTCTGAATTTTTAAATGTGCTGATCTTGATGGAAGTACGACATATTATGGTCATGACCTTGTGATGCACTTTGATGGAGGTTGAGAGGGCCCTAGCTGTGCAGTGTGGATCTAGAGATTTCGGATTTTATTTTTGTTGCCCAGCCTAGCAATCCAAGAGGGGGGGTGAATTGGGTTTCTTTAAAAGTTTAATACAAATATGTGCTGCACTTTAAAGTGTTTGTGAAGCAATGCAAATGAGCATACAAGGAATAAGATGCAATGCTATGAATATAAGCAATAAATGCAAGAGAGCAAAGAACACACACACAAATACAAAGGTTTATAGTGGTTCGGTGCATACCAAGCACCTACATCCACTCCCCAAGCACTTAGATTACAGCCAACTTATTTTCAAGGGCTCACAAGTCAAATCCAAAGTTGGTTTTCTCACTTAGGCTCACCAACAACCTTTACTCAAGCCAATCTAGGCTTAGATTTTAATTCACGGCTTGGAAGGGCCTAACACATAGTTTTAAACACCCTTGAAACTAGTCACAATAATTAAAATCAGAGATACAAGGATAAAGCACAAGCAAACTCTCTTATAGAGTAGAAAATAGAAGCTTTGAAGCTCTTGATAGTTGCTTGACTTGTCTTCTCATTAGAATCACTTCAAAGACCACTTTTGGAATGCTGATTTGAAGGCTTGGAAGCTTTTTCAGTGGAAATCTTCTTTTTTGCTCTCTTTTTGACTTTGAAGTGAAGTTCTCAAAGATATGTTTGTTTCTTGTGAGTTAGTTGTTCTTGAATAAGTTTGGTGAGACTTAGATACTTCAAAAACTTCCAAAAATCGGTTTAAAACCGTTAGTGGAGCAAAACTAGTCGTTTGGAGCTTGTAGAGTTCAAATCTGACTCTCAGAAATTATAGCCATTATTGCTGTTAGAACCCGTGAGTCGACACTTGAGTTTGTTCATAAGTCGACACTTGAGTCTTCATGAGTCAATACTTGGATTAGCATAAGTCGACTTAAGGTATAAACTTCTAAAAAACCAGGATTCTGTTCTTTTTCTGTTCTCAGGCTGAGTCAACACTCGAATCATGTGAGTCGATACTTGAACCATGTGAGTCGATACTTGAGTCTTCTGAGTCGACACTTAGACAAAAAACATCTCAAAATGGCATAGTTCTGTATCATCATTTTTTTTAGGCCATGAGTCGACACTTGGTTTCTGTGAGTCAACACCTGACTTCTTCATAAGTCGACACTTGACTTCTGTGAGTCGACTTAAGGCGTGCCAAAGAGATTTCTGTGTGCCAGTCCTTCTAAAGTGTCAACATCTTGCGTGCCATGAGTCGACATTTGATTGTCCCACTCAAAAAACCTTGTGCCAACCTTCAAAATTCAAGGTGCTTTTCAATAAAACTTCAATATCTTCATAAAGCCCAGATTGACCTATTTTAAGACTTTTTAGGATGAGAAGACTTCTTATACACTGAAAATTAGTTAGCTTTAAATGAGTGTCTTTGATACTTTTATATTAAAAATTTGAGATGCCTGTATCCTGAAACTCACAACTACAATTGAAACATTAGTATAAACCATATCCTCAACGTTTTGTTAGTTATCAAAATCAAGGACTAAAGCCAACAATTTCATTTGGCAACTAAATTATCTTGTCCTTGCATATAATGAAGCAAAGACATTCTGGTTGTGATGGAGGTGAAGACACTGACTTTTAAAGCTATTGTTAATTTGCTAACATGGTCTATAGTTTTCTTTCCTCTTTCAGATTGTTAACAATGGGTGAGAGATGAAATAAATTTAGGGGGACAAAACTGGATTTATTGGACAGATTCAGGTGTTTGATGTTGGATAGGCAAATGATATCTGCCAAGAGAAGAAATTGCATCAATTCTGGCTGCTAGTGAGGTAGAAGTTATCTATGTATAGAGAAGAGGTTTAATAGTTTGGATGCTGGTGGCACAACCTGATACAAGGTAAGTGTTGAGAGTACTTCTCTGTTGTCCACCTACAGGAGGATATTTGCCCACTAATTGTGGACATGTTTTGTTGTGCAGCTTTAATTCCTTGTGGTTGAAAATGGCTATAATGATATATCTTGGAGATGATTCCTAGCTACGTTATGATTTATTTTTTCTTTGAAGAATTGTTTGAGGACCTTATAGTTCTACAGTCTTGAGGTCGGTACCATAGATCCTCAACCCTTTTAGATTTCATTCCCTAGAGTTAGAATCTTCATCTTAATTTTAGTCTATGGAGGCAATGGAGGCTTCCTTTGCATAATGCTATTGGAAGCCCAAAGATTTGAGCCTGTTGGAGGCAATCAGGGAGTTTTTGTTGGATAGTTGTTTACACAGTATCTTTGCAAATTATGATTAGAATTACCCATAGTGCTCTTCCAAGCTTTCACCCTTGCCCATCATGATTTATTCTCAGCTGTTAATGCATTTGCATTGGAGGTGTGGTATAGATTCTCTTTGTTTATTTATTTTTTTGGAGAGTCTCAAGTCCTAGTAAAATTCATTTGCTCAACTCTTTATTCTTTTTCCTCTTTCCCAACCAAGGATGGCTTCTTGAATGACTTAGTTTGTTATGCCTACAAATTTGGAAGATAGGGAACTTACAAATTCTAAGCTTATTGGTGGATTTCCATAAGCCAGTTTTATAGGTATTTGGTAATAGGTACTCAAATGGTGAGCTCTAATGGGTGGTTAGTAAGTTCATGATGCTACAAATGATGACCCATGAAAAATATTGAAAGAATTTAAAATGCAAGGCTGCAGTATTAATTAGTAAGCAGCAGACTCCTCTCAACGAGGAAACTTTTAACATGGAGGGGAAGAAGCTGGGAGCTTCCTCCTCAACTGCTCTCCTTAATTGCCTACTGCTTTGACTCAATGGTGCCACTTAGTATGGTGATATTCAATTAAGGGACCACCCTTTTGGATTCTGTTTACTTGTATATTTGCTTTTCAGTAGGTTGGGAGAATGGCTGACTTAAGATATCTTCCTGTTTAAATGTAGCACAAATGCTATAATCGTTCATCAGTGGAGTTTGTTGAAGAAGGTATTTGCATTATCTTTATGTGAAGTTAAATCTAAATATCTATTTAGCAGTTGATCTTGCTTAAAACTAATAGTAATCTAATAAACGTTTGTGAGCCATTGCTTTCAGTTCATCCTTATTTTCTAGTTTGACATCTCCTAATTTAATTGACTCGAATGGTGAATCAAACAATATTTTCTTTTTTATTCTCCTAGCACATATTTTTTTTAACCACTCAGCATACCAGTGATAATATTATTTATGTTTTAAAGATCCAAAAAAAGTGATAGCTATGTGCACTTTCATAACCTTCCTATGGCATTCTACTTGTAGGCAATTTATCAGGGAAGCTTGTATGGGGTGCCTTAGATGATGTCGTCATGGGAGGTGTTAGTGAAAGTATGTTTCAAGTTGACCCAACTGGTAACGAATATGGTGGACCAAGTGGGTTGTTCAAAGGTTTCTTCTTGTTCTCTCTTCACTAACTATTTTTAGGTGATTTAAAGCTAAAGTATTTACTGATATCTATCACAATGTCTCTTTTATGTTGCTACATAACCTTTATATCTAAAATACATAATTTTTTCTTTCAGGAGTTGTTTCTACTGCAAACAATGGTGGCTTTACCAGTATCAGGACAAAAGTAATTGTTCTATCCTGTCATGATAGAATCATATTTTTCTTATATTTCTAAATATGTAATATAATGTTTATGTAGGCAAACCTGTATCAAATGTAGGAGTTCTAAATATAAATCTTTCTGATATCTATACCTAAAATAGGACTTGATTTGAATTCTGTTAGTCTCATGCTTAGGACCTCACTGCCATGAACATCATTGTCTGTCAAATAATGCTTTTGCTGTATTAAACTGATATGATCATTACTTTTTTCTATGGAGTACATTTAGTGTTTATTTATGGCCCTTGAACAAGTATATGAACTTTATCATTCAAAAGTTTATTGTGTGCCCCTTAGAGACAATTCAGTAGTGTTTTTGTGATGTAACTGCTTCATGACAAAATCTGTTGTTCCTGTAATGTCAGAATTTTTCTGTACCTGAGGATCTTTCAGCATATGATGGTATTGAACTGAGAGTTAAAGGTGATGGACGTCGTTACAAGCTTATTTTACGCACTAGCGCTGATTGGGATACCGTAGGATACACTGCTAGCTTTGATACTGTAAAGGAGCAGTGGCATACAGTAAGTTACACTACTGTTTGTATATTAGATGTACTAATATTTAAAGATAGTTTTAATTAACTATATTTTTTTGTTCGCTTCAGATAAAGATACCTTTTTCATCATTGAGGCCTGTATTTCGAGCTCGAACTATGATTGATTCTCCACCTTTTGATCCAAGCAACATCATTTCACTGCAGGCATGCTTCTCTCTCTCTCTCTCTCTCTCTCTCTCTCTCTCTCTCTCTCTCTCTCTCTCTCTCTCTCTTCTCTCTTTCTTCTATCTTTCCCTATATTTGCATCTCTTGGAGTCATTAGAAAACTGTTTTACAGCTTATGTACAGCAAGTTTGAATATGATGGAAAGCTCAACCCGACATTTGTGGAAGGCCCATTTCAGCTTCCATTTTCAAGCATACGAGCATACATAAATGAACCAATCACTCCCAGGTTTTATTTCTTAACTTCAAACTATCATTATCTGCATGCTTTATGTTGGATAAAAGTCCAAAATTTCAAGGGACTGTAATATAATAAATTATAAAATTAATGTGGCCAAGATATTATGTATAAATTAACTGCATATCATTGACTACTGATTCGCATGGCAAGTGCACATATCAAGTATTATGTGGAAGAATCACACCTCTTATATGGCTTCATGTTGCAGGTTTGTACATGTGAGTGCTGCAGGAGTTACCCGACCTGACAGGCCTGGACTTGATTTAAGCAAACAACCCCCTGCAGTGCGCTTGAACAAGGAGTTGGGTTTTATTCTCACATATAAACTAAAGGTCTTCCCATTGCATATGTGAATAATTATCATCCATTATGCCATAGGTATAGAAATGGAATGATTGTATGCAGTGTAGAATAGCTTGAGCTTAATTATTTCAGATATGGTTGACAAATTTTTGGAAAACATTTATTAGAAAAATATTGAACCCCCTTAATTTATTTGAGTGTTTTTGATATCAGGTTAGATAGATGGAGAGATGGTTAATTTCTTTGATTGTTCATGAATTAGTTAATATATGTTAGAAAAGTGGGATGGTATCCTATATGATGGAATGCGTATAATATATTTAGTTTGGAGTCATTAGAAGATGATGATTCTGCAAGACTGCGAGCACATGAGACTGCCCTGAATTGTAATTGTAGCTTCAAGTTGCTTGGGCCAATGAAAGTGACAAAATACTTTGTAGATGAAGTGGTATATTCCATCACTGCAAATGAGTAGCGAAAACAAGACTCATTTTAGTGGAATACCATTATGGTCCTACATCGGTTGGATCGGAAGTGCAACCTTGTGACTGGTGGTTATAAACTATGGCTTGTGCAATTCTAGATTTTCCGGGAGTGGCCTAGATGAATTGATTCAAACCTCAAGGATTAGATGGTACAAGTGTAATTGATTATTGGTATTTCTTGGCAGCTTTTTACTAGGGACCACTGAGCATGTTAATAAACTCGATGATTTTTATGGCACAAGAGGCCAATTCAGTAATATCATTCATGGTGGTACAGAAGAATCAGTTAAATGTGGGCACTAATTTATCTATTCGGCGTGCTTAACAGATCATTTCTGTTGTGTATATGTTCCTGCAGGGGAGAAAATTCATTGTCATTTTTTTTTTTGGAGCAAAATAAAAAACCAAAACTCATACTGAAGCAAACTTCAAGCTTGTGATTTCAAAAGTATGTTGTATCATGCACATGTATGTGCAAGTTCTCACACACAATGGATGTTTAAAAGCAAAATCTGTTAAGCAGTAATCGCAAGATATTCCCTTTGCGTTTGCATGCATCCATGACATATAGGTTGATACATAACCTTTTCTAATAGCATGTTTTACTGGATAAAGTGACAAAATGAGGTTGTCTGGCAATAAATGTTTCTTGTACTTATTATCAATCTTCACTCCAAAAAAAATCATTTTTATCAATCCCTTAGTTCTTATTTGTGCATCAGGGGGAGGATTTGATACGAGAAAGTGGTATTCCATATGCAATAATTCGACCCTGTGCATTGACTGAAGAGCCTGCGGGAGCTGATCTCATATTTGACCAGGGAGACAATATAATGGTATCTAGAATTCCCTTGCATTTATGTTTTTCACATTTGTTGGACATCAATTTTTCTCACTTACAGAAGGTAATGGGCCATAGGTTCTATTACCTGCCTAAGAGTACTCCTCTAGTGTCAGCAACTCCTATCTTCACTTGTTGTTCTTAACTAGTAGTGTGTTAAATGTAATATTTCATCAAAATTATAATGAAGCACTAAAAGTTTATCTAATTACAGGGGAAAATTTCAAGGGAAGAAGTAGCGCAGATATGCATTGCTGCTCTGGAGAGCCCACACGCATGTGGGAAGACCTTTGAGGTCCGGCACTTATTATATCGTGTAGAATTTTAACATAACATATTAGCTTTTGATCATACTAATATGAAATGGTCTAGCAATTTCTTCATTAGTGCTCAAAGAAGTTTGGTGTATTTGACCACCCTCAATCAATTATCAAGTACTGCATTGTCTATCGGTGCAGTCTCCATGCCTCCTCTCATGCTCTTATTTTCTTCCCGAATGTCCATTTGCCTAAGTATCCTCAACTCCAATAAGGTCATCTTTTGGATAATGGTCTTGTCAGTTTTTGGATGGGGGCTTTGCTGTCCAATCTCCATCTGATACAAAAAGTAGCCATTAAATTTAATTGTCACAAAATAAAATATAATAGAAGGAAATAATTTCTTGCATTTATATCAACTGGATATAATGAGGGAAATAATTGTCAAGAATTCACTATCTTTTGGCAGTGAGATTTGTTTTCACCACGTGATTGGTAGCAACAAGAAGGGCACCATGATGATGTTGTCCGTAGAAATTTACTCTCCCTTTTTGTAATTGTATGCAGGTCAAAAGTACTGTACCATTCAGTGAGGCATACACGGTGGACCCTTCAAACCCTCCTCCTGAAAAGGATTATGATGTGTACTTCAAAACTTTGAAGGATGGAATTACAGGGAAAGAAGCATTGGAAGGGAGCTTGGCACCAATTTGAGAATTATGCACAACTTTAATTGACGGCTGTGAGATAATCCTGCTGCTTGTGCAGCTCTCTCTCAAATGTGACTGCCAACGACAAAATTTTTCCAAAACTTTAATTGCAATTCTCCTAAAATGCTTTGCTATGTTTCAAGTCATCGTGCATTTAAGCAAGTGTTTAGCCCAGATGAGTCAGAATATTCTTCCTTCTCTAGATGGTTCACTCTATATCAGCCTTCCTCCAATTCATTAGCGGAATTCTTTATCATTTGCTCTGTGCTTGTTTTTCCAGGAGTGCAGTCTGTGGATGTATGTTACTTTTAGTCGTGGAGTTACATGATTAGTAATGCTGGATTGTACAAATTCTGGATATAGATGCTTTTTTCAGGATTTAAACCCGGAATATCTCTTAGGAATTGTTGCTATTTTCTTTAATGCTCCGGAGTACCATTTGGTTGGGTAAGATCTAAGATGGTTGTGTTTAAATAACCAATCTGATCCCAGAGACTTAAATTTTAAGGTGCACTTTATCTCTCGTCAGGTGATAGCCTAAGACAGAGACAGAGAACTTTTAGTGCGGCATGCCTCAAATACCACTTTGGTTGGTAAGCTTTCATCATCTTGTAATAGTCGAGCATCTTCGTTGCATAACTGACTGATGGCAGATGGCCACATTTAACACTTGTTTTGTTGTTGCTTCATTTTCTGATTAATAAATCATGACTCTTCTGTTGCCTCTGCTTCGGTCATCAGAACAATAATGGTAGGCTGGTAGCAGATCAATGGGTCCTTAAGCAAGAAAAAAGAAAGAAAGGAAAAAAAAAAAAAGGATGTGCTTGGTTGTGTGTAATCCAAGTCACCGAGACGCACTAACAGGGTAACCAACATAAAGAACTGAAAGTAAGAACCGATAGAACTCCCATCTGTAATAGGGGAACATCTTTTTGGTACTGTGGTACAAGACGCAAAATGAGGATGTTAATTTAAACAAAAGAATAGTTAAAATGAACTCTACAAAGTTAAATGAACAATTAAATTAATTTAATTTGAACACAGTTCACTAAAAATTAAATGAACAATTGAGTTATGAGAAGCGGATTAAGTTGCAAAAAATTCAGGGCCCTCGTCTTCCAATCCCAATCAATATTCCAGCACACCAACGTCTGTCCGTGTCATGTGCGCCAACAAGACCTGCAAACCGGAAAACAATCAACGCAAAGTGATGAAAACTAGCACCTTTTCGGAGGCACATTTAGTTCCAGCATCAAAGGCTAGATTGAGGAAAATATTCTTATTTGTTTGATGTAAACAGGATTATCCTTTTGCTGACTCTTTCGTGGTCAATTCGTCTTCGGTGCATAAAAGCCCCGGGGAGGTAAGGCACCACGCGGCACCGGCAGCGACCGCAGGGGATTCTTCTCGTATTATTATTTTTTTTCCGATGGGGAACTCTTCTCGTATTTGAAGTCGAAATCCGACGTGTCGGACAATTTGATGAAGAGGTCGAGTTGGACCTTCTTCATGGGATGGAGATGGAGATGGTGGTCGTCTGTGAGCTGTGGTGAATTGAACGTAGTGTCTAGCTCTATGATAGGAGTAGGAGATGGATCATGAATTACAGTCGTAAAGGTGGAGAGCGGTTTCTCCCGATGATGAGAGAGGGTGGTGTCTCCTCCGGCTTTTTAGACGGGGAGTTGAGATAAGAGGACGGAGGAAGTGACGGGGAACGAGGGTGTGGATGTCCGTCTCTCCGTTAAATATTGGAGAAGACGTGGGAAGCATGGTTGAGGAGTTTTTCTTTTTTTTTTTTTTTTCTTTTTTTGGTAAGAAGATTCAGGAGTCCTTTTACCGTTTAGAGCTTTTTCCCTTTGTTTCCGTCTATGCAATGTAACCACCGCATGGGTAACATATTCTGCAGTATTAGATATGTAATATATTGGTAAAAATTAAATATGGTACATGGATCAACTACATAGGAGTTACGTATAATATTTTGATCCTATTGTAGAGTATAAATATAATCATAGTATTATAGACTATAGAGTTAAATGAATTTAAAATTAATGTCTATAATTAAATATTTAAATATAAGTATGGTTCTGAATGTAAAATTTGGATTGTATATTTCTTCCCGTAAAAATGTATCATTTCGTTGCATGGATAAAACTGTGATATTTAATGTTGTAAAAACATATTACTTCATTATATAGATTCATTTATTTGATACTGTTGCCGTTCTCGTCGCCGCGTCCGTGCCACGGATCCGCCGATCCCTCCTGACCGCCTGGCGAGGGAGCCTCCCTTCCCGCGGCGAACCTGCAAAAAGGGGGTTAGAAGACCCTGGCCGGGGATCCCGGCGAGGGAGCTCCGACGGTCAAGTCAGTAGACGACGAGAAGGAACAGACTCTCCATACGGACCCCCGAAAGGGTTCCAGACTTAGAGAGTTTACTAGTGAGAGAGTTGCTATGGGGACCAAAGCTTCGGCCGGGCCTCCCTGCCGAGCTCACGCCAAGTGATCCCCTCTCGGGGTCTCTGGTTTTTCTCTCGGAGCGAGGCCTCTCAACACTGCTTCTTCTTCGTCCCCAGGCTTGTTCGCTTACCTTGTCGTCCCCAGATTCTTCCCTCTTTATCTCCTTTCATCGTGCGCTTGTCTTTTCCTCCTGGGAGACTCCCCTCCCCCGTCCTTTTCTCTTTTCCCTTTTCGGTGAAGGGGGCCAGGCGGCTTTCCGACCTCGCCCGCCGAGCCCAGCAGGGAAAAGGCAAAGACAGAAGAGAAAAAGGGAGGGCGGCGCTGGTAAGGCGGCCGGTCAGGCCTCGGGCCCAGCGAGAGCGCTCTCTTCCCCAAGCGTAGGCGCCATCCATCTACGGGGCATGTTCTGTCAGAATCGTGCCCCTCGGCTGTGGGACTTGTCGGGCCGATGCAAGTGATGTTCCGCGTGCCGCCGCCCTCCGTACGGGGCGCCGTCTGGGATTCGTACGGCCCGAGGGGTGGCCTCGGGGCCCGCGCCTCTCTCCCTGGGACCTTCTCCGTACGAGCGGTCTGACCTCAGCTGAGTTGGACCCATCTCCGGGGGCCAACTGGCGAGGAGCGAAGGACCAGCCGACCTCGGCTTAGGTGGACCCCTCCTGGGTGGACACCTGGCGAGGTGGCAGGAGGTCGCCTGGCTTCGGTCGAGGTGGGCCCGTCTCCGGGTGGCCACCTGGCGAAGGGCGAAGGACCGGCCGACCTCGGCTTAGGTGGACCCCTCCTGGGTGGACACCTCCTGGGTGGACACCTGGCGAGGTGGCAGGAGGTCGCCTGGCTTCGGCCGAGGTGGGCCCGTCTCCGGGTGGCCACCTGGCGAAGGGCGAAGGACCGGCCGACCTCGGCTTAGGTGGACCCCTCCTGGGTGGACACCTGGCGAGGTGGCAGGAGGTCGCCTGGCTTCGGCCGAGGTGGGCCCGTCTCCGGGTGGCCACCTGGCGAAGGACCAGCCGACTTCGGCTTAGGTGGACCCCTCCTGGGTGGACACCTGGCGAGGTGGCAGGAGGTCTGACCTCGGCCGACCTCACTTAGGCGGACCCCTCCGGGTCCGGGCGCCAATGAGGGGGTAGAGGAACTCCGAGCCGAGCTCGGCCTCGGCGAGGGCAGTTTGTCTTAGACAGTCGTCGGGCGGTATAGTCTTGCCGATCCTGGCCTTGAAGACGTGGCGCTGACTCGGCCGGAGAAACTTTCACGTGGCTCGATCGCATTCGGCGGTACCTGAGCCTGGCCACGTCACTATCACGGCTGTAACAGTTGCCCCCTAGCCCGCCGTTCCGTCGGGGCGTCGTAGAACGGAACGTCGGGATTAAATGCGGACATGACGTGGGGAGGCGAAGATCTTGCATCATAATTGCCACGATCCTCGTCGCCGTGGCTCGATGCGCCTGAAACCCTATGGGAAGCCGCCACGCGTCGCTCACTTGCCCGTAATAAATGCATCGCTTCGAGGCAGAGGCCGTTACTCTGCTAACGAGGCATCGGTGTCGGGCGTGCGTCCACGTGGCGATCGTCCAGTGGCCCGAGGCGGAATGACGGGTACGGTCGCTGTCGGCTGAGTTTAAAAGGGAGGGGACTTTCCAGAACGAGGCCTTTTCCCTTGCTTCGTGGGCGGTTTGCTGCAGGCTAACTTCTGTTGCTTGCGCTCGTCTGGCGTATTTTCGGTGAGTGCCTCCTTCTTCTTCTCTGGTTCCCCTCCTTCTCTCTCTTTTCTCTTCTCTTTGATCTTTTGTCCTTCTCTTTTCCATGGCGCGCCGTCGCCATGTCTCTTCCAATCCGGACGAGGCCGGTCCATCCCGGCCGAGGACTCCATCTTCTTCCTCCTCAGATGAGGAGACGATCCCGGAGGAGATCCGCCGGCGTCTGCAACCCGGGGGTGTCACCATTGGCATCCCCAGGGGGATCCGGTCCCCTCCGGTTGCACCTGCCGTGCCCCTCCGTTCTCTTCCTGCTCCACCTCTTCTTCCCGCCGGTCCCTCCGGTCATGCTTCTACCATGACCGAAGGCGATCTTTCTCTGCTCCGGAAGCCTATGGCATCCGGGGTCAATTCACTTGTTCGTCCCGCGGTCCGGGGAGCGCGTCACCATGAGTGGCCCCGGCCGCATAGCCTTCTACGAAGACTTCCTCCTTGGGGGTCTTCGGTTTCCTCTGCACCCCTTCTTCCTTTCTTTCCTCAGCCACTTCCGGCTCGTCCTGGCCCAGCTGGCTCCCAACGCCATCCGGGTCATCTTTTCTTTCATTGTCTTCTGTCATTTCCACGGGTTCGTTGCTCGTTTCTCCCTCTTCAGGGCCATGTTCACCCTGAAGAAGTGCTCCACCGATGACGGCTGGTGGTACATTTCGCCCCGGCCCAGGTGTCTCCGGTTCGACCTCCCTTCCTCGGTCAAGGGCTGGAAGAGCCGATTTTTCTTCGCCTCAGTCGAAGACGTCGACTGGGCCTGGAGTGAACCGGACCGGACCCCGAACCGGAATTCTCGGGTCGAGTCGGTGGACCAGGAGTCCTACTCCCAGCTCCTGAGCGACGTGGTCCCGGCACTCGAGGTTCTGCTTTCGGAGCAGAACCTTTTTTAGGCCGGGATAAGTCCCATCCGCGAGACGGGTGAGACTCGGCCCCACTTTGACTTCTGCCCCCCTTTTTCTTCATGACCGAGCCGGCTAACTTTCCGTTCCTTTGTGTTGCAGGGATGAAGTTTTCGCTGGAGAACCTCCTGGAGGGCGCAGCCCAGAGGGATGTCATTGAGGTGGACGAGCCCGCGGCGAAGAGGGCTCGTACAGAGGCGAGCCGGGAGGTCGTGACGGCGACCGTGCCCAGCCCGATTGCCGTCGTTCCCCCGCCCAGGTTGCCTCAGGGCGGGGCCGCTGATGCTTCGGCTGCGCGACCTGGTGGCGCCGCTGCTGAGAGGGCTCCACCGCCTGCAGCTCCGTCCATTGCCGGGCCCGTCGTCGCCGCCACCTCGACAGCGCAGCCCGTGGCCGCCGCCGGCCCGTCGACCACGGTCTCAGCTGAGGGGGCGGCCGCCGCAGGAGCTGGCCTGACAGCTCCGGCACCGGTGATCACCCACCAGGACTCGGTCATCCGCGACAAAGGGCTCACGGAGAAGATCATGGAGTATGCCTCCACCGCCCGGGACCGCCGAGCTCGGGGCGGCCGGGATTACGCAGATGCGCTGCTCGGGATCCTCCCGCAGCTCTTCACGGTAAGCCCGAGCTTCTTCCTTTCCCTTCTTTCTTTCGAGACCTAGCTTCTTTTCTCCTGACCTGTTTTGTCCCTGTTGGTGCAGATCGGGAACGACGTTCTCCTACTGAGGAACTTCCTCGTAGGGAACGCCAAAAGGGATGCCGAGAAGGAGTTGAAGCTCGGCAAGCTCGCGGCCGACGTCAAATACCTCATGGAGAAGGGGGTCGAGCTACGAGCCAATAACCAAGCCCTCCAGTCCGACCTGGTGCGTTCTGAGGGGCGGAACAAGGAGCTGGAGGCTTCTTTGTCGGAGGAGCGGATCTCCTTCCAACGCCGCTCGGAGGAGGATGTGGCGGAGAAGGCTCGCCTGCAGGCCCACTCCCAGTGGCTGGAGCGCCAGTTGGAGGAGGCCCGGCGAGACGCGAGCACGGCAAAGGACCGGAGTGCGTACATCAACGGACTCCTGGAGGCCGCAAAGCGGGAGGCGCAGGAGGCCATCCCGAAATTCCGGGCTTCCGACGAGTACACGTCGGAGGTCCGGGAGGCCGCCGTGGACTCCTTCTTGAAGGGGTTCCGGATGTGCCGGGATAAGGTGGGGGCCTTCTTCCCCGAGCTCGACCTTAGCGGGGTGGTGATCGGAGGCAGGAGGCCAGGAGTCGAGAGCAGGGCTTCCGGTGCGGCCGACGCAACTCCTGCGACGCCGTCGACCAGCGAAGCTGCGGCTCCGGAGCAGCCTCAAAAGCCGGCCGCCGTAGAAGTCAAGGACGCAGCGCCCGCGCCCCCGGCAGAGGGCTCCGACCCTGCACCACACTGAGCCCGGCGCCTTGTCCCTGCTTTGTTATCGTAGCAATGTTTTTTTCTTTTTCTTCTTCTATTTTTTGGGGACTCCCGGCCTGTCGGGACTCCCAGCTTGTACTGGCCACTTGCTTTAATGAAAGTCTTAGTTTGTCAAAATTTCAAGTTCATCCCATCTCGCCTTTCTTTTTCCTTCTTTCTGAGATGCTGGCATGGAATGCTTGAAACAATCGCAGGTCTGGTCCTTCCATTGCTCAAATCGAAGGTTGGGGCCTCCCGGATCGCATGGCGGCAGAGTAGGCCTTAAGCGGGCCTGTCTTTGGGATCGCCTTCATGCTTGCGCAGGCAATATGGTTTCTGCACCACCTTCCAGGCCGAAGCCCAGGATCTCCGGACTGAGCTCGATGCCGCAGGCTTTCTCAAGCCTTGCGCGGCTTGCTGAGCTGTTCTCCGGGCTTGCGTGGGCGAACTGGGTTCTGTGCCACCTTCCAGGCCGAAGCCCAGGATCTCCGGACTGAGCTCGATGCCGCAGGCTTTCTCAAGCCTTGCGCGGCTTGCTGAGCTGTTCTCCGGGCTTGCGTGGGCGAACTGGGTTCTGCGCCACCTTCCAGGCCGAAGCCCAGGATCTCCGGACTGAGCTCAATGCCGCAGGCTTTCTCAAGCCTTGCGCGGCTTGCTGAGCTGTTCTCCGGGCTTGTGTGGGCGAACTAGGTTCTGCGCCACCTTCCAGGCCGAAGCCCAGGATCTCCGGACTGAGTTCAATGCCGCAGGCTTTCTCAAGCCTTGCGCGGCTTGCTGAGCTGTTCTCCGGGCTTGCGTGGGTGAACTGGGTTCTGTGCCACCTTCCAGGCCGAAGCCCAGGATCTGCGGACTGAACCCGATGCCGTAGGCCTTCTTGTCGAAGTGAGAAGGGAGTGTTTGAAGTGGGGGAACTTTGTTACAGGAACAGGGAGCCTTACATTACTGATAGTACATCCTTAGGTTCGAGGAGTTCCACGTCCGGGGGAACCTGGCGCCTCCCAATTCCTCCAAGTAATATGCTCCATGAGGGAGGGCTTCTGCCACCCGATATGGGCCTTCCCAGTTGGGTGATAGCTTGCCGCATTCCCGTGGCTGGGAAGCTTCGGCGCGCCGGAGGACCAAGTCTCCGGGACGGAAAACCTTCGGCCGCACTCGGGAGTTGTAATATCTGGCTACACGTTGCCTATACGCCGCCATTCGGACTTGGGCCTTGTCCCTCGTTTCCTCGAGGAGGTCAAGGTTGAGCATCATCCTGGCTGGGTTTTCTGTCTCGTCATATTGCTCCACACGCAGTGTGGGTAGGCTGAGCTCGATCGGGATAACTGCCTCGGCTCCGAAGACGAGGTTGAACGGGGTTTCGACGGTAGCCGTCCTCGGGGTGGTGTGGTATGCCCAGAGGACGCTGGGAAGCTCGTCGGCCCACCTGCCCTTGGCCTGGTCCAGCCGCGTGCGGAGGCCCTGAAGAATGGTCCTGTTCATGACTTCGGCCTCCCCATTGGTCTGAGGATGCGCCACCGAGGTAAAGCGATGCCTGATGCCGAGGTCGCTGCAGAATTCTTCGAACTCCCGGCAGTCGAACTGGCGCCCGTTGTCGGTAACCACGGTGTGGGGGAGGCCGAAGCGGCAGACGATGGACTTCCAAAAGAACTTGGCGACGTTTGCTTCGGTGATCCTTGCCAAGGGTTCGGCCTCGACCCACTTCGTGAAGTAGTCGATGGCCACTATCAAGAACTTCCGCTGGCCAGACGCCGGCGGGAATGGGCCCAGGAGGTCCATCCCCCACTGGGCGAACGGCCAGGGGGCTGAGAGCTGGGAGATTGGGTTGGAGGGCCGTCGCTGCACCGTGGCGTGACGCTGGCACCGGTCGCACTTCTTCACGAAGTCGGCGGCGTCTTCCTTCATCGTCTCCCAGAAGTAGACCTAACGGAGGGCCTTGTACGCCAATGCCCTGCCCCCCACGTGGTTCCCGCAGACGCCTTCATGAATCTCCTGGAGCACAAGCTTGGCTTCCGTGGGTCCTACGCACTTGAGGAGGGGGTAGGAGTAGGATCTTCGATACAACCCCCGTCCATCAGGACGAACCGCACGGCCTTCTTCCTGATGAGGCGAGCCGCCTCGCGGTCCTCCAGCAGGGTGCCACTGGTGATGTACGCAACGTACTTGTCCATCCAGCTGGGTTCGTGGCTGACCTGATGGACTTCCACCGGTGCTTCGAGGCTTGGGATCTCCAGACGCTCCACATGAGCGCGTCCCAGCATCGAGTCCGGTAGGGTCGCCAGCCGAGAGAGAGCATCTGCGCGGGCATTCTCCCCGCGGGGGAAATGGAAAATGTTGAAGCGCCGGAATCTGGACGCGCCCGCCTTGACAAGCTCCAAGTATTTCGCCATTTGGGGGTCATGTGCGACGTACTCCCCGGATACCTGTCCTGCCACGAGCTGGGAATCAGTGAAAGCTTTGAGGTTGGTCACGCCCAGCTCGCGGGAGACTCTCAGTCCGGCAAGAAGTGCCTCGTACTCCGCCTGGTTATTCGTCGTGGGGAATTGGAAACGGAGCGCGCATTCGGCGACGACCCCGTCGCCGTTGGCAAGGATGAGCCCAGCTCCGCTCCCGCCGGAGTTTGAGGCTCCGTCCACATGGAGGATTCAGGCATCCTCTCCGGGCTCGTCGGTGCCAACCTCCATCGGCTGGACCGGGGGGCCCTCCTCGGGCTCCTTGTCCAAGCCTGCACATTCGACCAAGAAGTCGGCCAGCACCTGTGCCTTCATGGCCGACCTTGGCCTGTACGTAATGTCGAACTCGCTGAGCTTCAGTGCCCACTTGGCCAATCGTCCCGAAGTATCGGGTCGGCTGAGCACCGCTTTCAGCGGTTGATCCGTCAAGACGGTGATGGGGTGCGCTTGGAAATAGGGCCTGAGACACTGGGCAGACACTATTAGCGCAAAAACCAGTTTCTCGGGCCGAGAATACCTGAGCTCCGCGTCACGGAGAAGCTTGCTGGTATAGTACACCGGCCGCTGGAGCCCCTGGCCGTCGGTTCGGACCAAGACTGAGCTGACGGCTTCCGGGGTAACCGCCAGGTAGAGGGTAAGCTCCTCTCCCTCCTCGGGCCTGGACAGCAACGGTGGCGATGCGAGCGTCTTCTTCAGCTCCTCGAAGGCCTGCTGGCATTCCTCGGTCCAAGCAAAGTCATTCATCTTCCTCAGCACCTTGAAGAAGGGACGGCAGCGGTCCGCCGACCTGGAGATAAAACGGCTAAGGGCCGCAACCGGCCAGTTAGTTGTTGCACCTGCTTCTTGGAGGCGGGCTGCTCCATGTCCAGGATGGCCTGGACCTTCTCCGGGTTGGCCTCGATTCCTCTTTGGGTCACCATAAATCCTAGAAATTTCCCGGCGGAGACGCCGAAGGTGCACTTCGCCGGGTTCAGCTTCATCTGATGGCGCCGGAGGTTGCCGAATGTCTCCGCCAAGTCAGCCACGTGGTCCGAATCGGGTTTGCTCATTACCAGCATGTCGTCCACGTACACCTGCATGTTGCGGCCTAACTGGTCTTTGAAAATTCTATTGACCAGACGTTGGTACGTCGCCCCCGCGTTCTTGAGGCCGAACGGCATCATCCTGTAGCAAAAAGTCCCGCGATCAGTTATGAAGGCGGTGTGCTCTTTGTCCTCGGTTCATCCAGATCTGGTTGTATCCGGAGAAGGCGTCCATGAATGACAGGAGGCGATGCCCCGAGGTGGTGTCGACCAGCTGGTCGATCTTTGGAAGAGGGAAGCTGTCCTTTGGGCAAGCTCGGTTGAGGTCGGTGTAGTCCACACAGATCCTCCACTTACCACTACTCTTCTTTACCATGACCACGTTTGCCAGCCAACTGGGGTACTGGACCTCTCGGACAAAACCGGCGGCGAGGAGCTTCTCCACTTCCTCGTTGATCGCCTTCTGCCTCTCCATGGCGAAGCTTCTCTTCTTCTGGCGGACCGGGCGGCAATTTGGGTCCACGTTTAGCCTGTGCATGATGACCTCGGGCGGGATGCCCGGCATGTCGGCTGCTGACCAGGCGAACACGTCAGCGTTGGCGCGGAGGAACTCCAGCAGGCGGGTTCGCTCTTCCTCAGGGAGCTGGGCCCCGACTTGCACCGTCTTCAGGGGATCCGAACCGAGGGGAAAAGTCAGCAGTCACTCTACGGGCCCTCCCCTGGGTTCCTTCTCTCTCAGATCGAGGTCATCGATGTCATGGGCGAGCTCCGCGCCCCTGGCGCTCGGGACTGTCTGGAGGCAAGCGGGACTGGCTGGGTCATCCCCTTCATCTCCCGAGCCCGGAAGGTGTGGGGAACTGTACCAATAGCCTTCTCGTGGAGATGGTGGCGTCCAGTTGGTTGAGCCCGGGATGCCCGAGAATGGCGTTGTAAGGCGAAGGGAGCCTGACGACGGTGAATGTTATTAGGACGGTCGCCTGCCGGGGTGGGGATCCGGCGATGACCGGGAGAGTGATCTCCCCCTCGACCCCCACGGAGTCCCCTGTAAAACCTACCAGGGGGGTGTGCACTGGTTTCAGCTGATCGGGGGATAAGTTCATCCGAGAGAAAGCATCATAAAAAAGTACGTCAGCCGAGCTTCCACTATCCACCATGATTCGATGTACAGGATGCTTCGCGATGGTCATCTCGACCACCACGGCATCGTTGTTTACATTGTCATTAATCTCCCCCCCCTTGGGAGGGATTACATTCTCCGGGTTCCTGACTTCCCGGGCTCTCTTCGTCGCTCGACCGACCCACGTGAGATCATGCCCACGGGCTTCTCCGTTGGGCGGTTGTCGATCGCAGGGACAGGTGGTAAGGCCGCGAGCGGCTGCCCTTCAGAGGGGGCCTCGTTCTTGACGAACTTCCTGAGGTAACCCCTCCTAATCAGCTCCTCGATCTCCCGCTTCAGGTGGCGACACTCCTCCGTGTCATGCCCGTGCTCGCGGTGGAACTGGCAGTACTTCGATTTGTCCCGGACGGCTCTCGGGTTTTGAGGAGGAGGTCGGCGGAGGTAGCGCTCGCCCTCGATTTCCATGAGGATCTTCGTTCGAGGTGCGAGGAGAGGGGTGTACCTCTGCTCGGGAGTGGCCTCGCCCCTCGGCCTTGGATTCGGGCGAGGGTCGGCAAACGGCCCGGGCCTCCGAGCTCCCGGGGTGTCCCTCGGGAGCGGCTTCTTCGAAGTCTTCCCGTCCAACTCTCGACGGGTGTGGTCAGCCTCCTCCGCTCGGATGTACTTGTGGGCGCGGAGGAGGAGCTCGGAATACGTCTGGATGGCTTCTTGTCCAGGGAGTAGGTCAGGCGGGACGTCCCGAGCCCGCGCTTCAAAGCCAGCATGGCGACGGGCTCGTCCAAGCTGTAAATCTCCAGGGCTGCGGTCTTGAACCGGGTGATGTAGTCCCGGAGCAGCTCCTGATCCTGTTGGCGGATGGAGAAGAGGCTGTCCACCTCTCTCGGCACCTTTCGACAAGCGTCGAAGTGTGCCACGAACCTTCCTTCCAGCTGATGGAAGGAGCAAATGGATCCGGGCTCGAGGCGGGTAACCAGACTCGGGTGGCCTTCCGGAGGGTTGCCGGGAAGGCGATGCACAGAAGAGCGTCGGTGGCACCCTGGACCCTCATGAGAGCTTTATAGCTCTCCAAATGGTCCAGGGGGTCGGTGGTCCCGTCGTAGGGATCCACCTACGGCATGCGGAACCGTTTCGGGATCGGTTCCGCCTGGATTTCTTCGGAGAAAGGGGGGCGGGAGTCATAGCCCGCCGGGTCTGCCGACGAGTTTGCAGGTCGGCGAATCGGCGGGCGAACTCCGCCAACTTGCGCTCATGCTCCTCCAGGCGCCTCTCGGCCTGGCGCCTGATGGCTTCGTCGGTGGAGTCTTCCATCGAGACTGCGGGTGAAGGGGGCGCCGATCGGTCTCGGCGCGAGGTCTGGCCTCGGCGTCGCTTGCTGCGATGCGTCGTTTCGGCCCCATCGGCTGGGGATTGGCTCTCGTGATCCTCCGAACCGGAGTAGTTTCTCTTTGCGGGAGCTTGGTGGCTCCCCCGGGGGTTGGAGACGGCCCTCGGATGGGATGGCCTGCCCTGAATTGAGCGCAGGCTCCCACGCTGCCCCGCGGCTCGGGCCGCGAGGGTCCCTGGCTGCGGCTGGGTGGCCAGGGACCGTTGCTGATGCTGAAGCTGCCGGACCGCTGAGGTCAAGGTCTGCAGCTGCTGGATGATGGCCGCAAGGGGTCCGTCCGCCGGGGTAGGCTGCTGTGGAAGAGGAGGGGGAGCCGGAAGCTCCCTTTCGGGGCTGTGGCCCCCCGGAGGGGAGTGGACCTCCCCCACGGCTGGTGGACGCCTCGCGACCACGAGTGACCACCATTGTTGGAGAGCGTGACACCTGCAGAAAGCTGGCTCCCGCTGGGGTTCAGTGTCCTGCCCCCCTTCCTGGCGCGCCAATCTGTTGCCGCTCTCGTCGCCGCGCCCGTGCCACGGATCCGCCGATCCCTCCTGACCGCCTGGCGAGGGAGCCTCCCTTCCCGCGGCGAACCTGCAAAAAGGGGGTTAGAAGACCCTGGCCGGGGATCCCGGCTAGGGAGCTCCGACGGTCAAGTCAGTAGACGACGAGAAGGAACAGACTCTCCAGACGGACTCCCGAAAGGGTTCCAGACTTAGAGAGTTTACTAGTGAGAGAGTTGCTCTGGGGACCAAAGCTTCGGCCGGGCCTCCCTGCCGAGCTCACGCCAAGTGATCCCCTCTCGGGGTCTCTGGTTTTTCTCTCGGAGCGAGGCCTCTCAACACTGCTTCTTCTTCGTCCCCAGGCTTGTTCGCTTACCTTGTCGTCCCCAGATTCTTCCCTCTTTATCTCCTTTCGTCGTGCGCTTGTCTTTCCTCCTGGGAGACTCCCCTCCCCTGTCCTTTTCTCTTTTCCCTTTTCGGTGAAGGGGGCCAGGCGGCTTTCCGACCTCGCTCGCTGAGCCCAGCAGGGAAAAGGCAAAGACAGAAGAGAAAAAGGGAGGGCGGCGCTGGTAAGGCGGCCGGTCAGGCCTCGGGCCCAGCGAGAGCGCTCTCTTCCCCAAGCGTAGGCGCCATCCATCTATGGGGCCTGTTCTGTCAGAATCGTGCCCCTCGGCTGTGGGACTTGTCGGGCCGATGCAAGTGATGTTCCGCGTGCCGCCGCCCTCCATACGGGGCACCGTCTGGGATTCGTACGGCCCGAGGGGTGGCCTCGGGGCCCGCGCCTCTCTCCCTGGGACCTTCTCCGTACGAGCGGTCTGACCTTGGCTGAGTTGGACCCATCTCCGGGGGCCAACTGGCGAGGAGCGAAGGACCAGCCGACCTCGGCTTAGGTGGACCCCTCCTGGGTGGACACCTGGCGAGGTGGCAGGAGGTTGCCTGGCTTCGGCCGAGGTGGGCCCGTCTCCGGGTGGCCACCTGGCGAAGGGCGAAGGACCGGCCGACCTCGGCTTAGGTGGACCCCTCCTGGGTGGACACCTGGCGAGGTGGCAGGAGGTCGCTTGGCTTCGGCCGAGGTGGGCCCGTCTCCAGGTGGCCACCTGGCGAAGGGCGAAGGACCGGCCGACCTCGGCTTAGGTGGACCCCTCCTGGGTGGACACCTGGCGAGGTGGCAGGAGGTCGCCTGGCTTCGGCCGAGGTGGGCCCGTCTCCGGGTGGCCACCTGGCGAAGGGCGAAGGACCAGCCGACCTCGGCTTAGGTGGACCCCTCCTAGGTGGACACCTGGCGAGGTGGCAGGAGGTCTGACCTCGGCCGACCTCACTTAGGCGGACCCCTCCGGGTCCGGGCGCCAATGAGGGGGTAGAGGAACTCCGAGCCGAGCTCGACCTCGGCGAGGGCAGTTTGCCTTAGACAGTCGTCAGGCGGTGTAGTCTTGCCGATCCTGGTCTTGAAGACGTGGCGCTGACTCGGCCGGAGAAACTTTCTCGTGGCTCGATCGCATTCGGCGGTACCTGAGCCTGGCCACGTCACTGTCATGGCTGTAACAGATACTTTATTAATTTAGCTATATAAAGTAAATTTTTACATACCGAGCTCTCGGTCTCATTACTTTTAATTTTCTCTTTTCAAATCCAAGGATTTAAGGACTAGCCTAATAATATCTTTTAAAGAGAGTAAAGCCAACTTTGTAGGTATACTCAAATTAGTACTCTTTATCATAATATTTCTAAAGTTAGAATTAACATTCCTAATTGATTTCAGGATAATTCAAACCACTATGCTTCCACTATTCACTCTGATAAAATTTACTAAACTATCTAGGTTCACTAAATGAATCCCTAAAATAAAATATAAATTTTGAAGGGAGAGATCGAAAAGCCCATTTTCTCGAAATTTATGCGGTTAGGATTTTATGGATGAATCGTAGAAAGAATTTGGATAAAAGATTTTGAATTATAATTGTCTTAGGATTTATTTATTTATATTAAAAATTGTTATTGTAGGGGGCAGCCTTCTAAGCAGAAGGGTTTTGTATGGGTTCCGGGTATGAACCAATTTCAGGTGTGTTAGTTATCTCTAATAAGGTAAGGATTTCTGGACTTGATCACCAGTTGTATATACATATCTTTCATGACATGATTTGATCCGAGCACATACACATTGGCACGCATGGTTGTTTTCGCATGGTATAGTTTGATTTCTCGTGATAAATAATATGATTGTTGTTATTATTTATGTTTCTATATACCATATTTATCAAGTAAAGTGTTCTTTGAATGGGTTGGACCATGATGCCGATTATTGAAAAGCTGTAAATGACATGATTTGATAAGATGATGCGAAAAGATGAAGTGTTAATTAAGAGAATACGGTATTTGGACTAACCATGTCACGGGATCGTGGTTACACAGCCTGAGCTACGGGCTTTGTACATGGAATAGTTTGCCACGGACGGTTAAAACGTGGGACAGCTTGAGCCACGGGCTTTGTATGTGGAAAAGCCAGCCACGGGCGGTTAAAACGTTGGACAGCCTGAGCCACGAACTTAGTACGTGGGCTAGTCTAGCCATGGGCAGATTTACATGGTCGATTATGACGTTGCCTAGTCATGGGCTGGAGCTTGACCATGGTTAGTTCAAAATCCTAAAGAAGAAGGAAAACTAATAAAAACTTATAAAGAAATCATAATGTTATCGAAAGTTTTGTCATACATAATATTTGAGTTGTTTGGCTGCATGACATGATATACTTTTATCTTCTGGCTATTTTCAAATTATTACTATTATTGGTATGACTATTTGGAGACCTTATTGGACTATAAAGCTCACAACCCCCTACTTTCTTCCTTCTCAGAGTTGTACAGGATATTCGAGCTTGATAGTGGATTGGATTTGTGGTGAAATGATGCATAGCAAGGATTGAGCTGAGCGTGAGATTGAACATAAATTTTTAGATGGTTTAGTTAGTTTTGTTCAGTTAGATCTGTTGTTGATACTTATATCATAAATCAGTGGACCATTTAGTAATTTTGACTTGAATAAATGGATTGTTTAGTATTATTTAAATTGTTTAAATAATATTGGTTATTGGAAGAGATTTTTGGAATGAAATGAATATTGTGTACCTAGGTCTTACATGATCTCTAGAATGTATTCTAGGATTTTGCGACAGGTCGCATAGCCGATTCCGGTGTTGGACTCGAATCCAGCAAGGCCTAGGTACATAATGATCACTTTACTCAAAAATCACTTCAGATAAACAAATATTATTTAAACAATTGTATAATAACTAAACAATCCATTTATTCAAGTCAAAACTACTAAATGATCCATCGAGTTATTACATAAGTATCAGCAACAGATCTACCTAAACAAACTAACTACATAATCTAAAAATTGATATTCAGGTCACACCCAGCCAGATCCTGCTATGCATCATTTCACCACGAATCCAATCCACTACCAAGCTTGAATATCCTGCATAACTCTGAGAAGGAAGAAAGTAGGGGGTTGTGAGCTTTACAGCCCAATAAGGTTTCCAAACAGTCATGCCAATAATAGTATAACTTGAAAATAACAAGGAGATAAGATTATGTCATGTCATGCAACCAAATAACTCAAGTATCATATATAACAAAATCTTTTGTAAAATCATGTTTTTTTTTTTTATGTTTCAATTTAATCATCCTTCTTCTTTAGGATTCTGGACTAACCATGGTAATGCTCTAGCCTATGACTTGCAATCTCATAATTGACCATGTACAATCTGTCTGTGGCCAGGCTGGCCCACGTACTAAGCCCGTGGCTCATGCTGTCCCATGTTTTAACCACTTGTGACCGGCTATTTCACGTACAAAGCCTATTGCTCAGGCAGTCTCACGTTTTAACCGTCCGTGGTCAGCTATTCCACGTACAAAGCCCGTGGCTCAGGCCGTGTAACCATGATCCCGTGGCATGGCTAGTCCAGACACCGTTAATACTTTATCCTTCCATATCATCATGTCAAATCATGTCATTTACAGTTTTTCAATAACCGGCATCATGGTCCAACCCATCCAAAGATAACTTTACTCATTAAAATATGGTATACAGGAACATAAATAACAATAACATCTATCATACTTCCTATCACAAGAAGTCAATATATACCATGCGAAAATAACCATGCATACCAATGCTCATGTACTCAGATCAAAATATGTTATATAAAATACATATATATACAACTAGTGATCAAGTCCAGAAATTCTTACTTTCCAAAAGCTAATCCCAAAATACCCGGTATCAATCTGTACCCAAAGCTCGCCCAACACTTTCCTACTCAGAAGGCTGTTCCCTCATAATAACAATTTTTAAACCTAAATAATCTTAGAGTAATTTGTAAACCAAAATCTTTTATCTATAAAATCCTAATTTCACGAATTCCAAGAAAGAAGACTTCCCGATCTTCTCTCCTATACTTATTATTATTTATTTTATTTTCTCTCTCCTCTTTCTCTTTTCTCTTTTCTCTTCTTCCTTCTCTCCCCTCTTTCTCTCTCCTCTTCCTCTCTCCTCTTTCTCTCTCCTCTTTCTCCCTCCTCTTTCTCTCCCCCTTATTCCTCTTTTTCTTTTTCCGTTTTCCTTTTTTTCCTCCACCGAACCAAGATCTCCCCCTTTTTTTCGTTTCCTTTTCCTTTCTTCTCCTTATCTTCTGGATTGCAAAATCTCTTTGTAGCTCTCTTTTTCGCTCTCTGTTCTGGCTCTCTGCACTTTATTGGCTCTCTGAAATAACCCTCGGCGTCCCTTATTGAAAAGAAAAACAAAACCAATCCGAAACTGCATCAAAACTCATCTTAGAAGTCCAAAATCATCAGGAAATATCCCAGGCTATCGATTGAGATCAACGCCTCATATCGCATAAAAACCCGAATCCAAAAGTCCTTAATCAAGCCTAATTTCTCTCAGATCCATCTCAGCCATCCGATCAGGCGATCGGATGGTCCAGATCGCTTAGAAGGCCCGTGGACCGCGATGAACCGCGTGAAACCAATTGGGAAATACCTGAGAAACGGCCGGGAAACTCCCTTGTAATGCCCGCCTCCAACTAGGCCGAGCCCATGCGCCCGTGCGCGCTTGCACGTGGGTTCGACCCAGTTGAAAGCGGGCATTAGCGCCAGCGCGTGGGCTTGGGCCGCGCCTACGCGCCCACGTGCTGGGCCGGGCCGCGCACCTGCATGCCGGCATGTCCGTGCATCCGCCTGCCCATGCATGCCTGGGCCGCATGCTGGGCCACATGCGTGGATCTGGGCCGGGTCCAACCAGGTGGGCCGACCTGGCTTCTTTTTCTTTTTATTTTTTCCTGGGTTATTACAATACTAGACCTACTTTTGTTGGTTTATATATTAAATGTTACTTGGGGATTATGCATAAATATACAGTACCAGAAGTTTAGAGTTGGAAATTTGATGAAGTATTCTGTTTATAACTTTCGGTGATCCATTGGAAAATATATAATATTTTATTTTGAAAGTTGGTTGTTTTAATAAACAATATTAATTGCTTGCATATGAATTACACTATTATTACATTATGTTAAATCCATTGGTAGGTGGAAAAGTTTTTATATTCTTATAGAACTAATCCCCTTGAGTACGTGGTAGTTGTCATATTTGTGAATTATAATTCTTTGGTTGGAGGTTTGAAAGTTGAAGCAGCATCAAATTATTCTAGATCAGGGCCTTTATAAAATATTAGTTCACTACCATTCGTGGTTTAAGGGTTCCAAAGAAGGAGCTAGGAGATATAGCTAGCTTAACTTGGTTATATTCAAGTGGATCACTACATAAATTTAATCAAATCTGAATTTGATGATTGGGATTCAACGTTAATGATCCAAGTTATTAGATATTATCTATTATCTCTAAATTACAAATTTGAAAAAATTATATAATTTAGAGATCCTTAATCTATTCATCAAGTAGTTAAAAAAGTATGTATAGTTTATGCTATTTAACTTGATTAATATATTGATTGCTTGATAAATAAGATAGAAGTCTTTAAATTATATGATTTCTGATGTATAAGTAGTTTAAAGATGGTTGTCATATTTAATAGTCCAGATTATTGATATAAAATTTTATCATCCAATTTAAACCTGAATAATTCTGGGTGGAGATTCACTTGAATGTACCCCAATCAAGTTCTACATTTAATATATATTTTATTTATTTATCTTGCAAGGGCATCTAGATGCTAGAAAGTCTCTCAAAAAAAGGCCATAGTTTATTTTTTCGCAAAATGTAGATTTGGTAAATGTCTGCATGATTATATTAGGAGTCTCAGTATATTAGATAGGCTCAAAGACCTAGAATGGGACGAGTAAAAGTTGATATATAATTTGAGTTCAATGTAGATAAGTATCTTAGCCTTTGTTAGGCTTAGACTTGAGATTGAATAGATAGGTAGGTGAAATTATTCTAGTAATCGAATTATCTGTCTAACATATAAAATTTAGGCTTCAACGGCACTCAATTAGGGATGAAAACGGGTCGAATTTGGATCAGGTCATCCAAAATCTATACATGCCCCGCTAAAAAATTATCCGCTCCATACCCGTCCTGGGTCGGGTATAAAAAAATCACGTATAGATCGGGTCGGGTCGGGTAAACCCGGTCTCATAAAACTTAGTTTATTTAAAAGCTAAACGGGTCGGGTCGAGTAGGGTCGGGTCGGGTATATTCGTTCCATATCTAATTTACTTAAATATTTTATAAACATAATTTTTTTATATATAAACAGGTCGGGTTCGGATCGGGGCGTACTACTATTCATGCCCGACCCGAACCCGAGTCGGGTTTTTTTTTATATAACCTATATCCGTTTATAAATTAGGCGGGTCGGATCGGATACCCATCGGATCGGTAAAAATTGCCATCCCTACACTCAATAAGCTGCAATAACCATTGTTAACAGTTGTTGGTTAGATTAAAAATCCGGTATATGCATCAAGGACCTTATCATCTACTACTTCTTAGAGATACGGGCAATTTAAAAAGGTGATATTTTGCATATTACTCAGATGCCCTAGAGAGGCTAATCAATCAGTTGATTGATCGGCAAACAAGGGTGATTATGAGGATATGGAGTTTCTTGAGATGGATGTTCTTTCCGTGAGTTATCAAGATTGGTGTCTGCACAGGCTACATATAAGGCTGCAAAATGGATTGAGTTTACCTGTGACCCGATCAAACTAAATTTACTTAGACCTGATTTGACCTAGTTTCAAGGACCCGTAAATCCAGGTTAAGTCCTAAAATTGGATCTATTTTTTTTCTGGGTTAGCTCTAGTTGTACTGAATTCAAGCTCAATCCGATCCAACTCGAACCTGATAACACCATTATAATCTAGATTTATTTGTATATTTAAATTATGATTTAAAATTTTTAACATATAGGTAGCTTTATAATTATTTTATATTCTAATTTATTTTGTATAATTAATAGTAGTTGACTATGTAATAATTAAAATATAGTTATTTATATTTGATCTTGAGTCGGTTCATATCTGAATTTTTTAGATTGAGATTAGATTATATGTTGATCCAATCCAACTCGAATGACAATGATAAAATATTTTGATCATGGATACGATCCGAACCAACTCGATCTTTTATCAGATTGGATTCGAGTCTAATAATAAAACCCGATCAAAAAATTAAATCAGGTTGGAATCACTTATAATCCGATTCGATCCACTCCATTTTCACTCCTAGCTCTATGCAATGTAGCAGTTTTGTTTTCGAAGTCTCTCCTCATAAGTTCAGGGGAAAAAAAAAAAGCTGAAACTTTGGACTCGAATAAACAGTCCTTGCATCCACTACCGTGCCTGAGAAATGAGGGTCCCTCTCTGGTTCCCTTGCAAGCTATTTTCAGTCTTTCCAATACCAACAGCACTACTTTTAACAAGCCATCTTGGTGCAATTGCCTACTCTTATATCATTCGTTCACGCAATAGCCCTTTTTAAAATATTTTCCAACCAGAGCCTCAAACTGACACATGAACCCAAGTCTTATGATAACAAGCCCTCCTTCCGACCAATGGACCAGCGACCGGTGCAAAACATACATGATATAAATGGTAGGTGAAAAATAACGTGACATACCTCAATCATGATCTACGCTTTACTACATGCACAATAACAACCAAGCTTTTTTAAATTTCTTAACGTTACGAAAAACAATACGCAGGTAGCGAGGAATGCACTCTATGGCGAAAGCCACGTCTAAAAACCACATCTATGGCAAGGATCTGGTCCTTGCTAGTTTATCCCATAGTAGTTCCGTTTATTTGGAAGTTGGTCCAGGGACACATTCCGACATGTTATTTGTTCTCTTCGAGAGGGCTGTTGATTCCTCCGGACTGTCCTATTTGTTCCTTGGAGCCTGAGACATAGACGCACGCCATATTTACTTGTCCGAGGGTGACGTCTATATGGACTTTGACGGGTCTTTCCTCTCATCGGGCGGTGGGTCAGGAGATTGAGGACTTCTTCTTCTATACTCTGCACCAACCTTCATCATATCGGCTTTCCTTTACAGTTTATTTGGTTGTCTAAGAACAACCGAATATTTTCTGCTACAGATACTTTTCCCAGATTCGTCTTGGAAAAGCTAGGACGGATGCTATCGAGTATTGGGGACTGACTGATTCGCGGTTAGAGACCTGGGTTTCCCTTTTGATCACCGAGCGACCCGTCCGATTTTTGTAGCTTGGGAACCCCCATCTCCGATCTACTGCACAGTCAGCTTTGATGGTAGCCTCCGTCAGGATAGGGGGCGGCTGCTTTTATTATCCGGGACTCATCCTTCGGCTTTCTTGCGGCTGGTGGCGTTCCGGTGTGGGATGCTACGGTCCCTCAGACGGAGCTGATGACGGCCTGGATAGGGATTATATATGCCTGTCTTATCCTCCACCTGGAGTGTTTTATTATCGAGGGCGAGTTATTTCTTGGATTGATCAGAGAAAGGATGCATCTGCTCACCACCCTTTTATTAGAGATATCCATCTTTTGAGGCATGATTGTGTTTCCTTTTGGTCAGACATGTATACAGGGAGACGAACTCAGCTGCTGACTGGATCGTCTCGTATGTTGCCAATCATTCGGGTTTCGGTTCTGTGAATCGATTAGCATTATGTTCCTTCTCAATTTTCAGATTTTTGTTAGCTGATTTTCTTGGTTGTATTTATATCCGTACTTAATCGATACACGTTCAAAAAAAAACCATTGATTTGGAGGATAGGTCATCATTCACAATGGTAATTTTATAGCATCATCGTCTCGCCAGGAATATTTTTTCCCATCTAAAATGATTTCACACGCCTGGCACCAGCCTGATTCTAAAATCTAGACAGCAATCAAACGTCACCACCAATGGCAATGGGATGGGAGCCATCAAGGCATTAATGCGGACTCAACCGCTAAATTCATTCCTAAATACCCGTCCCCCGGCCGTCAAATGACTCAAATCCAATCCATTTCCCCAAGAGTGGAGCCTTATCCCCACCCTTTACTAACCCCAAAATACCCCTCCCATTAAAGCATCGTCAATCGACTCAAACCACAACCCTCCCATATCAAGAAACCCATCTCAGTAATTTCAGACTCCGCACCGATGCCATCATCTAAAAGAAGCCGCCCGCATCGCCCGTCTCGCTTCCCCATAAAAAGATCCGGCCCGAGCCGACTAAAATCTCGCCTTTCCCTAAAAAAACGGGAAGGAGAGACCGGCGCAAGCCACCATCGCCACCGCCGTGCGAGAGCAGGGAGGAGGAGAATTCTATCGAGCCCATCTTTTTCTTTCCTTCTTTTTCTTGTTAATTAAGATCCAAGAGGAAGAGAGAAGTACGAAAAGAGGGGAAAAAGAAGAGCGATGGCTGGCTACAGGGCGGAGGACGACTACGACTATCTGTTTAAGGTGGTGCTAATCGGGGACTCGGGAGTGGGGAAGTCGAATCTACTGTCGAGGTTCACCAGGAACGAGTTCAACCTCGAGTCCAAGTCCACCATCGGCGTCGAGTTCGCCACCCGCAGCCTCAACGTCGATGGCAAGGTCATCAAGGCCCAGATTTGGGACACCGCCGGCCAAGAAAGGTATCTTTTTTTTCTTTTGCTTTGCTTTAAAGAAAAACTCCCTCCTTCGCTTTATTGAGTTAGGGCAAGGGTTCAAGTGAGGGTAAAGAGTTAGGATCTACTGATGGCGGCTTATTATCAGCAAGGGTTTCTTCTCTGGAATATTTATTATTGTGCTTGGTTGAAGCGATCTATGACTGGCACTTTCTTTGGCTTCTCCTCGTGATCTTCTTGTTTCTTGTGTTAGATTCTAGGCTGTACTGTTAGATCTCAATCTTCGATGGTGGTCCTTTGTGATCGTGATGTGCTAGAAAGGGATAAATACATGATTTGTTGGTATATCGGCAAGATCCTACGTACGTGTCAATGCTTTTATTTTCTATTTTGGCTTGCATGTGTGTTTCTTAATTTTGCGTTAGATTACTGAACGAATCATGCTATATTGAGAGTCTGTGCTGGTGAATCAGTTGCACGGACATCTGGTTCCGGGTAAGATGGAACTGGAAACATTGAACAAGAGACAGCTTGCTGTTAATGAAAATTGAATTCAAAAGTAATGAAAAATTAGATGGAATGAGTCTTTTCCCAGATCCGGAGCTGAGAACACCAAATAAGAGTCACTCAAAACTCCAAAGAATGCTTAATGGATATGGATAATCAGGACATTGGTAACCACCTTTCTTTGTTTGGCATTAGGGACAATTTCCTTATTTGAATGGTGGATCAACGTGGGTGTTTGGGAGAGGTCCCACTAAGTAGTCCATCTTTTCTTGGTAAAAGGAACACATCCTTTGGCTTGTTAATATAACTCTTAGCTAATGGTACTTCACTAATTCCATATCGATCCATTCTTCTTCATTTCCAGAATCATCCTACTGTAGGACATGATAAAGTTTAAAGAGTGCATTTTGTGGGGGAAAATGTTCATTAAAAGCTTGACCGACTATTGATATTGAACTATAGTGGCAATAACATATTTACCAAAATGATTAACTTTAAATTTCAAGAAAAAACAGAATATTTTTTTTGGTGAGGAAAATACTAGAAGATTTAAATACCTGCCTAGGTTTATTTGAGATCAGAAACTTAGTGATGATAAACATTTCTACATTATGTTGGTAGTTTTAGATTGCAAGAAGCAGGAGATGAAAAGCTAGTTTCAATGCATGATTGATGCTTGTGACACATTGCTTATGGAAGCATTTCTAGTGGCTCCACAAGTATTGAGTTCTAGCTCATTTTTCCTTTACATCACAAATTTCGATTTGTTTAACGGTTATATGCTGAAAACTTCTTGATGTCTTAGTTGTAAGTGCATGTAAGTTGCCTAGGTAAGATCATAATCACTTTTTAGATAGTGGAGATATTCTTTTTATTAGAATTTTTCCAAGGATCAACATTGGATTAGTCTTTTTATATAGAGGCCAATGGTGATAACAAACCAAAGTGAAGATTGCTACTATAAATATAATGGACAGAATCCATGTCGATCCATAAATGAAAGCTTGGGATATCTACCTAAGAAGTTGCCAGGAAATACTAATCTATGTGATACCATCCATGCCGATCCATAAATGAAAGCTTGGGATGTCTAAGAAGTGTGTGTGCATGTGCATGTGTGTTTGGGGCAGTGCATGCGCATGCATGTGTGCTGTCTTTACGGGGGAAGGGAAATCAAAATTTCAACTCGCTCAATATTTAGATTCTTGGAACTAATGCTTTTGCCAGAAATCAATTGTTGTAACTTAAGCCCATATTGGACCACAATTATACAATCTATTAGGGTCCAATTTGGTCATTATCAACCTATTTCAGTTAGGTCCTAGCATAACTCACAATAACATTGATCCATGTCCCCACTGCCCCCCCTTGTGCTACATTTGTGGACAGCAAAGATATCACTATCTAAATGATTTGGGATTAGAAGGGAGCATGGGAGGTGATGGATTTCAACATTACCAAGAGAGGGATCAAAGGTCTTAGTTTTGGCCTTATGAGGAAGTATTTATGTTGGATCATATATGATTTGATCCTTGTCCTTTTTCAGTTAGAGATCCTCCCAGGGTAGATCGTGACTTATGGACAAGCAAGAGATCACATCTTATTTGGGCCTGCAAAGAGTATATTTTCTAAAGTTGGTTTCCTCTCTTCATGTTGAAGGTAGGGGTGGTAATTGGGTCGGATCGGATATAAATGGGTCGGGTCAGATTTAGGTCGGTCAAATAAGATTCAACCTGAATTCGACCAGTTTATTAAATAGGTCATATTTTAGAACTTGAATCCGACATGCTTGTTAAACGGGTTACCTGACCAGACCTGTTTACAACACACTTATAACTCAATAAAAAAAACCGCAAAAACTTGACCCGTTTGCAACCTGTTTAAAATCCAATTAAATTTTTTAAAAAAGGAAGAAGGCATAGAGAAACCTGCCACCATGCTGTCAGGCCTTCTTCCTCTCTCACCTTGCCATCGCTGTCCTCATCGCCCATCTCATCATTCGTCCTCATTGCCGATCTCGCTGTCCAGTTAAATAAAAAAAAGGAAGAAGGTAGAGAGAAACCTGTCATCATGTCGTCCGGCCTTCTTCCTCTCTCCCACGTCACCGTTGCCATCCTCATCGCCCATCTCACCATCTATCCTCGTCACCCATCTCGCTGTCCAATTAAATAAAAAGGGAAGAAGGTAGGGAGAAACTTGTGGCCTGGCCTTCTTTCTCTCTCCCACCTTTCCATTGCTGTCCTCATCACCCACGAGAAGAGCTTCTGGGCAACCACCCACCTAGCAACCCTCTACATCTTCTAGGTCTGCTCCGTGCTCCTCACCGCCCTTCTCTCCGCCTCTGCCATCCTTCGCTTCATCGTCGCCGTCCCAATCTTCCTCGATGACCCCCTCTCCCTCGTTGCCCTTGTTCTATCCATCCCCCTCATTGCAATCTTCGTCGACCATCTCCCCTCGCCGAAGAATCGCCGGCCCGGTCCGATGCTGATGACCGGAAACCTGTTACCCCCTACACCACCGCCTCACTTGGTCGCTCCTCTCCCGTTTGAAGGATTGAAGACAATGGCAGAATTCCTAGAACCAGCTCTTTTTCCCTTTCAACGCGATGGAATAAGAGAAATTTTCCCTTGGCGCTCGGCCATCCCGTGTTTGATGATGGGCCAAGCTAGTGTGAAACGACACTGTGATTAATGGGCTGGCCTGCTGCTTATGTAACCCAACCTGACCTGACCCATTTAGATCCATATGTTAAACGGGTTAAACAGGCCAATGGCCTAAAACCCGAACCTGACCCATATATTAAATGGGTTAAACAGGTTGATCCGTTTACGATCTGAACTTGTTTAAGCTCAATCAAAACCTGTTTAAGATGGATCGAACGTGAGTCGGGTCATATTTTGCCACCCAGAACATGGAAAGAAAAAGGTTTGGATACTATTCCAGCCTTTAAGTTATTTATTGGTACTGATGTTCCACTTCAGTTTTTGTAGTTTCATTGTTGTAGAGAGATAGGTATATGAATGCATATATAAAATTTCATATAAACTTTGACTATCCCTGCTTTTGTATGATTGTATATGACATGTAAATAGGTCGACCTTGGGTTATGTAGGATTGACCTGGAGCTGACCTGAATCTATTTTGGCCTAATAAATCTAACCAAATTGGTCTACTGTAATCTTTGAGTCATCTGATTTAATCGAGTTAGCTTCATGGCCCTCTGGGCTGGCCCATGCTATTTGCTTACCTGCTAGAGTGTATGCATAATCTCGGTAAGGTCACAAATTGATGTGTATCCCAATTATTGTGCAATGTGTCCTATACTCTTTTCTTTACAATGCTTAGGGGTGTTGACCATGTGGTTGTTTCCAAATCCATTATTTAAGATAGCAACGTTTAAAACCATTAAATTAGATGACTATCGTTGATTTTGCAATTATGAGATTGGGCTACAGGCAGACACTTGGGGTCCAGCTTAACTCTTGCTATGTGTGTGTGAAATACTTGGTTATCTTAGTTGATTTTTTTATTTGACTTGGGTCTGTAGTTATTGCATTGTCTCCATATGGGAAACACGAAAATCATATTAAGTTTACTCTTTTCCTAGAAGAGTTTTGTCTTTTCTTTTTTTAGCTAAGCTTCTCTACATTCGTATGCATTGTCTCAATATGGGAACATCAACTCATATATCTTGTTTAAAAACCTCGTTGATTTGTTGAGGAGAGTATTGCCATTTGAAAATATCCATTCTTTATTTCATTTCCCTATGAATTCTGCGTTGAACTCGTGATCTTAGCCAATTTCATAATCAGATGTTTGTTTTTGTCTCACTATTTCTTTTTTCCCCCAATTTTATGCCTTAATCTTCTGTGCGCTGATGATGAGCTCCGATTCATTTACAACCTTTCCCCTGTAATAGTATGGACATACCAAACCATTTTTCTGGATGGATGTTAAATAATAGTCTCTGCCATCTTTTCTCTCCCTTTTTTTCCTTTTCTTTAAATTTTTTTTTCTTCTATCATGTTCTTATGTTTTACCGTCAGGGTTAATTGTTTTAAGTTTCTTGTTTCATCTTAATATTAGTTTTCTCTTTTGGTTTACTATTGTACTTATTGACATTGAAGATTTGATGTTCCATATTATTATATTCTTTGAGTGTTTATAGGAGGTTTCTTTTCTGTTGCATGGCATGCCCATTTATTTTGGTTCATCTTTATGGGCAACACATGATCTAACATCATATCCCCCAGAACCCCCTCATTTTTTGGAGCTGACTGAATCTTTCTCTTTGCTAATATTTTTATATAGGATTCTTTCAACAATATGCAAGAGAACAATTTCCTGGTTCTTCTGCTCTGAAATATTTACACACAGAATTATTACACTTACAGTATCTGGACTGCATGTCTGATCTTGGGACACAAGGTTCTGGTGTTGGTGATTCTGCAGCATCGCATTTACGTGTGCTTGTTATGAAGCCTTGTGACACCCTGTTTCAAGCAGGTTTCATGAATATATATTAGATTGCATATTCTGTATGAATATTTCGTAGTTTGCATCTTCAGTAACACTGTACTTTATAATCTATTATTAACCTTGTGTTTATGTTTTAATTGTTATTACCACCTTTCTTAGTCACAGGCCCATTACACTGGCCTCTCTCCCCACGCCTCTCTATTTTGTCAGGGTGAAGCTGCTTCTTGGGACTCTTTAGTTAAAAAAAAAAAGGAAAAAATTGTTTTGTGAGTCCTTTGTCTTTGTAATACACTAATGAATGAATCTGTTCTGAAGAGTCAAGAAACTCTTCATATTCTAACATGCCTGATTACCATGCTTACAGATTTTATTTCAAGCTTGCCTTAAATCTTTTCCCCTGCAAATGGTATTTTGAATTGGAAACTTTTGAGATACACAAAGCTTCTTCTGACTGAAACTTCTTAGGAATATTAGTCATTTCTATATATCAGATTACTTGAAGGTGTTCCCTTTTTGAAAATGAGAGTTTAAGTCAATGCTTGTTCTTATTCATTCTTGGCCAACTTTAAGCTTCACCCATGTGCCCATTAATGGAATGCATAACGTAACGATACTGGCCATGGAATGCTATACCACCTCATACGACCTAGTACAGGGCATATTGTATCATACTGGTCTCGTACTGGTATGCTCCAAAAACTGGTATGCCATTTTGGAGCATACCAACACTGCCATACCGTACCGAATTATGTATCGACATTGTAATGGGATTTTATTAGTACAGGGTCTGCTATCAAGACAGCAAAACTTTTACTCTGCTTTGGTCACAATTTTTCTAGTTGTTTCACCCATCCTTGTAAATAACATGATTGTAGAAGAGGCCCATTCAGTGTGGGCTTTTTGTCAAGTGCAAGTTACATGCAACATGCTTTCTTGTAGTGTTAGTTTCACACAAAAAAGTAGCTCATCTTTTCTATCTTTTCTCTCTAACCCCCCCCCTCTCCCAAACAAACACACACACACGCACACATGCCTGTGCATGTGTGCACTGGTGGATACATCCATCCTGTCTATATTCCAATGATAGACATCCTTCTATTGATCATCCGAGCCAACAGCAAATTATCCTCCACCTAGCTAGAGTCGATCCTGTATCAAGCATTTAAACTGGAAGTCTAAGTTGACTTGTATTTGTTATCCCAGATCTACCTCTAAGTCTACCCTTATTTCTCACAATGCTAAATTTAGTCACTAAAAGAAGATTATCATACTTGATACCCTCTGGTTGCTCTACTCATTATATATCATCAACAGATTTTACATTCCTCGTAAATATGAGGCACCAACATATGCTCTCTAGCATTGATTGATGTAAAACATGCCAAACAATAAATACTTTATGTTCACATGCTTCATCTTCAAAACTTTTCTTGACATGATATTATTGATTCAGCCAGAGGACCACCAATTTTAATGAATTCATTAACAGGCTGTTGCTTTGATCACTGGCCCACCGGTTAAACTTAAGTCTGCCATGTGGCACATACAACACCACCAGAATGCATCTCCATATCTCCACAACAGGTCTTGAATTTTGCTGCCTTCTCTTGGGCGAATAGTGCCTTAGTTAATAGTGTAGTAGATTTTGATTAAACCTAAAACCGCTAATATAACATCCATAAATTTTCAACAGATAATTAGTAGTACAAGTTCTTCTAACAGAAGCCATTTGGATTAGATATACTGATACACCCCATTTTTATTTTTTAACTTTTTAACTTAAATTGTTTAGGGTTTAGGGATTAGGGTTAGAGGGACCCTCAAAATCATTACATTTTTTACCATATATCTATGCCAAATTATTCACAAAAAGAAAACCTCAACATATCTCATCCTCCATTTCAACCTAGGACTCTCTCATTCTGACTCAACACCCAGTGGCAAATTCTGACTCACACTTCTTGAACCAAATCAATACGAGGGAAACCTTATAAAACATTCAAACCATTCCTGGCAACCTTTTTTACTTCCCTAACTCATTTTGTATTTTAGCTTTGATAACCTGAACAATCTGTCGTACCTTTTCTATTTCCCTCTTTTTTTTTTGTATTTCAGCTTCATTAACCTGAGCATGCCGTCATACAGTTCTGTTAGGCTTTCAGGACCAAATTGTAAGATGACAATCCCATTCTCTTTTCTACAAATTATGCACTTATACTCTTCTAAACAATATTTATCCTTTCAGATCCATATCTATTAATCCTGGCCTTTCATGAGAAAGGATCCTTTCCTTCGCCCCTTCATCCAATCATGGAGTAATGCACATCCAAAGTTCTGATTACCAAGTTACTTCTCCTTAAAAAAACCATTTCTTGTTCTTAAATTACGACTGTCAAAACACTTAAAAATGATTAGATCTCCCTAAATCTCTCTCTTTTCACTTTAGGCAATTGCTCCTGATTCTGATTCTCAATTCCTTATATTTTTCTATACCTTTACTAATTTTGTTATAATGAAGTTATGGAAGAAATTATTTACTGAACAACTTATGGTTCTCTTTTTCCCATAATCAGTCTAGTGAAAGATAAGCTTATCACAAAAACCATCTAGCATTCGTTATTATTTATTATGGTAGTAGCTTATATGAATTATTCCTAAAAGAATAACCTCTGTGAAATGCTTTCGGGTGCATAAGCTCCCCACAAGTACCTACTAGCAACTTTTCATAGCCCTTGCACCTGGATCTGCTTTGCTTTCAGCATAATATGATCTCTCACGATAAATTAATATTCTGAATGCTAATCTAAATTAAATTATCATTGGGATTATCTCATGGTGATGCTATAGTCTAGTTCTTATATACCAAGGGAATATAGGGAAGGTTAAAATTATGTTTTGCTTGTAATAATAGTAGTGTCATTAATTTTTTATAAAAAAATATATCATATCATCTACCCTTGGCAAACAATGCGTGGCAATATTGATTGCGTGCCTTGGTAGTAGTATCTAATTATGGAATTTTAGGATTCATCTTAAGACTGTTTTAAAGTTTCTAGCAATGTGTGAATACTTGGAGGCAGGTGCAATAATGATGTCCTCATAGGTTGGAACAAGTACTGATTGACAATTTTGTGTCGTTAAGAACTTTTCCTATTTGTTTAGGGCTGAAACCAGATTGGATAGGGATCCGATACCAATATATCCATATCCATATTTGTTTTATTTGACAAATGCAGATACGGTTACAGATTTTAGGCAGATGCAAAAATTCATATTTGTATTTGTTTTAGATGGATACAAATACAAATTGAATATTAGAAGTATGGATATAAATATGGGTATAAGTTGAATGATTAAACTTTTTAACCACAAAATCAAAGATATTACTAGGTGGATGGTAAATCAAGTTAATAGCATATTAATGTGGTTATATATTTCCTTAAAAGTTCAAGAGTGCTATATAAAATTAAATAAGGTTACAAATATAATTTGATATTCGAATATGGATCAGGTAGTTGTCTAGCCATGTCCTTACCCTCCTTGCCCTTTTTTCACTGTTATGGATAAAGATATGGATATTAATAGGATGCTCAAATTTCTATCCAATAGATTCAGATATGAAAATGGATCTGGATAGGTATTATCTGGTCTACTTTCATCCTAATTTCTGTTTGTTTTCCATGCATACCTGGATTATTTTCCCCTCCCATTAACTGGTTTTTGATAAGATTGAATATAGCATTACCATGATGTTGTGTGATAGCTAACTTGGGCACCATAATGAAGTGAATGATTTTGCTTGAGCTGGTACCATTGAAACAGTTCCATTTTAGGCATAGTTTACGCATCATTTATCTCTAACCAAGCTACTCTAAACAAGTTTGATCATACGGTCTACATCTAATCCAGCCTAACTCCCATTTTAAGTGCAGGTATCGTGCCATCACCAGTGCATACTACCGAGGGGCTGTAGGTGCATTGCTTGTCTATGATGTTACTCGGCATGCGACATTTGAGAATGCTGAGCGCTGGTTGCGGGAGTTGAGAGAGCATACGGATCCAAATATAGTTGTTATGCTTGTTGGAAACAAGTCTGATCTTCGTCATCTTGTAGCTGTTTCAACGGAAGATGGGAAAGCTTTTGCAGAGAGGGAGTCACTCTATTTCATGGAAACATCTGCACTAGAAGCAACAAATGTGGAAAATGCCTTTGCTGAGGTCTTAACTCAGATCTATCGGATTGTAAGCAAAAAAGCAGTTGAGGCAGGTGATGATTCTGCTTCTGCAGTCCCCAGTAGAGGGGAGAAAATAAATGTGAAGGATGATGTTTCTGCACTAAAGAGAGTTGGCTGCTGCTCTTCTTAAGTTACAATGAACCCTTTTCAAGGGCCTGTTTCAGATGAATTGTGTGATTTGGTGTAATTCCTCTTCTCCTCTGGAGTCAAGACATGGTTTGTAGCTAAGGGGTTTGGATAGGTTCTGTTTTTAGTACATGTCATCCAAGAACAGGAGAGCTTGATTAGGTTTGGTTTTACCACATCTGATATGGCCAAGTACTATCAGAAAGTTGTTCTTTAGAGACATACAGATTTACTTTTCCATGTTTAGATTGTAGCAATTGGGCACAAATTCCTAGTGGATTCAAAGGTTCAAATTATCAACAATATATGGCAACGCAGAAATCCACTAGTTCCAAATGAAGGGGGTTTATGCTTTGTATCGTAACTCAGTTTTCAACTTATCATGCAAGAAAGGGTGGACCGATAATGCTGCTTTTTCTGAAATATTTCTTCTCCGGATCAAATACAACCTTTTTTTTTTTTTGTTCTTTTCTGGAGAGGTAAATTGGGAATAATTCCTCCCAAAGCAATATAATTGCTGTCTGATCCTTCTGATGTTCGAAATATGATTGTGTCGATGGCCGTGTTAGTGCAGGACAATGGTAGCTAAATGATCCAGCTTCGTTGTTCGTCTGTTTTTTATATGCTCAGCCCTGATAAATGATATATATAAAGTGCACCTGATAAAGTTATTTGAGTGTTGACTCTAAAAGGTCACTGGCCAGTCCGGTGGGAGGATGTCCTCCGGTATTAAAGATCAATTTGAAGTCCATAATATCAAAGAATGCAAGTAGCCAAATAATTGCAAAATGGTCAGTTACTCCATGATTACAAAGAGTACAGGTAACCAGCGAATAACAAAACCGTCAGCACCTCTATGGTCACCCCAGGCAACAACTCTTAGGACGTAGCGGTACTCCTCTAAGCTCTGGATGAACGCATTCTGTACTTTGAAAAACGCCCAGAAATGCGAACCTCTCACCCAGCCTAATCTATAATCAAGCCCGAGATATAATAAAATATTTATGGGTAACAGGAAACAGTGTGCTTGGGTCCACTGCCAGGTGGATACTTTCGCTTTCGTTTGCTTGCGTTAGCATTTACCGTTTGGATAGGTTTTTCACATTTAGATGTACCATTATGGGCGCATCTCTGGATATGTCTGGATCTAAAAATTCAAAGTTCTCGGTGCATCACAGGCTGATCGATGTAAGGGACAGGGATTTTTTTTTTTTTAATAAAATGATGTATTCATTGCATAGAACGAAGATGAATACAATCTAAAGAGTCAGCTAGTATAATATCCTTAACTGTGCAGGGGCTAAGTTTCAATTAGATCAAAGAACAAATTCCGTATGTTGAGTTACATAGAAAGCTATCCAGTCCACAATTGAATTGGTCTCCGTGTAAATATACTTAATAGTCAGAGATTGACATCCCTGTAACATGAGTGTAATATCGCTGACTATGGGATGAGCCGCGGGCATGGAAAAAGAATGCTAAGCCAAGATATGACTGTGGTAGAGTCACCCTCAATGATGAGACGGTCAAGGCGAAGAACCCGCTGAGCATACCTAATGCTAGCCCACGCAGCGTAAAGCTCCAGTGCCGGTACGGAAGAATCCATAAGGGGGATACCCCTTGTAGCTAAGAAACACAGACGAGAGTCCTGAATAATGAATCCTGCTCTACCCATCCTGCGGTGAAGGCTCCCATCGAAGCTAACCATGACAAAAGGCGGAAGAGGGGTTCCCAGGCAATAAAAACCTTCCGAGCTGCTCGATGAGCGATAGGGGAACCCCAGATCTTTGTCGGCATCATTGTGACCTACAGTACTCAATAGCAACAGTCCTGGCTCTCTCCACCAACATCCTAAGGGAAGGCCTCACAGATGCAAAGATCAGCTCGTTTCTGAAAATCCAAACATGATTTGCTAGATAAGCAATAAAAGAGACCTGGATCGTAGGAGCCGTCCCCAGTAGAGCATAAAAGACATCAACGATGTGATCGGGCTGGGTAGAAGGGTTATAGAAGCCTGCTAATGCCCAGATCGCCCTCGCTCGAGCATATAGGAAGATAGCATGAGTTTGCGACTCGGCCTGAATCCCACAAAAAGGACAATCCGAAGTCATGTGGATACCCCTGGAAATGAGAAACTCGTGAGTAGGGAGGTGGTGCCATGCGAGTTTCCAGATGAAAAGAGAGATCCTGGGGTGAACTGGCAAAGTCGAGATCCAGTGGTAGCTTCGAAAGAAATGATGGTCGAAGGCGGGCCGTGCTATGAGGTCAGTGATGGGCACACGGGAAGATGTCGCCAAACTTTGATGTCGGAGCACGGGTGAACCGGAAGGGGGATGGACAGGACCCTGAAACCAAGGATCTCCCCAAATATAGATAGAACCACATCCGTATCCCAACTGGCAAGCCCCGGTAGGTGAAGATCAGCAATGGTCATGGAGGGGGGCATGAGTACCAGATAAATGTAGGCCATCAAATCAAAGGAATGTCCGATATCCAAGGATCATGCATAAATTTGATGGATCGACCGTCACCCAAAACCCAGGATAGCTGAGGGATGATGATCGGGGCCCTAGCAAGCACCTCATGCCAAACTACCGATGACTTCCTGGTGGGCCATGGGTAGTCACCGGGATCCGTAGGGATATCTCCATATTTGGCCCTCATAAAGGAGGACCACATAGTATCCGGACATAAAAGGGATCTGGCAGCATGTTTGGTTAAGAAAGCCTCTCTCCTATCTAGGAGTGAAGGAATGCCCAAACCACCGGTCTGAGTAGGACGGCAAACAATGTTCCATCTCATGAGATGAATCCTCCTCCGGGCAGAAGAGGAGTCCTAGAGAAATGAACAAATCATCTGCCCAACCTTACTGATAACATCCTTGGGAATAAAAGCATTGGAGAGCATATAAGCAGGGAGAGAAGCAAGGACAGAGCGGATAAGAGTTAGCATACCCATCGTGGAGAGCGATCTGGCCTGCCATCCCGTAATCCTGTCAGTCACCGATGCCAGTAAAGGGGCGCACTCATGCCTGGTCAACCTGGTACCAGATATAGGTATTCCTAGATAATGGAGAGGGCCCTGTCGCTCCTGTATACCCAGCATATGAATAATCTTGCACCGGAGAGTAGAGACAATGTTGGGACTGAAATAGATTCCTGATTTCTGAAAATTTACCCTCTGGCCTAAAGCATAACAGTAGTGCTCTACCACTCTCCTGAATCCCCTGGCATTAGCCAGGGAAGCCTGACCAAGTAATAGACAATCATCCGCAAAAAAAAGATGAGAGACCGGGAAGGCTCCCCGTCCAAGATGTACGGATGGATCTGTGAATCCTGCACCGCCGCCATAAGAGATCTGGAAAGGAAGTCAGCACAAATGATAAATAAATAAGGGGATAGAGGACAACCTTGCCGGGATCATGGGAGGATTGAAAGAATTCCGTAGGGGATCCATTAATCAGAATAGAGAAAACTGGAGCATTAATGCAAGCCATAATTTTAGAAATCCAGGATGAGTGAAAACCAAAGTCTTCCAAAGCTTTGACAAGAAAGGTCCAGTCCACACAATCATAGGCCCTTTCCATATCAAGCTTGATAGCCATCAGACTGTGCCGCTGAGATGCTCGATGAAGATCATGCATAAATTTTTGAGCAATTAGAATATTGTTAGTAATATTACGGCCTCCAATAAAAGCTCCCTGCTCTGGGCTAATCAGCTTCGGGAGAATCAGCCTCATCCTGTTCAGCAATAGTTTAGAACAAACTTTATAAAGAGTATTGCAGAGACTGATGGGCCGAAAATATGAGGGCAAGCTTGGATCCTGACACTTCGAGATGAGGCAATAAAAGTCTGCTTCCAGTTGGAAGGCACAGTGGCTGTATTAAAGAAGAGTTGAACAGCAGCAACCATGTCAGCTCTCAGAATATCCCAGAAAGATCGAAAGAAGAAAGGTGTGAAGCCATCTGGCCAGGAGCTTTGTCCTCCGCCAAGGACCACAGGATAGATTTGACTTCCTCATTTGTTACCTGATTCAGAAGTAAATAATTCTGGATAGCAGAGACAGAAATCTGGGGAGGAACATAAGAGATAAAAGGATAAATAGGATTAGAATAGTCCACCTGGTAGTGAAATACTGGAGGATTCCCTCCTGATGTCAGCTTCATCCTCGATCCAGCCTGCCTGATTAGAATAAAGAGCCCGAATTGTATTGGTATGTCTCCTGATAACAGTAGCATGATAAAATACCGGGTGTTCCTATCCCCCTCTCGCAGCCATTGCACCCTGGATTTTTGTCTCCAGATGACTTCCTGGTTCTGAAGAAGGGTTGTTGGCGAGCAAGAGAACTCCGAAGGACATCAAGGTCCTCATCAGATAAGTGGCCTTGGGCATTTTCCTTAATCTGCAGAGCATGAATAGAGGCTTCTACCGTCTTGATTTGGTTCATCAGATTGCCAACCTCCATCTTATTCCACCAGAAAAGACGTCTCCTCAGAAGCTCCAATCTCCTAAATATCCTGTAAGCCGCATCTCCCTGGACAGGCATTCTCCAGACCTCCCTGGCTATCTCTTTGGCCTTAGGATAGGAAAGCCAAAACTTCTCAAATCTGAAAGGCCTCAGTCTGGAAGGGGGCACTCATAGAAAGGAGAATGGGAGCATGATCAGAGGCTATCCTGCTCAGGTGGCGCATGGTGTGATCCGAAAAAAGAGAAAGCCATGAAGGCATAGCATAGTATCTATCCATCCTCTCCCACACTTTGGCATGACCAGAACGGTTATTGCACCAAGTGTGACGAGGACCCAGGAAGCCTAAGTCTATCAGGCCATTCTCTTAGATGAAGTTGGAAAATTTCCTAGTGCCGGTGTCCTGGACAAAGGGTTTTCCACCACACTTGTCCTCTTGCCTCTCTATAGTATTGAAGTCCCCAGCTACAATAGTAGGGATCCCCTGATCAATTAACACAGATGCTTCTTCCCAGACCAATCTTCTCTCTCTGTAAGACGTACTTGCATATATGCCACAGAGGAGCCATGAGGGTTGGTCAGGTTCGGAGACCACAATAGCCACCAGCTGAGAAGATCTGTGAAAAACATCAACCTTGGCAGCTGTAGAGTCCCAACTGACAATGATGCCCCCAGCCAGTCCCAGGGAGGGCACAGAGTAAAATCCCCAGTCCCTGGGAAGGCGACGCCCGAGACCATCAAGACTAGGCCTAGATATCCTAGTATCCAGCAAAACACAGATCTGTGGATGATATAACTGAAGGTACCTGTGATAGGTAGATAAAAAGGAGGGTTTGTTCGTCCCCCTAACATTCCATACAAAAGTTTTCATAGGTACATAATTCAGAGTTGAGGCTCGGACCCCTGTCCCACCTCATTTCCTTTAACTACAGTTGATTCTTTTACAGGAATATTGACTAAGTCCTTCCCTCCATTGTTTCCTCCAGTCAACCTCAAGGCCAGTTTGACCCTGTGACAAACTAGCATATGCCCCTCCTGCGCAGAGATTACGTCAGATGAAGGCTTTAATGGTTTGGCAGCCTGACCTCCAGCTTCCGAAGATTCTCTTACCGACAGCACGTTTTACCCCTGAACAAGAACTAGGACAAGAATATCACCTCGGTTCCCTTCCTTCTATTGTTTAGGGTAGCTTGATGAACCCTGCAACCAGGCTGCCGGCTTTCCTGCATGAGACTTCAAACGAGGGAACCTCCCAGCTCCCCCCAGAACCTCCACACCCTACACTTCTACTTTTAGAAGGACCCCATCGTTCACCTCCTTAGCCCTGTGTACCCTTGCATCCAGCTTATCCCTTTCCTCACCCCCAGTTCCCAGACACACCCTCGAGGACCCATCTCCCTCCATGAACCCAATCTCCCCCACTGACCCACCTCCCACCCCCCGGATTGTCTGAGGGATCTTTGCAGACTCCAAAGATCCCTTCCCCTCCTCCACTTTTCCTGAGAGGGAGATAGCCCCAGAGAGGTCGCCCTTCGAGAGAATACCCACACCCACCCCAGTGCTCTCCCCTGATTGGCCTCCCACCTCCTTGTTCATCCCAACCTTGCCATCAACCCTGCGCCACTCTTTTTTCTTTTCCTTCTTCCTACTCTCAGGTAACCTCGTAAAAGGAGAAAGAATAGCTCCACTTATGGCTCATAGAGTTGCACCCTCATTAACATTCATAGAGGGAACGGGGGTGCTAACTTGATCAGTTGGTGCAGTGGTGGACTTCAGAGAGGACGGAGAAGAAGATCTGGAGTGGCTTCTGCTCCGCTTGAGGGACACCGTCCCATAATCAACCATCTGGTAATCTCGGTGGCCTGCTTCCGGAGGGACGAGATGCATGTTGTCCGCCAGCACCGCAAAGAAGCTCCCACCGGCCTCCTTCAATGATCCCCCTCCCTCAGAGTTGTCAGATGTCGTGGCTTCCGGCGACTTCCTCCTCGCCACCTTGGAAGGCTTTTGCCAGCCTTCGGAATCCAGTGGCGACATGGGAGTTGAAGAGTGCCAGTTGAGAGACGATCTTGTAGGGGAGGAAGAAGGTGGGTCAGAAGAAGAAACTGGGGCCTTACCTCGGTTCGGCGTTGCAGCAACCTTGGCAGATGCCCCCCCGGGCAAGCTAGGCGCACCCTCGCCATCGTCTGCCATGGACCAAAAGTGAGAATCTCCCCCTCCGGCGCGGCGTTGGACCCCGAAGCATCTGATTTCTAGGCCCCCTGATCATTGATGAAGTTCCCAGGGCTCAACCCCGGAGTAGGAGCTTCAGACCTCCCCTGTTCCTCCTGGAAGTGGCAGCCCTCCACCAAATGGCCAATTCTTCCGCACCGAAAACAAACCGCTGGCAAGCTCTCGTAAACAAATTGCTGCCAGAAAACAGAGCTTCTTCCTTGGATCAAGACTCCCGGCAGCAAGGGTTTAGAAGCGTCAAGCTCCATGCAAACCCTGGCGAAACACGTTTTCCTCATGAGATCAGTGAAGTTGTCCAAGGAAAGAGGTTACCTGCCTCCTCGGCGACGGCCATGATAGCCGATGGTTCCCAGTACTCCAATGGTAATTTCGGCAGCCTCATCCACACTACCGTTCGGTTGACAGGGCTTCTTCCCGGAAGGAAATCGGATTGCCACGGTGCCAGCGCCATCAGCTGCCCGGTGACATACCAAGGCCTAGCCCTCAGCACCCGGATGCAGTCCTCCTTCGTAGCTAGCCGAACCACCAAGTGATCCTCCTCCACCGGGAAGACCTCAGGATCCGAAGACAGTTACAGCTTCAACCGGACCTCCTTCGCCAGCCTAACCGCTTGAACCCGGCGACCTAAGTTGCGGAAGGTGACAGCGAGGCCCTCCCATTTTCTCCGAGCCTCATCTATCAATGAATCCGGCATGATCAAGATTTTGGAGAAGCTAAGCTGGAGTCTTTCCATTTCCTCCTCCGTAAGCTTGTAGGATGTCCACACCGGCGCATGAGGCAGTCCGTGCACGATGTCCGCCCACGTTTGGCCGTCTCCTCCTTCCCATCAGAGCTGGTAGCTCTTCTATCAGCCCCCTGCTCTGCCATCATCCAACCCAGCACTCAAAGAATAAACCCTAACCCTCGAAACCCAGTTGAGACCCCCGAAGAAGACGGCGGAAATCAAGAGGGAAAGGCTTTAACCACACTTGAGTGAAGGGCGTCCTGCGTTGGATAATACAATCACATATTTAATTAAAAAAGAAAAGCACATGTAAAATGAGTCTAACACGGCGTATTCGCAAAGACACCTAGGGAAAACTAACGTACCTGGACTCGGACACCTCGCAAACTTCTGTTAGTTTAAACAACACCAACCAATTTTGCCTCATCATATGAAACAAGTATAACTGACTAACGAAAATAAAAATATAATAATAAGCAATGGAAGAATAATCACAATCTTCGTGCATGTTAACTAACCTCTTATTTCTCTAGCTTTCTAACAATTATGATGGATAGTTTAGAGATCTGGTTTATAATTAAATAATTTTATAAGTTCATCCTCTCCAACAATAGCTTTCATCTTCTTAAAATTTCACCTTGCATACTAATTTTCATAGACTTTCTCCGACTTTTAGAAGAGAACAAAGATAGAGGACTTTGAATATTAAGTTGAACCAAGAAAAAACTGACTTGCTTATTTGCTATTCTATCTTCCTAAGATATCGAAACTCCATCAAAACATAATTCAGAAATTCAGAACTACTAGCAGGAACATAAGACCTATCAGGAGGCTGTCAAGATGAGCGGTCAACAAAGATGACAGACTTGGAATTATAGATCTTCATTGTCTCAGAATTAATATACCTTCATCTCTTTCTAGCTTTGGTACAGCCAAAAAAATATGCACTTGACAAATTTTTATCCTCCAGTTTGTTAGGAAAACAATCATATTCATGCACAAAAATAAATAAATCCAAATACCAGAAGATGAGAGATATTATTATTCTTCCTAAATAAATAATTCACTACAACAAAAAATATTTACCATTGCGGTGGTAGCTCGGTGGTTAAGGCATAGCCCCTCCTTTGTGAATAGTTCCACTGGTCATGGGTTCGAGGAATGAACCCGCGGGTGACTCGATTAAATTCCAGATTAATTCTGGGAGCACGTGACTGGGGGGCAGGGCAGCCGGAAACTCCGGCGCCGTAGTGGGGTTAGGCTGACATACTCACCAAGTCGATGAGAAGGGTACACGAAAATTATGGTCCGAATCGAACAAAGGTCTAAAGGGTTGGGGTCCGAGTGAGGAGCTACACCGAGGGGGTTTTCCCCCCTCCCCTCACCCTTTTGGTTTACCAAAAAAAAAAAAAAAAAATAGTAATGGTCAATGAAAAAAAATATGGAAAAACATTACTAAAACCTATACCAACGGTTGGTAAATCATGGTAATAGGTGGTGTTACTAAAAGTTATTGCCATAGTTTTGATGAGTATTGGTATAAGTAAGTCTTTGGTAATGATTTTGAATTATCCTATAGCCATAGTTTATAACTATCGGTATAACTTATTGCAATGATTATAACTATCACAATAGGTACATTCAAAATTAAATATTTTTAAAAATAATGCTATATTTGTAATCAGATATTTTTATAAATTAATGTTAAATATTTTTTATAATCAATTATTATCCTATTGAATTCAAATTTGTAGTTGGTATTGTTGAATTCGATTGAACATGCAATTTTAATTAATCGACGAAGAAGAGATGTCAATAAGATTCGAGATAGGGTTTAGGTGATGCGGGATGACTCTAAGATTGCTAATCATACAGGAAAAACAGTAAACTAATCTTTTTATGATTTTTATAATTTCGGTTTGTAGGCTAAATTCCAAAGTTAAGTAAAGAACTAGCAAAAAAACTAGTAATGCAAATAATCATCGTATCGCAGGCAAACTTGTACAAAATAATAAATTCCAGTACCCGAGAATTGAGAAACTCTCGGATTAGGATAGCTTATCTTCATCAAATCAGAAATTAAAAGAAGGGAAGGATGTTACCCATCAGTGATTTGAAGAACTTCCGATGAAAAGATCACACAGCACTCTGATCGGAGCCTGGATGATGAAGCTTGGTTTCCCTTGAACTAATGACTGATTTGGGCGGTCCTGGAGGCAAGGAAAGCCTTCTCTGGGAAGGTGAAACACCTCGGGGATCTTGCAAAATGACAAGGTTAATCAAAACAGCAAGTAAGAAAAAGAAAGAAAACTAGGTTTAGAAGGAATAAGGTTAGGGTTTAGAAGTTGGGCGGCTTGAAGCTTGGTGAAGATCTCCCTGCTTGGCAGCCTAGGGCACTCCTTCTTTGGGTGTGGCTGATGCTTGGAAGTTGGGTTTGCTGCTTAGACATGGAGAATAGCAAGGGTAGAGGTTGGCCAAGCAAGAGAACACAAATACAAACCAAAGAACCAAAAAAACAAAGCAACACAAGCTCGCAAGCTCAAATAAATTTTACTAGGATTTTGATATCATGAATAAAAGTTTATTACAAGAGGAGGAGGGGTGGGGTTTATATAGAGCTCCCATGCCCTCTCATAACTAGGGTTACACTTAGGTTACAAGTCCATAAGGGGTTAGGAAAAGAAAACCTAAAAGGCTAGGAATTTTGACTAGTCTTCTCCTCCTTTCTTCATGATTTGACTTGGTCAACCTTCATGGACGCCTAGGCTTGCTTTGATTGGCGTGTGGGCTTCAAAGAGGGCAGCAAGGGCCGGCCAAGGGGCTTGGGGCGCATGGGCTTGGGCGCAGGTACTTTGGGCCTCCTGGAAGCTGGGGCGCCCTAGATGGAATATTCTTGGAATCTTGCTTCTTAATGGACCTAGGCTTGGCGCTTGGACTTGATTTTTTTGGACTAGGATGCAAATGGATCTTTGGAATCATGGATGCCTTGGTTTGGGAATATGCTCTGGCATCTGGACTGGAATCTGAGTATCTGGAGGGCATCCGGAAGGAATCAGAGTTTCTGGAAGCATCTTGGATCCTGGGTTGTCACACAAAATCTACTAGGCTGATGTAGTGGTCTCTGACTCTTGGATGTGGCCTAGTGAAACTCCAAAATAGAGTAACCTCCTCTTTTGTACAAAAATTGGAGTCATACTGGACTCAAAACTGAAGTACAGGACTCGATACTGACTAGGTTGAGGTTGAGACAAATCAACTAACCTCAACTTGTTACAGGACTCAATCTTAATTGATTACAAAATTTTTAAAACTTTGATACATGACTAATTAAACCATATGGGATTCAGTAATTTATGTCTGATCCTGGTGTCCCCACCATTAGCTTAGAATCAACTTATGACTTTAAAACTTTTGTTATAAAATTATGGTTTATCATACTTATTCAAAACCTATTCATATTATAAAGTATACTAATTTCAAATATATTATGATATTTTAATTTTAATAATTAATTGTTTTAATAAAAATCAACTATTATTTTTGAAAGAAAATAAAAAATAAATTAGTTCATTTTATTCTTTATAATTTTATATTTTTTTAAACTTAAAATATATTAAAATATAAATAATTTTAATATATTTTTATAATGATGGATATTTTTTATAGTTATTTAAAAGTAGATATTTCATGATTCTTCTTATTTATACTATAATTAAAAGCCAATGGAATATTTTAATATAGAGTATTTTTAAAAATTTATATTATATATTTTATATAAGTAGTATTTAGATTTTTTATATATTTTTAGGTTGGATTAGTGATCCAAATTCTTGGTTAAATATATTTCCATGTAGATTACTAATATACATCATAGATCATTACTTGGTTATGGTATGTTAATTTAATATTGATAATAGATTTTATATTAAGAACTATTTTTATTTAATAGTTAAACTATCTTGACTCATATAGTTGGAACCATATTAATTTTAAAGTTTATTAAATATGTGTGTTGCTGCCCGATTACCGTGGCTTGTAGTTGAGGTCGACCTCGAACCGCGCTCCTATTGCTCAGGATCCTGCTCGGACATCCAAACCTGTAAAACAGAGTTAGAGACCCGGGCCAGTGATCCCGGTGGGGGCACTTGGATGCTCAAGTCAGTGGCGATCCAGGGGAATAGATCCTTCCAGTCGAGCCCCAAATATGGACTCCATGCTAGGAGGAGAAACTGGTGAAATGAGAGAGTATGAGCGGGTCGAGAGCAGAGTGTGGGAGTGGCAGCAGAGGAGAGCCCGAGCTGAGTGGCTGTGTCCGTCAGGGCCCTTCCTGGGGGTCTCTGGTAGCCTGGAGCGGTGGTCTCCTATACGCTACCCTCCATTTGCTCATGTGTGACCTTGCTCGAATTAACTTACCTCGTTTGAACCTTGGAGGACCCCTTTTTGCTAGGGTCGTTATGCACCGCTTACCTTGGGATTGCTTCTCATTTGCAGGTGCGTGCGGCGATGTCTGGTGCCATGCGCGAGATGTCTTTCCTTATCCGTGATAGGGAACAGCACTGCGCATTCTGACTTTCCTTCTAGTCACTCCATTTTGGGAAGCATGGCAGAGAGTTGATCGGCGGGCGGCCGCCCCTTGGATCTGAATCCACCGGTTGACTTCCTCATTTGAGGGGTGCAGACGGTTGGTAGGGAGTGCAGCATCTCGATCAGGGGACTCTTTCCTTCTTGGCATAAGTGGTAGCTGGGATCATTATTGTGGCATGGCAGGCGCTTCCTGTGTAGTCCTCGGGCGTTCGCCGCCGTCCAGGGAGGTGGTGACATCCTTCGGCTGCAGGTCTCTTCGTCCGAGGTGGAGTCGATCTGGAGAGGCGAAGCTCGACTTCGGCCATGGTGTCTAGATCCGGAGGAAGCCAGCCTAGCGAAGGAGAGGCGGAGCTCGACTTCAGCCACGGCTCTCGACCAGGAGGGAGCCAACCTGGCGAAGGAGAGGTGGAGCTCGACTTCGGCCACGTCATCTCGACCTAGAGGGAGCCAGCCTGGCGAAGGAGAGGCAGAGCTCGACTTTGACCATGGCATCTCGACCCGGAGGGAGCCAGCCTGGCGAAAGAGAAGCAGAGCTCGACTTCGGCCATGACATCTCGACTCGGAGGGAGCTAGTCTGGCGAAGGAGTCCGGGCAGAGGCATCCCACTTGGCAGCTTCGTCCGACATGGTGTCTAATAGGGTCCGACATGGGTCCATGTCAGCGATCCTGCCACATCACTCGCCCCCCACTCTTGAGTCCCGTTGGCGTGCAGCGCTCTGGGCGAAGGGAGTAAATGCGGTACTGACATGGAAAGGCAGAGATCTAATGCAATAATGGCCACGATCACCGGCGCTTCTGAAGCGGTTCTCCAAACTAATGCGAGGGAGCCACGTAGGCACATCCGAGGAGCACTTATTACTGGCACAAAATTCAGAGCGACCGCGGTTGAAGAGAGGCGTCTCAATCATCGATTGCTGACACGTGACGAAGATCCATCAGTGGAGGTGCTGTAACGGTATGGTTAGGCGTCTGGTCACTTCGAAAAGAAAGACAGTTTTTCCAAAGTACTTCTCCTTTCAAATCTTGTATGCCCGCCATCGTACCAGAGCTTCTTCTTCTCCCCCGGCCATCCTTGTCTTCCCAAGTTAGCCAGGTTCGTCTCCTTCTCCCTCTTCCGGCTAGGTAGAACTTTTTTCTAGGGCTAGGATCTCCCCGGACCTTGTCTGTTTTCCTCTTCTTCTTCTTCACCCTTTGACTTCGTCTTCATATTCCAAATGTCTCGCTTCAGTCCAAACTTCCGTCCTTCGACCGATCAGAGTGAGGCTGGGCCTTCTCGACCGAGGCCGCCCTCTTCCTCCGATGAGGAGAAGGAAGAGACGTGCTTCGAGTTCAGCAGGAGGCTCCACCCTACTGGGATTGTGATTAGGGAGCCTAAGGCCTGCCCTCCATCTCCTCCTCCACTTGAACCCGTCCCTGAATCCTCTCGGTTGAGAAGTCCCGGCGGGGTTGCTTCGACGATCATCGCTGAGGAACTTGCGACCATCTGAGAGACCTATGGTGTCCCGGAGTCTGTCTGGCTCTCGGTCCCTCGGCCACGGGAACGTGTCACCTCCAGTGGCCCATGCCGGATCGCCCTCTACGAGGAAACCCTCGCAGGGGGCCTTTGATTTCCTTTCCATCCTTTCTTCCTATCCGTGCTGAGCAACTATCACCTTGTTCCTGCTAAGCTAGTTCCCAATGCCGTTAAGACAATTTTCTGCTTCATAGTTCTTAGCCATTTCCAAGGGATTGTGGTGCGGACACCAAAGGCACCAGAATAAGGCAGAGGCTTCTCAACCCTCTATGGATCACTTAATTGACATTCAAGTCCACTGTAATAAAGCTTAGTCTAGCTGAGTTGTGTAATTAGTCAGCTCATGTTGAGCTAGTTCAGTTCAGTATTAGTCAGCTCATGTCGAGCTAATTTTATTTTTTTGAGTCCTGTCAAAGCATATCGAAGACTCAAGACCACATCATACAAGCGAAGACCAAGTCCAACCTAATAGAAGACATGAAAGTTAAGTCCAAATCCAACCCAACTTGAAAACCTGAAGATCCCAGGAGGAGAAAATGAAAACAGGAACAAACCTGAAGCCCTGATCCAGCCAGAAGCAAACTGGGCCAGCCCAGGCCCAGGAAGAGGAATTAGGGCGCCACTTCTTAGGATTACCCTCCTCTTGGTCGGCCACTTATGGTCACCCCTTTGGCCGACCAAGACAAGGAGAGGGAGTCCAAGTTCTTTAGGGATTTCTACCTAGGTTGCCTTGTATTCCTAGTTAGGGTTTGAAAGGGAGAAGGAGTCCTATGTAAAGTCTAAAGTACCCTTACTTGGGGCCCAAGGTTAAGGGTATATTTAAGGGACCCTAGCCTCTTCTATGAAGCTTGATTTTGATATATGAAATAAACCTTGAGTTCTTCTATTGCTTTGAGTGATTACCCTGCTGTGTGCATAAAGGGGTTTGAGAGTTCTTCTTCCCGGTGCTGCAATCATCATCCTACCGCCAGCCAATCCTCCAGAGCCTTGGCCGCCCACTCCAAAATTCCTTTCCCCTTTGCTGTTTTCCTTTATTTTCTTGATCTCCTTTGAGTTTTCTAATCCCTGACAGGTCGTTTGCAGGTCCCCGAGTTTCTACGAATCCAACGACTCCAGCCAAGCCTCAATCGGACCATCGAGCAGAAAGCCGGGTATCCGCTGGTCTTTGGCTCGGTTTTCCAGGCCGCATCCATCAAGGAACGAGAGATCCCTTCGCTGCGATCTTCACTGGGTGCTTCAGACATTGTCAGGTACACCCCCTCTACCTCAAGTCTTTATATTGTAGGAGAACTTGTCCTAAACGAGGCTTCTCAGCCCCGGCGATCATTCTTTAGTACTTTTCTAGGTTCTAATCTGCATGCTTGGTTTCAAAAATTCATACAAAATTCCCTACAACTAATTTTGATCTGAAATTCGGGAATTAATCACCTAACCCCACATATAAAATATACAAAAAGAATTGCATGCATATTAGTCCCGCATCAAATTGTTGCCCGTTTCTCTCTGTTCAGGACCTTTTTAATCCTGAAATGCCACCCTTCCAAGGAGGGGTGGTGGTCTATCTTCTCCCGCCCGAAGGGCATCAAATTTATTTGTTCCCTAACCAAAATTCAGCGATCGAAGCGGTTGATCGGGAGATCTACGACCAGCTCCGTGCTGACCAGGTTCCTTCTCTCGAGGTTCTGCTATCAGAGTATAACCTATTCGAAGCCGGGGTCAGCCCAATGCGAGAGCTGGGTGAGTTCGGCTTGAGCCTTTCTTTCTTATGCTTTCTCTTTGACTTTCCAAGCTCGGAGCTAACACACTCCTTCGTGCATGCATGAAGTTCTCTTTAGATGACCTCCTCACAATCACCAAGAAGAGGGGTCCACCAGTTGGGGTCAGCGAGTCCCCCTCAAAGAGAGCTCGGAGAAGAGAGCGGCGCGAGGGCCGTACCTGCCGCGCCAGCCAAGCTGAGCGAGAGAAGGGTCGAACCCGTCTCTAAGCGGGGCAGGAGGGTGGTCGATCCCACACCCGAGCCAAGTAGGGGGTTCTTGAGCTCGCTTTGAGTAGCCAAGGCGACATGATCCGCTCCCGGCCCAAGAGCCCGAGTTTGTAGTTCGGGCTAGAGCTGTTGCTGCTGCCGCTGTAGTGTTCCCTCCCCCGAAGATCGTCAATGTCGAGGAGGAGGGAGAGCAGGAGAGAGTGGAGCCGGTGTCGGCGGCGCCGACCAGAGTGATGCTGAGCTCCCACCGCACCTCCGACGCTTCTTCAGTCGGAGGAGTGGGCGACTCCGCATCGGGGGCAAATAGGAGGGAGAAGGACTACCGTAGGGTGCCCTTCAAACTGGCACTGAACGTCTCCTTGGTCTGAGATCAGAAACTCGCTGAGCGCATGATGGACTTTGCAGTCCAGTCATGCGATCGGCGAGAGAAGGCGGGGAAACTTCTGGGCGATGCGATCTGCAGCACCTTCCCCTAACTCTTCTCGATAAGTACTCCCTTCCTTCACCTCGCCCTACTCTTTCCTTCTTGTCTCTGTGGTTGACATCTTTGGGGTAGCTCGGCGCTGAACTCCTGCTTATCAGGGACTGCTACAAAAACTGGGCCAAGAAGGACAGGCAGCAGGGAGAAGAGCTTGAGTCCCTGAGGGCCGAGGTGAGGTAGAGGAAAGACGAGGCATGGGAGGCCAATCTGAAGAATAAGGAGCTCCGGGGGAGGTTGCAAGTGCCGAGAGGCACATAAAGGAGCTCGAGGAGTCCTTGGATCGGGAGAGGAGCCGATCCAAGAGCAGGGCTGAAGAGCTCAAGGCCAATGAGGCTAGGCTAAAAGAACTCAGCATTGAAGCCGCCCAGAAGAAAGAGCGAGCCCGATCCCTTCAGGCAGAACTAGAGGTGGTGAAGGAGCGGGCAGTCATCGCAAAGAAGAAAGTCATCGTTGCTGAGAAGAAGGCTGCTGCGGTAGTCGACTCGACGGAGGCAGCAAAGAAGGTGGCCACCGAGGTGGTCGGTCAGGCTGAGATCACCAGGAAGGAGGCCACCGAGGCGGTGGTGAGATACAAGCCTCCGAGGAGTTTGACGTCGAGTTCCATGAAATGGCGTCGGACTCCATTTTTTAGGGGTTCATGTATCTCCGATCCAAGGTGGAGAGCGTTATCCCGGACAAGAACCAGAGCTTGCTTAGTTACCCTGGTGTTTCGGGCACGAGTTCGACCCCTAACTTGGATGAGGCGGAGGAGCCGGCTGCTGCTCTCGACCTAGCTTTGCTGGCGGTGGTCGCCGAGGACGAAGCCTTGCCGCCGGAGGCCCCAAAAGGTGATGCCCCACCCGTGCATCATCCTGGGAAGGAGCCGACCGAATAGCATAGGGGCTCTCTGTAATTTTTCTTTTTCTATTTGCTCCAGATCTGGGCTATCCAGCATGTCAGGGCCCAGTGACATTGTACTAATTTACCCAGTATCAATGAAACTCTTTTTCAGTCATCTTGACTTGTGTCTTTTCTTTCTTTTTTCTCTTCTTTCTCTTTTTTTTTTGCTTTGTCAATCTTCCCTTCACTTCTTGACTGCCTTTGTGCATGTAGTTGTGTAGGCGCCTGGACTCGAAGTACCAAGTATCCGGGCCCTTCTTTACCGAGCCCCGAACATGCGAGGAGGTCAGGAAGGAGTTCTTAGCTTACTGAGTCATTCCCACTTCGCGGGCGAAGTGGTTGTAGCGTTTCGAGCGAATTGCTTGGGGAGGTCTATTTGACCTCGGTCGGGACTAGCTCCAGGTAACTGTGAGGTGCCGGGATTCAGGAGTTTTCGGGCTTGAGAGCCATACTGTGAGTCAAGCGATAGACGGAGGGACTTCTTGGAGAGTCCTGCTGACATCTCTGGACTGTGAGCACGGTGCCGGGCTTCAGGAGTTTCTGGGCTTGGGAGCCGTACTATGAGTCAAGCAATAGACGGCGGGACTTCTTGGGGAGTCCCGTTGACATCTTTGGACTGTGAGCACGGCGCCAGGATTTTAGGAGTTTCTGGCTTGAGTGTCGGAGAGCTAGACTTTAGGCTTGAGTGCTGGAGGGCTGGACTCCAGCCCTTAGTGCCAGAGGGTTGGACTCCAGGCTTGAGTGCTAGAGAGCTGGGCTCCGAGCTTGAGTGCCAGGCTTCATAAGTCTCCGATCTTGAGGTGCCGGGCTTCAGGAGTTTCCGGGTTTGAGTGCCGGGCTTCATAAGTCTCTGGTCATGAGGTGCCGGGCTTCAGGAATTTCCGGGCCTGAGTGTCGGGCTTCATAAGTCTCCGATCTTGAGGTGCCGGGCTTCAGGAGTTTCCGGGCTTGAGTGTCGGGCTTCATAAGTCTCCGGTCTTGAGGTGCCGGGCTTCAGGAGTTTCCGGGCTTGAGTGCTAGGCTTCATAAGTCTCCGATCTTAAGGTGCCGGGCTTCAAGAGTTTCCGGGCTTGAGTGCCGGGCTTTATAAGTCTCCGGTCTTGAGGTGCTGGGCTTCAAGAGTATCCGAGCACTCATTCAGGAGTTTCCGGGCTTGAGTGCCGGGCTTCATAACTCTCCGTTCATGAGGTGTCGGGCTTCAGGAGTTTCCGAGCTTGAGTGCCGGGCTTCATAAGTCTCTGGTCTTGAAAGTCGCACTATGAGTCAAGTGGTAGATGGTGGGACTTCTTGTGGGTCCCGCTGAGATCTCCGGGCTGTAAGCACGATGCCGGGATTCAGGAGTTTTTGGGCTTGAAAGTCGTACTATGAGTCAAGCGATAGACGGTAGGACTTCTTGGGGGTCCCACTGACATCTCCGGACTGTTAGCACGGTGTCGGGCTTCAGGAGTTTCTAGACTTGAGTGCCGGAGAGCTGGACTCTGGGCTTGAGAGTACTGGAGAGCTGGTCTCCGGGCTTTAGTGTGTCGGGCTTGGGGCCGGGCAATGATGTCCCTGCATGGAAAAAGTGATTTGCACAAAGAGGATCTTTATTATTATTGGGGGGAAAGCCTTACATTACTAATAGTACATTCTCAGGTTGCAAGCATTCCATGTCTGCGGGAGTTTGGCGTTGTCTAGGTCCACTAGATAGTAGGCTCCATGAGAAAGAGCTTCGACCACCTTATAGGGGCCATCCCAGTTCGTTGAGAGCTTGTCGCATTCTCGGGGTTGGGAGGCCTCAGCTCGGCGCAACACCAGGTCGCCTGGGCAAAAGACCTTCGGCTTCACCCATGCATTGTAGTACGAAGCCACTCGCTGCCGGTAAGCCGCCATCCGGAGTCGAGCCTTGTCTCTGATTTCCTCGAGGAGGTCCAAGTTGAGAAGAAGGCGGACCGAATTCTCTGCTTCATCGTACTGCTATATGTGCGACGTGGGCACACCGAGTTCGACTGGGACTACGGCTCTATATCGAAGACGAGGCTGAAAGGCGTCTCATCCGTGGCCATCCTGGATGTTGTGTGGTAGGCCCAAAGAATGCTGGGAAGTTCTTCTGCCCACTTATCCTTGGCCTGGTATAGCCTGAATCTGAGTCCTTGGAGGATAGTCCGGTTGGTGACCTCAGCCTCTCTGTTGGTCTGGGGGTGAGCCACCGAGGTGAAGCGGTGTTGAATGCCGAGCTCGGCACAGAACTCTTCAAACTTCCGGTTGTCGAATTACCGTCCCTTATCGGTGAGATGCTATGGGGGAGCCCAAAGCGGCAGATGATCGACTTCCAGAAGAATTGGCAAACCTTGACTTCTGTGATCCGCGCTAGTGGCTCTGCTTCTACCCACTTGGTGAATTAGTCAATAGCCACTATCAGAGATTTTTGTTGCCCTGATGCAGGAGGGAATGGACCTAGGATGTCCATTCCCCACTAGGTGAACAGCCAAGGGGCGAAGAGTTGGGAGAGCGGTGTAGCTGGCTGACACTGTATGTGGGCGTGGCGCTGGCATCGGTCACACTTTCTCATGAAATCGGCGATGTCCTCCCTCATGGTCTCCCAGTAGTATCCCTGGCGGAGGGCCTTGTACGCAAGCATCCTCTCTCCGACGTGATTCCCGTAAAGACCTTCGTGTATCTCTTGAAGCATGAAGGTTGCCTCTACGAGTCTCAGGCATTTCAGGAGCAAATAGGAGTAGGATCGGCGGTAGAGCTGCCCTTCCATCAGGATGAACTGCGAGACCTTCTTCTTGATATGGCCGACCTCAGTGTGGTCTTCTGGTAAGATGCCATCGATGATGTATCTGACGTACCTGTCCATCCAGCTCAACTCCGGTGTGACTTGCTGCACCTTTGTGGGAGCTTCGTTGCTCGGACTTTCAAGGTACTCGATGTGGGCATACCCCAGTGACGAGTTTGGCAAGGTCGTGAGTCTTGACAGCATATCGGCATGAGCATTCTCTCAGCGAGGAATGTGGGAGATGCTGAAGCATCGGAAGCCTGTCGTGCTCGAACAGACCCGCTCTAGGTATTTCATCATCTGAGGATCTCTGGCTTCATACTCTTTAGAGATCTGTTCGGCCACCAGCTGAGAGTCGGTGAAGACCTTCAGGCTTTGCACACCCAGCTCGCAGGAGACCCTTAGGCCTGTGAGGAGTGCCTCGTACTCCGCCTGGTTGTTTGTAGCGGCAAACTTGAAGTGAAGTGCACATTCAACTACGACCCCGTCGCTATTAGCGAGGATGAGGCCTGCTCCGCTCCTGCCCACGTTGGACGCGCCATCGACATGGAGGATCCAAGACTCCTCCTCGGCTCCGAGCTCCATTTGATGCTTCGGGGTTGTCTGCTCTGGCTCTTCGGCAAGTCCCACGCACTCGACCAGGAAGTTGGCCAACACCTGGGCCTTCTGGACATTATCCAGCCTAAACTGCCTGCTAGCGCTGGGCACTAAGAACTCCTGTTGTCGAGGTTGAGCGAAGTCCGAGGTTGAGGCCGAGGCCTGAGTCGCCGCTGCCTGGGATGCCCCACAGTCTGATGCCGCGCCAGCATCATGGGGAGTCACTCGTCAGCCGGGAAAAGAGCTGGCGACTGAAGCTTGACTTTTTTCTTTTTTTTTTTATGTAACTAAATTTTGAAGGACTCCTGACCTGTCGGGAGTCTTCATAGGTGTAAAGAAAGACTTCAATCAATGAATATGTTATTTCTTCAATTACTGAGTACCTTTTTTCGTTCTTCATGTTTAAGTTTTTGAATGGCTTTCCGGTTTGTCGGGAGCCTTAACTGATGTAAAGAAAACTTTGATAAATAAATACAATTTTTTCCAACTGATGTGTCCCCTTCCTTTCTCATTTTTTCTTCTTCTCTTTTTTTTTTGCTTTGACATACTTTGAAGCATTTCCAAGAAATATCTCAGACCGTAAAGGACTTATTTCTGTAATGAAGAACAAGCCTTACTCGGTTGATGAACTTTGTCTTGTTCTTTTTCTTTCTGCATCATAAGAAGATAGGCTTCACGACCACCAAGTGTGAGCCTTCCCAGGTCCTGGCCATTCTTGGCTGAATCCGAGATCTTGTGGTCTGCTGGGAGGACTCTATGGACACTCTTACTTTTTTTTGCTGGCCTTGAGATCATGCGAACTTGAGTGCAGGACTTTTGGAGTTTCCTGGCTTGATTTGCCAAACTATGAGTCAAGCAATAAATAGCAGGGCTTCAGAAGTTTCCTGACTTACATCTCTGGACTATGAGTAAGGTAGTTGAGTGCGGGACTTCGTAAATTTCTGGGCTTTGAGTGCGGGGCTTCGTAAGTTTCCCAGCTTTGTTCGCCAGACTTGGAGTCGGGCGAGTGAGTTCCTGCACAGGTAGAAGATAGTGTTGCACCAATAAGAAACTTTAATAATTGAGGGAGAGCCTTACATTACTGGTAATACATCATCAAATTACTGGCATTCTACATCCGAGGAAATCGGTCGCTGTTGAGCGTAGCAAGGTAGTATGCTCCATTCAGTAGAGCCTCGACCACCTTATAGGGACCTTCCCAATTTGGGAATAATTTGCCGCAATCTTCTGGTTAGGATATTTCTGCTCACCTGAGGACCAGGTCATCTAGACGGAATGTCTTGGACCTGACACGGGCGTTGTAGTAGCGTGCTACTCGTTGCCAATATGTTGCCATCTAGAGTCAAGCTTTGTCTCTCATCTCATCCAGAAGGTCCAGGTTGAGAAGAAAGTGGGCCATATTCTTAGCCTCGTTGTACTGCTCTACCCGCAGTGTGGGCAGACCCACCTTCACCAGAATCATAGCCTCTGAACCAAAAATGAGGTTGAAGTGTATCTCACTCGTTGCTGTTCGAGGTGTGGTGTGGTAGGCCCACAGTACATTAGGGAGATCTTCGGCTTATCAACCCTTGGCCTCATCCAGCCTTGTACGGAGTCCGTGCAGGATGGTTTGGTTGGTCACCCAGCCTCTTCATTGGTTTGAGGGTGAGCCACCAAAGTGAAGCGATGGCAGATGTTAAGGTTAGCACAGAACTCTTCAAAAGCCTGGTTGTCGAACTGCCACCCATTGTTAGTGATGATCGAGTGTGGGAGTCCAAAATGGTAGATGACTGACTTCCAGAAGAAGGATCTGACTTTGGCTTTAGTGATCCATGCCAGGGGCTCGGCCTCGACCCACTTGGTGAAGTTGTCGATGGCCATAATCAAATACTTCTATTGATCGGACGTGGAAGGAAGGGGACCTAGAATGTCCATTCCCCACTGGGCGAACAGCCACGGAGCGGATAGCTGGAAGAGTGGGACAGCAGACTGGCGTTGAATGTAGACATGATGTTGACAACAGTCACATTTCTTCACAAAATCAGTGGCATCTTCTTGCATGATCTTTTAGAAATATCCTTGTTTGAGAGCTTTATAAGCCAGAGTCCTGCCCCCCACATGATTTCTGCATATGCCTTCATGTATTTCTTGGAGACATAGGTGGCTTCCGAGGGCTTTAAGAACTTTAGCAAGGGATAGGAATAAGACTTCCGATAAAGCTTCCCATCCATCAGTACGAATCGTGCAACCTTCTTCTTGAGGAGGCTGGCTTCTTTGCGATCCTCAGGTAGGGTACCGATGGTAATGTATTTGATTTAGGGGTACATCCAGCTTGTTTTAGAGATGACTTGCTGGACCTCTACTGCAGACTTGAAGCTGGGGGTCTCCAGGTATTCGATGAAGGTATGCCCCAATAACGAATCTGGTAGGATCGCCAGCCTAGAGAGGATGTCGGCCTGAGCATTCTCTGCACGAGGGATGTGAAAAATGCTGGAGTGCTGGAGGTTCACTGCATATGAGCATACCTTGTCTAGATACCTCATCTTCATGGGATCTCGAGCCTTATACTTGCTCGAGACTTGGCCCACCACAAGCTGCAAATCCGTAAAGACCTTTATGCACTTTACGCCCAGCTCACGGGACACCTTCAGTCCCATGAGGAGCACTTCGTACTTAGATTGGTTATTGGTTGCCTTGTAAAGGAAGCGCAGCGCACATTCGGCAACGACCCCATCGATGTTGGCGAGGATGAGCTCGGCTTTACTCCCTCCAGTATTAGACGTGCTGTCAACATGGAGAACCTATGTCATCACTTCCGGGGTTGAGTCCCACTTAGGCTCGGCTCACTCGTCCACTCCCTCTGGATCTTTGGCTGCCCACGTACACTCTACCAGGAAATCAGCAAGGACTTGTACCTTCTGTGCCGATTATGGATAGTAGATAATGTCGAACTCATTGAGCTTCACCGCCCACTTGGCCAGGCACCTCGACATATCAGGGTGGCTTAGGATGGCCCTTGGAGGCTAGTCAGTAAGGACCACGATTGGATATGCTTGGAAGTAGGGCTTGAAAAGCTGCGTAGATATAATGTGTGAAAAGATAATCTTTTCATATCGAGTGTACCTAATTTCTTCGTCACAAAGCAGCTTGCTAGTATAGTAGATCGGTTGCTGGGAACCATCCTTGTCAGTGCGAACCAGCACTGAGTTGACCGCCTCCGGTGAGACTGCCAGGTCAGGAGGAGCTCTTCCTCAGGCTTCGACCTGGATAGCAGCGGTGGAGAGGCGAGGAGCTTCTTCAGCCCCTCGAAGGCCTCCTAACATTCTTTCGTCCAGGTGAAGTCGTGCATCTTGCGCAGCACCTTGAAGAAAGGTTGGCAGTGCTCAGCAGAATGCGAGATGAAATGGCTTAACACTACGATGCATCCGGTTAAGTGATGAACCTTCTTCTTGGAGACGGGGTGTCTTATGTTAGTAATTGCCTGGATCTTCTAGAGGTTGGCCTCTATCTTTTTTTGAGTGACCATTGTTGCCGCCAAGACCGTCATGGCCCGTAGCTACTGCCGGCACCGGAGTGCGCTCCTGTCACTGCCTGCCGATCCTCTGCTCCTGGACCTGTAAAACAGGGGTTAGTGACCCGGGCCTGGGTTTCCGGTGGGGGCACTCCGACGATCAAGTCAGTGACGATCCTGGAGAACAGATCCTCCTGGTTGGGCCCCTCTTGATGGACTCCGCACTAGGAGGAGTGGAAGATGTGTCGGTGAAGGAGAAATGCAACAGGGGGAGAGTGATAGCAGGGACAGAGGGGTTCCCTGTTCCTCCACTTCTCCTTGTTTCCTGGTGGTTTTTCCTCAATCATGATGTTGGTGGTGGCGCTTCACCCTCTTGGTCGAGCTTGTACTTTGTGTTTGTGGTGGATTATTATTTCTGTATTACTGGTGTGTTACCTCCCCCTCTTTGGGGATGCTGATCATTCTTTTTTGTTGGAAATTGATCATTGGAGCCTGCCTCGGGATCCTCGCTGGGTTGGCAGGCACGTGCGGCAGGATTTCATACCGTGGACGGGATGCCTTTCCTGATAGGTGGTAGGGGAAGCTTCTATTCCTTCTAACATCCTCTCCGGTTGCTACATTCTAGGAAGCCTGGCAGAGCCTCGATCCGGGGGCCGCCGCCCTAGGGTTGCGTGCTCTCTTGCTGGCCCATCCCCTGGAAGTACGGTCGAACAGGTAGCTACGGCGGCATGGGGGGCGCCGTTTCGTGGTCCTCGGGTGGCTCGCCGGCATCCTGGGATGGCAGGGTCTGCTCCGATCTGGGCGCTCTGAGCTTATGCGGTCACCTTGGTGGAGAAGGGAAGAGTGCGGGCCCGGTCCAGAGGGTGCGTGCTCGGAGAGGCTCCACATCGGCGGGCAAGCTCTTGGCTCGACCTCGACCGCAGGGTACTAGCCTCCGACGGTCTCGTTCTGGAGGGCGGAGGATGGACCCGGTCCAGAGGGCGCGCGCTCGGAGAGGCTCCACATCGGTGGGCGAGCTCTTGGCTCGACTTTGACCGCAGGGTAATAACCTCCGAGGGTCTCGCTCTGGAGGATGGAGGACAGACCCGGTCCAGAGGGCATGTGGTGCGGGCACCAAAATCAAAAGAAGACTTCAGGGTTCCATCTGGATCTCTGAATGACCTTGCCCGAAGATTAGGGTTTGTAATAAGGGTTGACCTGGTCAACCAGATTATTTTATTTCTTTGAGTCTGCATTTCATTTTGTTGAGTCATGTTGACTCAGTCTAAGTCCAAGTCAAGTCCTGGTTGGCGCCATTCTTAGGGCATCATTTTTTCTTCCAAGGCCAAATGCAAGTGGACGCCACACTCCCAGCCACACTCCCAGGACCAGTTGGCACCACATTTCATCCCAGTGTACCTGGTCCCCACGCCCAAGAGAGCAAGAAAATTTTCTTAGGAGAAGTCAAGGAAGGCACCCACAAGCTACCAAAAGTAACCAGCTAAAGGAGCAGGGGATTTTTCTTGGAGAGGACTTCAAGGCAGGCGCCCACACCTGCCTAAAGTACCTGGCTATGAATGGAAGGAGCCTAGTCTTGGGAGAAAGACTAGGAGATGAGTATTTTCTTCCAAGAAAGAGCAAGTCATGGAAGGAAAACCTATGACTTAAGGAGAAGAACTAGGAGGTGCCCCACATACCTGCCATATGAAGCCATCACCTTGCATTTGAGGCTGCCCACTCCAAGGAAAGAAGCCTGGTCGGTCAAGGGAAAGTTTTTCATGCTTAGGATGAATGTTTAGTCCCATATGGGAAGTAGTGTAATTTTGTTTCTCTTGCAAGGTCTATATATTGGACCCTTATGTAATCTTTTGATTAGAATGAGTAAATGAAATCTTTTTTGTGTTGAGCAACCTTGTGTTCTCTTCTTCCGCACTTCTTTGAGTGTTGAGCTCCGTGAGGGAGTAAATCCGGGTTCCATTGGAGCCTTGAGGAGGTGAGAGATCTCCAAAGTTACCAAAACCCTGCCTCGCTTTCATCCTTGGCCGCCAACCCTAATTTCCTTTCATCATCCTAGCCGCCAACACCCAAATTCCTAAACCTATTCCCACTTCATTCAAGGCCACCATCTCCTTCTCCAAGCCACTGCCCACTATATCAAGCCCTAGGTCCTTTTCATCTGCAAGCCGCCGCCCTACCAGCCAAACCTAAATCCACTCCATCTTCCACCGCCACCTCCATACTCTTCCCTCATCTTCAAAGTTCGAGCATTCCGGAGCTATCCCAGGTAAAGGTCTCTTCCTTGAGTTTCTTACATCCTTATCTTGTTCTTCATCCTTTCCAGATCCAGAGTACGAGAAGAAGGCCAACCTTGCCATAGGACTACAATCCGAGGATCCATTGCGAAGATACCCCGTCTCCAAGGATCCTACAATCTGCTCGAGAGTGTCCTTCAATTGAAGCAAAGAGAGATATCACAGTCAGGTATAAAACCTTCTCTTCTCTCTTCGTCTGTTTCTTGAAAGAGGAGTAAACCCTAGGTCTGGGGGTTTCTCAATCCCCAGCGATCCTACTTCTTTATTACTCTGATAATCTACTCTTTTGAATTGTGCTTTCTTTCAGTGCATATTTTCTTTCAATATTAGTTAACCTTGTTTTTGAGTCAAGCCAACTTCTAACAAAACACACAAAAAAAAAGTCTTAATTTACTTCCGCATCGCATCATCTTATTTGTTCTGCATCAGCGCGCGCTCGGAGAGGCTCCATATTGGCGGGCGAGCTCTTGGCTCGACTTCGACCGCAGGGCACTAGCCTCCGAGGGTCTCGCTCTGGAGGGCGGAGGATGCTTCGACCTTGGCATCGAGCTCATGAGCTCGACCCGGCGAAGGACTGAGCTCGACTTCCTATCCTGAGGGAGCTCAGCCCAGCTCGGTAGTGGGATCCGAGTTGGAGAGTCGACGTGGCATCTTCCGTGGCGGCCTCCCTCAATGTGGCACCCGTCAGCTATCCACGTCAGCGGTCTCACCACATTATTTGCCCCCCACTCCTGAGGCTCGTTAGTGCGCGACGCTCGGGGCGAAGGAAGTAACAGCAATGCTGATGTGGAGAGGCGAAAACCCGGTGCAATGATGGCCGCGGTCACCACGCCCGAGGGGCAGTTAATGTTGGCGCAGAATTCCGAGTGGCTGAAACTCCTTTTTCGTCGAGGGGCAGCACGTGGCGCAGATCCGTTGGCGAGGGGGTCATAACAGCGCTGATTTGATGGGCCCTTTCGAAGTGAAAAGAAAAAATTTCTCACCCGGAATTTCCCTTCTTTCAAATCCTTCGCGCTCGTTACAATGTCCAGGCCTTTCTTCCTCCATGATTTGCATCCGTTCTTCTCTCCTTTAGGGGTAGGCTTCTTCCTTCTCATTTCAGCATGTCTCATCCGGAGTCTTTCGCCCGGAGGGTGGTGCTCTCCTCCTTCGATGAGGAGTCGGAGGGGGAGCAGTTTAGGATTAGCATGAGACTGGCCCTTCCTTCCCCCCTGTGTCCATCAGAGAGCTAGAGGTCGTTTCTTCCCTTCCTACCGGTCCTCCTCTTCTGCTTGAGCCAGCCCCTGAGTCTATCCGGTCAACAGGTCCGGGCGGGGTCGCTTCGACGATTTCCGCCGTGGAGCTGGAGGCCATCCGGGATGTCTATGGGATCCCGGCCTCCATTCGACTCATGGTCCCCCGACCCTGGGAGCGGGTCACTTCCAGTGGCCCGGGGCATCTCGCCTTCTATGAGGGGACCTTCTCCGGGGGTCTTCGATTCCCCTTCCATCCTTTTTTCTTGTCGGTTCTGAGCAACTATCGTTTGGTCCCCGCCCAGTTGGTCCCAAATGCCATAGGGTCATCTTTTCCTTCCTCATACTTTGTCATGTTCACGGGTTCGTCGCCTGGTTCTCCCTGTTCAGGGCGTTCTTCATCCTGAAACGCCACCCGACCGAGGACAGGTGGTGGTCTCTGTCTTCTCGCTCGAAGGGGATCAAGTTCGAACTTCCCTCTTCCATCAAGGGATGGAAGAGCAAGTTCTTCTTTGCAGACGTTGAAGGGGTCGACTGGGCCTGGACCGAGCCAGACCGGTCCCCAAACCGGATCTTAGCAGTTGAAGCATTCGATTAGGATGACTACGATCAGCTTCACACCGCTCAGATCTCTTCTTTGGAGGTTCTACTATCGGAGCAAAACCTTCTTGACGCCAGGGTCGACTCGTCAGCCGGGCTAGGTAGGTTCAGCTCTTTCTTCCATATGCATTTCTTCTTTTCTCCATTTTGGGCTGACTTTCCAAGCTCCTGTGTGCAGGGTTTATCCTTCCAGAGGGCGAGCCATTACTGGTCCCCAAGAAGAGGCCGTCCACCGGGGTGGCTGCCGAGCCTCCCTGAGGCGGGCCTGAGTTGAGGGGACGCCGACGTCTGCTCCTGCCATGTCGAACGCCTCAAAAGAAACGGAGGTTGTGGGAGCCCCTGTGCGATGGGCAAGGCCACAGGCAGAACCTCCCATCCCGGAGCCCGTGGCGACCATCCGGATTGATGTTGAACTCCCTGTCTTGGAGCCGGTGGTGGTTGTCTAGGCTGATGCCATTGCTGCTGCTCCGCTTCGCCCTCCGGGTCCGAGGATGGTCGAAGCTGAGAGAGGGGAGGCCCGCCCTAGAGATCCTCCGGTGATGGGGGCTCCGACCGCAATAGTGCTGGATGCTCGACCAGTTCTCAGGGGTCCCACTGCCAGAGGGACGGGCGCACCTGCTCTCCGGGAGAGCAGGAGAGATGAGGCGAGGCGCCGCCTTCCATTCAAGCTGGGGCCAGAGAGCTCCTTGGCCGACAACCGCGTCCTAGCCTATCACATGATGGACTTCTCCATCTAGCAATGCGACCAGGAGGAGATGGATGGGCTGCTAGTCGGAGCCATGATCGATAGTATTTTTCCCCATCTCTACACAGTAAGCAGCCTCATCTTCTCCCTCTTCTCTTCTTCTTCCTTTTTTTTTTTTTTGACTTTCCATGCAATGCAGATGGGTGTCGAGGCCCTCTTCATTAAGAGCTGCTGCCACAACTGGGAGCAAGCTGAGCAGCAGCGGGTGACCGAGGTCGCGTCGTTGGAGGCCGATCTGGAGAGGAGGGCTAACTCCAAAGGGGTACTTGGCCAGCGAGTCAAGGACCTCGAGAAGTAGCTCGCTGATTCTGAGGGGCGAGCGACGGAGCTCCAAGAGAATCTCGACAGCGAGCAGGAGGAGTCGAGGAAGAAGATCGAGGAGCTTGCCGACTCTGAGCAGAGGTTGGACGTGGTCATCGCCGAGGTGGCCCGACAGAAGAGGACCACCCAGTCCCTCCAAGCTCGACTGACGGTAGAGGAGGAGAAGTCCATCACCGCTTAGAGGGCAGTAGATGAGGCGGCCAAGTCGGTCGCGGATGCCAGGCATGAGGTGGCCGCAGCAAGGAAGGAAACTGGGGAGGTGGTGGAAAGGTACAAGGCCTCGGAAGAGTTCCTCGCCGAGATCTAGCAAACGGTGTTGGACTCCTTCTTCAAAGGCTTCGTGTACCTGCACTGCCTGGTCGAGGAGTTCGTTTCGGTCGAAGGCTGCAACTACCTTGACTATCCCAGTACTTCAGACCAAGAGGCGGGCGTTGAGGGGGACGCGCCAGCTGAGCCTAAAACCACGCGGCCAGAAGCCCCTGCTGTTGGAGACTCTCGGCCCAGCGACCCGCCTAGCAGATAGTCACTCTTTGCTTCTTCTTCTGCATTTAGTAGGGCCACTCGTCATGTCAGGGGCCCACAGGATACTTGTAATCGATACCCAATTAATGAAATGCAAACTTTCTTGCAATTATGTTTCTTGTCTGGCTTCTCCTCTCCTTCACTCCCCTTCTTCTTTTGTCTTTCCTTTTAATGTATGGGGAGATCAGAGAGGGTGCCTGAGAGCTGCTGAGCTCGGCGATCTCTGGGCGGAGGTCTGAGATTCGGTCTTGAGCTGGCATCCTAGAGCTGGGCTCGGGGATGTGGATGGTTGAGAGCTGCGTGGCTCGAAGGTCTCTTGGATGGAGGTCTGAGCTCCGGTCTTGAGCTGGCATCCAGGAGCTGGGCTCGGGGACGTGGATAGTTGAGAGCTGCATGGCTCGAAGGTCTCTTGGTCGGAGGTCTGAGCTCCGATCTTGAGCTGGCATCCTGGAGCTGGGCTCGGGGACGTGGATGGTTGAGAGCTACGTGGCTCGAAGGTCTCTTGGCCGAAGGTCTGAGCTCCAGTCTTGAGTTGGCATCCTGGAGCTGGGCTCGGGGACGTGGATGTTTGAGAGCTGCGTGGCTTGAAGGTCTCTCGGCTGGAGGTCTGAGCTCCGATCTTGAGCTAGCATCCTGGAGCTGGGCTCAGGGACGTGGATGGTGAGAGCTGCATGGCTCGAAGGTCTCTCGGCCGGAGGTCTGAGCTTTGGTCTTGAGTTGGCATCCTGGAGCTGGGCTCGGGGATGTGGATGGTTGAGAGCTGCGTGGCTCGAAGGTCTCTTGGCCGGAGGTCCGAGCTCCGGTCTTGAGTTGGCATCCAGGAGCTGGGCTCGGTGATGTGGATGGTTGAGAGCTACGTGGCTCGAAGGTCTCTTGGTCAGAGGCCTGAGCTCCGGTCTTGAGCTAGCATCCTGGAGTTGGGCTTAGGGACGTGGATGGTTGAGAGCTGTGTGGCTCGAAGGTATCTTGGCCGGAGGTCTGAGCTCCGGTCTTGAGCTGGCATCCTGGAGCTGGACTCGGGGACGTGGATGGTCGTAACTTCGATGAAGTTGTATCTTCCTCTTGTTCTCTCTTTCTTTCCTTCCCCACTCTTCTCTCATTCATTTTTCATTCATCTTTTCCATTTTTTTTTTGGAGTGGGGAGATCAGAGGAGAGGATGCTGGCTGTACCCCCACTTTGTTCTCTTTCTTTCCTTCCCCTCTCATCTTCTTTTCGAGTGGGGAGATCAGAGAAGGGGGCTGCCGCGCTCCCTCCCTTTGTTCTTTTTCTTTCCTTCCCCTCTCGTCTTCTTTTCGAGTGGGGAGATCAGAGAAGGGGGGTTACCGGTCTTGATTGCCTTGGAGCTAGGCTCGAGGCCTTCCTGGACGTGGAGCTAGGCTCAGGCCCAGGGGGTTGCCTGAGATCTTGGCCCAGGTCTTTGGTGCCTTTGAGCTAGGCTCGAGGCGTTGATGGGAGCTACGTGGCCCCATGATCTCTTGGCATCCCGGAGCTGGGCTCGGGGATATTTGAGATGGAGAGCTACTTGGATCGGTGATTCCTTGACCGGAGATCTGAGCTCCAGTCTTGGGTTGACGTCCTGGAGCTGGGCTCGAGGGCGTCGTTGGAGTTGGAGAGCTACATGGCTCGAAGATCCTTCCACGTCCTGGAGCTGAGCTCGGGGATGCTTGGAGTTGGAGAGCTATGTGGCTCGAATACCCCTCTACGTCCTGAAGCTGGGCTCGGGGATGCTTGGAGTTGGAGAGCTACATGGCTCGAATATCCCTCTACGTCCTGGAGCTAGGCTTGGGGATGCTTGGAGTTGGAGAGCTACGTGGCTCGATGATCCTTCTACATCATGGAGCTGGTCTCGGGGATGCTTGGAGTTGGAGAGCTATGTGGCTTGAAGATCCTTCTACGTCCTGGAGATGGGCTCGGGGATGCTCGGAGTTGGAGAGCTATGGCTCGAATATCCCTCTACGTCTTAGAGCTGGGCTTGGGGATGCTTGGAGTTGGAGAGCTACGTGGCTCGATGATCCTTCTACGTCCTGGAGCTGGGCTCGGGGATGCTTGGAGTTGGAGGGCTACGTGGCTCGAAGATCCTTCGACGTCCTGGAGCTGGGCTCGAGGGCGTCGTTGGTATTCTCCTACAAGACAAATAGACACTCGCACGGAAAAAACCATTGTTATTCATTGTTAGGAAACCTTACATCATTGATAGTATTTCTGCAAGTTGCAGGCGTTCCATGTCCTGGAAAACCTGATGCCATCAAGATCCTCGAGGTAATAGGCCCCTTGCGAGAGGGCTTCAGCTACTTTGTAGGGGCCCTCCCAGTTTGGGGAGAGCTTGCCGCACTCCCTAGGCTGGGACGCCTCCGCCCGCCGTAGCACCAGGTCTTCGGGCTTGAAAGCTTTTGTCCGAATGCGGGCGTTGTAGTACCGGGCCACTCTTTGTCGGTAGGCCACCAACCGTAGGCGGGCTTTGTCCCTTGCTTCTTCAAGAAGGTCCAGGTTGAGCAGGAGGTGTGCCGAGTTTCGTGCTTTGTCGTACTGCTGCACCCGCAACGTAGGCATACTGAGCTCGACGGGGATGACTGCTTTGGCACCGAAGACTTGGCTAAAGGGTGTTTCATTGGTCGCCGTCCTGGGCATTGTGTGGTAGGCCCACAGGACGCTCTGGCGCTCTTCTGCCCACATGCCCTTAGCTTGGTCCAGTCTGGTCCGGAGCCCTTGGAGGATGGTCCGGTTGGTCACCTCGGCTTCCCTGTTTGTTTGGGGGTGAGCTACTAAGGTGAACCGGTGTTGGATGCCGTGGGCTGCGCAGAATCCTTCGAACTCGTGGTTGTCGAACTGTCGTCCGTTGTCGGTCATGATGCAACGGGGAAGCCCGAAGCGGTAGATGATTGACTTCCAAAAGAACTGGCGGACATTGGCTTCCATGATCCGAGCTAGCGGCTCTGCCTCGACCCACTTGGTGAAGTAGTCGATCACCACTAGCAGGAACTTTCGTTGCCCTGATGCTGGGGGGAACGGTTCCAAGATGTCCATTCCCCACTGGGCAAAGGGCTAAGGGGCTGAGAGCTGGGATATCGGCGTCGCCGGCTGACGCTGTATGTTGGCGTGGCGCTGTCACTTGTCACACCTTTTGACGAAGTCGGCTGCGTCTTCCCTCATGGTCTCCCAAAAGTACCCCTGGCGGAGAGCTTTGTAAGCCATTATTCTCCCTCCCACGTGGTTCCTGCAGAGGCCTTCATGTATTTCTTGGAGCACAAAGGCCGCCTCGACGGGCCTGAGGCATCTCAAAAGCGGGTAGGAGTAAGATCGACGGTAGAGTTGGCCCTCCATCAGGACAAACCGAGAGGCTTTCTTCCTAACGAGGGTGGCTTATGTACAGGCTTCTGGTAGGGTGCCGTCAATGATGTACCGGATATACTTGTCCATCCAGCTCAACTCGGGGGTCACTTGATGTACCTCCATCGGTTCTCATAGCTGGGACTTTCAAGGTGCTCGATATAGGCACACCCTAGTGACGAGTCCAACAGGGTCGCGAGTCTGGACAACGCATCCGCACATGCATTCTCTCCTCGGGGGATGTAGAAAATGCTGAAGCGCCGGAGGCCTGCCTGCTCGAGCGGACTCATTCCAAGTACTTCATCATCTGAGCGTCCCTTGCTTCATACTCCCTGGATACTTGTCCGACGACCAGTTGGGAGTTGATGAAGACTTTCAAGTCCTGCACACCCAGCTCGCGGGCAACTCTTAGACCCGCTAGGAGTGCCTCGTACTCCGCTTGGTTGTTGGTTGTGGCAAACTTGAAGCGGAGGGCGCATTCCGCCACAACCCCGTCACAATTGGTCAGGATGAGGCCTGCTCCACTCTCGCCAGAATTGGATGCTCCATCTACATGAAGGATCCACGGCTCTTCTCCTGGCCCATGCTCCATTGCTGTCTGCTCTAGCTCCTCGGCAAACTCGGTGCACTCGACAACGAAGTCGGCTAGGACTTGGGCCTTTTGTGATGACCTCGGTCAGTACGCTATGTCAAATTCGCTGAGCAGTAGGGACCACTTAGCCAACCTCCCAGATATCTCGGGTCGGGTGAGGATAGTCCTCAACGGCTGATCCATCACCACCACTATTGGGTGTACTTGGAAATAGGGCATGAGGCGCTTAACAGACATTATTAGTGCAAAAATAAGTTTTTCGGAGTGAGTGTACCTGATCTCTGCATCACGAAGGATTTTGCTGGTGTAGTACACCAGCTTCTGAGATTTGTCCTCGTCTGTGCAGACAAGAACTGAGCTGATCGCTCCCAGTGTCACCGCCAGGTACAGCAAGAGCTCCTCCCCCTCCTCCAGCCTGGAGAGTAGCGGAGGGGAGGTAAGGAAATTCTTCAGCTCGTCGAAGGCTGTCCTGCACTCCTCGATCCAGGTGAAGTCGTGCATCTTGCGTAGCACCTTGAAAAATGGCTGGCAACGGTCGACCGACCTCGAGATGAATCTACTGAGGATGGCGATGCGTCCCGTCAGGCGCTGGACCTGCTTCTTGGAGGTCGGGTGTTCCATGTCGATGATGGCCTGCACCTTCTCCGGGTTCGCTTCAATGCCCCTTTGGGTGACCATGAAGCCGAGGAATTTTCTCGTGGCCACCCCGAAGGCGCACTTCGTCGGGTTCAGCTTCATCTGATGCTGCTGTAAGTTGTGGAAGGACTCAGCGAGGTCAGCTATGTGGCTCGAACTCGGCTTGCTCATGATGAGCATGTCATCCACATACATCTGCATGTTGCGACCAATTTGGCTCTCGAAGACCTTGCTGACCAGGTGCTGATAGGTGGCCCCCGCATTCTTTAGGCCGAAGGGCATCATCCTGTAACAGTATGTCCCCTGGTCGGTGATGATGGTAGTGTGCTCCTCGTCGTTCGGGTGCATGCGGATTTGATTGTACCCGGAAAACACATCCATGAAGGAGAGCAACTGGTGGCCCGAAGTGGCATCCACCAGCTGGTCGATCTTCGAGAGAGGAAAGCTGTCCTTCAGGCAGGCTTTATTGAGGTCGGTGTAGTCCACACAGATCCTCCATTTGCCATTATGCTTCTTAACCATCACCACATTCGCCAGCCAGCTTGGATACTGGACCTCTCGAACGAAATCAGCAGCCAGGAGTTTGTCTACCTCTTCTTTGATGGCTGCCTGTCTCTCTGAGGAAAAACTTCTTTTCTTCTACCGAACTGCCTTGTGCTTTGGGTCGACACTCAATTTATGAGTAATGATGTCATGGGGAATACTTGGCATGTATGCCACCGTTCAGGCGAACACGTCCGCATTCTCCTGCAGGAATCCCAATAGTTGGGCCCTCTCCCCCTCGGGTAGCTGGGCTCCGATCTGCACCGTCTTTGCGGGATCATCTCCAAGCGGATAGGAAAGTAAATGCTTGACTGGGCCTTCTCTGGGGTCTTGGGCCCTTTGGTCGAGGTCGTCCGCGTTGGGATCGTCCTGAGGGACCTTGGCCCTAGGGAGAGTTTGGAAGTAATGCTGTACCGGTTGGGGCACTCCTCTCATCTCCCCAACACCGTAGGAGGTTGGGAACTGCACAAGTAGCCTCTTAGTGGAGACAACGGTGTCAAGCAAGTTGAGCCCGGGTCGACCCAATATCACGTTGTAGGCGGAGGGAAGCCTTACAATCGTGAAAGTCATCATGATGGTGCTCTGCCGAGGTGGGGTTCCGGCAGTGACTAGGAGAGTGATTTCTCCTTCTACTCTCATGGAATCACCCGTGAAACCGACAAGGGGTGTGTGCAAGGGCCTAAGCTGATTGGGAAAGAGATTCATCCTGGAGAAGGCATCGTAAAAAAGCACGTCTATGGAGCTTCCACTATCAACCATGATGCGCTTTACAAGGTGCTTCGCGATCATCATTTCGACGACCACGGTGTCATTATTTATTTTTTTTTCCGTCTTCCCCCTCCCTCATAAAAGGGAGTACATTTTTAGAGTCCCCTGCCCCCCGGGCCTTCTTGGACGCGCGCACCGCTCCCCAGGAGATCATGCCCACCGGCTTCTCGATGGGGAGATTGTCGATGGCTGGAGCTGGCAGGAGAGCGACGAGTGCCTGGGACTCCGCTTGAGGTTTGCCCCCCACGAACCTCTTGAGGTAGCCTCTCTTGATGAGTTCCTCAATCTCCCACTTGAGATTGCGGCATTCCTCGGTGTTGTGGTCGTGGTCACGGTGGAAGTGGCAGTACTTCGTCTTGTTATGGCCAACGATGGTCCTCAGCGGAGGCGAGCGCCTCAAGTAGTTCTCGCCCTCGATCTCCATAAGGATTTTTGTCCTCGGGGCGAGGAGAGGGGTGTAGCTTTTCTCAGGGATAGGTGTCCCTCTCGGCCTTGGCCGGTCCCTCTAGGAACTCTGAGCCTAGGGTGCTGGCTTCCGGGTCTTGGACATTTCAGCAGGGGCCGACTTCTTCAGGGGTCCTCCGTCGAGCTCCTGCCTCGTACGGTCCGCCTTCTCGACGCGGATGTACTTCTGGGCCCAGAGAAGGAGCTCGGAGTAGGGCTTCTTGTCCAGCGAGTAGGTCAGGCAGGAGGTCCTGAGCCCTCGCTTCAGTGCCAGCATGGCCACTGGCTCTTCAAGATTGTAGATCTCCAACGCGGCGGCTTGAAGTGGGCCACGTAGTCTCGTAGAGACTTGCGGTCCTGCTACCGGATGGAGAAGAGGTTGTCTGCCTCTCGTGGCAACTTCCTGCAAGCATCGAAGTGAGCCATGAACTTCTGCCCCAACTGGGCAAAGGAAGTGATGCTCTCCGGCTCCAGACGGGTGAACCACGCCCTGGCTGCCTTCCGGAGAGTAGCAGGAAAAGCGATGCAGAGAAGAGCGTTGGTGGCCCCCTGGACCCTCATGAGGGTTTGATAACTTTCCAGGTGGTCCAGGGGGTCGGTGGTCCCATCGTAAGGATCCACTTGCGGCATTCGGAATTGATGCGGGATCGGTTCCGCCTGGATTTCTTGGAGAACGGGGGACGGGCGTCGTCGCCCGGTGGCTCGCTAGTGGAGCCCGGCATGTTGTCAAACCGGCGGGTAAACTCTGCCAGCTTGTGCTCATGTTACTCCAGGCGCCTTTTCGTCGCGCGCCGGACGGCTTCATCAGTGGACCCCTCCACCGAATGAGATGGAGAAGGTGACATGGATGCATAGCACCCGTGGTGGGGGGTCTTACTTTTCTTGCCTCGGTGGGGTCTGGGCACCTCCCGCCCGAGGTTTGGCGAGCGGCTCTCTTGTCAGCAAAGCCGGCTCATTGCCTTTTCACCGGAGCTTGGTGGCTGCCCCAGTTATCAGTGGTGGCCCGCGGCTGTGATGGCCTTCCTTGGAATGAGCGCAGGCTGTCATGGAGAGCTGCGGCATGGGCCGCCGGGGTCCCTGGCTGCTGGTGGGTAGCCACGGACCGGTGCTGGTGCTGAAGCTGGCGCACTGCCGTGGCGAGGACTTGCATCAGCTGGGCAAGTGCGGCCAGTTGGGCTTCTGGTGGAGGTGGCTGGACCAGAGCGGGCGGCTCCGCTTCTTGGCGGTGCGGGTTTCCCCGGGAGGGGGAGTCCCCCGCACGACTGGTGGAGGTCTCCCTTGCCCTTGTCGTCACCATCCTCCTGCCTGGCTTGTCTGTGAAGAGATGAGGGTTTATTCTTCCCCCTACCTGGTACGCCAATCTGTTGCCGCCAAGACTATCGTGGCCCATAGCTGCTGCCGGTGCCGGAGTGTGCTCCTGTCGCTGCCTGCTAGTCCTCTGCTCCTGGACCTGTGAAACAGGGATTAGTGACCCGGGCCGGGGTTTCCGGCGGGGGCACTCCGATGATCAAGTCAGTGATGATCCAGGGGAACAGATCCTCCTGGTTGGGCCCCTCTTGATGGACTCCGCACTTGGAGGAGTGGAAGATGTGTCGGTGAAGGAGAAACGCAATAGGGGGAGAGTGATAGCAGGGACAGAGGGGTTCCCTGTTCCTCCGCTTCTCCTTGTTCCCGGTGGTTTTCCTCAACCATGATGTTGGTGGTGGTGCTTTGCCCTCTTGGTCGAGCTTGCGCTTTGTGTTTGTGGTAGATTATTGTTTTTGTGTTACTGGTGTGTTACCGGTGTGTTACCTCCCCCTCTTTGGGGGTGCCGATCGTTCTTTGTAGTTGAAAATTGGCTGTTGGAGCCTGCCTCGGGATCCTCGCTAGGTTGGTAGGCGCGTGCGGTAGGATCCCGTACCATGGATGGGATGCCTTTCCTGACAGGTGGTAGGGGAAGCTTCCATTCCTTCTGACATCCTCTCCGGTCGCTCCATTCCGGGAAGCCTGGCAGAGCCTCGATCCAGGAGCTGCCACCTTAGGGATGCGTTCTCTCTAGCTGGCTCATCCCCTGGAAGTACGGTCGGACAGGTAGCTACGGCGGTATGGGGGGCACCATTCCGTGGTCCTCGGGCGGCTCCCTGGCTTCCTGGGATGGCAGGGTCTACTCCGGTCTGGGTTCTCCGAGCTCGTTCAGTCACCTTGGTGGAGAAGGGAAGAGTGCGGGCCGGGTCCAGAGGGCACGCGCTTGGGGAGGCTCCATATCGGCAGGCGAGCTCTTGGCTCGATCTCGACCGCAGGGCACTAGCCTTCGAGGGTCTCGCTTTGGAGGGCAGAGGACGGACTCTGTCCAGAGGACGCGTGCTCGGAGGGCTCCACATCGGCGGGCGAGCTCTTGACTCGACCTCGACTGTAGGGCATTAGCCTTCGAGGATCTCGCTCTGGAGGGTGGATGATAGACCCAGTCCAGAGGGCGCATGCTCGGAGAGGCTCCATATCAGCGGGCGAGCTCTTGGCTCGACCTCGACCGCAGGGCACTAACCTCCGAGGGTCTCGTTCTGGAGGGCGGAGGACGGACCCGGTCCAGAGGGGACGCACTCGGAGAGGCTCCACATCGACGGGCGAGCTCTTGGCTCGACCTCGATCGCAGGGCACTAGCCTCCGAGGGTCTCGCTCTGTAGGACGGAGGATGGCTCCGACCTTGGTGTCGAGCTCATGAGCTCGACCTGGCGGAGGACTGAGCTCGACTTGCTGTCCTGAGGGAGCTCAGCCCAGCTCGATAATGGGATCCTAGCTGGAGAGTCGATGTGGCATCTTCCGTGGCGGCCTCCCTCAATGTGGTGCCCGTCAGCTACACATGTCAGTGGTCTCGCCACATCAACCATGAACCCTAGAAATTTTCTCGTCGTGATGCCAAATATGCATTTGATGGGGTTCAGCTTCATCTGGTAGAGGCGGAGGTTGTCAAAGGCCTCCACCACGTTGGCGATATGGTCCGACTCCTGGCCGCTCATGACAAGCATGTCATCCATGTAGACCTACATGCTGCGACCAATCTAGTCTTTGAAGACCCTGTTGATAGGTGCTGGTACATGGCCCCTACATTCTTGAGATCGAATGGTATCATCCTGTAATAGTATGTACCTTTGTCGGTCATGAATGTCGTGTGCTCCTCGTCCTTCGGGTGCATGCAAATTTGGTTGTATCCGGAGAACGCATCCATGAAGCTAAGGAGCTTATGACCCGAGGTTGCATCCACCAGCTGGTCTATCTTGAGAAGGGGGAAGCTATCCTTCAGGCATGCTCGGTTGAGGTCAGTATAGTCCACACAGATCCTTCACTTCCTGGAAGCTTTTCTGACCATCACTATATTAGCAAGCCAGTCAGGGTACCATACCTCGTGGATGAAGCTTGCTTCAAGGAGCTTTTTGACCTCCTCATCAATTACCTTCTGCCTCTCTGAGGCAAAGCTCTTCTTCTTCTACCGGACTGGATGGCAGTTGGGGTCGACATTCAGCCTATGGGTGATTACTTCTGGTGGAATCCTGGGCATGTTTGCTGTAGTCCAGGCGAAGACATCCTTGTTGGCTCATAGAAAGCTGAGCAGACGGGATCTCTCCTCCTCGGGCAATAGGGCTCCCACTTGCATGGTCTTCAAGGGATCCTCTCCCAGAGGAAAAGACAATAGGGGCTTAACCAGGCCGCCCTTTGGCTCCAGCTTCGTCATGCTCGGCTGGTCAATAGCTAGGCTCTGGTTGGCCCCTCGCGATCTTGGGACGGTCTACAGGCAGTGTTAGACTAGCTACTTGGATCCTCTCATCTCTCCGGTCCCCTAAGGAGTGGGAAACTAGATGAGGAGACATTTGGTGGAGATGGTAGCGTCGAGCAAATTGAGTCTAGGATGTCCCAGGATCGTGTTGTAAGGTGAGGGAAGCCTTACAATGATAAATGTTATCGTGCCATGGTAGCATTCCGGCAGTTATTAGAAGTATAATCTCTTCTTCAACTATGATCGAATCCCTGGTGAAGCCCAATAAGAGCATGAATACCGATTTTATTTGGTCAGTAGACAAGTTCATCCTTGAAAAAGTATCGTAAAAAAGGATATCAGTAGAGCTTCTACTGTCGACCATAATTCTTTTTACAGGATGCTTAACTATCGTCATTTCTATGACAACAACGTCATTATTTGGGTTATTTATCCTAGCCAGCCCATCTCTCATACAGGGAAGCACATCATCACTTCCCTCTCTCCCTCTAGCTCTTTTCGAGCTTCTCCCTGCCCCCTAGGAGATCATCCCTAGTGGGCTTCTTAGTGGGGTGGTTGTCGATGGCGAGCGATCGGGGCTCTTCATTCTAGGTTGCTGGGGTAGCTCCTCCCTCCATGTACTTCCCAAGGTAGTTATGCTTAATCAGGTCTTCTATTTCCCTCTTCGGGTGGTGGCATTTCTCAGTATCATGGTTGTGGTCTTGATGAAAGTGGCAGTAACAAGATCTGTTACATCCAGCGGACAGCCTCAATGGAGGAAGATGATGTAGGAAGCGCTCGCCCTTGATCTCCATCATGATCTTTGCTCTCGGGACAAGGAGAGGAGTGAACTTCTCTTCCTTGGCAGGGTCAACTTTGGGCCTAGCCCCCGATCGCGGGGCCGGCACAGCCTTCAATGGCCTCCCGTCCACTCCCTTCTGGTATGATTGGCCTCCTTCGCATGGATGTACTTGTGGGCCTGGAGGAGGAGCTCCTAGTAAGTCTTCGGAGGCTTCTTGTTGAGGAAGTAGATGAAGCGGGAGGTCTTGAGTCCCCTCTTCAGGGCCAGCCTAGCGACTAGCTCATCGAGGTGATAGATCTCTAGGGTGGTGACTTTAAACCAGAACACGTAGTCATGGAGGAGCTCTCGATTCTACTGGTGGATCTAGAAGAGACTAATCGGCCTCATGTGGCACCTTTCTGTATGCATCAAAGTGCGCCACGAACTTTTTCTCCAGCTGTTCGAAGGAATTAATACTTTTTGACTCGAGTCTAGAGAACCAGGCTCGAACAACCTTCTGGAGGGTAGCTCGAAAGGCGATGTAGAGGAGAGTATTGGTGGCCTCCTAGACCCTTATAAGGGCCTTGTAGCTTTCCAGGTGGTCCAAGGGGTCAGTTATGCCATTGTAGGGATCAACATGGGGCATGCAGAACCGGTTAGGGATCGGTTCCTCTTGGATTCTGCAGGGGAAGGGTTGACGGGTGTCGTAACCCATGGGCTCACTGAGGGAGCCCCGAATCTCAGTAAACTGATGGGACAAGTCAGCCAGCTTGCACTCTTGCTCTTCGAGGCACCTTTTCGCCTAACGGTGGATGGCCTCGTTTGTGGACCCTTCGATAGAGACCGTCAAGGACGAAGGGGGCGCGGAGTGGTGGAACTCTCGCCTGAGTTCCCGACTATGCTGGTGTCGTCGATGCGAGCATGTGCCATAGTTCGAGGCTGGGAAGCAGCTTTCCCGGCCGGTCGGGCCATCCCGCTGCTTCTTCTCAACTATCTGATGGTCTTCCTGTAGGTAGGAGGCTGTATATAACGGCCCCTCCCGGAAGGACCGTAGGTTGGTACGGGGGTCGGCGGCATGGGCCATCGGCATCCTTAGTTGCTGTTAAGTTGCCAGGGACCGGTGTCACTGATGAAGCTGGCGCACGCCACAACCAAGGCATGGACCTGCTAGGCGAGTACGGTGATATGGGGATCCACCAGAGGTGGCAGCGGTGGAGCGGGGAGCTCCCCCTCAGGGTCTGTGGGTCGCCACGGTGAGGGGGGCCCCCTGCATGGCTGGCGGAAGCCTCCCATGCATGCATTGTCACCATGAGGCCATAGATGTCCACGGGTGTCATTCTTGTAGTCGAGGACTTGTTGCTGGACCTTCCATAATCAATGGCATTTTTCCTGTGCTCCCTTCCTGGCATGCCAATCTGTTGCCACTTAGATCGTCATGGCCTATATCTCTGATGTGTCACGGACATGTCGGGCTCCCGTCGGGTGCTTAGTCTTCTTTTCCAATCGGTTCCTTGGTCAGATTGTCTTACAAAAAAGAGGAAACCCAAGCCGAGGATTCCGGTGGGGACACTCTGATGATTAAGTTAGTTGGGACGATCAAGGGAAGCAGAACCTCTGTGATAGAGAGCTTGAGATCTCTCCGTGTAGAGGATGAAAGATGACATTTTAGAAATGAAAATACAAGGTGAAGTAGAGATTAGAGAGCGGGAAGGTTTTCTTGGCTGGTTCCTTTTGCGTTTGCTCTTTATGTCTTAACAACTGCCTCCCTCTCTCTGCCAGAGGTCCCTTCTTTCATTTTATACGAGAGGAATGGCCCAAACCAAATCTGGGGCTTCATCGAGATGTCACTTTTCTGGTTCCCTTTTCAAAAGGGATTTTCCTTTGTTTGCGGCTTCCCCTTTGTCGGACTAGTCCTCGGAAGGAAATCCTTCTATTGGGAGTGTTCGCCGGCGTAGTATAGATCTTGTCCCTTTAGTGGTGCAGTTTCATGTGAGAGGTGCGGGCGCCGTGCCGTTGAGCCCCGAGTTATGATGGGATGTTTCTATTTCAGGAAGGACCGTCATAGTGTTGCAGGGCCTGGGGTCTTAATGGGATACTTCTCTTGGAGGAGGTACAGGTTCGTGTTGCGAGGACTGGAGCCCCCCGGTTGCACGGCCGTAGACATGGCGGCGTGCTACAGGGCCTGGAGCCTAATGGAGCACGCATTGTGCAGAACGTGTGGGTGGCGCGTTTGCAGAGCTTGAATCTCCGGTAAAGTATGCGCCACCTCCTGGAGGTTGTAGGTAGCTAGGAGCTTCCATGCCACGATCTAAACCTCTACTGATCCTCCCCTTTTTGCAACTAGCGGGAACTTCGGTCTTGGCAAGAGGGGGGAGCTCTATCTCAGGAGCTCGACCCCGGATGAAGGGAGCGCGACCTCGACCGGGAGCTCGATATTGGATGGGAGCTGACCTCGGTCGGGGGCTCGACCTCGGATGGCAGAAGCACGACCTCGACCGGGAGCTCGACCCTGGATGGGAGTTGATCTCGACTGGGGGCTCGATCTCGAATGGCGGGAGCACAACCTCGGCCGGGAGCTCGACCCTGGATGGGAGCTGACCTCGGCCGGGGGCTCTTCCTCGGATGGCGGGAGCATGACCTCGGCCGGGAGCTCGACCTTGGCAGGATGGGGGAGCTCTATCTTGGGAGCTCGACCCCAGAAGGCGGGAGTGCAACCTTGGCTAGGGGCTCCACTCTGGAAGGCAGGAGCGCGCCCCAGGTACGAGGGCGGCTGGACTCTGGATCTTCATTTGATCGCCGCATCCAGGTGGCACTTTCCACCAGCACGGCCGTCAGCTAAGGCCGTCATAGGTTCTACGTCAGCGATAATGCTACATCAGTCTCAAATAGTATATGGACAAGTAAGCTGCCCATATATCCTACAACTATTATGATAGTTTGTGAATTTTAAAAACACATTACTATCGTTGTCAGCCCTCAAATAACCAATAAATAATAAATCTTATGGTTATGTTTTTCTTTATTTCTTTGGGCAGTAATCTTATGGTTATGTTTAAAAAGATGCTCAATAAGAATTTTTAACAACCAAAAATTCTCAAATACCTCAAACTTATCTCTAGTAAGGTAAATCACATAATACCCACAGAAATGATTAATGAAGATAACTTATGGAAAAAAATTACCTATCCAATCTTGGATAGTACACAAAACCCATATTGAATATGTTCCTGACAACTTAAGCATGCATGGAAGCAGACCAATCTCCAAACAAAGAGATATCTCGTTACCCTAATGTCTCCAAACAATACTGGCGGCCAAGAAGCTCAATATTAAGAGCATGTCACTCTCCAGAAATTTCGACTTAGACACGGAGATAGACATATCTCCAAACGAAGAGATATCTTGTTGTCATGTGCCCATAATATATATTGGCAATCAAGGAGCATAATATTAAGAGCACGCCATCCTTGTGAAATTTCCACAAATATCAGCCATCTATTGACCCGATCTTTAGATTGTATGCAAACTGAGCTTGAGATGAACTGTTAAGTTGATGATCTCGGTTCCTTACTGAAGCAAACTTTGATACATTACCAACCACTGACCCAATACTTGGAAATCTAGCCCAACAAAACATCCTTGAACATTTGGACGGATTCTTTTAACACTATGCACGTGGACCGAATGAGACATGTAACAGGCCTCCCATACCGCACGTCCGCAACCATCACGCGTAATAGGCATGTATGATCTCCGGACTACAAGGATGGAATTTTTTGTTCCATTACCAACACGTCCGACTACTCTCCTTTATATATATATATATATATAAAAAAAAAAAGGGAAAGGAGGGGACCCTCATATAAGTTTTTGCTCCAGGGAACAAGAGCTCAAACTCTTTATTTTTTTCTTAAGCTTCTTCGATGGGTCCCAGACCAGAAAATCTTCAACTTATTTTTTTAGATTCACCAAGAAGTTGGAGTTCTCAGATCATCACTGAACTCCATGCCAGTAGGAAGCCGACCTTATCCACATCAGCCGAGACTTGCAGCGACGATTACAAACCTCATAATAATGAAAGATTGATTATTTTTTATCCTAACGAGATCAAAATGTATCTGCATGATTATAAATAAAATTAAATATCTTCGTATCTCCAGTAAAATAATTAGAACATCTAATACAAATAATGGTCGTGATACCCATGTTGTTCCCCTGTTCTCTCGCCCCCTCAATTCCTTTCCCCGGCAGTCTCTCTCCAGCCGGATATGCTGTGGGAGATCCCACGTAACCAAATATAGATTTCCTCCCATTGTGGTCATCATGAAAGATAAAAATTTTAAAAAAAAGAGAGAGAGAGAAGAAAGGTCTGGTCATCGGAGATCACACTCCCCTTGCCTGATGTGTCACCAGACGTAGCAAGCAGATAACGGAACAGCTGAGAGCGGCCCACGGGTTCCATTATCCGCAATCCCCATCCAAATTTCGGCGGAATTCGGTTTCGCACGCCTGGAGAATATCCTCAACACCTATCCCATCGCTATCCCGCCTTTCTTCTCCCAAGCAGCAACGCAGAAAAGATGTTCTTCCACGGGACCGCTTTCACGATCACACCCCCTTTTGTTTCATTCCGCAATCCAAATTTCCGCCGGACCATTGCAACGCATCCCTTACATAAATCACAATTAACCAATGAATAATTAATCACGTGGTAATCACCTCCTACCCAAATTGTAAATTACTAAACTAAATCGAAGTAATGGTATGTCTGTAATAAAGAGTCCAACTAGTGTCATTTCCGAAGACCACGCGACTGCCGGCTTTATAAGCTCTCCACCTCGGTCAATCAACTAACAGTCATGCTATCGCCGATGGAGGTAGGGAATGAGGGGGACGCGGACCGCGTGCTAACCCTCTTCGATCTCTATTGGTTCCATCGCCAAATCCTCAGCCCTTCTCCCCGGCCGCCGCCGCCACCGTCGCCGGCGCTACCTCCGCCTCTTCTGGATGGGGAGGACACTGAAACCCAATCCTCGGAGCCGCCTCCTGCCTCCCGCCCCTCACTTCTCCTCCGCCGCCACCGGCGATCTCCGAGCGACGAGGCTGCTCCCTCGGCGGAGCTCACCATCCAGGCCCCCAAGCTCCAGACAATCCTCTCCGGCAAAGAAGGCCCCGTCAGAGACGAGCCCCGGCAAAAGGGGGCGACCGGCGAGAACTTGACTGCGGCGGCGAAGCGAAGGCGGCGGGGGAGAAGAAGGGGAAGGAGAAGGAAGGGCAGCAGGAGCTTAACAGAGCTGGAATTCGAGGAGCTGAAGGGATTAATGGATCTGGGTTTTACGTTCTCCGACGTGGAGGCGGACCCCAGGCTGATGTCGATCGTGCCCGGGCTCCAGCGGCGGGGGAAGCGGGCTGCCGGAGACGGGGAACCAGCGGCGGAGGGCTCGTCTTGCACCTCCGAGGAGCTGGACGACTCGGCGATCTCGAGGCCGTACCTCTCTGAGGCGTGGGACGCGCAGCAGGAGGAGGAGGCGCAGAACCCGCTGAAGAGTTGGAGCATCCCGCTTTCAGCGGATGGGGTGGACCTGAAGGACCACCTCCGGTCCTGGGCCCACGCGGTCGCCTCCACCATCCGATGAAGGTCAGGTGCCCATCACCACCTTCCACTTTGTCCTAAGAATTCGATGTTAATTGGGAATCAATCGTAAATATCGCACGCGAAATATACTTCCTATCAGGCTTTCAGCTTCTGGTCTGCCTTTTCTTCGATTTCTCCCCGATATAGAAAGAAGAGTTGAAATTGCATCATGGGCGGAAAATAGATGTATAATGGCGAAAGTTTTTTTTTAATAAAAAAAATAAATCCCGGTGCTGGCCTTCTACCAAATAATATTCGATGCAAAATATTTGAATTTACACAATCTTTTTTTATCTAAAAATAAATACATCAATCTGGTATTATCATGAATGGGATCTTTTATTTATATCAGTGATTATAGATCACAGAAAAAATTTTGAATTTAATTAAATTATCCATGATCGATTGATAGAGGTACCAACCGAGCTACCGTTTTATGGAGAAAGTTCCTTTGTTGTTATTGCAGTGGGTAATGCTCAATTTTTTTTTTTTTTTGCTCGGTATAACGCTCAACTATTAATTGAGGTACCATCTCTCTCTGGGCGTGCAGCACTTTTTTTTTTTTTTCGGTAGCCGTTAGCTAGAGAGCTCTTGGCGTACAGCTCGTGCCGCGGTTAGCTAGGAACTAAACGTTGTGCTGGCGCTTTTTTTTTTTTTTTTTTGTAAGAATTGTACTGCTGGCTTACTGTCGGAGTTGCAGCACACATTTGCGGTTGAGCATCAAACTGTCTTTTCCATTGAACCACTGTTAATCACCAAATTTTAGTGAAAATTTATATATAACCACTAATTTTAATCCTACATTGAAGCTTTTCTTTGATAGTAACTAACTTATGACCGGGGCAAATTTTTTTTGATCAGAAATAGTTGGTCCGCTGAACGGAAATGAAAAGAACTATTATCTTTTTAATTGAAAAAAAATATTGTCATTCAGATTTTAGAAAAAATAGAAATATTTTAATTTCCAAAATTCAACATCTTTCTATTACGAGAATATTCCAGATATCTTTGGATATACCTTTAGGACGTGGCTTCGAAGATGGATGATTAACCTGTCGATCAGCCACTTGATAGCCTATTTATCAGCCAGAACTTATCATCAAGATAGAACTTATATAGCCAAGATATCGGTCAAAGCTTGTTGCAATTTTATCTATCGATCCATTTACCAGTTATGGTGCTGCCAAACTTAATACCGAAATAACTTTACTTGGTTGCTATCAAGTACGGTTCTTCGATACACTCTTTCTCATATGGCTTGTCTCTAAAATTTTAAATAGCCAATCATTCAAATTACGGGAACGATTATCTTGTATCGATGATATTGCTAGTAATAGTTTTTTCCATCCACATGAACAAATGAGGACTATAATACTGTAACAGCATAATCATTCGTTCGATATTCTTGGAATTATCTGTTTTCTCGGTCATCTTCTATAAATTACCAAGATCCCGAGAATTCTTGGATAAGTAACTCTTTCCATGCTCACTACTTCTCATCTGTTCTAGATCTCTGACTTGAATATCGGAGGGTCTTCATCAGAACCAACTCCGATTGAAGACATTATTTTACAGGTGACTTCAATGACGATTTATGCCAGTCAATACCAGCTCCGATCTTGAACCGAGATCTATATCAATACTTTCCTTTCTAGTATTTGAAATTGATTTAATTTTAATTATAAATTAAATATGCCAGAAGATATAGCCATTTTAATTTTAAATTTTGTTTTAATTCGAACCGCGGACTAAACAAGTTGTTAATGGAATTAAAGCATATTGCCAAGAAATTGATGAGTTTGGATGGCTTCTTGAAATTGAAAGATGAAACGCGGTAGATCACAAATTTCTTGTACATGAGAAACGACAGAGGAAAGAGGGAAAGGTTTTTGCTGCCTTATTTTATTTTTTCTAGCTTTTACGTTAGAAGCAACTTTTCTATACAGCAAGACTTAAACAATTTTAGATCCAATGCCCAAAGGAATTTGCTTCAGACTATTGTATATGACACCGTGACCCATTTAGATTTTTATTTTAAAAAATAGGACGAGTGGTTTTCCTGGTCAAAGGATTTCGCATCGGCAGATGGAGCTGGCTGTACAAACCTTTGACATCACGATCCACGTAGAATTTTTAATAATTTGAGTGGTTTTCTTACCCAAAAAAATTTATAATATAAGTGGTCTTCCGGGCCAAAAGATTTGCATCGGGTATCTTTAAAGTGGTAGTACAGTTGATGGAAGCTTTCATCTTTTAGATCACGGATTCAAGACTTGAATCTATGGTTTACTTGATTAAATTCAAAAATATTTTCGAGATATGTGACTCAAGATGGAGAAGCTCTTTACTCTGACAGTTTAATGGGATCAGACTGATGTACTCATATTTGGATGGAAAGGGTACTTGCAAAAATTGTAGCTCGAATCGAATATGACTTGATAGGACGGGAGTTCAGTAGGGACAGCTACAGCCAAGGTTTTCCCTCCCCCAACTTCTTTTGTTTTATCAAAAAAAAAAAAAAAAAAAAGCATCGGGTAATGGAGCTGGTTGTTGAACGCTCTGGACATAACAAGGTTACATGATATCATGGTCCATTTAGTGTTTTTATTAAAAAAATTATCAGGTGGTTTCCATTTTTTTGGCTGATGTTTTTTTGCCTCCCCCCCCTCTTTTTTTTTTCTCTGCAATGCAAATGAAGAAGCAGAAGACAAATAAATAATATCTGCACACTGGAAATTCACTAGATCGTGACAGTAGATCTAATACGTTTTAGCTACTTCTTTTATCTAGTAATCAGCAGCCGCACACTACATCCATTTGCTTAGCATATTTTTTTAAAATTACTTTTTATTTTGATAGAAAAGAGCAACTATATTTTATTAAATTCTTAGAAAAATACAGCAATAGCATGAGATCAAATATGATAAGAAATGGAAGATTGCCAGACAACCCATTGGTGGAGTTAGAAAGATCATGAGCAATGTTAGCCAATAAATCCATCATTTGACTTCCCGAAGGTGTGAGTTTCTTTGATCTGGGCAAATCAACTAGCAATTTGAACACTGAATAGGATTATAACTGCTAATGCAGGTTAAAAAAGTGTAGTGCCTTATTTGTTCAAGAGTTGCTCATAAAATTTAACTAATGAAGGAATGATGGTTTATTTTTTTGTAGTGATTCTACCATCAAAATGATACAGTAGTGGACTGAAAATTTAAGTTTGGATCAGAGTAGAAGGGATGGAGAAGGTGTTTTGTTGTGTCTAAGCTTGAAAAGAAAGCAACTGTTGCGTATAAACAAATTATAGCAAGCTTAAAATAAAAGAAGAATAGATCAAGCTGATTTGATTTAGCTTTTCATCATCTTCTTGGGATATCTGGGTGTTGAAGTAGCTCTCAAGCTTGTTAATGGCGTTTGGACTGTAACATATACGATCCGAAGACAAAGCATGGAGTGGAAAAGGAGTAGCAGAAGTCCCCTCATCATCGCACTTAGAAGTTTTTATAGGCCACGAACTTAACCACTTACAGGTGGCATCTAGCTGTTAAACAGTTAATCCAGGACTGTGAGCACGTACAGTGAAGGTCATTCATAATTGATCAGCCTTGAAAGTTAGTCGTCCATAATTGATCAGCCCTGAAAGTTAGTCATCCATAGTTGATCAGTCCTGAAAGTTAGTCATACATAGTTGATCAGCCCTGAAAGTTAGTCATCCATAGTTGATCAGCCCTGAACTTCTCGGAAAAGGTATTGATTATATTTGTGTCTATTGGGCATTGATCATATTGGACTTTGATCATATTTGTACCTGTTAGGCATTGATCATACTTGTGCCTGTTGGGCATTGATCAACCAGATCCAAGTTCTCACTAGATTAGCATAAACTGACCAAACATGTCATATCCCAACAGCAACCATAAATTAAAGATGCATGTCACGTACTCATATAGGATGGACAGAAAGTCAAAATAAATATCTAGTAATAACTATTTAGAAAAATCTGGATTTGGGGCATAGTTTGGATGTGATAAGGGATAAGATGTAAAATAAACATGAAAAGGAAAGGAAACTGTCGTCAAGCAATATTACATATTTTTATTTTGGGCTTTCCTTTCTTTTGGCGCCCACTCCGAACGTGCCTGTGAATTCAAAGAACCTTATCGCATTTTCCTTTTGCCTTCTACAGTTTTTATGAGGTCCATCAGGTTGGTTTACTGTTATATGGATAGTTGGTTCCAGATTTTTATATCATTTTGTTTTTTTAATAATAAAGCTGATCCTCCTCTTGATTAAAAAAAAAAAAAACCTTCGCATTCTAGGCATCTTGCCTTGCCGTTCCAATGGCAGAATAAGAAGCAGAGTCCATCTGTCAAAAAGAAGGATTTTTTACTGATAAGATAGTAGCCCAGTTGATAGAGATCTTGTCTCACTGTCAACCGATCAAGGATTCGAGGTATGATCCTATGGATGACTCGATTAAATTTAAAATTTTTATAGGATCCAAGATAGTTGGTATGAATGAGAGATCAGGATCTCCTTTGTTCCCGTTCTACTAGCCGACTTCTTAATGGTGTCAAATTGACCTACTCATCATTAGGTGGGGAGAGACTGTGCAAATCTGAGCATCTCGTATCAAATATTACTTGGCGAAATGAAGGTCTGCGGGATAGCTACATTGGAATTTAACGTGACCTACTTATCAGTAGGTGGAGAGAGACTGTGTAACTCTGAGCGTTTCGTATCGAACATTATCCATAAAATGGGGGCCTCCTTTTGATTACCAACAAAAAAAAATGTCAGGTTGACCTACCCATCATTAGGTGGGAAGAGATTGTGCGAATCTCAGCATCTTACATAGAACATTACCCGATAGAATGAGGATATGCGGGATAGCTATACCGAGATTTATCCCTTCTATTTCTTTTTATTATAAAAAAAAAAAAATTTGTAGCACAAGTTGGACGACCCAAACAGCCATTTTTGGTAGATGGAAAAAATTATTAATATTTAATAATAAATTAAATTATTAATATTTAAGAGTCTCAAGGAGATATTAAAAAAATACTTTCTTGATCATTTCCGTATCTAGGAAGCTACCCGATGGACGAATGATATTGGTTCCCCCCTCGTGAGGCTGTCGAGATAATAAACGTGCAATAATTCTCCTTAATAATTGTGAGTTGGGAGGATGGCGGTATCCTCACCCCAACGGCCTGTCATCATCTCGTCATCGCGTGGGAATCCCGCCGAGTCGTTACCGGTGCCGACACCTGAATGGACGTGCCACCCGATGTCACCTCGTATCCAGGGTTGGTTGGCCCAATCGTGCAGGGCGGAAGAGTACAGATTTGACGGTTCTGATGGATACACGGTGCCGGATTTCCGGCCAGTTTACTTTAGTTTGCCGAACGATATTGGCATCTAGAGTCCTGCTATTAATCGCCCGCCGATGTCCTGCTTTGGATAATTGGATGTAGACTGGTGCATGAAACGGTGGGATTTCGAACAAAAATCGTATCGAGGCGGGCACCGGACAAAGATGCTTGAAATCGACATTCATCATATTTTTTTATTTTTATTTTTATCTTTCTATATAAAAAAGAAATATGACATAAATTTTAATGTAGCTATCTCACATATTTTCATCCTATCAAATAACGTTCGATACGAGACGTTCAGATTCGGACAGTTTCTTTTCATCTAATGATAAGTAGGTCGATCTGACACCATTGAAGCATCGGCCAGTAGAGCAGGAATAAAAAGAAGATCATGATCTCTCACTCACACAAACTATCGCGGGTTAATGTACTATTTATTTAAAAAAAAAGCTAAAAACTTCTTCTATCATTTGAATTGTTATTTTTATGATTAAAGAAAATCAGCCTTTTAGTTTTCTCTCATTTTTTAATAAAATTCTTTTACTATCATATACTATTATGTATGTACAGACAGATGATACATATTAAGCAAATTTATTATCTAATAAATTAATATATACCTCTAATTAAATCAATATTTAGTTTATAAAATATAGAATTCATCGATGCATAATATATAATTAAATGATATATACTTGGTAAATTAATTATTTAACAATTTATTATATATCTTCAAATAAATTGATATATAGTTTTCGAAATATTATATTTATTAGTACACATTTCAAATAAATGTATGATCTTCGAAGGGCTCCGACACATACCTATTTGATGGCCATCAAGGTCGACATGGAATGGGCTTATGATTGCATGTATTAGTCCTTCCTGGAAAAATCCTTGAGGGACTTTGGCTTCCATTCCTGCTAGATTTCTAGGATTCTTGCTTGTATTATCAGCCCTTTATATGCAATTCTTATTAATGTGGCAGTCCATCAAAATTCTTTACTTCTAATGTCGGCCTGCACTAAGGTTGTTCTTTATCCCCGTACCTGTTTATTTTTTATGCTGATGCTCTTTTGCGAGCCTTGTGGATAGCACCCCAAGGGTTGGGCATTTAGCCATATGTCCCAGCCCTTGCGGCCAACTTCATCTCGCATCTTTTATTTACAAATGACTGCCTGCTCCTAGGCCATGCCACTGTCCTTATGCCCAGGTCTTTAGGAGAATTATGGAGGACTACTGTCTATCTTCTGGTCAGAGAATTAACTTTCAAAAATTGGAAATTCATTTTAGTTCGAAGACCCCGGCTCTATTGCGATGTTCCATTTAGGATATCCTGGGCATTGCAGAGCATGTAGGCACACTGCATTATCTTGGAGTCTCTATTATGGGAGGCATATCGCTAAAGGCCGATTGCTCCCATCTGGTTAAGGCGGTTCATGACAGGATTCATGATTGGTAGGGCAGATGTCTTTCACTTATGAGAAGGATCACTCTGATCAGGTCGGTTCTTACATCATTACCAGTCTATTTGCTCTCTAATGTTATCCTCCCAAAATCTGTCATTCTCAAGTTATAGCAATCTCTTCGGACTTTCCTTTGGGAATCGGCACCTGGTCAGAGGGGCGTCCACCTTCTTTGCTGGCAGGTGGTGTGTCAGCCTTGGCGTGAGGGGGGCCTTGGCATTCACTCCCTCACGGTGATGCGGGAAGCCGTGATTGCCAGGCATGTCACCAAGTTTTCATTATGCCCTCATAGTCTATGGACGGTGATGATGAGGCATAGATACGGTCTGATGTGTGGCGCACCCAAAGCCCAGGGAAGCAACACAGGTTGGGGAGCTTAGGCTTATAAGTCCTCAGGGCCCCAGAGTCATGTTTGGGTCAAGGGGATTTGATCCAAGGATTAGGATTTTCATATGTGACTTGTTGGAGGGGAGTTTTTGAGAGATCGTATCATAACCTAGTTGGGTTATGGAATTATATTTAGGTCCAGAGGTGTAGCCTATTTCCGCACATTGGTGAAAGGGGCTAAGTAATTAATTAGGTAGGTGGTTAGGAAATTTGTTGGGTAGCCCAACCACCTAGGATTGTAACCAATTATGTTGGACCAAGACCAAGATCAAGGAAGCCCATGTAAGGAAAGACCGCACCCCATGTGGAAGACCGCACGCTCATGTGCGTCGGAAAAAGAGAGGCCACAGTCTTTCTTAGGAAGCACGTGGGTGAAGGAAGGGCATGCGTAAAGGAAGGGCGCGAGTGAAGGGAGGAGGCCACGGTTCTTTGGTGCGTGAAAAAGACTCTCACGAATGTGAGAGAGGTTAGAGCGTATCTTCCCTTTGTTCGGTTGTTGGGGCTTTCTTGGTTATAAAGAGGAGCGATTTCAGAGTCTTGTAAAAAAAGGCTAGGGCTTCTTCTTTGAGGTTAATAATCAAGAACGGTCTCTCTTTTCTCTTGAAATTATTTTTCTTCTCTTTTCTATGTGGTTTTGGTTCTTGGTTCCAAGAAATAGTTTGTGCCGATTATTTTTTTATTTGTTTCTTCGAAGAAGTCGGTTGCTCTCTATTTATCTCACGAAGAGTTAAGATCCCAACAAGTGGTATCAGAGCGGGATTAGTCCGTGAGAAGGATTCAAGAAGGAGGCGTCTCTCTCTGGTTTATTTCCAAGATCCCTTTAGGGTATTTCTCAATCTTAAGTTTGAGTTGGTTTTTGTGGCTTGATCAACCATGAGTACCAGCAACAAGGTGGATTTAAGAAGTTTGGCGGGAAGGAAAGTTTCACCATGTGAAAGGTTAGGGTTGAGGATCTGTTAGTGCAGAATTTCCTGGATATGGCTTTGGAGGAAAAGCTTGAGGAGATGGTTGAATGGGAGTGGCTGTCATTACAGAAAAAGGCGTGTGCAGCCATCAGAGGGTGTTTGGCTGATGTGGCACTGTACAGCATCTTGGAGGAGAAGACACCAAAGGATCTTTGGTCAAAGTTGCACGTCCTGTATATGGGGAAGAACATGTGCAATAAGCTGATGTTGAAGAAATAGTTATATAGCTTTCGGATGCAAGAAGGTGGAGATGTACTTCATATTCAGAGGTATGACCAGGTCTGCAATGATTTGCTGACCCTTGGAGTGAAGATGGAGGAAGAGGATAGGTCTCTACTCTTGCTATGCTCGTTGCCAAGTTTATTCGACCCACTTGTCACCACTTTGCTGTATGGGAAGGAGACACTGGTTTATGAAGAAATTGTGTCAGTGCTTAGGTCCAATGAGCAAAGGGAAAAGATGACAACGGATGGAGCACCTCAGGAGGGACTCTCAGTTGGAGAGAGGACCAGGAGAGGGAGAGATGGCAGCAGGTGCAAGGGGCAGTCAAAGTCCCGAAAAGGCAAGAGAGAGTTCAGATGTTTCAAGTGCATTCAGGTTGGGCACATAAAGAGAACTGTCCTCTTTGAAAGAAGCAACAAGGAAAGAAGAGTGATAAGGAATCTATGAGTATAGTGCTGATTTGGGGTCTGAGGAGGACCTCATGGTTGTTTCGGCTCTGCACCAGAAGGCGGTGGATAGTTGGATCCTTGATTCTGCATGCTCACATCACTACACACCGCATCGGTCTTGGTTCGCTGACTATGCCAAAATCGATGAGAGGATTGTGACACTTGGGGACAACCATCTTTGCAAAGTGGCTAGAGTCAGTACAGTCAGAGTAAGGATGTTTGATCGGGTTATGCGGACACTCACACATGTGAAGCACGTCCCACAGTTGAAAAGAACCTAGTGTCGCTGGGGTACCTAGAGAGGAGCGGTTTTAGCTTCAGTTGCCGTTCCGGGAGTGGTGTCCTGAATATCATGAGAGGTGCCATGGTAGTGATGAAAGGGAAGAGGATGAATAATAATTTATATCAGCTTGAAGGGTCCGTAGAGAGTGGTGGATCTGACACGGCAGCAGCAGCACAGGATCAGCAGGGTTTGTACCGGTTGTGGCATTATTGCCTTGGTCACATGGGAGAATGTAGTATGAAGGAGTTGATGAAGGATGCACGGATTCTAGACCTAGATACAGGTGTTGCAAAGGTATGTGAGCCATGCCATATGGGGAAGCAACACCGAGTGAAGTTCTCCACAAGTTCAGCGTGCAGCGGAGGGCCCCTAGACCTAGTGCACATGGATGTTTGGGGTCCAGCTTCGGTTTCGGGGAGAAATGGAGCTAAGTATTTTATGTCGCTGATTGATGACTTTTAGAGGAGAGTATGGATATTCTTCTTGAGGGAGTAGTCAAAAGTCTTCGCCAAGTTCAAAGCCTGGTTGGCAGAGGTGGAGAAGGAGAAGGGGCGGCATGTGAAGGTTGTGCGGTCAGATAATGGTGGAGAGTTTACAAGCAAGGAGTTCCTGAGATTTTGCCAGGATGGTGGGATCAGGAGGCAATTTTTGATAGCCAGGACTCCTCAATAGAATGGAGTGGCCGAGCGGATGAACCGGACTCTCATGGAGAAAGCGAGGTGTATGGGGTTACAAGTAGGATTACCCAAGGTATTTTGGATGGATACAATTGACACAGCAGTCTACTTGGTGAATCGGTCTCCTCATACAAAACTTAATGGGAGGGTTCCAGAGAAATTATGGTCTGGAAGAAAGGTGGAGCTTGGTCATCTTAGAGTATTTGGGTGCACTGCATTTGTGCAAATTGATCCCAGTCAGCGGAGCAAGTTGGACGCCAAGGCCCGGAAGATGGTGTTCATTGGATATCCACGAGGAGTCAAAGGATACAGGCTATGGGATCCTTTAGAGAAGAAGGCCATGATTAGTCGAGATGTAGTTTTTGATGAAGAATCAGTCCTCAGGAGGCAGAAGGAGATGGAGGTTCAGCAGGAGGTCCAATCGGACACGGTTGGGCAGGATGTAGCTTAGTAGGGTGCAGCTGAGCAACAACTGACATCATATACAATTTTATCTTTTGCAGATATGTCGGAAGGATCTTAGATTCAGGTGGAGCACTCTTCAGTGGTGCCTCCACGTGTAGAGAGCAGCGAGATGCATGCTCATGGCCCAGATGAGCAGGGGGAGGAGCCACCTCCCAGTCCAGACGTCGGAATCGCATTGCATAAGCCTAGGAGGATTGTGAGACAGCCGGTACGATATCATTTTGACGGGGGAGGAGCCACCTCCCAGTCCAGGCGTCGGAATCGCATTGCATAAGCCTAGGAGGATTGTGAGACAGCCGGTACGATATCATTTTGACGAAACCATGTCGTATGCTTTGGTGGCTGCTAGTGGTGGACAGGAGACCTACGAGGAGGCAGTGGCAAGCCAGGATCGTGATAGGTGGGTCCAAGCCATGGCAGAGGAGATGCAGTCTCTACATAAAAATAAGACTTGGCAGTTGGTGGCACCGCCAAGTGGAAAGAAACCCATTGATTGCAAATGGGTGTATCGATGCAAGGAAGGAATCTTAGAGAAGGAAGGGCCAAGGTACAAGGCCAGGTTGGTGACCAAAGGACACTCTCAGAAGGAAGGCATTGACTACAATGAGGTGTTCCACCTGTGGTTCGACATACATCTATCAGATTATTGTTGAGTGTTGTAGCAGTGCAGGACTTGGAGCTGGAGCAAATGGATGTCAGGATGGCTTTCCTCTATGGGGATTTGGAGGAGGAAATATATATGGAGTAGCTACAGCGGTTCGAGGAGCCAGGATAAGAAGGAAAGGTATGTCTTTTGCAAAGATCATTATATGGATTGAAGCAGTCGCCGAGACAGTGGTACCTACGGTTTGATGCATATGTGAGGAGCATTGGCATGACCAGATGTGAGTATGATCCCTGTGTGTATGTTAGAATTCTTGAAGATAACTCTAGATTGTACCTACTTTTGTATGTTGATGATATGTTATAGCATGCAAAAGTAAAGGAGTTGTAGAGGACCTAAAGGCAGCTTTGTCACATGAATTTGAAATGAAGGATTTGGATCCTGCTACAAGGATACTAGGGATGGAGATCTTCATGGACAGAGCCAGGAGGATGCTTCATTTGTCTCAGGAGATTTACATCAAAAGAGTCTTAGAGAGATTCAACATGGATGGTGCGAAACCGGCAGCATTGCCTCTTGCCGGTCATGTTAAGCTCTCTAAGTTGATGTCACCCAGGACTGAGATGGAGGCCGAGGAGATGATGAGAGTACCATATGCTTCAGGAGTTGGGAGTTTAATGTATGCAATGGTGTGTTGTGGACCATATCTTGGGCATGCAGTTAGCCAAGTTAGCAGGTTCATGGCTAATCCGGGCAGGGAGCATTGGAGAGCACTGAAAGGTATCTTCAGGTACTTAGTGGGCATAGCTGGAGTTGTCATATGCTACAGGCGCCATAGCATGGAGGACGACTCTAGGGTGTTCATGGAGGCTCAGGACCGGATGCTTGGATTTGTGGATGCTGATTATGGGGGTGATTTGGATACGAGACGTTCCACTATAGGTCATGTCTTTTATGATGAATGGTGGTCCAATCTCATGGAGGTCAAGTCTACAGGCGATTACAGCATTGTCTACTACAAAGTCAGAGTACATTGGTATTTCTGAGGCAGCCAAGGAAGCTATATGACTGAAGGGACTTGCATTGGAGATGGGCATTGCACAGAAAGCAATCAATATTTATTCATATAGCCAGAGTGCATTGTGTTTGGTCCAGAATCCGGTCTATCATGCTATGACCAAACATATTGACATCATGTATCACAGGATTCGGGAGCTGGTGAAAGATGGTGAAGTGGAGCTCGCCAAGGTGTCTACTGCAGAGAACATGGTTGATGTATTTACCAAGGTTCTTCCAAGGGATGGCTTCTTCAGATGTGGAGCACAGATGGGATTGATGGACCGAGAGAGCTTACTGGAGCTTTGGAGTGCCAAGGTGGAGATTGTAGGCTCATGTGTGGCACATCCAAAGCCTAGGGGAGCCACACAGGTTTGGGGGCTTAGGCTTATAAGTCCCCAGGGCCCCAGAGTCATGTTTGGGTCAAGGGGATTTGATCCAAGGATTAGGATTTTCATATGTGACTTGTTAGGGGGGAGTTTTTGAGAGATTGTATCATAACCCAGTTGGGTTATGGGATTTTATTTTAGGTCCAGAGGTGTAGCCTATTTCCGCACATTGATGAAAGGGGCTAAGTAATTAATTAGGTAGGTGGTTAGGGAATTTGTTGGGTAGCCCAACACCTAGGATTGTAACCAATTATGTTGGACCAAGACCAAGATCAAGGAAGCCCATGTGAGGAAAGACTGCACCTCATGTGGAAGACCGCATGCTCATGTGCGTTGGAAAAAGAGAGGCCACGGTCTTTCTTAGGAAGCGCGTGCGTGAAGGAAGGGCGCGCATAAAGGGAGGAGGCCACGGTTCTTTGGTGCATAAAAAAGACTCACAAACGTGAGAGAGGTTAGAGCGTATCTTCCTTTTTGTTCGGTTGTTGGGGCTTTCTTGGTTGTAAAGAGGAACGATTTCAGAGTCTTGTAAAAAAAGGCTAGGGCTTCTTCTTTGAGTTTAATAATCAAGAACGATCTCTCTTTTCTCCTGAAATTATTTTTCTTCTCTTTTCTGTGTGGTTTTGGTTCTTGGTTCCAAGAAATAGTTTGTGCCGATTATTTTTTTTGTTTGTTTCTTTGAAGAAGTCGGTTGCTCTCTATTTATCTCATGGAGAGTTAAGATCCCAACATCGTTTGCCCTGCTGAGGACCACCAACCTACCTGGAGGTGTTCGGCGATTTGGAGAGCGATGGTGACTACTGCTGATATAGTCTCACCTCATACCAGATGGATATTAGGGGATGGCAGAGCCATTAGCCTATTATATGATCCTTGGATTGTGGACTTGTCGGTGTTCCGCTGGCCAACATTCATTGCTGTGGATATTATAGACTTTCTTTTCATCCCTGATTTATTGCTTATGGATGGTTCTTAGTGGGATTCGGTGCGAGTCACCCATGTTTTTGGTCAAATTTTGGGGGCTTAAATCTTATCGATTCCTCTGCCATTCATGCCTGTACCGATATCAGGGTGTAGAGGACTTCTTCAACTCCTAGAGTGGCCACATCAGATTTGCTTTTCCTGTTCAGCCATGCGCTGCAGGGGACTCTTGATATTTCTTGGATATGGAGGATTCAAGTTCACCCAAGGGTGAGCCTATTTTTATGGAAAGTGACTTGGGGTTGTCTCCCCACTAGATCTTTCCTTGGCTCTAAAAGAGTGCATGAGCCCCCGCACTGCCCTTTTTGTGGAGAGGAGGAGACCATGGCCCATGCTCTTTTCTCTTGCCAGTGGGTTGTTCAAGCATGGAGGATGGCTGGACTCGAAGAACTATTTATGTATGTCACTGATTACACTGATCACTTCCTACAACTACTCCGTCCTGCCACTGCTCATTCTTTGGCCACTCTCATAGCTTGCATTGCATATCACATCTGGCTTACCAGGAATGATATCATTTTTAATTCTGCGACTCACTCAGCCAGAGTTATTGTGGAGAGAGCTAGGAGTCATGCAAGCGAGTACTTGATGTCAATTATGGTATCATCGGAGACATGGGGCTTCCACATCTCTCCCCGAGCATCCAGCCGGGTTTTCATCTCTTGGAAGCCCCCACTTCCAACCTTCTTCACGATCAACTTCGGCGGGAGTGTTATCGGCACTCATGGTGGTATTGGATTTGTCATTCGTGGCCCGGGTCTTGGCCTTATTACAGCGGGGGGGGGGGCATTTTCTACTTGAGTCGACGATCCCAGTCGCTGAGCTATGGGGTGCCCGGGCTAGGATAGTCTACACTTAGATGATCCTCCAGATTGACCATCTCATTGTTGAGGATGATTCCACTATAGTTATTTCTTGGATCCAGGAGACGAGGAGATTGATGCCGGTGCACCCTCTCATTCACAACATTATGCTTCTCCTTTAGGGATGTTCTTCATGTATCGTTAGACATATTTACTGGGAGGCTAACTCTGCAGTTGATTGGGTAGTCTCCTTCGTTGCCCCTCACTTGGATCCCGTCCTGTGGACCGACTTGGGATATGCGCCAAGGTCATTTCGTGACATTATCCTTTCTGACTTTCTTGGATGTATTCATGTTAGATCTCTGAATTGAATGCACCGGATTACCAAAAAAAATAAAGAAAAAGAGGATGAATGGTAAGAGCAACGGTTATTAAAATATTCCTACGGGTTGTGAAGATTAACATGCGTCCAGCATGAGCCCCAACATTTGCATGAAGGATTGAAGTTCTGTATCATAGATATATTTGTGAATTGGGGTTTATCCCCCTGGTCACATCCCATTAGTTAGCAACCAGAGATTTTGGGTTTGAATCATGATGATGCATCTCCAAGTATTTGAGTCTAGATAATTTAGTAATAATGGTAGGGACCTATATCTCTCACTTTCTTTTTCTATAGTTCATTTTTATGGCTAAAAAAGATAAAAAGTCACCAGGTTAAAGCAAAAATGAAAGAGTACAGCAAACTACCCTCAGGGAGTTTCTGCAGAGAACGTAAATAAACCTGCCTTAGATGCCACGGTTTGACTTCTATTTTCCTCCAAATAAATTTCACAAATCTGCAGTTCAAGAGTAGATGCCTGACAGTTTCTTTAGGATGGTTAGAGTACAAGAACCTGAAATCATCCATCCCTTCTATCCCATGCATTCCTTGGTGTGAATCTTATTTCTTATAGCTAGTCATATAAATATCTTGATGTTTCCTAGTGATTTCCACCCAGAAGAATAGAAAGGACAAAAGATTCCATTCTGTTTAAAAACTTTCAAGAGAATTGACATAAAAGTTCTTTTCAGATGATCTGGACCATGTCCTGAATACAAAAGATATTCTTCTCCAGTATATAATCATTAAAAAGTGATGCAATCCTGTAGAATGCTATTACTATTCCTCCATAATATCCACCCGCAATTAATTGGACTAGAAATAACTTTTTTGTTTCAACTTATTTCAAAATATTTTTCTTCCTTCAACCGGGATGCATGATATCTCTTTGTAGCAATAGGGAGATTGTAATTTCCACCTTAGTAGTTGAACTGACTAAGAGGGAAGGGATGGAGGACTGCAAGGTATCAATTCTTGCAAACTTCAGTTTGTTTTCCTCTACATTGTAAGTTCTTGATGCAACATAAGTTTTCCTTGGCCTATCAAATCCAGGCATTGCAAGTAATCACAAGGATGAATGACCATTTATAGCTTGGACTTCAAATGCTTATGGAATGACTAGAGCAATCACAGTGCAAGGACACCTTGCTAACCTTTCAAAATGTCAATCCTTTCATTACTGTAAGAAAAGTTTTGGTGTTCACACTGCCAAAATTGTGATATGCACAAGTTGTCATGCAGGAACACAAGATTTATGACTTCAACTTTCGGACACTTGTTTGCATAAATGCCAAGTAGAGTTTTTTCTTCTGAGAGTTTTGTATTCCTGCTTATAGACCATCCAAGTTCTCGTCAAGGTTCACCAATAACCTCTGCAGGAGCACCTCCCTCCCTCAAAATGGTGGAAGTAATTGGAGTCCCTCAAGATGATTTCCCTGTTCACCATCTTGGACATGAACTTGGCAACCTCGTGACAGTCACCACAAACTCTCAAGTTCTTTGCCACTCGAATGGTCTTACCTTTTGGGGAGTTCAAGATACCAAAGGCAATGGCCAGCTTCTCACTGTGCCCACAAAGAGCATCTTCCTTCGCCATATCATCCACATTTATCAAGGCATACCTCTTCTTTGGGACATAACCCTCACCCTTCATCCTTTTCCTCACCTCCTTGAGAAATAGCTCAATCTTCTTTGATTGTGGATGTGACTTGTTCCCTGCAACAAAGACATGAATTTTGCTCTTGATCTCTATCCAACTGCAGCCTGGGTTCTTCCGCAGTCCACAGCCAGTGATCTTTTCCCTTAGTTTTCTCACAGCCTCCCACTCCTCTGCCTCTGCATATATATTTGCAAGGAGGACATAATAGCCTGTATTATCTGGTTCTAATTCAAAAACATGTTCAGCAACTCTCTCTGCGAGTTTGACATTCCTATGGATTCTACAAGCACAGAGCAATGCACCCCAGACAGTAGAATCTGGCTCAATTGGCATTGACTTTATGAACTCGTATGCTTTGGTTAGACGTCCAGCACGACCAAGCAGATCAACCATACATGCATAATGCTCCAATTTAGGGTCTATTTTGTATTCAGTTCTCATTATATTGTAGAATTCCCAACCCTCATAAATGAGTCCACAATGGCTACAAGCATATAGTATGACAGTAAAAGAAACTTCATCTGGCTCCATGCCACTGCCTCTCATCTCATTGAAGACAGCGATAGCATTTCTTCCATGCCCATGCATACCATATCCAGCAATCATCACAGTCCATGAGATAACATCCTTTTCGGACATTCGATCAAACAGTAGACGCGCAAGAAGTAATGCACCACATTTTGTATACATATCAACAAGAGCATTTGCCACATAACCATCTGAAAAATGCCCTGCCCTTAATATGTGGCCATGGATCTCTCTGCCTTTCTCTAAAGATGAAAGACTAGCAACAGCAGGAAGGACGCAGGCCATGGTCACTGAATTAGGCCTCATGTGGAATTGCATTTCACTGAACAAACTAAGTGCTTCATTAGGAAAACAGTTCTTCGAGTAGCCTCCAATCAAGGTATTCCATGAGATAATATTCTTACTGGTGGTATTATCAAAAACGGATCTAGCTTCTTTCATGCTCCCACATTTTGAATACATGTCCATAAGTGCATTGGCAACAAAAACATTCTTCTCCAATCTATTCCTAACAATATAATCATGGATATTCTTCCCTTGGTCTAATGAGCCACTACAAGCACAAGCATGAAGAGCACTTGTGACAGCAAATAGATCTGGTCTGACACCCACCGATTCCATTTCTCCAAATAATACAATTGCTTCATCAAACAGCCCAGCTCGAGTGTATGCCTGGATCATCGAAGTCCATGATACAACGCTCCTCTGGACCATCCTCTCAAAAATTCGAGATGCACCTTCCAAACTGCAGCATTTTGAGTACATGTCGACCAAAGAGTTATTGACAGTTACCTCCTTACTGTAAGCAGCTTTTATTGAATACCCATGAACTGCTTTGCCTAGTGTAAGAATACCCAGTTCAGCACAAGCTGGGAGAACACTCACGAGCGTTGCTGAATCCATATCCATCCCCGAAAACCACATCTCTGTGAACAGCTCAACCCCCTTTCTTGGAAGACTATTAGACACACAACCCTTAATTAAGGAGTTCCAAGATATGACATCTTTATCGGGCATTTCATCGAACATATCAATAGCGCTATTGATTCTATTGCATTTGGAATAGAAAGCAATGATAGCATTCCCAACTGCATTGTAAGCACCAAAACCTAGTTTTATCAGACTCCCATGAACTTGTTCGCCTTCGGAGACACCGCCCGAAGTGGCAAAGCACTTCAAGATCAAGGAGAAAGCGTAGGAATCAGGCTTAACAGAAGAATACTGCATCTCTTTGAAAATATCGATGCTTTCAGCAAAATCCCCAACCTTGGCGTATTCATTTAACAATAGATTCCAAGGAAAAATGTGATTTTTGGCGGCACTCCTGTCAAAAACCCTTCTTCCTTCCCTCAAGTCGCCACATTTAACGTACATAAAGACCAGTTTTGAAGCCAAAAGAGTGTCAATTTGGATACCGGAGGAGGATAAAATACCGTGGACTTCCTTACCGTCGGCTAACGAACCGAGCTCGGCGCAAAGCTGCAGAACAGAGCAAAAAGTCCCGGAATTAATGCAGTGATCCTCCGATTCGCTGTCAGAAATCAATCTCAAGGCCTCTTTTAGATCTCCCTTTTGGCAGAAATTCCGGATTTCGATATTAAGATCGATCCGTTGCTTCTCATAGACTGAAGTGGAGACTCTCATAACGGTTCTCCGGGACCCGGAACTCCGCAGAGCAATTTGGGTCTTTGAAGAAGACGGGAGATTAGAGAGACTTCGGTGGTGCTTCGGCTTCAAAGGAGAGGAGGAAGAAGGAATGGAAGGGTGGAGGCTGGAGATCGAAGAGAGAGGCGACGCTGCCGCCATAGAGGAGGGGGGCTCGCCGGGAGAAAGAAACAAGTATAAACGGCTTGGGTTTCAAACTTATACAACCCGGCGATTTCAGGTGCAGAACACGTGCTTCCTCATGGGTAAATAAGTAGCCGTGGTGGGGGTGAAGTTTGCACGCTGTTCTCTTCCCAAAAGGCGGCGGCCTCGGTATGCCTTTCACCTTCCTCAAAGTCCACGCTGTTCTTTTCCCAAATGGCCGCCTCCGCATGCCTTCCACCTTGCCACTGATTGGGTACGGTCATGCCAGGTCTATCCATGGGAAAGGTAAACCCAACCAACCACGTTTTTTTGCTCTAAAACATGAAGGAATGCTTCGGTAGTTCTTTTTCCTCTCCCTCCTCTGCGGCTCTCCGCCTTTTGCAAATGCTTGTGGTAGTATATTGTTTGATCTGCTTTGCCCGCATAGCTTCTTTAATGGCTTCCAACTACGACAAAAAGGCTTTTTCCTTCAGCCTGCGTGAGCACAAGCGTGTTATGGTGCTCTTTAATTCATATACGCTTATCAAACATTATTTTCCTTTCAAAGCCGCGAGATACCTGGTTCCTGGTTGGGAGAGTAAAATGGGAGCAGGAAGAATAGTGTAAGAGAGGAAGGATTAGTTGAAAGTTTTTTTATTTAAAAAATAAAAAAAAATAGCGAAAATTTTTTTTTCTTGAATTTATATATATTTTTTATTCTTCAAATCGAAATTGAGAGTAAATAATTTTTTTTATAATTCTTATTTTATCCTTTAAAAATTAAAAAAAAATACTTTTTTTTTTCTTCTTTCTTCCTGATTAAAAAAATATTTTTTTCTTCCTCGTTAATTATTTTTTCTTATCAATTTCTCATCCTCCTTGCTGATATTTCCTTCTCTTTTCTTCCCTGAACTTCCAAATAGAGAGTCCAGTATAGAAATTAATGTTAAGTGGAGTAATAGCTAGCATATCTCCGATGCTACATGAATAAATGAATTATGTGGGTAAACAGTTTTTGTTATTGGTTAACGGTGAAACAAAATTTCTCTCTTCTTTGATACGAGAAAATTGAAAGATTTGTTATCCCTTTTATAAATAAAATATAGGAGAACTATATCATTTTTTTTTTTTCTTTCTTTCCTCTTCTTCTTCGTCCTTTTCTTTTTTCTTGTTTAAGGCTCATGGAGGGATGGAGGGAGTGGGTGTGGATGGTGGGTGGAGAGAGGGACGAAATAGTGCCACAATATGAGAGAGAAGGGGGTGGTGTGTGAAGGATGGCACCATGAAGGGGATATTTGCGGATGGTGTTGCGATCAGCAATGGCACCGCCTCAGATGTTATATAGAGGAAGGAGATGGCACCGGTGCAGTAGCGGGTTTACACAACGAAAAGAAAACGATGCCAGTGCCAAGGGGTTGAAGGAGGTGGCGCTAGCATGGGAGAGCAAAGGTTTGCATAGAGGAAGGAGGTGGCGTCGGGGGAAGTGGATGAGGGCTACAGAAGAAAAGGTGATGGGAGAGGTGGGGGCGCAAAGAAAAAAGGTAGCAAGGGGGAAGGTTGTGTGGAGGGTGGCAGGGTTGTGTAGAGAAAGGTGGACCAGGGAGGGGTTGGGGAGCTGCCATTGTGAAAGGTAGGGGATGGAAATGGAGGAGGTTGCGCACCAATGGGGAATAGTGAATGGGGCGCATGAAAGATTTGTAGAACTCAAAATCCACGCACATGAATTTTGGAAGACGGGAAGAATAAAAAAAACGTTGCTGTAACCCCACAACGTTGATGGGTTTTTTATTTATTTATATCAAAGTCCTCTACTGGCATACATGATGGAAACACCAAGACTTTAACTAAAACTAGACTAACTCAAGACTCATTGTTTAAACCAAACAAATAAACTAAGAGTCCAAACAAAAATAAACTTTGAGACTCAATCCCACGTAGATAGGGCTGGTGTTGGTCATTCAATACTCCCCCTCAACGCCAGCACTTCATCTCTTTACTACACCGAGTTGACGACAATGATCTTCAACTTTGTTGCCACACAAGCTCTTGGTAAACAAGTCTGCAGCTTGGTCTTCCGTTCGAACATATTTCAACTCAACCTCCCCCTGCAGCACATTTTCTCTTATGAAGTGATAATGAACCTCCACATGCTTTGTCCTAGCATGAAAAACTAGATTTTTTGCCAGCTTTATTGTAGACAGATTGTCACAATGTAAGAGAACTCCACCTTCTTCCAACTGAAACAGATCTTTCAGTAATTGCCTTAGCCAGGCAATTTCTTGAGATGCCATTGCAGCAGCTCGGTATTCAGCTTCTGTGGTTGACAAAGAGACAGTGGGCTGTCTCTTACTGCACCATGAAACTGCTCCAGATCCAAGCTTAAACACATACCCAGTAGTTGACCGCCGAGTATCAAGATCACCTGCGTAGTCAGCATCACAATAACCTTCCAATTTGCAACTGCTGTTCTTTGTATACATGATGCCATGACCGAGCGTTCCTTTTACGTACCTCAAGATTCGTCGAGCTGCTTCCAGATGAAGGTTCGTTGGATTGTGCATGAATCGGCTCATCACTCCAACAGCAAATAAAATATCCGGCCTAGTAACACTGAGGTAAATAAGACTGCCCATCAGTTGCCGATACATAGTGATATCTGTCAGACTTTTGCCTTCCTGAAAGTAGATTTTTGCATTAGGTTCCATTGGTGTTGTGCTCGGTTTGCAACTGAGCATCCCAAATTTCTTCAACAAATCCTCGGAGTACTTCCTTTGATGTAGAAATAGCCCTTCATCAGAGTGATCAACTTCTAAACCCAAGAAACGCTTCAGTCGTCCTAGTTCTTTCATCTGAAAATGGATCGACAGGTTTTCCTTGGTTCGAATAATTTCCTCCTCAAAATCTCCGGTGATAATTAGATCATCCACATACACTAATACGGCAGCTATTTTCCCTTCACTAGCTTTAACAAACAGGCTTGAGTCTGCAGAAGTTACCTGGTATCCGAGTGAATAAGAAATTCAGCAATCTTCCCGTACCAGGCCCTCGGCGCCTGCTTTAAACCATAGAGTGCCTTCCGAAGTTTGCACACATATTCAGGGTGCTCAGAACTCTGAAATCCCAGCGGTTGTTCCATGTAAATTTCCCGGTCTAGCTCTCCATGTAAGAAAGCATTTCTTACATCCATTTGCCATAAATTCCACCCTCTGCTTGCTGCCAAAGCCAGGAGAACTCTCACTGTTGTGAGCTTTGCAACAGGACTAAAGGTCTCATCATAATCTAACCCGTACTGTTGGGAGAACCCTCGAACTACAAGACGAGCTTTGTATCTCTCAATCCATCCATCAGCACGGTGCTTGATTTTGTACACCCACTTGCATGAGATGGGCATCACATCCTTTGGCTTGGCCATCAGCTCCCAGGTCTGATTTCGGTCAAGTGCAGCAATCTCTTCCTTCATTGCATTGAACCATTCCGAGTGCTGTGAAGCATCTTCAAATATTTCTGGTTCCCTTGTATCCAGATCCTCCACTAATGCAGCATTAGCATATTTAGGATTTGTTTTTCTAATCCTGGTTGATCTTCTAAGTGCAGTCGGCATATCTTGCTGTAATGGCTCGTCCTCCTCTTCTACTCTCTGATAAATACCTGTCTGCCATGGATGTTGAACAGCTCTTTCCTCGCCATTACCGCTGCTTTCTGCAATTTCAAATTGCTGTGAACTAAGTTGAACATGTGAGGGTTCCAGATCTTCTTTGTAGACATCCGAACTTGGCAGTTCCTTCTTGTCCACAGACCACCATGAAGATGCCTCATCAAATACCACGTTCCGCGATGTGTAGCATCTTCCTGTAACTGGATCACAGCACCGCCACCCTTTTCTTTGACTATCATAACCTACAAAAATACATCTGACAGCCTTCTTCTCCATTTTGCTGCGTAGATGGTCAGGTACAAACACATAGCACACAGATCCAAAAACGCGAAAATGTCCTACTGCAGGTTTTGAATTCCATAATTTTTCAAAGGGTGAAAGAAAGGATAACCTTTTTTGAGGCAACCGTTGATCACAAAGACTGCTGTCTTCATTGCTTCAGCCCAAAATCGACCTGGTACATTCTTCGCATGAAGCAAGCTTCGACAGATTTTAGCTAGATGCCTGTTCTTCCTTTCTGATACGCTGTTTTGTTGTGGAGTATTGGTGCAAGTGAACTGATGACGAATTCTGCACTTCTGAAGAAAATCCAGGAACTCCTTTGAGGTGTACTCTCCCCCGTTATCTGTCCGTAAACAGTGGACAGTTCTTCCAGTTTCCACTTCTGCAGTTTCCTTGAACTCTCGAAATTTTGAGAAGGTTTCAGACTTCTCCTTCATGCAATAAATCCAAACATACATCGAGAAGTCATCAATAAAGGTCACCAAGTATTTCATTCCACTGATGGAAGCCTGCTTGACTGGTCCAAACACATCCGAATGAATCAGTTGTAGGGGCTCCTTCGCTTGAAAATTGGACACCTCATAAGGCAGCTGATGTGCTTTCCCATATTGGCATCCAGCACAAACCGTATCAGTCCTTACTTCAAGCTGTGGAAGGCCCCTCAGCATCGCCTTCTTTATCATTACATTGAGCTTGGAGTAGCTGACATGTCCCAGTCGCATATGCCAAAGATCAGCTGTTTCATTTTTCCGGGTTTTGTCTACATAGGCGGTTTGGGCAGACATTACATAAACTGAATCCAATTTCCATCCCTTCATCACTAGTTCTTGGACAATTTGAAGATCCCGATACACCTTGACATCTTGTGGGCCAAACACAACAACATGACCAGAAGATGTCAACTGTGCCACAAAGAGAAGATTCTTTTTCATCCCTGGAACATGGTAGACATTATGGAGCGACACCTCACTATTATTGCAAGGAAGAGCAACTGCTGTATTGCCAGTGTGAGCAATCGGTAGCTTTGAATTATTTGCTGTCACCACCACCCGGCTTCCCTTATATTCAGACAGATTTTGTAGCTTCTCCTTGTCACCGGTCATGTGATTTGAACACCCTGAATCAACAATCCAGTCATTTTCATAATCAACTTCGGTGACAGTTGTTACCATGAAGGCTTGCTCAACCTCGGCTATAGCGAAAAGTGCCTCAGTATCCCATTTATCTTCGATTTTTGAGATTGCAACATTGCTTTCTACCTCCTTCTTCTTGAACCAGCAATCCTTTGCCATATGACCTTTCTTCTTGCAATTGTAGCATTTTCCTTCAAACCTTTTACCATTGCCAGAGTTTCTTGATCTGCCCCCTGCACAAGAGTTCCCTTCGCCCTGATGATTCTCCACCTCATCATCCTTCTTCTTAGATCCTTTAACAACATGCTGCTTAGAGTTCTTCCTGCCTCTATTGGCATAGAGTGCCTCTTCTTCACCTTTTAACGAGACTCCTCTCATCTGCTTGGCTAAGGCTTCTTGGCCGGCTAACAGATTTTCAAACTCCACAAGCGATGGCTGATTTTGCCATCCCTGTATAGCAGCAACAAAGCTCCTAAATTCAGGCTTCAAACCGTAGATGATGATTCGCTTCATCCTGGTATCGCCAATTAGAGCTTCTGGATCCAACTCGGAAATCTCTCGACACAAGGATTTCACCTTGTGGAAATACTGGGCGATCGTCTGATCTCGCTGCGCCACCGACAGTAGTTCGCTCTCCAGAAGTTGAAGCCTGGTATCATTCTTCTTGGAGAACAATGCAGCAAGAATATTCCAAGCTTCGTTGGGGGTCTTCAACTCACGGATATGGTCCAGCACGTCTTCTTCGACCGTCGTCTTCAGGACAAACATCACCTTGCCCACCTTGATCTTCCACTTCCGCAGCATCCCGTTCGTATCTTCATCAGGTTGCCGTGTTTCGTTGCCGTTTACAACCTCCCACAAATCCTAGCCTTGCATATACGAAATCATGCAGGTTGACCAGGAGTTGTAGTTCTGATTGTTGAGCTTCTTGATGCCACCAACAACATGAAGATTAGCCATGATCGCTGGTTATGGAATTCCTTTGATCTTCTCCGCTGCACACGACCTTCCTCTCACGTTCTCCAAGGCTCTCCAAACAACAGCAAGGTTTGGAGGCGGACGCATGGTGGACCACGGGCACCACCGGCTCTGATACCAAAATTGTAGAACCCAAAACCCACGCACACAAATTTTGGAAGACAGGAAGAACAAAAAAAACGTTGCTGCAACCACACAACGTTGATGGATTTTTATTTATTTATATCAAAGTCCTCTACTGGCATACATGATGGAAACACCAAGACTTTAACTAAAACTAGACTAACTCAAGACTCATTGTTTAAACCAAACAAATAAACTAAGAGTCCAAACAAAAATAAACTCTGAGACTCAATCCCACGTAGATAGGGCTGGTGTTGGTCATTCAATAAGATTGAACCAAATTACAAGTAAAAAATCCTAGCAAACAATAATTATACTAAGAGTTCTACAAAATTACTTACATCAGTCATGTACATGGCTATAGAAGGTTACCAGTTGATGGACCATCCGTGTTAAATTCGTTGACAGCATTTTTTTTTTTAATTAAAAGATTATTATATCCTTTAGAGCATCATAGCAATTAGGGATAAAAATGGATAAGATCAGACTAGGTCATGAGTGATCCTGATCTAATTCAGTTTTTTGATCAGATTCTAATATTAGATTCAGATCCAACCTACTAAAAAATCGGATCGGATTAGGATGTGTCCATTATCAAAATTTTCAATCTAATAGTTCATTCGGATTAAATTGGATTCATGAATAACCCTATTCCAATATAAAAAATTTAGATCTAGATATGATTTAGATCAAATATAAATAATTATATTTTAATTATTATATACCAATTATTATTAACCATAAAATAAATAATAAATAATATTATTTTTAAAATAAATTAAAATATAAAAATAATTATTATTTTATTTTTATGTTAAAATTAAGTTTCATACCAGTTTTAAATTATAATTTAAGATCCACATTAATATGATCCTAATAGTATTAGCAGGTTCGGATCAAATCGGATCCAAATTTAATAAATTTAAATCTAATCTAAAAAATAGAATTGAATCTAATTTAAAATCTGATCTGAATCGATGGATCACTAAAAATGTATTGGATCAGTTTAAAAGAATCCAGCCGGGTCGGGTATGGACCAACCCCATCCATTTCCGGCCTTAATAGCAATTGAGCGGTGGCATCTTCGTCATTTTGGTCGGCGAGCGAGCAAAACCCTAGCAGCGCAGGGGTTTGCCCCTTTTTTGGGTTTCCTTCTTCCGGGAGTTCGTCTGCGTTCTGTGCCGACTCCCGTTCAGCTCTTTCTCCATGGTCGGAATCCTCCTGCTTTGTTCTCTCTCTTCCTGTGAGTTTTCTTTGCCCATTCTTTTCATTATTTCTATTGACGGCGGCGGCGTCTTCTACTCTTCCTTGGCAGGCTTCGGAGAAGAAGATGTCGAACCCGATGAGGGAGATCAAGGTGCAGAAGCTGGTCCTCAACATCTCCGTCGGTGAGAGCGGTGATCGTCTCACCAGAGCCGCTAAAGTACAACCCTTTTTATTTCTTTGGAGATCAGATCTCAGATCGAAGCCCGCATGAATATTTTCCTCATATTCTTGATTTTATTCTTCTTCTCGTTTTGAATATCAAATAATTGCATTATTCTTGTTCCTTTTTCATATTCTTTTTTGAAGTTGAAAGAATTGATCCTTATATGGTTCTTCAACGTCTTGAGTTATGGTCTCCGTCCTTGTTTCTTTCTATGTGGTGACTTCTTTAGACTAGTATCTGAGTATAGCAGGACCAGAATGTTACAGTTTTTTTATGGATAATCGTGAAGTTTTTTGTGAATTTACTACTACTGAAAGCTGTAGAAATTTTGCGCTCTGTTGGTTTATATTATTTGTAATTTGGTAAAACCTGTATATGTTATTTAATTCCTTAATTTATCTGGCTTGAAATATTTGTGGTGTATTGAATGAAGAGGTCGTTCCAATATATTTGTGCGAAATCTTGAGTTGGAGGGAATTGCATTTTAGCCTATTCACTTCAAATTAAGGACAGCCAGTAATTTTATTTCGTAAAACCTCTCTCTCTCATATCATACAGACATGTGGTTGAAGTATTATGTTCTATATGACTTTGGTTTGCAGGTTTTGGAGCAGTTGAGTGGGCAAACACCAGTTTTCTCAAAGGGTATTATTATCTTTATTTTATTTCAATTTTATAGTTATTTTTGATTTCCTTTGCTTGATGGTCCATGTATTTTGATCCCATTCTGCAGCAAGGTATACTGTCCGGTCCTTCGGAATCAGGCGTAATGAAAAGATTGCATGCTATGTCACTGTCAGAGGTGAAAAGGCAATGCAGCTTTTGGAGAGTGGTTTGAAAGTGAAGGAATATGAATTACTAAGAAGAAACTTCAGTGATACTGGGTGTTTCGGTTTTGGCATCCAAGAGCATATTGATCTGGGTATTAAGTAAGTGAAATTTACTCTTCATTTTCAATTTTAATTGAACGTCCTAAAATCACAAATTGGTGCATATAATAGATATAGATATTAAATTTGAGTGTCTTGTGCATGAAAGATATGGGGGATTATATTTTAGAGGTTCTAGACTGTTGAGTTAAATATTACACTTGAGATTGATCAAACAGTGATATCCATGTACAAGAAATGGTTGTTCTCCATTAATGCATCTCTGACAGATCGGTTCAACAGGAGATGCACATCCATTGCTCCTCCTTGGGAGGATTGTGGTTCAAATTTTATAGTGGCGTGTGCATGTCTTAATTTTGTGAGATCGGGTTGATGAGTTTTCTTGATCAACCCATTTAACTACTTTACATGTTGACCAGTTAGGATTTACAAAGAGTATTTGAGGATGGTGTAAAGCATTTTTGGTTTGTCTCAAGCTACTACAATTTTCTAATGACCTTGTTTTGGGCTTTTATATTTAACTACTTTACATGTTGACCAGTTAGGATTTACAAAGAGTATTTGAGGATGGTGTAAAGCATTTTTGGTTTGTCTCAAGCTACTACAATTTTCTAATGACCTTGTTGTGGGCTTTTATCTGCTAAGACTATTAGCATTTTGCCCTGCTTGACATTTTTCATTAGCTTTATTTGTAATATACGCAATTTTAAAAGACTGTCTATGCCCACATGTGGATCTACGTCCTCCTAGCCTCCCTGTAAGAGGCCTACTTGGTGAAGTAAGTAAATGAATCAAATAATGGGCTGCATGGTGAGAAGGTGATTGACATAAGTCCAATCAGTTGTTTATGTGGCCTAGGTGGGTAGAGCATTGGCAAGGTAGGCTGCATGCGGGTTGGTTGGTACACATGGATGCATGTTGAACATTAAAGAAACAAGCTAGGAGCATAATAAATTGTAATTTGAATGAATAATAGTTAAATAAGGGCGTCAGTTTAAGTGCATGTGTTTCTTTTCCAAGAACAAACATCAAGTTTAACTATTCAATATAGCTGCATGCCACTATGTAACCTCATAAAAAATCTTTAGCTGAATAAAATATGATATCATCATATTTTGTTGTCATAACCATTAGCATTATTAAATTTCATAAATAATTTTATGGGTCAACAAACAAATTTTTCCTTGGATTCTACTGTTTGAATTTATGTATTTTGATAATAAGATTTTTCATCTTTACAAAGAAGCTAAACCCTAGCTTTTTATATAGCCAAAAGAGTGTTTTTTAGCCCTTAAAACATCATCCCAATTCTAATTTAGGTGGAAGATTGTAGGAGGAATCCAATTTTTTTTAATGGTAGAATATATCATAAATTTTAGTCATAGGCCTTAGCCCCTAAACAACAAATATTTACTCTTGATAGTTGAGAACATAAGGAGACTTCTAATGTTGTATTTTCAAAAGCTTATTAATGATGGATTGGTTATTATAAAAGTCAAAGAAATGGATCTCTTAAGATACACATTCTAATTCATTGGAAATGTGACAGCATGTTCCTTGTTTGGATCTTGTGATCCAAAGAATTGTATAATCATTGAACCATATAATGTAAATAGTTTCCCAAGTTGATCATGTTCCAAGGCTGATCTGGATTGTTAATGGCCATTCTAATCTAAATCATGGATTCTAAGTTCTTACAATGGACTTCCATGATCGCAAGTGATGGTGATATGACTCTAGTCTGGATAATTTTTCTCCTTGCCTTTACATATTCCATACCTTATCTTCAGGCATGTAATGTTTCCTAAATTCTTGTTTTTTTTTCATTATTCTTAATCTATTTTTATGCATTTTTTTTGTTTTAGGTTTTTTCCGTTAGAAATTAACTACTAGGCAAGGTATATGATGCCAATATCAGCACCCACTCTGGTTGGTTGGCGGTACATTACCGCATCATGCCATTCTGTTTCAGCAAGTGCTGGCTAAGGGAGAGCCTGCAAGGAAGGAGAGAGGAAAAGAGAGAGGGAGGGAGAGAAGAGTGGGAGGGGCAAGGAGGAACCGTGGGGCTGAACTGTGCTGTTCCTCCTTGGCCCTCCCCCTCCCTCTCCATCCCTCTCTTTCTCTCTTCCTCTTCTCCTTGCTGGTTTCTTGAACTGAGGTGTGGAACCAGGCCGGTCCACCCTTGGTATAGCTTGGTACGCCCTAAACCAGATAGTTCGTGGCATTATTACATTTCATGCTGCTAGGTGTAATTGTTTCCTTATTCCTGATTTATCCATTGGGTCAATCTTGTTGGTTCCGTGCATGGAGTTTGGCTTAGGTGATGTGCAATACCCATTTGCCTGCAGATATTTATCACTTTGAGAACATTCAACCTGCATGGCCATTACCAATTTGCTTTGCTGTCAGTGACATTCAGCACCTACCTTTGCCACTATCTTCTTCAAGTGTACAATCATTGTGATTTTGGAATTCAGATTAGCCTTCATTGAAGTAGTGATAAGGCAGACTGGAAGATTGAGGAGGTGGATGTGGCTCTGTTTATAATATAATAAGGCAGGTTGAGTTGCCTACGGGGCGGAAAGTAAGAAAAAAATTTTCCTTTTTTTGATTCTCTTTACTGGCTATAGTGCACATACTGATTTACATGGCTGCTACCAAGCTTCTACTTTGCCAGCCCCCACCCACTGTCCAGAGTGGTACATGTACTGCACGATGTTGAGGATTCACCGTCCATGCAAAGGCAAGGATGGTCTCCACTGTACTGGTGGTGGTGTTCTATAGGGTCTGTAAGTTGTCTGTGCTTGATACCTCCTATAGGGTGTCAGTTGTATGGCATTGATAGTCCTGGTGGGCTGGGTCAGTGTTGCTTGTATTATTATGTTACCTGTACTTACTTTATGTGGTTGGTGGTTGGTGTATACAGGGTTATAACATAAATAAAACCACCTTACCAGAAAAGCTTTTTTGGCATGGGTTAGGTGGTTATGTGCCTTCTCCATGAAACTGTTCAAGATATTTTTGGTATATTACATTTTTAATCTTGATAAGTTTAAGGTTTGCTAATGAATCACAGTGAATTTGGATTTGAGAGGACATGGAGTACATATTATCCATAGAATCATGGAAATCTGAACTTAAAAGGAACTTTTTGCCTGGACAACTCATAATCCAGCAATTTGTTAGGTCCTTTTTAGAGAAGTTTATCATGGTTTAAACCTAGGGAAAAATGGAACTAGGGTTACCATGGAAACTCAAATATTAGAATTTAGTCACTTTTTGTAGTTATAAATTTTTGATTGACAAAGAATTGTTCCATGGGCTGATGGGGAGCTAGTAGATGTGTGGTATGCTTGTTGGGGTGGTGGTTGTTAGACTTTGAGCCTCTGAGGAAACAGTATGTAGTTACCATTTTATTTCACTGGAAAAGGAATGTCTACACTATAAAGCCTGGCAATAGAACTTAATGTAAATAAAACTTTAATGAAATATAGGCTTCTTTCCATGTTGCATGGACTGGCTGGCTTTCAACCCTGTAGGTGCTGGGGGCTGGCAGTATCTAAGATAGTCCTATTTTGGATTGTTAAGATATTATCAGATTTTTTATTAGTTGTTTCTCCTAGTAATCACATGAGCATGTTTTTGATGCATCATCTCATGCATGGTTTCATTTTTTTCCCTCAGAGATGCTTTCTGTTAAGTAGCTAGCTCTTCAGTGAAATTGACTTCTGGAAACAAATTAACAGATAGATTACAGAGAGTTATACTGCAATATCTCATCTGTTTCCATGCAGACTGACCGGTGACCGAAGTCCATGCCTAACTGCAAATCTACCTTATGTAATAATTTAGTTTATGCTATGACTTAGTTTACATGCATGTTTAAAAACTACATGCTAGTCTTGAAAAGGCTGCATCTTATGCGGATACACATTTTGTGCTTTGAAGTATGATGTTGGCTTACGGTAAACCTTGTTGCCTTGAGAGTTCCAAATTATGACTTCCATCAACTGGTCATTGATATTCATGTGATTTTGACAGGTATGATCCCTCGACTGGTATTTATGGCATGGATTTTTTTGTTGTTCTGGAAAGGCCTGGGTATCGTGTTGGACGTCGCCGCCGGTGCAAGTCTCGTGTTGGAATACAGCACAGGGTCACCAAGGAGGATGCCATGAAGTGGTTTCAGGTCAAATATGAGGGTGTTATCCTCAACAAGGCCCAGGCAACCACTGCCTAAGATTTTCGTCATGCCAAAGAACCAACGCGTTGAACTGTTTGCTTCTTCTGTAGTTTAATTTAGGCTTCATCTGTTATCCATCTTCATGGAAGAAGTTTGCTTCAATTTTGTCATTGTTCTTGAGAACTTGCATCAGAAGGTACTTGAATTTATTTTGTTGCTTTCATGTGCTCCGTTTTTTCTTCCTGACCTTAGACATTATATGTGAAGTCAGCTAGTGGTTCATAAAGGTCGTGCGAATATTTTTGTTTACCGGGTAGTCAAGTGCTGGATGGATGGTTCGTTGCTAGTCTCGTTGCAATATTTAGGTATTCTCCTGCATCGTTCTCAGGGCGGTCTGGAATCTGAATGTGCTGCTTTGGCCACGAAATTTGCACGGCTGTTTAGTTTTTACAGGGGATGTATGATTTTTATAAAAGAAAACCTAATGATCAAGACGAGATTTGGTTTCAAACAACATGAAACTTCTTTTGACGGACGGTCATGTTGCTGGCTTATGGGCTTAACGGGCCTACGAGAGGTGGTGGGTCGCAGGTATCTGCCCTCTCCAGCGTACGGCTTGGATAAGGAGACCATGAGCGATGGCATGTCCAGGTGTCAAGTCAATGGACGCTCGCTAGTTTTGTGGCGCGCGGCCTGGGTGGGGAGGAAGGTCAGCGCATGTAATTGGTGATGTAGACTCAACACGGACATCCATCCGTTTTGGTGTCTCGGTCTAGTCTAACTAGTGATGATGCAATTAGAAAGATTATTTTTAATACATTGTGTGCGAGCATCGCTAAGACGGTAGTCCTGTTGGTAGAGTCTTAAACTCGTCTTCTATAGGTCACGGGTTCGAGTTATGATCCTGCGGGTGAATTAAATCAGAAATTTTCTGGGACACGTGATCGGGATGGTGAGATAGCGCACTACTCCGGTGTCTTAGCGGTGTCCGGTTGACGTCCTTACCAGTAGTGGGGAGGGCGAGCGAAAAATATGGTCCGTATCAAACATGGTCTGGCGGGGTTGGGGTCCAGTGAAGAGTAGCTACGCCGAGAATTTATTTTTCCCTCTCATTGAAAATGTGCCTGACAACAACCGAGAAATAATCATGCAACCAAAATCAAAGGATGAGTAGAAGCAGAACCAACTGCCCCCTTGATCCATGAAATGACTGTAGCAGAGTACTCAATAATTAGATGATTTGACCCGAGACAACGACAGACATACTGAATTCCAGTCCATGCTGCCGTAAGCTCTGCCTGGAAAACGGATGAATCGAATAGATGGCACCCCCCAGCAGCAATAATATCAAGGCCAGAACTCCGAATCACAAATGCAGCTCCACCATCAGCTCCTCTCGCACTCCCATCAAAGTTGACCTTAACATACCTCGGAGAAGGGGGCTTCTAAGAAATAAAAACCATCTACGAGCAAACCGGAACCCCAGATCTCCGTGGATGCCAAAGTCATAGTGTGGAACTCCTCCATATGAGCCCGAGCTCTCTCAACCAGAACTTTGGTGGAACACCTTGTAGAGCTGAATATAAGAGCATTTCGAGAAAGCCAAATGTGATAAGCCACGTAAATAGAAAGTCCAAAGCTGAAGGGGACAGAGGGAGACCTCAGAAGATCCAAAAAGGCAACCACCAAATCCTCTGAATGAGCACTCATGAAATCCACCCCCATAGCCATCCAGACACGCCGAGCCCTCGGACAAGTGAATAGCACATGCTATGGTGCCTAAAAATGGAGCCCAAGAGGGAGGTGAATTGGATCTTTAAAAAAAATTAAAATAATTATGTGCTAGCCTTGAAGTGTTTGTGAAACAAATGATTAGCTCTAAAAGATATATAGCGGATAACAACAAATTAAATGCAAGTAATAAAGAGCAAGTAGGCAAGAGAGCAATCACACACAAACACAATGTTTTATAGTGGTTCGATGCACTCCAAGCACCTACATCCACTCTCCAAGCTTCTCCTTGGGAATTTCACTATAATCTCTTCAAGATTACAGCCGACTTGTTTTTCAAGGCTTACAAGTCAAAACCTAAGTTGGTTTTATCACCTAAGCTCATCAATAACCTTTACAATTTGTTTTGTCTTCGGGCTCACAAGTCAAACTCTAGTTGGTTTTATCCTTTGGCTCACCAACAACCTTTACAACCTAGTTTCAAAAACCTTGAAATATAAGTCAACAAAGTAAGAACAATAATAAAATAAAGAGCACAATAAAAACTCCTAGAATGAGCTGAAATGAAGATCGTTGAAGCTCTCTTGATTGCTTGAGTTGACTTCTTCTTGGAATCTCTTAATTGCATAATTATGGCCAAGCACTTGAAACCTTAACAACTCAAACATGGAAGGCTTTTGCAAGGAAATCTCTTTAAACACACTCTTGTCTTTTTAAATGATTGGAGTTTGTCTCATGTGAATTCACTCTTCCTTCTTGGCTTTATGAGGTTTGGTGAGTGTTAAATATCAAATCTACTGAAAAGACCGTTAAAGATCGTTAGAATTCGAAAAATAGTTGTTTGGAACCGTTTGGAACAAAGTCTGAAATTATGAAAAACTAGCCGCTAGACCTTGAGTCGACATCATGAGTTGACACTTGATGCAGAATCCAGAAAACTTGAAGTTCTGTCCTAGAAATTTTCTCAGGCGATGAGTTGACCTCATGAGTCGACACTTGGTGCATGAGTCGACCTCACGAGTCGACACTTGGACGTGCCACTTCAGATTTGCGTGCCGGTCTTCTGAAATTCTGAATTTTTCTTCATGAGTCGACCTTGTGAGTCGACACTTGCTTCTGTGCCATCAAAAAAAGCATGCCAAACTTGAATTCCTTAAGGATTTGTCCATGAATCCATTTGATCATTCTTCATAAAGTCCAAAGAGATTGTTTTGACGATGTTTCAAAGTGAAAAACTCAATCAACCATAAGAAACTTCTTGCTCTCAAAATTTTAAACTTGTTACCTTCTTGTTGGAGAAATTGATGTACCTAAGGCATGGAATTCATACTCCAATTGAAATATTAGTTCAAACATATACTTAGCGTTTTGTTATTCATCAAAATTAAGAAACCAAAGCCAACATGCTCGATAGTCTCGGTCTGTACATCGCAAGCTGGGCAGGAGAGAGGAAGATCAATCCCTCCAGCATGTAGGAGAGCCCTGGTAGGAAGATGACACCAGGCAACTTTCCACAAGAAGAGAGCTACCCTGGGATGCACACGTAGAGACCAAATCTGCCCAATCTAACAGCTCCTCTGAGGCTCCTCCCTAAACAAATGATACAAGTCAAACATAGGAGCTCAACTCAACACAAAGACCTCCAGACATGGAAATCCATACAGGGATTCGTCGGCAGAGCAATAGAAAGGATCCTAGCTCTCAAGATGAACCCGAAGGTCTGAATAACCAAAGTATAACTCCAATATGAGCCGTCAGGAGATATAAGATTAGCAACATTCTTAATAACCGGACCATCCATCGCAATAAAGGTAGGCCATCGGGCTAAAGGGAACTCTGAGATTAAAGGATCATCCATAAAGCTGATCAATGTACCATCACCAATGACCCACCTCAGTTGTGGAATAACAGTAGGGGCTATCCGTCTCATTTCTCTCCAGATAACTGAACCCTGCCAAGGCAAACCACTCTCAGCATCCACCACAGAGGTCAAGGAACCATATCGAGTCCTCATCATAGAAGTCTACATAGTCTCCGTGAAAGAAGAGTGCCCTAAAAGCTAATCATTGTAAGGGCAATTTTGTAATCTTCCAACTCTTGTATGACATTATATTAATAAAGGCATTTATTTTCATCATATACTGCTGTGTCTTATTTATGGATTATGATGAACCTCATAGATTAGGGCAATGGAATTAGGGTTATGATAAAGATCATAATAGTGAGATCTAAGTTCTTATAAATCCTAATCAAAATGTTCCTAGTCAATGGGCCATCGATTCATGGATCGATGAATCCGGTAAGACTAGCTTATCCTATGTATGCTTAGTTAATGCGGATGGTTGGTCTCATAACCATTTGTATAGAGACACTAATATAAGGATAAAGGTGCTCGTCAGGATATGAGTACACCGAACTGATCCGCACCGAGACTATCTTCTGGAAGTCTTACTGCTTGTCAAAAGATAGGTCTCAGAGTAGGAGTTGTGCATGTGATCTTTAGACCTGAGGTTACCATGGTTCCTTGTGCACACCAAGCCATATTTTTGGTTCATACTCATTCATGACATTGAGTCATGTACGGGATGCTCTGGGTATGGTGGAAGGTGTACGAAGGATGTGAGTGGACCAACAAGGAATCGATCGTTCCTCATAAGAGGAATTGTTATTCCATGTAATCTCTTCGATGAGTGACTCAAGAAGCCTTTGATCGAAGCAAAATGAGATTAGAAGTTATTTCTAATCAGTCATCAGTTGAGTCTTCATGATCGAGCTGAGATTCAATATGACTAAGTATTAGGGTTTGACATATATCCATACCTATCACTTAATCGAGATAATGGGAGATCGAAAGATTGAATTGCACGGTAACTTTTTACTGAAGGGTATTTTGGCACTTTCCACCAAATTTCATATTTTCTGGGTAGGCATGACATGTTTTTAGATATCAATCTTATCTTGTATATTTTAATGAACAAATTGGATTGGTTTCATGAGTCAATTCGATGGATATTTCGAATTGGACAATTAGGTGAGCCAATTTGACCTAATTAGATCAATCGGGTTCGATTGGATCGAATCAGCTCAAACCTAAACTTACTGCTGGCTAAATATGGAACCTAAAAGGTCACACATATTAGGGAGTTGACCAAGGAAGTCATTCATAGTTTAATTAGGGTCATGGGATCCTAATTGGTTAGCTAGATTGCACACTAGCATGTGTAGGCTAACCTAATTCCTAACCCAAGTCGATTTGGGTCCAGTTGCTTGTTATTTTGATTAACCAATTTAAGAAGACCTAAATTGGGTTAAGTTTGGGTTAAGACAGCATTTATCAGGTTTTATCTTGATTTATTTGGACTTGGAATGCCACTTGGATTAGAGTCCAAGTCGGCATGGACTCTTGGGCGCAATATTGCGCGCGCCAAGGAAGAGAGGGCATAGAAAGGACCAAGAGTTCTTCTGCAGATGAATCACTTTGGCTGATTCATTTGGGACTCTCTTGGCACATATCCCCATGCCCCTTAGGATTGTTTTTGACCGGTCAACATGTTTTGAATTGGCATGAAAAGGGAATGCACAAATGAAGAGACGCGTCTCTTCATTTGGCACGCGACATGAAGCACTGTCCTCTTGCTATCAGGACTCTTCAAATTCTTCAATATTTAGAGATTGAAGAGGTTCCTCTTGGCTTTCCAGAGACCGGTACTTGCCATGTGGCAAGTGACAAATCTTCCAGGAATAAGAATGGATGCTGATATGCGCTTTGGTGCATGATAAGACATATTAGATATGATTTTTTAAGCCAGATAATTTCTCTTCGGTCTTGAAAAATCATATCTGATAACATGTTGGGAGGATATATCACACGTCTCTCTTAAAACTATAAATAGGGATGGTGATATAAGTTTCAGATATCTGATTCCGCCGTAAAGTTATTCTGAAAGTTTTTGTTCTCCCTCCCTCCTCCTTTAAGACAAACCTTGTCTCTTTAAGACAAGATTGTTCTTACTAGGACAAGTCTTAGAATTTAAGACATAAGCCTAGAGTGTTCTAGAAGAGGGCAATACCAAATCCAAGAGTAGTTTTGGAAGGCATTTAGAGTACCCTACAGAAGGATAGGGTGTCCTTCAAAGGTCAAAGTCCAGAAGGCTATCAAGAAGAATCCTAGTCAAGCAAGCAACTGAAGAAGAAATTCTTCCTTGGTTCAAATCTCGTGTGGATCACCGTTGGAGGGCTTACACTTGTGAGCCTTGTGGAAAGAAGTGGAAAACAGCATTTCAGGAATGTTTCTTGTACTTCATTTATGATTCATTAGTTGATAATGTCTAAGGGGATTCGGGAATCAGGGTTTTTTCTAGCCAGTTAGGGTTTTCATGCTTGAATTTTTGTTTTAAAATTCACTTCCGCATGTAGCATGATGACCTAGGCTCCTAGAAATTCCCATCACTCCGGACCTAGCATGAATCTAGAAACATTCCTAGCAATACGGGCCTCCCTCAAAACTCCCAATGAATGAATACCAAGGCCACCATCCCGAGTTGGTTGGCAGACCACGCTCCATCCCATCAAGTGGACACCCCAATAAGTACTCGAAGATGATCAAAGAAAGGAACGGATAGTTTGTTCCACCTTACAGATGATAGACTTGGGAATGACAATATTGGAGAGCAAGAACACCAGGAGAGAAGTGAGAACTGAAGTGATCAGGGTTAACCGTCCCATGGAAGAGAGGGCTCTACTCTGCCAGCCTCTACCCTCTCCTGAACAATAATGACCACCCTACAGCACTTCGAGCTATGAAACCTCGCACTAGAGATAGGAATACCCAGATACTGTATGCACCCATCCTGAACAACAATACACAAAATCTCCTAAATGGAACGTCGAAGCCTGATGGGAATCTTCGGGCTGAAATGGATCTCCAATTTATATAGATTTACCCTTTGGCTCGAGGACACACAATAATACTCGAGCACCATCCTGAATCCCACTGCCATGCCAAAGAGGCCTGGCCCAAGTGAAGGCAATCATCTATGAAAAGTAAATACAAGATCGGGTGAGCACCAGGAGCGGGACAATATGACCGAACCGTTGACTCCTGCACCACCACCCATAAAGCTCGCGAGAGAGAATCAGCATATAAGATAAATAAGGAGAGAGAGGGCAACCTTGGAAAAGACCAACTGTAGAGTGAAAGAAATTCGATGGAGTCCCATTGATAATAATAGCATAAGTAGGATCAGAAATACAGGCCATAGTCAATCCAGAGCTGATAAAATCCAAAATCTCCCAAAGCATACTCAAAGAAGCTCCAACGCATATGATCATAGGCCCTCTCCATATCAAGTTTGTTAGCCATCAATGCTTGCCTAGTAAGAGCTCTCTGCAGATCTTGCATGAACTCTTGAGCAATGAGTATATTATCAGAGATACACCGACCCCCAACTAATGCCCCTTACTTAGAAGAAATAAGTTTAGGAAGAATAGGCTTCATTCTGTTAGCCAAGCATTTGGCACATAACTTGTACAGTATGTTGCATAAACTAATAGGCCTGAAGTGACAGCTTCGAAACATCAAGTCACTTTAATACTAAAGTAACAAAAGTATGTTTCCAAAGATCAGGCATATGGCCAAAAGCAAAGAATTCCTACACAGCTGACATAATCTCTCTCCAAATGATACACCAATATCTCCTGAAGAATAATGAAGGAAAACCATCCGGCTCTGGTGCTTTATTCTCCTCCATAGAACAACAATAGCCCGGATCTCCTCAGCAGAAATGGGGCTAAGCAGACGGTCATTCTCATCCATTGAAACCTGGGTGTCGGGATGAGGGGAATGAAAAATAGGGAGTTCTTGTAAGTTAAAAATGAAGATGTGCATGCACGACAGAAAGATATTTTAAACTATTTAAAAATAAAATTAGCGAAAAACTTGGTAGATCGATCAAAACGATCTACCAAATTACCTGTAATAGGACCTAGTGTGATAATGTAGCATGCAATATAAACATCATAAGCAAGAAAAGAACTAAAGATATAAAGATACCTTACCGTTATACCTTTGAAGGATGTTGTGGAAAGAGCCCTCGAGCCACATATGTGTCTGGCCTCTACGGGTAGTTCACACCGAGGCTTGACTCTGATCAACTCCCTCAGAGTGCTAGCTCCTTAGGATCCTTGAGGCCGATCTTCTTTTTCTTGAAGACGAGGAGGAAAGGTGGAACCCTTCCTAACTAGCTCTCTTCCCAAGACCTAGCTTGAGTGCTAGGTATTCACACACCCAATACCCTAGTCCTCACAAGCTCCTTTTCTTTTTCCTTTCAGAATCTCACCAGCAAGAAAACTTTTCAATAAGAAAACTATTTCATCTAGCTTGGTAGCCCTAAAACAACCTTTATTTATAGAGGTAGCCATGAGAGGGAGGATGAGGAAGGAGGAGTGATTGGGGGAGAAGGTTGAGGGCTATACCAAATAGGTTCCAAGTTTAAATGGCAAGAATGACCATCATTCCATGAAAGCTTGGAGCCAAAATCAGCCAGATCTCGAAATTCGAATTCGAAACTTGAAGTCAAAACCTTTCCAGAAATCTTCCCAGAATTTTTGCTCATCACAGCCAAGTGTCGACACTTGCAAGTGTCGACAATCACATTGACCTCCAGTACTGACAAACGATTCTCAATCGTCGATCAGCTTTAGGTCAGATAGAAATCCCTATAGTGTATGACCCCATAGGTTCGAACACTAAGCCAGTATCACTGGAACACTTTCAGTACCAGTCAAATTCCTCATCTAGCAATGATATCCGATGTCCGGATAGATCGAAGATTTCATAGCAACTTTCTAGAACCTCTGGCATATGGTTACGCATAATTCATCCCTTTGACCTCATAATGCTCAGGATGACCTAGGGTTTGACTCATCATAAGAACTACCATAGCATAGGTTTTGCTAAATTGAGACACAGCGAGTCATTCACTCAAAACTATTTGGAGGGGTCAATTCCATCTTGATCTACCACCGCTCCACAAGTATTTGACTGTACCCAGAAACCTTTCATCACTAGATTAGAATTCCAGGTAGTCCGGCATCAAAGTACAGTGAGTTACTTTCAAGCTACCATGGTAACCTCAGGTCTGAGGGACACATATACCCATATCCCTTTGCGAGCAACCCTTTGACAGAAGGGAGCTTCACAGATGGTCACATTCAGTGAGATGTTACATATTTCACTTGTATGTCACATTAGTGTCACCACACTCCTTGATCAAGAGGACAACCAACCAATATGAGATACAACAACCTATACTTGATACATCGTCATCTTATAATAATATATCCTTTGGTTGTGAACCAGTTTAAGAACTACTTGATATATCATCTTTATATAAAATATAATGTAGTTCTAAGGACTCCATCATGCAAGAGTTCTTTTCAGAAAAATGCACATGTGATGAACAGCTAAAAGAAAAACTTTTATTCATTAAAAATTCATATACAATTACAAAATAGCACAACCATCTACATCCTAGATGATTGCCTTTGGGACACAATTTCCAACAACTCCCACTTGGACTAAAGCCAACAGATACAGAATCTCATTCCCATTTTCCATTTACAACTGTCGAACTCTTGAATTTCGACGGCTTTAGTGAAGGGGTCAGCCAGGTTCTCCTTTCCATCGATCTTCTGAAGGTCAATGTCATCTCGTTCCACGATCTCTTGTACAAGGTGATAGCACCGCACAATGTGCTTTGTACGGTGATGAGACTTCGGCTCTTTGGCTTGAGCAATGGCTCTAGTGTTGTCACAATACACCGGAATAGGACCATCCAGGGAAGGTGCCACTCCCAGCTCGTTAAGGAACTTTTGCAACCACATTGCTTCCTTTGCTGCATCCGATGCTGTAATGTACTCTGCTTCGCATACTGAGTCCGCCACAGTAGGTTGCTTGAAACTTTTCTAGCAGATCGCTCCTCCGTTAAGGATGAAGACAAATCCTGACACACTCTTGCTATCATCCTTATCTGATTAGAAATTGAAGTCAGTATACTCCACAGGTTTCAAGTCAGGTTCTCCATAAATAAGCCATTAGTTCTTGGTATTTCGCAAATACTTAAGGACGGTCTTTACCACTTTCTGAGCTTTAATACGGCAAGAAACTGACGTGCTGATGTGTAATCCCTATCAGATGTCATGTCAGAAAGATCGCCACATCAGACACCCCATCTCAGACTCCTTTGGCCGGGTCGAGCTCCTTCAGATCAACGAGGCGGCCCGTCAAAGTCGAGCTCCATCCTCCATCAGGTCGGCACCCACAAACTCGGGATGCCTAGGCCGGAGCCGAGCGACCTCCTTCATCAGATCGAGCCCCTCCGAGGCTGAGCCCCCTGAGCTGGAGTCGAGCTCAGCCCTCCTCCGCTAGGTCGAGCCCCTCCGAGGTCGAGCCCTCTAGGCTGGAGTCGTGTGTTGAACTCCTCCATCGGATTGAGCCCCTCCGAGGCTGAGACCCCTAGACCGGAGTCGAGTTCAGCCCTCCTCCGTTAGGTCGAGCCCCTCCGAGGTCGAGCCCTCCGGGTAGGAGTCGAGACCTCCTTCGCTGGGTCGAGCTCTTCCGAAGTCGAGCCCCCTGAGCTAGAGTCGAACTCAGCCCTCCTCCGCCAGGTCAAGCCCTTCGGAGGTCAAGCCTCCTGGGTTGAAGCTGAATCCCAGCTCTCCAGTTCGGCAACTAGCTCAGACGGCACCACCGGCCAACAAGGGGGCGGAGCCACCCCCCCAAAACACCGGCAAGCAACCCAAGGACCGCGAAGAAGCACCAGTCAAGCCATGATGGCTATCTACGACTGTCGCTTACACCAGAAAAGCAGGAAGCCCCCTGATCAAGGTGCCATGCTCTCCACCAACTATCTGCACCGCCCGAAAGAGGAAGTCAACCAGGAGATTCGAATCCCGGAGGTGACAGCCCCCCGATCGAGGCACTGCAAGGCTTCCCAGAATGGGATGACCAGAAGGAATGTTAGAATACATGATAGTCTCCCTTATCATGAATCAGGAAAGACGTCTCATCCACGGCATGGAACACCACCGCACATGCCTAACAGCCTGGGGGAGATCCCAAGGTAGGCGCTCAACGGTCACCTGGCCTTAAAAGAACATTTGACATCCCCAGGGGGGAGGTATGCAAGTGCAATCTACACCACAGAACATCACCCGAATGAGTGAAGGGGAAGAAGCCTCACAAGAGGGCCAGCCCACCTCGGCTAACCTCACTCCTAGCACGCTCGCATCCTTACTCTCACACCATTCACCCCTTCTAGCATGGAGTCCATCAAGAGGGGCTCGACCAGGAGGATCGTTCCTTTGGATCGTCACTGACTTGAGCATCGGAGTGCCCCCGCTGGAATTCCCAGCCTGGGTCACTAACCCCTATTTTGTAGGTCCTGAAGCACCGGCCAACCCGAGAGGATGAGGGATGATCCGATGTCGACAGCATCCACGGGCCCCGACGATCTTGGCGGCAACAGATTGGCGCGCCAGGTAGGGGGTGGAGTTGACATGTTTTGATCCTGCATGAGCCCCCAGCAAGTGGTCCACTGGGGGGACGACATGGGCGAGAGAAGTCTCCACCAGCCGAGCGGGAGACCCCCTTCTTAAGGAGACCCGTACAATCCAGAAGAGGAGCTCCCGGCTCCCACCCAACCACCTCCGGCGGACGTCCAGCTGGCCACACTCACCCAACAGATGCAAATCCTTACTAAGGCAGTGCGCCAGCTCCAGCACCAGCAACGGTCCTTGGCCACCCACCAGCAGCCAAGGACCCCCGCGGCCCATGCCGCAGTACCCCGTGATAGCCTGTGATCTTTCCAAGGAAGGCCTTCGCAGTCGCGGGCCACCACTGACCATCGAGGCAGTCATTTGACTCCGGTGAAGAGACAACGGGCCGGGTCCCCGACAGGAAGAGCCGGTCCCCTACCCTCTAGCGGGTGATATCCAAACCCCACCAAGGTCGAAGAGGCAAGTCCCCCCTTCATGGGCACCGTGCACCCATGTCACCTTCTGCATCTCTTTCAGCAGAAGGTTCTACCGATGAAGTCATCAGGCACACAGCCGAGAAGCGCCTGAAGGAGCACGAGTGCAAGCTGGTGGAGTTATCCCGCCAATTTATGAACATGCAGGGCTCTGCTGTTGAGCCAACGGGCTACACAGCCATCCCCCCTTCTCCCGAGAGATCCAAGATGAACCGATTTCTAGCGGTTCTGGATGCCGTAGGTGGATCCCTACGATGGGATCACCGACCCCCTGGACCACATGGAAAGCTACAATGCCCTCATGAGTGTCCAGGGGGCCACCGATGCCCTTCTTTGAATCGCCTTCCCAGCAACCCTCCAGAAGGAGTGGAGCGAAAGTTCGTGGCCTATTTCGATACCTGTCGGAAGGTTCCACAAGAGGCAGATAGTCTCTTCTCCATCTGGCAACAGGACCACGAGCCCCTATGAGACTCGTGGCCCGCTTCAAAATTGCCGCTCTAAAGATTTATAATCTTGAAGAGCCAATCGCCATGTTGGTGCTAAAGCGAGGGCTCAGGACCTCCCACATGACTTACTCGCTCGATAAGAAGCCCCCCAAGAGCTACTTCGAGCTCCTCCTCTGAGCTCAGAAGTACGTCCGTGCCAAGGAGACGGATCGTATGAGGGAGTTAGACAGGAGGCCATTGAAGAAGCTGGCTCATGCCGAGACATCCTGGATGCGGAAGCCAGGGCCTCCACCTTTGAACTTTCGTTAAGGGCCAAGATTGAGGTGCGCCCTAGTCCTAGAGGAGACACTCACCCCCTGCTTATCTCGAGGATGAAAATCCTGATGGAGATCGAAGGCGAGCCCTACCTGAAGCACCCACCTCCGATGAGGCCGTCCTCTAGCCATGACAAGATGAAGTATTGTCGCTACCACCGCAACCACGACCACGATACTAAGGAATGCCGCAACCTCAAGGAGATCGAAGAACTCATCAAGAGAGGTTACCTCGGGAGGTACATGGAGGGCAGACCTCAAATAGAGCCTCAGGCACTCGTCACCCTCTCACCATTTCCTACAGTGGACAACCGCCCTACCGAGAAGCCGGTAGGGAGATATGCTGGGGAGCCGAGTGCACGCCCAAGAAGGCCCGGGGGGCAGGGCAATCTGAAGATGTACTCCCCTTTATGAGGGAAGGGAAGATTGGGGAGGAAATGTAAATAACGATGCCGTGGTCATCGAGATGACGATAGTGAAGCATCTTGTAAAACGCATCATGGTCGATAGTGGAAGCTCAACAATGTGCTTTTTTATGATGCCTTCTCTAGAATGAACTTGTCTCTCGCACGGTTTAGACCTGTGCATACACCCCTGGTCAGTTTCACAGGAGACTCTGTGAGGATCGAGGAAGAGATCACTCTCCCGGTCACTGCCGGGACCTTATCTCAGTAGAGCACTGTCATGATGACCTTTACAGTAGTTAGACTGCCTTCGACCTATAATTTGATTCTCGGTCGACCAGGCTCAATCTGCTTGACACCGTCGTCTCCACGAGATGGCTGCTGGTGCAGTTCCCAACCCCCTACGGAGTCGACGAGATGAGGGTGCACCTCAACCGATCCAACACTGTTTCCAAACTCTCCCGGGTACCAAAATCCCCGAGGAAGATCCCTGGGAGGACGAGCTAGACCAAAGGGTGCAAGACCCTAGGGGTGGCCTGGTCGAGCGCCTACTATCTTTTCTGCTTGGAGACAATCAGGAGAAGACAGTACAGGTTGGAGCCCAGCTGCAAGAGGAGGAAAGAATCCACCTGTTGGAGTTCTTACGGGCGAACGCTAACGTGTTCGCCTGGATAGTGGCTGACATGCCAGGTATTCCCTCTGACATCATCACTCAGAGGCTAAGCATTGACCCAAAGTGCAGGCCAGTTAAGCAGAAGAAGAAGAGTTTCACCCCTGAGAGGTAGGCGGCCATCAACGAGGAGGTCGACAAACTCCTCGCCACCAGCTTCATTCGGGAGATGCAATATCCAAGTTGGCTTGTGAATGTGGTGATGGTAAAGAAGAATAATGGTAAATGGAGGATCTGTGTGGACTACACAGACCTCAACAAGGCATGCCCGAAGGATAGTTTTCCCCTACCAAAGATTGATCAACTGGTTGGACGCCACCTTGGGACATCGACTTCTCTCCTTTATGGATGCATTCTCTGGATACAATCAGATCTGAATGCACCTAGGGGACGAAGAGCACACCGCCTTCATTACTGACCAAGGGACTTACTACTACAGGATGATGCCCTTTGGTCTGAAGAATGCTTGGGCCACGTACCAGCATCTGGTCAGCAGGATCTTCAAAGGTCAGATTGGTCGGAACATGCAAGTATACGTGGATGACATGCTTGTCATGAGCAAGCCGGGCTTAGACTATGTCGCTGACCTCGTCGAAGCCTTCAACGATCTCCAAAAGCATCAAATGAAGCTGAACTCAGTGAAGTGCGCCTTCGGAGTGGCAGCAGGGAAGTTCCTTGGCTTCATGGTCACTCAGAGGGGCATTGAAGTGAACCCAGAGAAGGTCCAAGCGATCGTCGACATGGAGCACCCGACATCCAAGAAGCAGGTCCAGCACCTGACGGGGTGTATTGCGGCCCTGAGCCAGTTCATCTCGAGGTCGGTCGATTGCTGCCTTCCCTTCTTCAAGGCACCGTGCAAGATGCACGACTTCACCTGGACGGAGGAGTGCAGGGCAGCCTTTGAAGAGTTGAAAGAGTTCCTGGCTTCTCCCCCGCTGCTCTCCAGGCCAGAGGAAGGGGAGGAGCTGTTGTTCTATCTGGCGGTCACATCTGGAGCCATCAGCTTTGTTCTCGTCCGTGCAGACAAGGACAAATCTCAGAAGCTGGTATACTACACCAACAAAATCCTCCGCGATGCGGAGATCAGGTATACCCGCTTTGAAAAACTTATTTTTTCTCTAATAATGTCTACTATGCACCTCAGGCCCTACTTCCAAGCGCATCCAATTATGGTGGTAACGGACCAGCCACTAAGGACCATACTCAGCCATCCTGAAATGTCCGGACGGTTGGCTAAATGGTCCCTGATGCTGAGCGAGTTTGATATCGCGTATCGACTGAGGTCGTCATAGAAGGCCCAGGTCCTAGTCGACTTTCTTGTCGAGTGCATGGGACTCGCCGAGGAGCCGGGGCAGACTTCCAAGGAGCACCAAGCTGAGCCTAGCATGGAGGAGGAACCTTGGGTCCTCCACGTGGATGGCGCATCCAACTCCGGCGGGAGTGGAGCAGGACTCATTCTTGCCAACAGCGATGGGGTCATGGCAAAGTGTGCCCTCCGTTTCAAATTTGTCTCGACAAATAACCAGGCGGAGTATGAGGCACTCCTCGTGGGCCTAAAGGTCTCACGCGAGCTAGGCATCCAGAATTTGAAGGTCTTCACCGACTCTCAACTGGTGGCTGGACAAGTTTCTGGAGAGTATGAAGCTAGAGATCCCCAAATGATGAAGTACCTGGAGCGAGTCCGCTCGTGCATGATAGGCTTCCGACGCTTCAACATCTCCCATATCCCCCACGGGGAGAACGCTTATGCGGATGCACTGTCGAGACTCGCGACCTTGCCGGACTCATCGCTGGGACATGCATACATTGAGTACCTTGAAAATCCAAGCTACGAACTCCCGAGGAGGTGCACCAAGTCACCCCGGAGCCGAGCTGGATGGACAGGTACATCAGATACATCATTTATGGCACTTTGCCTAAGGACCGCGCGGAGGCCGGCCTCATCAAGAAGAAAGCCTTCCGGTTTGTCCTGATGGAAGGACAACTCTACCACCGATCCTACTCATACCCGCTTTTGAAGTGCCTGAGACCAGCAGAGGCAGCCTTTGTTCTCCAGGAGATGCATGAAGGCCTGTGCGGGAACCACGTGGGAAAAAGGAATTTGGCGTACAAAGCCCTCTGCCAGGGATACTTCTAGGAGACCATGAGGGAGGATGCCGCCGACTTCGTGAAGAGGTGCGACAAATGTCAGCGCCATGCTCACATACAACGTCAGTCGACGGCGCCGATCTTACAGCTCTTCGTCCCTTGGCCCTTTGCCCAATGGAGAATGGACATCTTGGAGCCATTTCTCCCTGCACTAGGGCAATGGAGGTTCTTGTTGGTGGCTATCGACTGCACCAAATGGGTGGAAGCGGAGCCACTAGCACGGATCACGAAAGCTAAGGTATGCTAATTCTTCTAGAAGTCAATAATATGCTGCTTCGGACTCCCTCGCTGCATCATCACCGATAATGGACGACAGTTTGACAACCGGGAGTTCGAAGGTTTCTATGCCGAGCACGGCATCCAGCACCGTTTCACTTCCGTCGCTTACCCCCAGACAAACGAAGAAGCCGAAGTGACCAATCGAACCATCCTCTAGGGACTCAGGACCAGACTGGACCAGGCCAAGGGCAGGTGGGCAGAAGAACTCCCAAGTGCTCTCTGGGCCTACCACACAACGCCCAGGACAGTGACTGACGATACACTCTTCAATCTTGTCTTCAGCACCGAGGCCATGGTCCTAGTCGAGCTCGGCTTACCCATGCTGTGGGTGCAGCAATATGACAAAGCACAGAACTCGGCGCACCTTTTGCTCAACTTGGACCTCCTCGAGGAAACCAGAGACAAAGCTCAGCTCCGGATGGCAGCGTATCGGCAATGAGTTGCCCGATACTATAATGCCCGAGTAAGACTCAATGTCTTTCAAACTGGCGACCTGGTGCTTCGCCGAGCTGAAGCGTCTCAACCCCGGGAGAGCGGCAAGCTCTCTCCAAACTGGGAAGGTCCCTATAAGGTGGTCAAAGCTCTTCCGCATGGAGCCTACTACCTCGCGGATCTGGACGGTGCCAGATTCTCGTGAACATGGAACACCTGCAACCTGAGAAAGTATTATCAGTAATGTAAGGCTCATCTTTTAACATAATAAAGGCCTTGTTTTGCATAGATTGCCTTTCACCTTGCAGGAATACCGCTACCCGGCCTAAGGCCAGGCATGCCAAAACCCGGAGGCCAATTCTTCGATGTCAAAATGCGGGGCCCGATTCTCTAGCTCCAATAATGTAAGGTTCTTTCTCATCGACGATTAAGGTTCCCCTTGTGCAAACATTTCTTGCTTTGCAGGAGAATCGAGCTCAGATCTCCGCCCACCAAGTCTTCGAGCCTAGCTCTAAGACATCCAATCATGGAGCTCAGATCTCCGGCCACCAAGTCTTCGAGCCTAGCTCCAAGACATCCAAGCCTGGAGCCAAGCTCTCCGGCCACCAAGTCTTTGAGCCCAGCTCCAAGACATCAAGCTCGAAGCTCAGATCTCCGGCCACCAAGTCTTCGAGCCCAGCTCCAGGACATCCAAGCCCGGAGCCAAGCTCTCGGCTACCAAGTCTTCAAGCCCGGAGCTCAGATCTCTGGCCACCAAGTCTTCGAGCCCAGCTCCAGGATGTCCAAGCCCGAAGCCAAGATCTCCGGCTACCAAGTCTTCGAGCCCAGCTCCAGGACATCCAAGCTCGAAGCCAAGCTCTTCGGCCACCAAGTCTTCAAGCCCAGCTCCAAGACATCCATGCCCGGAGCTCAGATCTCCAGCCACCAAGTCTTCAAGCCCAGCTCTAAGACATCAAAGTCCGGAACCAAGCTTTCCGGCCACCAGGTCCCAGAGCCCAGCACCGAGACCTCAAAGCCCGGAGCCAAGCTCTTCGGCCACCAAGTCTTCGAGCCTAACTCCAAGACATCAAAGCCCAGAACCAAGCTTTTTGGCCACCAGGTCTCAGAGCCCAGCATCGAGACCTCAAAGCCCGGAGCTAAGCTCTCCAGCCACCAAGTCTTCGAGCCTAGTTTCAAGACATCAAAGCCCGGAACCAAGCTTTCCAGCCGCCAGGTCCCAAAGCCCAGCACCGAGACCTCAAAGCCCGGAGCCAAGCTCTCCGGCCACCAAGTCTTCGAGCCCAGCTCCAAGACATCAAAGCCTAGAACCAAGCTTTCCGGTCACCAGGTCCTAGAGCCCAATGCTGAGACCTTAAAGCTCAGAGCCAAGATCTCCGGCCACCAAGTCTTCGAGCCTAGCTCCAAGACATCAAAGCCCAAAACCAAGCTTTCTGGCCACCAGGTCCCAGAGCCCAGCGCCGAGACCTCAAAGCCCAGAGCCATGCTCTCTGGCCACTAAGTCTTCGAGCCTAGCTCCAAGACATCAAAGCCTGGAACCAAGCTTTCCGGCCACCAGGTCTTAGAGCCCAGCACCGAGACCTCAAAGCCCAGAGATAAGCTCTCCGGCCACCAAGTCTTCAAGCCCAGCTCCAAGACATCAAGACCTGAAGCTCAGATCTCGGGCCAGTAAGTCTCTGAGCCCAGCTCCGAGACATCAAGACCCGGAGCACAGATCTCCGGCTAGTAAGTCTCTGAGCCCAGCTCTGAGACATCAAGACCCGGAGCACAGATCTTGGGCCATTAAGTCTTTGAGCCCAGCTCCGAGATGCCGAAGCCCATGGTTCAACTCTATAGCACTGGAGTCCAAGACATCAAGCAACAAGGCAGGAACCTCTCTTCTTGTACCATTGCATGAACATATATGTAAAAAAAAAAGAGAGGAAGAGGTTGGGGCCTGAAGTACTCAAGTCAGGACAGTTGAAGAAAACAACTCATTCCATTGAAAATAGGTAGTTCATTTACAAATGTCCTCGGGCCCCCGACATGCCGGGTGACCCGGGCCAATGCTGGAAAACAAGAAAGTAAAAAACTAGTCTACTCGAGCAGCCCCATCGGCAGGATTGTGCGGCAGCGAAGTTCCATCCCCCGCAGCTTCAGGCTATCCAGCTTCGGCTTCGGCGACCGGCACTAGCGAAAGAAGTTCAGGGACAGTGGCTGATCCCTTTGCATTACCCGGCTCCATGTCTGGAGCTCGAGGAAATCTGAGCCGACTGCGGCCCTCGTCGGGGACAAACCCCTCGACTCGATCGTGTAAGTACATAAAACCCTTAAAGAAAGAGTCTGATGCCATCGATCGTGATCATCATTATACCGGATCCCCACCTTTCCATGTTAGCAGTGCATTTACTCCCTTCGTCCCGAGCGCCCAGCGCCAGCAGGACTTGGGAGTGGGAGAAAAATGATACGGCAAGAAGCTGACGTGCTGACATGTAATCCCTGTCAGATGTCATGTCAGAAAGACCGCCACAGCAGACACCCCATCTCGGACTCCTTTGGCCGGGTCGAGCTCCTTCAGATCAATGAGATGGCCCATCAAAGCCGAGCTCCATCCTTCGCTAGGTCGGCACCCACAAACTCGGGATGCCTAGGCCGGAGCCGAGTGACCTCCTTCACCAGATCGAGCCCCTCCGAGGCTGAGCCCCCTGAGCCGGAGTCGAGCTCAGCCCTTCTTTGCCAGGTCGAGCCCCTCCGAGGTCGAGCCCTCTGGGCTGGAGTCGCGTGTCGACCTCCTCCACCGGATCGAGCCCCTCTGAGGCTGAGACCCCTGGATCGGAGTCGAGCTCAGCCCTCCTCCACCAGGTCGAGCCTCTCCAAGGTCAAGCCCTCCGGGCAAGAGTTGAGACCTCCTTCACCGGGTTGAGCTCCTCTGAAGTCGAGCCCCTGAGCCGGAGTCGAGCTCAACCCTCCTCCACCAGGTCGAGCCCTTCGGGAGGTCGAGCCTCCCGGGTCGGAGCCGAATCCAGCTCTCCAGTTCGGCAACCAGCTCGAACGGCACCGCCGGCCAACAAGGGGGCAGAGCCACCCCCCTAAAACATCGGTAAGCAATCCGAGGATCGCGAAGAAGCACCTGTCAAGCCATGATGGCTATCTGTGACCGTCGCTTACACCAGAAAAGCATGAAGCCCCATGACCAAGGTGCCGCGCTCTCCACCAACTACCTGCACCGCCCGAAAGAGGAAGTCAACCAGGAGATTCGAATCCCGGAGGTGGTGGCCCCCCGATTGAGGCATTGCAAGGCTTCCCGAATGGGGTGACTGGAAGAAATATCAGAACACATGACAGTCTCCCTTATCATGAATCGGGAAAGACGTCATGTCCATGGCACGGAACACCACCGCACGTGCTTGACAGCCTGGGGGAGATCCCAAGATAGGTGCTTAACGGTCACCTGGCCTTAAAAGAACATTCGACACCCCTAGAGGGGGGAGGAGGTATGCAAGTGCAATCTACACCACAGAACATCACCCGAACGAGTGAAGGGGAAGAAGCATCATAGGAGGGCCAGCCCACCTTGGCTAACCTCACTCCCAGCACACTCGTATCTCCACTCTCACACCATTCACCCCTCCTAGCATGGAGTCCATCAAGAGGGGCTCGACCAGGAGGATCTGTTTTCTAGATCGTCACTGACTTGAGCATCAGAGTGCCCCCACCAGAATCCCCAGCCAGATCACTAACCCCTATTTTGCAGGTCCTAAAGTGCTGGCCAACCCGGAGAGGACGAGGGACGATCTGACATCGACAGCAGCTATGGGCCATGACGATCTTGGCGGCAACAAGCTTCACTTGGGTCAGATTGGTATCTGCTCACTATGCCTAATGAGTATGCCACGTCTGGTCTAGTACATGTCATAGCATACATGATAGAATCCACTGCCGAAGTATATGGGATTCTGCTCATACGCTCTCTTTTCTTAGGAGTTGTCGCACAATTTTCTTTGGAGAGAGCAATTCCAGTGCCTATCGGGAGATAGCCTTTCTTAAAATTTTTTATGTTGAACCGCTTCAGCACAGTGTCAATGTACGTAGACTAGGACAGTCCCAGAAGCCTCTTAGATCTATCTTTATAGATCTTCATACCCAGTATGTAAAAGGTTTCACCCAAATCCTTCATAGAGAACTGAGATGAGAACCAGACCTTTATTCCTTGTAGTGCTGGGATGTTATTCCTGATTAAGAGAATGTCATCCACATACAATACAAGGAATACAATCACAGAACCATTAGCCCACTTGTAAATGCAAGGTTCTTCTCCATTCCTAACGAAGCCATATGATTTGATACACTTATCAAATCGCATGTTCCAACTCCGTAATGCTTGTTTCAGTCCATAGATGGACTTTTGAAGCTTGCACATGTTTGACTCATCTGTGGATGTGAACCCTTCAGGTTGTATCATATACACCTCCTCTTCCAGTTCACAATTCAGGAAAGCTGTTTGGACATCCATTTACCAGATTTCATAGTCAAAGTGTGCTGCTAAAGCAACCATGATCCGAATGGACTTGAGTATTGTTACAGGAGAGAACGTCTCGTCATAGTCAATACCATAATGTTGACGATATCCTTTGGCAACCAAACGGGCTTTATAGGTCTCCACCTACCCGTCTGCGCCCCTTTTCCTCTTGAAAATCCATTTACACCCAATGGATTTTATCCCTTCAGGCATATCAACCAATGTTCATACATTGTTGATTTTCATGGATTCCATTTTGGATTGCATGGCTCCTAGCCATTTCTCAGAGCCGTACCTCTACATTGCATCCATATAGGTGATCGGATCCTCATTATTCTCATCGAGTTCAATGGGTTCACCGTCTCAGACCAAGAAACCGTAGTATCTGTCCGGTCGACTCGGTACCCTACCGGATCTCCTTAATGATTCCTGTATGGGCTCTGGGTGTATCTAATCACAACAAGTTCTATGTTATCCCTTAAGTGTATCGATTCTTCTACTTATTGAACTTCACTAAGTTCAATCTTAGCGGCTACAGTTCCTTCACCAAGAAACTCCTTTTCCAAAAAGATAGCCCTAAGATTGACAAACAACTTTTGTTCCTCAGCCAAGTAGAAGTAATACCCCTTAGACTCTTTTGGATACCCAACAAATAGGCACTGGTCAGACCTAGGTCCAAGTTTATCCATTTCCAAATATTTTACATAAGCCGGGCAACCCCAGACCCGAAGGTGTGAGAGTGTCGGCTTACTTCCAGTCCATACTCATATGGGGTTTTGCTAATGGACTTACTCGGAGCCCTATTCAAAAGGTAACAGGCTGATTCCAGATCATATCCCCAAAAGGATAGTGGTAGAGAAGCAAAGCCCATCATGGACCGAACCATGTCTAACAGGGTTCGATTCCTCCTTTCAGATATTCCATTTAACTGAGGTGTCCATTGAGAGAGAATCCCATTCTTCTCGAGATATGTCAGAAACTCACTTGAAAGATATTCACCACATCGATTTGATCGAAAGGTTTTGATATACCTTCCAGTTTGTTTTTCTTTTCATTACGATATCATTTGAACATTTCAAATGATTCAGATTTATGTCTCATCAAGAAGACAACCATATCTCGAAAGGTCGTCTGTAAACATAATGAAATAACTGTACCCACCTCTGGCACTAATATTCATGGGTCCGTATACATCAGTATGTACTAGACTTAGAATCTATTTGGCTCATTCACCTTTTCCAGTAAAAGGTGATTTTGTCATCTTTCCAAGAAGACAGGACTCACAGGTTGGTAGTGAACCACTTTCACTAAACTCGAGGAGACCCTCGCTCTTCAATCTATTTATTCTGTTCTTGTTAATATGACCTTGCCTACAATACCATAGGTATGCATCGCTGACATTATCTATCTTGGGACATTTGCCAGATGTGTACACTATACTAACAGGTCATGATAGTACATAAATGCCATTGTTCATATATCCATTCATCACAATGGAACCATTTCAAATGATTTTGCAAATGTCATTCTTTATTGATAGTTCATAACCATACATGGCCAATTGGCCTACAGAAATGACATTCAAGATGAAAGACAAACAATAATGATACTCATTCAAAATAATTGTACAAGACTCGAAAACTAGTTTAAGGACTCCCAACGCCATGACTGGAACTTGGCTTCCATTTCTCACGTTCAAGAATCTCTCGCCATCCTCAAATCTTCTATTAACTTGAAGTCCCTGCAAAGAATTATAAATGTGAATTGGACTTCTTGTTTTCAATACCCAGTTAGTAGTATCGCAGATAGAGAAACTACAAGGTGTTATCATATAAATATTTTATCCAGTACTGTCCTGCTGCTTTCTCTTCTTGGACCTATTTGGATCAAGGGATGCAATATAAAGAGAACAATTCCTCTTCATTGACCCTGCTTTTTGTAGAAGAAGCACTTTGCTTGGCTCTTAGTAGCCTTCACCCTCTTGGCTTGATTGGGCCTAGAAACATTCTGTACCTTTTTTTCTTTATTTTTCTTTTTTTCTTTCTTGAAGGGACGATGCCCTGTCGAAGATCCTCCCACTAGATTTACCATCCCTTTATTCAGTTGGTGGTCTTTCTCATAGGTCAGCAATAACCCCAACAGACTATGGTAGTTAACTGCAGGCTTATTCATTCTATAATGATCGAGAAAGTCTAGATAGAAAGAGGGCAGGGAATTCAGTATCACATCTTTCCCGAGTTGTTCATGCAAGGGATATCTGAGCTTGCCCGGGTGCTCAATTATCTTGATCATATACAATACATGATCAGTGACTGAGACCCCATCATGCATCCACGCGTTGTAGATAGCACAAGAGATCCTGTATCTCTCAACGTCATCTGGTGTACCGAAGGACTCCTTCAACCTTTGAAGGATTTCCTCCGGCTGGGCTTCTTCGAATTTGTAATTGAATTCATCGTTCATCGCTACCAACATAATACATCGGATAGTGGTCCTGTCAAAGAGCCACTTTTAATAAGTATCTCTGACCGAATTCCAAGCATTGGGAGCAGGAGTTTCAGGTGTCGGATCCGATATCACATACAGGATTCGTTCATGCTTCAGGACAATCCTGAGCCTTTGATATCAGCTATCAAAGTTGGGACCCTTGAGCTTCTTATTGTCAAGAAGAGACCAGAGCGACAAGTTGGAAGACATCTGAAAGAAAAACTAAAACTTATTAGTATATATGAATTATTAACCTAAAGACATGGACTTTAGTCTAAAGGCCCCTCCCACTATTTTGTTCAGACTGGTAGCCTCTACCTCCAATCCGAAGAATTATTTTAATTCCTTAGTAGGTACTAGAGTCCAATAGATAATACATGAGCTTGACTTTGGCCGGCCCATCCATGCGCGTCTAAAGGTAGGTTATTCAATCGATTACTTTTCCAAGTAACCTCTATTATTTAGGTTTTGTCCCAAGGTGTACTTCAATCGACCTTTGGGCCTCCTATTGAAGGTCCCGATTAGGTCTAACCATTAACACGGCAAAATTTAATATTTCTAACTAACGAATAGTCAAGCCCAACTTTAGCCGACCCACCTGACCATCATTAAGAGAGTCGCATTGAGCCATCATATTAGGAACAACAATTCCAATAACCCGATGAACACCCGATCATTGGATTTGCCAATGAACATCTAACTATTGGACCCATTACCATCCCACTTAATTGAAGGCTAAGACTTGGTTATCCCCATAACTTTCTCCTTTTATGGACCTAATAATTTAGAGGGTTTAATTTTAATATGACAGAAGAAGAGATGAGAAGATATGGATCAATCTCCCACTGACCACATAAGTTTGCAAGGAGGGTTACACATAACTAATGATCCATGGGCACCTAAAATCAATCAAGACTGATTAACCTTGGATAACATGGGTTAACACGAGTCAATGAGCTATCCAATCAATTCTGATCGACCATATTGGCCAGGCAAGTGAGATCATGAGTTGGGTTCCGTCATTAATCATCTTGCCTTAGACACCAATTGAGTTGGCCAGGTAAGAGGTAGCCCCAAAGAACCAAGATCAAACTGTCAAACTTATCTTGGATACCAAGTGGTTCATCAAACTCGATTAGACTAGCCTAAAGACTCAGACTGACCATTGAACCATAAATTAGATCTATTTAGATCTATGAACTAATCAATCTAACTATTAGAGAGATCTATAAAGAAGAAATCTTAACTTAATATTTGATTAGATTAGTTCTCTATTTAGTCCAATGCATCTAAACTTAGGTCTAACCCAATCAAGGACCTAATAAAAGCTGACTCATGACCCTTAAGGCTTATTAAAATGACTTAAAATCTTTGAATCATATTTCTAGAGTTCTTTGTTATTCAAAGTAACTTAATTCTTAATTAAGTTCAATAGCCTTAATGAATTGAAATAATTTTAATTAATAATATAAAATAATTTTATAATGAATCAAAATTTGAATTTACTATTTTTTAGTATTCTCATGTCAAGTGTCGACTCATCAGGAGTAAGTGTCGACACTAGGTGTTGACACTTGGGTCGACTCATGGTCTAAGATGGGAAGAAAATAGAATGCCATGTTTTCAGGCACTTGTTCATGAGTCGACCTTCAAGGCCAAGTGTCGACACTTCCTGGTCAAGTGTCGACACTTCAGCATTCATGAGTCGACTCAAGGATCGACTTAAGGCCTGTCACAGTACAAAAAATAGTGATTTCAAATCCAAAGTTTATCCAAACTTTTAATCAAAGCCGATCAAAACAAAGCTCTTAGATCTCATCTAAATTTGTTTTATGATCATAACAATCTAGATTTGATTAAAACACTTTTAATCTACATTCTCTTTACCTTTCTTCTTCATGAGTCAAATCACAAGTGGCACCCCTACACATCATAGGAGACCCTATTGAATGGAAAGAGAGGGTCTTGCAGCCCTACTACTCTCCTATGACTGGACGGCCATGGTGACGCACTCAATCCAAGTACTTTGACAAAGAAAACTATGATGTAAAAGCATGCTAGCATTATTAAACTATGAAGAACCTGGCTCTGATACCTTTGTAGGTTAAGAATGCAGGCGTGCATGCATGGCAGAAAGATATTTTAAACTATTTTAAAATAAAATCAGTGGAAGACTTGGTAGATCGATCAAAATGATCTACCAAACTGCTTGTAATAGGACCTAGTATGATAATGTAGCATGCAATATAAACATCATAAGCAAGAAAAGAACCAAAGATATAAAGATACCTTACCGTTATACCTTTGAAGGATGTTGTGGAAAGAGACCTCGAGCCACACACATGTCTGGCCTCTTTGGGTAGTTCACACCGGGGCTCGACTCTGATCAACTCCCTCAGAGTGCTAGCTCCTTAGGATCCTTGAGTCCTATCTTCTTCTTCTTAGAAGACGAGGAGGAGAGGTGGAATCCTTCCTAACTAGCTCTCTTTCCAAGACCTAGTTTGAGTGCTAGGTATTCACATACCCAATACCCTAGTCCTCACAAGCCCCTTTTCTTTTCCCTCTCAGAATCTCACCAGCAAGAAAACTCTTCAACAAGAAAACTGTTTCATCCAGCTTGGCAACCCTAAAACAACCCTTATTTATAGAGACAGCCATGAAAGGGAGAATGAGGAAGGAGGAGTGATTAGGGGAGAAGGTTGAGGGTTATACCAAATAGGTTCCAAGCTTAAATGGCAAGAATGACCATCATTCCATGAAAGCTTGGAGTCAAAACTAGCCAGATTTCGAAATTCGAATTCAAAATTCGAAGTCAAAACCTTCTTAGAAATCATTCCAGAATTTTTGCTCGTCACAGCCAAGTGTCGACACTTGGAACATGGTCAATCACATTGACCACCAGTGTTGGCAAACAATTCTTAATCATCGATCAGTCTTTAGGTCAAATAGAAATCCCTATGGTATGTGACCCCATAGGTTCGAACACTAAGTCGGTAGTACTAGAATACTTCTAGTACCAGTCAAAGTCCTCATATAGCAATAATACCCGACATCCGAATAGGTCAAAGATTACAGAGCAACTCTCTAGAACCTCTGGCATATGGTTACTGCATAATTCATCCCTTTGACCTCATAATGCTCAGGATGACCTAGGGTTTGATTGCCAACCCTAATTTGGTTCATCTAGATCGTGTCTCAACCTTACAAGTTCTGTGACTCCTCACAAGTACTACCCTGGCCAAGGTTTTGCTAAATTGAGACAGCGAGTCATTCACTCCAAACTATTTGGAGGGGTCAATTCTATCTTGATCCACCATCGCTCCATAAGTACTTGACTGTACCTAGAAATCTTTCATTACTGAATTAGAAATCCAGGTAGTCCGGTACCAAAGTACAGTGAGTTGCTTGCAAGCTACCATGGTGACCTCAGGTCTGAGGGACACATATATCCATATCCCTTCGTGAGCAACCGTTTGGCAGAAGGGAGCTTCGCAGATGGTCATGTTCAGTGAGATATCATGCATTTCACATGTATGTCACATCAGTGTCACCACACTCCTTGGTCAAGAGGATAGCCAACTAATGTGAGATACAACAATCTATACTTGATACATCGTCATCCTATAATAATGTATCCTTTGGTTGTGAACCAGTTTAAGAACTACTTGATATATCCTCTCTATATCAAATATAATGTAGTTCTAAGGACTCCATCACACAAGAGTTCTTTTCAGGAAAATGCACATGTGATGAACAGCCAAAAAAATAACTTTTATTTATTAAAAATTTATATACAATTACAAAATAGCACAACCATCTACAGTCTAGACGATTGGCTTTGGAACATAATTTCCAACAGTTCCTCCTAGGGCCCCATTGATGCGAGATAGAAAACCAAAACTAAATTACTGAAATTAATAACTAATTAACAAAAAAAAATTAGAAACTAATTTTTTTTTATATTTTTTAGATTTTATATAATATTTCAAAGGAGACAGAATAGGAAACTAGTTTTAGCATTTGCCCGCAAGTAAGCCTACAAATTAATTAGAGAAAACAGGACTTGGTGGTTGAGAAACCACTGTAAACTAGGGTTATCTATTCAACAAGTCAGAAATTATGAGGAGGGAAAAAGTTTAGATTTTACCAACGAAGATACGCTCCTCTGAATCGGATCTGATGGGACTCTCATGATCTTCATGGTAGGGTTTCAAGAATTCGATTATGGGCTCTGATCTTTCAAGTGATGCTGGTTTGGAGACAAGAAAACCTAGCTTCGATTCTTGATCACCTGCACACTCAACAAAGAAAGAAACACGAATTAAAAGCAGCAATGGAAAGGAAAGAATGAAAGAAAGGAGGGTTTAGAAATGGTGGATTTGGATTTCTTGATGGCTGGATAGATAGGGCCTCACACCCCGCGATGTTCAGTAGAATAAAGGAAGGGCCTCATATCCCGCGATGCAAACAACAAAGAAATAAAATTTGATAGAATTTCGTTGTATATTGATGAATAATTTGATGAATTACAAGGGGGGCTGGTCGGGTATTTATAGACTCCCAACCAATGATGTAAGGGACACAAACACTAGTCTTGTGCTTCCTTGGACTAGAACTCCTAAAATCCTGCTCTTGGGTGTCTTGGACTCTACTTGTTGGGCTGATCTGGACTCCATTCAAAGTAGGCAAAATTTTGAAGCTTCTTATCTCATTTGGGTGCCCAATTGTTGGATTGATGAAGTGGCTTGATGTGAGGTCAAGATGCTCTATCACTTGGCCTTTGATGCTGGACTCTAGAGTATGGATGATGTGGTTGTCCACAGGTGAGGGACTCCTCAGTCTGAATTGAAGAAGACTCAAGAGTTTTGGTGAAACTCTTGAGTTCAAGAGACTTAAGCAGCTTCCATCCTGATTGCTTGAAACTCTTGAAGTAGAAGACCATTGAACCTTCTTGGTCAGGGCACCAGGATCAGACACAGTTACTGAGCCCTATTTGGTTTACCTAGCCATGTGTCAAATTTTGTAAACAACTAGAATTGAGTTCTGTAATAAGTTGAGGTTAGTTTATTTGTCTCAACCCTCAACCTAGTCCAGTACATTGAGTCCTGTATACCAGTATGAGTCTAGTGTGAGTTCACTTCTTGTACAAGAGAGGAGGCTATGCTATTTTGGAGTTCCACCATACCTCATTCTAAAGCCAGAAGCAGTTACACCAGCTTAGGGGAGCTCAATCAACATCTAGGTGCCCTGATTGTGCCCTGAATTTCCCCGGGTGCCATTTCAGATGCCAAATTCCCTCCAGATGCTTTCGGGATATTTCATATGCCAGGAGCCCATGTTTCCCAGGTTATTCTAGCACTCTAGGCCTTAAAATCAAGCCCAGGCGCCAAGCCCAAGCCCTTAAGAAGCAAGATTCTAGCCAGATTCTCTGGAATATAACAGCCCATGTGCCCAACCCCTGGAAGCCCACCTCGACCCCTCAGATTTTCATCCAAGCCCATGAAGGAGGCATCCTTGCTGCTTCCCCAAGGTCCCAAAATGAATTTGAGGAGTTTGACCAAGTCCAAGCCAAGTGGGGAGAGGAAAGAAGAGAAGACTAGGTCAAAATTCTAACCTAGTTGGGATTTCTAGTCCTCTTAAAACTTTGTAATTCTAACCTAGCTAGGAAAGGACCTGTATTCCAATTGGGAAGAGGACTTGAAACCCAAGTGTAACCAAGGTTAGTGAGAGCATGGGAACTCTATAAATATCCTACCCCTCCCCCTCTTGTAAGTATTTCTTTCTTATGAATACAACTTGCTGAAATTTTGAGTTATTACCTTGTGTTGGTATTTTGTTTTGGTTCTTTAGGTTGTGTTTTTGTATTTGGACGAATTCCTTGCTGCCCTAGCATCCTTCCACACCCTAACTTACTGCCATCCAAGCCTTCACACATCCAAGAAGGAGTGCCCTAGACCGCCAAGCAGGGAGATCTTCAACAAGCTTCAAACAACCCAGCTTCTAAACCATAACCTGATTCCTTCTAAACCTAATTCTTTTTTTTTTCTTACTTGCTGTTTTGATTAACATTGACTCTTGTAGGACCCCCGAGGTGCTTCCCCTCCCCCGAGGAGGCCTTCTTTGCTGCCCGAACCACCCAGATCAACCATCAGATTCAAGGGAAACAAGGCTTCTTCTTCCAGGCTCCGATCAGAGTGTGTGTGAACCCTGCTGCTTTTGAATTTCAATCTCTGACTGGTAAGAAACCTTCCCTTCTCTGATTATCTGATTTAGATGAAGATAAACTATCCTAAACCAGAAGTTTCTCAACTCTCGAGTCCTGGATATTTCATTGGTTTGCATAAGTATGCCTGCGACCCGATGATTCTTTGCACTGCTAGTCTTTCAGCTAATTTTTACTTTATTTTGGGAATCAGCCTGCAAAAAAAATTATAAAAATCATAAAAAAAATATTCTACTATTTTCCATGCATGTTTAGTAGTCTTAGAGTTGTCCCATATTAGCTTGGTATCATAGAAGGTTTAGGATAGTTTTTATTTGCTTTGCACTCACAAACCCTAATTTTTGCATTCTGTCCACTGCATTAGGTGTCTAGGTTTCATCTGATTTTGACATCATAAACATTTTATTTTTCTGTGAAATTTGCACTGCATGTCCTCTATTCTATCCTAGTAATTATCAAAATTTTAATTATTTTTAGTGAAACCCTAAATCTCTAAAACTCGATATAATAGGAGCCCTAACAAAATCCTAATAATTTATGTACCAGTCCAGAAAACCCTAGGTTTGCATTATCATCTGATTTTTTGTTGGTATGAAATTTAGTAGGCTTCATCACCACCGTCCATCCTCTATTACAAATTTCTTTTGAATTTTTTATGCATCAAGATCCGTGTCAAACTCTGCATCGACTGAAACCCTAAATCTCTGATTTTTGCTGATTTTGTACTTGACTAACTCAAACCTAATCAACTTCCAAACCCCCCAATCCCAAGTCAAACTTTGTTTGCTAACCTCATTAAACTTAAACCTAACTTGACACATCATAAATTATTAAAAAATATTTTATTTTTTGATTATTTTAGATTGCATTAGGGCCATCGATTGCCATCATTCTTAACCTAATTTTAAGGGCAATTCTCTATCTCAAATCAGGATAGGATTTCATCACCTGTCCTGAGCCCAAAACCACCATCATCATACTAACCCAAGCCTAATTAAAATCTATTAGACCTAATTTACCCTAGTGGGCTAGGAGACATCAACAGGTTGGGTCCGAGCTGTATGGGCCAACTAGTGCATTTAACCTCTTAGCTATTACTGAAAGCTGGTGTCTAAGGCTGGGGGTCCAGAGTCAAACGACCTAAGTGGTGTTGTGGTTTTTAATTGGGTCCCTGCGAATGCAGGGGGAGCCTCCCACACTCCCACCCCCTACCTGGCCAGTGGAAGGACTAGCTATTGGGTTAGGTGCAAGTTAAGCTGACCCACCTAGTTTCTGGCTCTAGGTCTAGGAAATCCTAGATTATACTAGCCTTTTCTTTCTCTTTTGCATGCTTGGTTGCGTCATTTCATTTTGATTGTTTGATTTGTTGCATGACCACTAGATTAGGAACCCAATGTCAAAAGCCCAAACCTCAGCCCAGCCAAACCATGGAACCCACTTTGGAGACCATCCTAGCTCAACTTGCCCAAATGAATACCCAAACCCAAGCCCAGCTTACCCAGATTAACCAATCAAATATCCAAATTAATAACATGCTTGACCAAATGATCGAATCCAGTAAACCCCAGGAACCCATAGTCTCTAGATATGAACCTAGTAGTAACCCACTATCCCTCAGTCAACTAGAATCCTATAGGATTGATATCCCTAGATTTGAACCCATAACCTTTGAATCCATAACCCTTAGTTTACTCACCCATGTTACCCCAGACCCTAGTCAATTTCCCATTAGCCAAACCTCTCTAACCATCCCATTGGTTCACCAAGATGACTTGGAAGAAGAAATATATGAGGCTGACCCAAGTCTGGTAGAGGAGTATGAGTCTATTGAAGATCTAAAAGAGTACCCTATAGAAGACCAAGGATTAGTTGATTATGACCAAAACCAGGTAGAAGCCAATCCAGTGTTAGTTGAATCAATAAAGACCCAGGTAGAAGCCACCCTAGAATCAGTTGACCCTACCATACCCAAGTAGTAGCCAATCTAGATTTAGCTAACCTTGACCATAATCAGTTAGTGGCTGACCCAGAGTTAGATAACCCAGATCAAACCCAAGCTGCAATGGAAGAGCAATTAGAGGAGACTTTAGAAGAGGATCCAACTATAAAGCCTAGTCCTGAATTTCCTAATCCAAAAGAGTTTATTGAGGACTTGGCTTATCTCACCCAGTACCCTCAAGATGAAGTCACTTCCTTGATCCCAATTGAAGATCTTTTTCCTGAGATTAGTGATCAATTCTTCTATACTGTAAACCGTGTAGGTACCCATCAACCCCATAAGGTAAATCTCATTAGTCTAGGACTACTTCATGGCACACCTTCTTGCATTCCATTCTATCCAATCAATCCCAAACCCTTTTCCTGCCAGACTAACCCCGAATCCACCTCGTATTTTTTGCCTTTTCTTGAGTTTTGTTATATTTCTTTAACCATTCACCTGCAACATGTAGAGGTTTGCATGTTGCATTCATTCCTTGCACATGTTAGGTTTGCATCATACTTCTTGCATACCCTTTGGCATTTACTAGAAGCACATAGTAAGTTTTCATGTGCATGTCATGGTAGGGTCAAACCTAAAGAGTCTATAATCTGTTAGGTTTTGTCCCTTAGTATCCAATAAAACGTCCTTTGATAGGGATGTTTAGTTGAGTCTATTAGGTATTAGTTGAGTCCAATAAATGCACTACCCTTTGCACAGCACATGCATATGAAAATTAGTCAAAAGCTGAACGTAACTAATGAACTAACCAACAACTTGGCTAATTCCCATGAGAGAGATAAAGAATTTTGCAAGGGATTTTGTAGTTGTAAAGAATTTTCTGCTCGTAAAGCTGGCCCATTCAAGATAATGAATATCTGTGGACCCAATGCCTATGTGCGTGAGATACTACCAGATTTAGGTATTAGCTCTACCTTCATCATCTCAGATCTTATAGAGTCTAGGGAGCCAACAGCGATACCTAGCGAGCACCTTGAACCTATCCCTCCCTTTGAGAGAGAACCCACCCCAAAGTGACCATATACAATTGGCCAAATAGTGAGAAAAAGATCAAAAGAATCCTGGACGATTAAGCCATATGTACCTAGAATCATGGCTATCAGAGGTATTTGGTCCGGTGACAAGGTCGGCCAGAATCTGAGGACTCATGGATCACCCGTGAGGATCTGCAGCACCTCAACCCAGACCTACTCGAGCACTATGAGAGCCAAGTTATCTCATACTCGACGGGGTCGAGTTCCTCCCACCCCGGAAGAATTGGTGGGGGCACCAGGATCAGACATAGATTACTGAGCCCTATTTGGTTTACCTAGCCATGTGTCAAATTTTATAAATAACTAGAATTGAGTCCTGTAATAAATTGAGGTTAGTTGATTTGTCTCAATCCTCAACCTAGTTCAGTACATCGAGTCCTGTATACCAGTATGAGTCCAGTGTGAGTTCACTTCTTATACAAGAGAGGAGGCTATGCTAGTTTGGAGTTCCACCATACCTCATTCTAAAGCCAGAAGTAGTTACACCAGCTTAGGAGAGCTCAATCGACACCCAGGTGCCCTGATTATGCCTTAATTTTCCCCGGGTGCCATTTCAGATGCCAAATTCCCTCCAGATGCTTCCGGGATATTCCATATGCCAGGAGCCCATGTTTCTCAGGTTATTCTAGTACTTCATGCCTTAAAATCAAGCCCAGGAACCAAGCTCAAGCCTTTAAGAAGCAAGATTCTAGTCAGATTCCCTGGAATATGCCAGCCCATGCACCCAACCCCTGGAAGCCCACCTGGACCCCTCAAATTTTCGTCCAAGACCATGAAGGAGGCATCCTTGCTGCTGCCCCAAGGTCCAAAAACAAATTTGAGGAGTTTGACCAAGTCAAAGCCAAGTGGGGAGAGGAAAGAAGAGAAGACTAGGTCAAAATTCTAACCTAGTTGGGATTTCTAGTCCTTTTAAAACTTTGTAATTCTAACATACCTAGGAAAGGACTTGTATTCCAATTGGGAAGATGACTTGTAACCCAAGTATAACCAAGGTTAGTAAGGGCATGGTAACTCTATAAATACCCCACCCCTCCCCCTCTTGTAAGCATCTCTTTCTTATGAATACAACTTGCTGAAATTTTGAGTTATTACCTTGTGTTGGTATTTTGTTTTGGTTCTTTAGGTTGCGTTTTTGTGTTTAGACGAATTCCTTGCTGCCCTATCATCCTTCCACACCCTAACTCACTGCCATCCAAGCCTTCACACATCCAAGAAGGAGTGCCCTAGGCTGCCAAGCAGGGAGATCTTCAACAAGCTTCAAACAGCCCAGCTTCTAAACTATAACCTGATTCCTTCTAAACCTAATAACTTTTTTTTTCTTACTTGCTATTTTGATTAACCCTGATGCTTGTAGGATCCCTGAGGTGCTTCTCCTCCCCTGAGGAGGCCTTCTTTGCTGCCCGAACCGCCCATATCAACCATCAGATTCAAGGGAAACAAGGCTTCTTCTTCCAGGCTCCGATCAGAGTGCATGTGAACCCTGCTGCTTTTGAATTTCAATCTCTGACTGGTAAGAAACTTTTCCTTCTCTGATTATCTGATTTAGATAAATATAAACTATTATAAACCAGGAGTTTCTCAACTCTCGGGTCCTAGATATTTCATTGGTTTGCATAAGTATGCCTGCGACCCGATGATTCTTTGCACTGCTAGTCTTTCAGCTAGTTTTTACTTTATTTTGGGAATCTAGCCTGCAAATAAAATTATAAAAATCACAAAAAAATTATTCTACTATTTTTCATGCATGTTTAGCAGTCTTAGAGTTGTCCCGCATCACTTCTTCCCTTAAGTGAGAAAATTCCTTGGAACTCTCCTTGAAGTGGGCGATAAGAAGAAGTGAATTGCTTGGCTGGCTCCTCTTGATTTTGGCATGGAACATTTGAGTGGGAGGGCACCAACTTGGGGAGTCCTTCTGCTTTACTTATCTTAATATTAAGTGGTGCCAACTTTGCTTTCATTTGGCCAACAAAAAATAATAAAACACATGGCATGTGGGATGTCCAAACAAAAGTGACATGGCATGTGTTCTTGTCCCAAAATGAAATGTCGAAATGGTGTTGTCCCAATGACATGTCCAAATCCTTGAAAAATGATGCCAAGAAGAGGTTGTGACTTGGGCTAGCACATAAGTTGTCTTGAGTCTTCAATTGGGTACACATGGGATGCTATCTTGGATCCCCTCTTGTAATACAGGACTCAATGACTCAACTAATTACATGATTTAACCAACTAATAACTAATTGAACCAACCATACTTAATTAGGCTTTTAAATAAAAAACCCAATTAAAGTTGATAAAAAGGATTAATTAAATTATACCACTAGGATCCCAATTGGGTAAATAGGGTTTGACTCAATTGGGATTTCGACTCAACTTGGTTAAAAGGGTTTTATCCCAAAATAAACAAAACCCTAATTACAGTTGGTAAAAAGGGTTTACCCTAACTAAACCAAAATAACATAATTTAAAATAAAATATTTACATGGCAAATAGGGTTGGGTTCCGGGTTTTACTCACAGGTAATCCACAGGGATGTGGGTTCAATCTGTCGATTTTTTTTAATCCTGGTGCCCGCACCACCCACCCATCTAGAAGAGAAGAAGGAGAAGACCTCATGCCTAACCTCATCTGCATCCTCCAACCACGACCCTTCTGAGGATCGAAGAGCCTAGATGCAGTTCCTGTGCCTACAAACAACAGTAGCATGGTGAAAGAACTGGGTATTCCTATCTCCCTCGTTCAACCATTGCACTCTAGATTTTTGACTTCATATGGTCTCTTGCTGATTCAAAAGGTAATGATGCTTAGACATGAAGTGCCGAAGAGCTGCCAAATCAACATCACTCAGCCTCCCTTTCCTCTTCTCCTCTTGAAGAGCAATAATGAAAGTCTCCACAGAAGTCAAAGAAGAGACTAAGTTTCCAACTTCCACCTTATTCCACTTAAGGAGATGGCGCTTCAATAAAGACAGCCTGCAAGAAACCTGATACTGTGCCTCCCCCTGAATAGATAACCTCCAAACCTTCCTAACTATGTCTCAAGAACCTGGATAAGCCAGTCAAAATTTTTCAAATCTGAATGGAGCACAACAAGGGGTCGATACAGAGGTAATAAGAAGAATAGGACAATGATCAGATGTAATCCTCAGGAGGTAACGAACCTGATGGTTAGGGTACAAGAGAATCTAATTTGGAGAAGCAAACACCCTATCAATGCATTTCCAGACTCTAGCCACCCCTGTCCTATTATTACACTAAGTAAACCTGGGCCCCACAAATCCTACATCCACCAGACCATTAGCATCTAAAAATTGGGCAAATTTCCTAGAAGCAATGTGATGCGGGACGTGGGTGATGAAATTGATGGGTGTTAATGCACTCAAATGATTAACTAATTCTATTAAGCAATGATTATAAACATAAGCAAAAATTATATATAAGAGAGACAAAAACTTCGAAGCAAGACACTAGTCGATCTAAAAATTAACACCCGCAAGTATATCACATCCAAAAAAATAAGAAAAGGATCTTATGGCTAAAAAAACCATTTGTACTAGGTCAAGTCACTTACAATGATTAGATCTAAAGGGTCAAGAGGGGTTCTCCTACCAACAATGAAGATTAGAAATTTTGGTGTAAAGGAAGCTCTAAACACTCAAGGATTAAGACCTAAACTCTAAGACTAGCACTCCCTAGGACTTACCTTGGCCTTGATCCATGGCATGGAGACCATTATCTTTGACTTGGAAGCCCTGAGAGAACATGCAATAAAACAGAACATTAGGCATGGAAGAGGAATTAAAGATGGAATTGAAACAAAGGAAAGAAGGAAGAAGGAATAGTGGCCAGCACTTGGAATCAAGGAGCTTGAACTTAGACCAATCAAAGGGCATCCCACCCTCCACTCATCTCAAGGGCATCCCACCCTACAAACACAAATCCAAGGGCAACCCACCCTCTTCTCAAACAAGGCCTCACACCTTCAAACCAAAGAAATCTTAAACACTCCACACAATAGAACACAAGAAGAAACTTAACAAGAAGGAAACCTTTCATTCATTACTCAAAGTATAGCATGCTTACAAGAGAGGGCTTAGAGCCCTATTTATAGACCTGCTAACCATGAGAGTCAACCAAGGAGAGAGAGGAGAGAGGGTTAGGTTAAGCTAACTAACTCCTAGTTAGATTTAACAAATTTGGTTTCATGGTTCTAATTAGAAGTAGTTTGCAACAACTTTTAGGTAGAAAGTTGTAACAACTTGAACATGCGGTACTTAGATGGCAATGACATGGCCTCCTCTTGCTGATGTAGATCCTTTGGTGGCATGTGATGTGGCATTCCACATGTCAAGTTGGTTGGAGATTTGTTGGTGGATTGAAAAGTGGTTATATGCTCCCCACAAATTACTTGATGAAGTGTCCTTCATGTTTTCCCCAAAGATGCTTGATGAAGTGTCCTCTATGTGAAGGGAAAGTGGTCTCCATGTGAAGGTGATGAGGTAGCATCCATGAAGGCTCCAAATGGCATGCTCAAATTGGGGTTGACTTGGGTTGAGTCGACTTATGGGGATGGTGGAGTCGGCTCATGGACTTGTGCTTCAAAAGGATGAGTCGACTCATGAGGATGGTGGAGTCGGCTCATGGGCTTTGTGATTGGGCTTCATCCCATGACCTTTATTGGATTTAAGTAGATTCTTTTAGCTGCAAAATCAAAGAGAATTAGTTTGAAATTTTTCCTTCTTGTTGATGTTCCCATCAGTTCTCCCAGGGTGGAAAGAGCTTGACCCTGTTGAGTAGGAATCAATTTGACTTTGGTGATACTCTAGTAGGTCTGGGTCGATTCTTTGTAGGTCATCTTGAATAATCCATGAGTCTTCAGAATCAGGACGTCCTTGCCAATGAACCAAGTAGCATTGATAGTCCTTGTTTCGGGTAGTGATAGTCTTATCATCTAAGATTTGCTCAATCCTAACTCACCGCTTTGGTAATATGGCTGGTGAACTACAAAAAAAGTCACATAGACCCACGCTTTTTAGACATGTAAAATATATATGTGAGTAAAAGTTCAAGTTCTAAAAAAAGAATTATATATATCCACGTTTGGCAAATGTGAAAATGCTATAATCAATTTGTAACTCACGTTTTAACTATTAAACGTGAGTAAATCAAATATAATGGATAAATGTTGGTATGCCAAGAAAAAATATCTAAAAAAATTAATACTGATTCTAGGTCTAGAGCTATTCCTCTTCCTCCTCCAATCCCTCACTCCTCCGATTTTGAGCCCTAGATCCCTCCCTCCTCCAATCCCTCACTCCTCCTCCTCTTCCGCTAAGGACAGCCCCCACCCAAAGTCGTTCCCCTCGTACATGGGGAATCGGTGGGAGCTCCCCATCGTCATCCCGACCTCGTCCGGGTTCCCCAGCGGGAAGCACCGCGGTGCCGCCTCCCACTCTGCCACCACGTGCCGCACTGTCTCGTCCCCATGTGCTGCCCACCTTAGCTCGCTCGCCGCCACCTTGCCCACCATCGCCGCTGTCGGGATGCTCTGGATCGCATTCCCGAAGTATGATGGATCCACCCGTGGCACCACCCGGTGCCGGTAGTTCACTGCCATACGGAACGTCATCATCACCTCCGGTCAGAGGTGCTTCTGAGCCAGCATCACCGACCGCCACAACAGGGCACACAGTGATTGGAAGGATGAGATCTCCTCCTCCGCAGTCACTGCCACGATCGCTGTCATCGCTTTCTTCATGTCATGGATCTGCTTCCCATATATTTCATCAATCGAATCATGGGTCCAGGTGTTGGCCCTCGATTTGGATACAACAGTGACCGCAGCAGAGGAGGAGGAGGAGGAGGAGGGAGATTTGTATGTGGTCACAGCAGGAGACGGATCAGGGTGGAGGGAGAGAATGGTGAGAGAAGCAGTAGCAACGGGGGAATTCAGGAAGGAGGAAAGGTATGGAGCCATCTTAACTTGCCTTTCCCCTCTTCTGCTGCTCTCTCTCTTTGCAGGGAAGAGATTGATGATTGTGGTTAGGCATATGAAAAGGGATTGATGATTGCGGTGATTCCATTTACCTCTAAGGTTAGGCCATCTACAAGGGTTGATTTGTTTTTCAGCATGTTCATATATTCTTCATCGTGTTAATACATCAAAATGTATTGTAGATTCTGGAATCATGCCAGTCCAGTTTAGCATATCTTCTTGCTAGTTCCTAACCTCCCTCTACCTCTCTAAATATATTTAAATGATAACATGTACACAGATGTTTGCCATTGCCTAACCAATGGCTCCTTGTTATGTATAGCTTAAGCATTACTGAATTAGTTATTTTTAAAGCAAAACCTTATGATTGATGTCTCAGTTACCTAATGGCAACAGTTTCACTGGTTTTTCATGTTCTTATAACATAGATTCGCATGACTATCTTTTAATCATGTTTGAGATTGAAATTGACTGTTTGGAGACATAGGCATAGCTAGGTACAATGTTTAAGACCTTGTTTGAGATGTCACACACTATAAGTCTGCTTATATGGATGTCGATAGCTTCCTTACTAAAATTTAGATCAGAGAACTATAATGCATAAAACACATATAAAAGTTCACTTCAACCATGAAGAGATATTGACATAGCCCACACATTCTTTTGTAGCATGCACATAACCTTGAGTTGTTTTCAATGTCTGTAAGTAGTTGTATTATAAACTCATGTGGAGGTCCAGCTTCCACACAATACCTTCATATCGATTTCCATTGCTGCTCATGATCTATGATTCATGATCTTGTTGTTGTCGATAGTTTTTTCGTCATGTAGATTTACTTGTTTTGTTATCTTTATCTTATCAAGTGCTTGACTGCTTGGAGGGTAAAGAAGTTTTTTAACCTATTTCGAAATTGGTTTAAGATTTGTATATGGAGACTATGATGATTTTGGGATGTATGTTTTGCTGATTCAACTGTTTCTAATGGCAGCAATCTTGGATGGCCTTCTTCTGTTGGCAACCGATTGTAGTCGTTTTGATTTAGTTACATATTAAATAGTAGATCTGAGCCTCCTTGTTCTTTTTCTTTATTTATTGTTCTAATTTTTTGATTTGGGTTAACAGTTTATTTATATAGTAAACATGTTAAACGGGTTGGGTCGGTTCGTGTTATATTATTAAGTTATTTGTTCATTAAACAGGTTAAATAGGTCGAGTTAAGTAGGTTAGCTGATTACCTGTTTAATAAATGGATTAAACGGATCGGGTTGGGTAACATGTTTATTAAATAGGTTTGGTTCAGGTTTTAAAAATGACTTCTTTTTTCTCTTAGTGACATGACTAAATTGTTATGCTTTAAGATTTTTTCATCATTGCAAATATTTCATTTCAATACCATATATAGTTTTTCTATGATCAATAATGGCTTTTTAAATATTTCTATTAAATAATTTATTGAAAGCTTAAATTTTAATCAAGAGGATCATGTTTGGGTTATGTCATTTGTATCTCTTTTGCTTAACAATGCTGAGATGGAGCACATACATGACGGGAAATGGAATTCTACCAATGATAATCCTTATTTTTCGATTCTGAGTTCACTATTTTTACTTCTTATGATTCTGAGTTTAGTACCTTAGCTAATTATGTTTTTCAGACCTTTTGCTATCACTATTTTCTAACTTTGATGGACATCCGAAACTTTCATGCATGCTTTATTTCTATAGATTCATTTGAAATTGGATGTCATTGTATCTTTATTTCCTCTTATTCTGGTAAGGACACATTACTAATTATGAATTTTCATCAGAACACTAAATATCTATATCTATCTATTTTTATTTTTTCTTCTACTTGCTATGCTTGGAATGCCGAATTGTGCCAAGATTATGCCAATACATGCTCTTATGAACTAATTAGCAACATACTCTATGAAAAAGCTTCACTCTCAGGTTATTCTAGGAGCTTTGTTCAAGTTACTACATGAGTGTTGTCTTTGTTTCTACAAGCATGGGTTCTCTATTTTATAATCAAGCACCAGAATTTATCAAAAATAGATAAAATATCATCTGTTAGTAGCAAACATAATCCAGAGGTATCTATGATATCATTATTTTATGCACTACTTGTAATTTAATATTTTTTAAGAAAGTTAGCTAACTCTCTATTATTTCTAGAATGATGATAAAGTTGAACTAAACTCATCTCAAGTGAACATATTATCCATTCTTGAATCATCTAAAATTGTAAGTAAAATTTATTTTAATAAATTTATAGATTTAAATAGAATGGTTCAATGTTATTAAGTGGTGAATCATCAGGACTTATTCATTATATTTATGAAATCAGTACTTGCAAGGTGAAGAAGTAATTTGATTGGATATCTCACAGAAAAAAGTAGGCAAAGGAATATTTATTTCTGATGATAAAGACAAGATGTTGATGGACAAAAGTTTGGGAAATATGTTTTGTGAGGTTTCTGTTTCTTATGCAATTGAGCCCGATGCTCCATTGCTTGTAAAGGACAAAAGTCGATCTTTAATGAAACATGTTGTGGGCACTCATATTATTTGGTAGAAAGATTATGTATGATCTATATATATTATTGGTTTAATAATGATTTATACTATCTCTGAAATGATGTATATTTATATGATTCCTTTGTTTTTGCAGATTCTGGTAATATAATGGAAGGTGTCAAGAAAGAAATGGAGATTTTACAAAATTTACTTTATTTATGTTTATTCTCTTTATGGTGTAGCAAAATAGTTGGAACTTGTTTTATGATATATTTTGAGTTCTAGTATTTACTTTCTTTTGAAATCAGTACTATATTTTATTTGATGTTCTTTGGATTTTGATAAAATTAATAAAGTTGTTGAGGCAATATTTTTGTGAGACTATCACTATGTATGTTAAACTATGTTTAATATAATGATGAAAATTATCTTATTTATAATTATTTTATATCTTTCTATTTTTATTTGTTATTACAGGTGATCCATATTTTGAAATTAGATTGAGCATGACTATATTTAATTATATACTTATGTTTTATTATTGATAGTATAGGTTCATTTATACCCATGTTTTGTTAATTCCAACGAGTTTTAATTCGTATGTATTTAATTACCCACGTTTCTAATTCGTATGTATTTAATTACCCATGTTTTATAAAGGAGGGTATAGACTAGATTTATACCCACGTATATAATCTTACCTACATTAGATATTACGTGGGTAAAGCACGTCTACACACACGGAAAAAAAAAATGGATATAAGCTATAGCCACACCGGACATACCCACGTTTAACCAAACGTATGTACCAATGTGGGTGTAGACATATATCCACATTTTTTAAGCTTTTATCTACGTATTTTCCACGTGGGTGTAGCTTAGTTTTTTTGTAGTATATACACTCATGGGTTGGCTCACTCTCAAAGATAGAATCAGGCCCGAATGGCTCACTGAATATCATTATTGGTTTCTTGTACTCTACTAGATTTGAAATGTTGAAAGTGGAACTGATACCAAAGTCAGATGATAAATCTAGCACATAAGCATTAGACCCAATTTTTTTTATTATTTTGAAAGGACCTGTACCACGGGCATGCAATTTTCTCATAGTTCCTGGTAGAAATTGTTCAGGTTTGAGCCTAATCATGACATAGTCTCCTTCCTGAAATTCTTTGGCTCTCTTATAGGAGTTAATCATATGCTTATAAGTTTCATTGCTCAAATAAATTTTCTTGCTAATATCTTTATGCAAATCCCTAAGATGTTGTGCATATGATTTGGCAAACTTTGAGATTCCTGCATGCATGGGTACAGGGATAAGATATATTGGCTTTCTTGGTTTGTATCCATGAACAATCTCAAAGGGACTTTTTCCAGTGGACCTATTAACTAAGCTATTATAAGCAAATTCTATGCGAGGCAGCAAAAGGTCCCAGTTTCTAATATTTTTTCCCACTAAACATCTTAACATATTCCCCAGACTCCTATTCACAACCTCTATTTGGCCATCAGTTTGGGGATGGTAAGAGGTAAAGAAGTTCAACTTAGTTCCCATTAGGTGCCATAGGGTTTTCCAGAAATAGCTAGTGAATTTGATATCCTTATCAGACACAATGGTCTTAGGTAAACCATATAACCTAACCACTTCATTAAAGAACAATTTTGCCACTCTTGAAGCATCAAAGGTCAAGAAAAAGGGTAAGAAATGTGCCATCTTTGAAAAATGATCAACAATAACATAGATGATATCGTGTCTACGCATAGTCTTTAGCACGAAATCCATATCGATGTCTTGCCAAGGACAGTCAGGGATAGGTAAAGGGGTTTATAGGCCAATGTTTTATTTTTGTATTTTAGCAACATCACATGTTCGACACTGGGCTACAACTTGGGCCACATTTCTTTTAAGGCTTGGCCAAAAGAATTGGTCTTCCAAGGCTAGAATAGTTTTATTACTACCAAAATGGCCAGCTAATCCTCTTGCATGGATTTCCCAAATCAAGAATTCTCAGATAGAGGTTCGGGGGATACACAACTTGTCTCCTTTAAAAAGGTATCCATCATGAAGGATATAATTATTGTGTTCACTAGATGGTCCTTGGTGAACAGACTCAAAGATCCAACCAAAGTCGGGACAGTTTTGTATTCCTCCTTTATCCTATTAAATCCTGTGACTTTGGTGCTAGCAGAAGTCAACAATATAGAACGTTGACTCAGGACATCAGCAACCCTATTTTTGATGCCCGCATGGTGTTTTAAGACAAAAGTGTAAGCTTGGATATACTCTACCCATCTACCGTGCTTAGGGTTCAGCTTCTTTTATGAACTAAGGAACTGGAGTGCTTCATGATCTGAGCATAAGACAAACTCTTACGGTAATAAGTAGTGTCCCTAGTGCCTTAAAGACTGAACTACCGCATATAGCTCCTTATCATAAGTGAAGTACTTTAGTCTTGCTTCATTTAGTTTTTCACTAAAGAAGGCAACAGGGTGTTTTTCTTGACTAACACTCCACCAATTCCAATCCCAGAGGCATCACAAGCAACCTCAAAAATCTTAGAAAAATCAGGTAACCTTAGGATTGGTGCTTGAATCATTCTTTCTTTAATTTCATGGAAGGCTTTGTTGGCTTGCTTGGTCCATTCAAGGGTTCCTTTCTTAAGACAATCCATGATTGGGGCAACGATGGTACTAAACCCTCGGATGAATCTCCTATAGAAGGTGGTAAGGCCGTGAAAGCAATGCACATCATGTATACTCTTGGGTTCGGGCCACTGACTATGGATTTAACTTTCTCAAGGTCAGCAGATACCCCTTCAGCAGTAATGATGAACCCTAGGAAGATCACTCTATAAGTCATGAATTCACATTTTTTCAGATTGGCATAGAGGCTTTCCTTTCTAAGGATGCAGCAAACTTGGTTAAGGTGCTCTAGATGGTCTTCCCTAGTTTTGCTATAGATAAGGATGTCGTCAAAGTATACTGCAACAAATTTTCCCATAATTGGTTTTAAAACTTGAGTCATGATCCTCATGAACGTACTAGGGACGTTCGATAAACCAAAGGGCATTACTTACCACTCATAAAGACCTTCTTTAGTCTTAAATGCCATTTTCCACTCATCCCCAAGTCTAATCCTAATCTGGTGATAGCCACTCTTAAGATCTATTTTTAAAAAGGCAGTAGCTCTGGTCATTATATCAAGCAAATCATCTAGATGAGGAATTGGAAACCTATATTTGATTGTGATCTTATTGATGGCACGACTGCCAATGCACATTCTCCAAGTACCATCTTTCTTAGAGGTCAATAGGGGGGTACTGTACAAGGACTTAAACTCTCCCTAATGAATCCTTTTTGGAGGAGGTCTCCTACTTGTCTTTGAAGCTCAGCATGCTCAGTAGGATTCATCCTATAGTGAGGTAGGTTGGGCAAAGTGGCTATCGGGACTAAGTCTATGACATGCTGAATATCCCTTAGTAGAGATAGATGATCAGGTAAGTCTTTTGGAAATATATCCTTAAAGTCTTTCAAGATCTTTTTGACTTCCTGGGGTGGTTCCTTAGGGTTTTTCTCCTGGACTTCCTTAAGGGTCAAAACCCATATGGGTGATCCTTCCTTGATTTCTTTCTCCAAATCCTTGGCATCAATTAAATTTAAACCTTGCTTTTCCTCTCTCATGTTACTAGACCCTCTTTTGATGTTGTCCTTAAGGGGAGTCGAGTTAATGACAAGCTTCTTTCCTTGATAGGTGAAGGCACAAGAATTGGATCGACCATATAAAGTTGCATTGTGGTTATATAACCATGGTCTACCCAAAATGAGACTACTTACCCCATGGGAAGAACATCACACCAAACTTGTTCCTGATAGGATTGGATTTGCATTGGAACCTAGCATCTAGACTTGATGGGGATTGAAGTAGAATCTATCCAAGAGACTTTATATGGATTAGGATGTGGAACAGGGATCAAGCTTAAGTTCTTAAGGGCTTTGGTTGAAATCATATTTACACAACTCCCATTGTCTATAATGATTTTATAGACTTTCTCCCCTATCTTGACAAATGTTTGGAAGATGGTAGTCCTTTTCCAATCCTCCTTTTTTTTAGTTTGCGCCAAGATTCTAACAACACCTAACTTCTTATCATAACCACCTTCTTCATCATCATCATACTCATTGATCAGATTGGATTCGGCCTCATATACCTCTTCTTCAAACTCTCTAGTGGGTTCAATTTCCTTATCAGCTAACTCTCCTATATGTAAGGATCGGGTAGGGCATTGGCTAGCAAGGTGTCCCATTTTTTGACATTTGAAACATTGGACATTTGGGTTACCACTCTTTTGAATTGCAGGGGCCTTACCCTTATCATCTAATTGGCTTGATGGCACTGGAGGAGTGGGGCAGTTTGACGCACTTGGTTGAACCTTAGTTTTTGAGTAGGGGCACTAACCTTAGTTGGTTAAGGTCATCGGATTATTGGTCCTCTATGAAATCTCTCACAATCCCTGGCTATTTGGTAGGTTTGGTCTAGATCAGTGACTTCCTTTAAAAATAATTCTTTTTGGATCTCTTCTCACAAATTAGCTCTAAACCTAGATAGTGTTACAGCCTCTGATTCATCAATGTCGCATCTCATTGCAAACTCATTAAACTTGGCAATATATTCTGACACAGTCTTATTACCCTGGTATAACCTTTGCCACCGATCAATAGTCTTTGGTGATAGGACATAGGGAGGTATTTTTTTCTAAGTTTGATTTTCATGGCTCTCCAGGTGGCTATGGGCATGTCTCCTCTTTATCTAATAACTTGCTCAACATTTTTCCAGTATAACCTAGCCTGGCGAACTAATCTCAGTTTGGCAAACTTGAACTTTCTCTCCACAGTCATCTCATACCATTCAAAATATTGGTCCATCTCTCCCTTCCAGTCAATGTAGGCCTTAGGGTCTAGGCTTCCATCAAAGATAGGAGCCTCTAATCGAATGTTCCTCATGACTCTTTCATCTTGATCTAAGTAGTCATGGTGAGGTCGCCTAAAAGTGTGCTCAAGGGTGTAGTCATAACGATGGGCACGGGAAATTGGCCTAGGTGACTCAGGCTTAGCAAGGACTATACGGAGTTCTTCCATGAAATCAGGGTGAAGCCGCCTTGGATTGTACTCAGGGGTGTGCTCATGATGTTGGACTCTTGGACCTCGGGGAATTGATCTAGATGACTCAAGTTCGGTGGGGGTCTTTTGAGCCTCTTCAAGGGTCCTAATTCTATCTTTTACTTGACCTAATTCCTTGCTCATTTGCCCTAATTGCTCAGTTACAGTATCAAATTTTTAGTCAGGGTCCTCATAAAGAATTCAAGATTGGGATCCACCGGTAAACCATACTAAGTGTAGGACTGTTGGTATAGGGCTTTAGACCAATTGGACAAGTAGTACAAACCTAGCTTCTAGGGCTCATAGACCTAGAAGTTCAAAATATAGAAATTGACTAGGTACTAGTTAAGGATGCAATTATCATTTTCACTAGCCAGGTAAGAGGTGGGGTTGCGGGAGGCTCCCCTTGCTTTGGCGAGGTCATAATTAAAAACCGCAAGTCCACTTAAGGCATTTGCCGTTGGACCTCTAGCCTTAGACACCAATTTCAAGGAGTAAATACAAACTCAAATAATACTTTGCCTCATCTTGCACTTGAACTTGACTTGTGGATGTCCCTAGTTTTAGGTTCCTACTTGATTTTAATAATGACTCAGGTCAATGCAAATGTGGGTGATTGTTTTGGGCTAAGGAAAGGCAATGACCTAATTCCCTTATGTTATATTGAATTCCCTTAAATGGATTTAAAAAATGGATGCACAAACAATTCACCAACTAGTTAGCATAACAACTAGATTAACATAAACATATGATTCAAATTCAATTCTAAAAATCTCAAAATTCAAAAAAAATAAATTAATTAAAAATTATAGATCTGGAAATCTAGATTTTAAAACTCAAATTTTGAATCTTAAATTTCAAATTTATGGTTGGAAATTTGTTTTGGAGGGATGTAACCAAAAGTTGTTGTAAGAAACCTCCAATCTAACAAACTTCTAACCAACAATTAGTTGTAATCCGAAATTCAAAGTTTAAAATTCCAAAAATTCAAATTTATAAAGAAGGAAAACTCAAATTTTAATCTAGGAACCCAAAATTTTTTTTTAAATTTTTTTTTTCTAAAACTTAATGGAATTACTAAATGGCATGAAGCTAGAATTAAAGCAAGTACTAGCTAACTAAAGGAGCAACGTGAGATGACAAATTTTAAACTATAAAAATTATGATTTTTTTTTAAATTTTAGATCTCAGATCCTAAGTTCCTAAAATATAGCAAAAAAATTTTTTGGATATTTTTTGCAACATAAAAAATCACTAAAATTCATGGAAAACTCGGATTAATACTAGAGCAAAAATTTCAGCAATCAAACATTTGACCTAGTAACCATGCTCTGATACCAAAAATTGATGTGGGATGTGGGTGATGAAATTGATGGGTGTTGATGCACTCAAATGATTAACTAATCCTATTGAGCAATGATTATAAACATAAGAAATAATTATATATAAGAGAGACAAAAACTTCGAAGCAAGACACTAGTAGATCTAAAAATTAACACCCGCAAGTATATCGCATCCAAAAAAATAAGAAAAGGATCTTATGGCTAAAAAAATCATTTGTACTAGGTCAAGTCATTTATAATGATCAGATCTATAGGGTCAAGAGGGGTTCTCCTACCAACAATGAAGACTAAGAATTTTGGTGTAAAGGAAGCTCTCAACACTCAAGGATTGAGGCCTAAACTCTAAGACTAGCACTCCCTACCTTTAGGACTTACCTTGTGATGCAGAACAAAATAAGGGATGCGATGCGGAAGTAAATTAAGATTAACTAATTTTTTTGTGGTTTTATATGTTTGTAGAAGTTGGCTTCAAATCAAAGAAAAGTTAACCTAACATTGAAAGATACTAATGTGATAATTGAAAGCACAACTTTAAGGAAACTAAATTATCAGAGTAATTCAGAAGCAACGGATCGCTAGGGGTTGAGAAACTCCCAGACCTAGGGTTTCACTCCGAGCTTTCAACAGAACAGAAATAAAGAGAAGGGAAGGGTTATCTAACCAGACAATGATCTTCATAGATTTTGGTGGAAGAACTCTCCCGAGCAGATTGTTGGATCCTCGGAGTCGGATATCTTCGTAATGGATCCTCCAATACTGGTCCTTTGGCGGGTTGGCTTCTCCTGAACTCAAGATCTGGAAGAGAAGAAAGATAATTGATGGAATCAGAGAGTCAAGGAAAAGATTTACCAGGTTGATGAACTTGAAGATCGAAATTGCTGAAAACTGGATTCTCCTGGATGCTGATGTGATTTTCCTTGGAACTTGCTCTGGATCTGAAGTAGCCGGACTGGATCTGGATGAAGGTGGACGGCCTGGACTTGTAGAGAGAGAGAGGCCGTGGGAGATGGATGGATCTAGGGTTTGGTGGATGGAAAATAATGAAAGGTGGCTAGGGTTTTGGAATTTCAAGTGGCTAACCTAGGGTTTTGGATAAAGATGGAGATCTCTCACCTCCTCAAGGCTCCAATGGAACCCGGATTACCCCCTCACGGAGCTCAACACTTAGAATAGTGCGGAAGAAGAGAAACCTAGGTTACTCAACACAAGAGAATAGCAAAAATAATTTTTCTTCATTGATTTTCTAAAGTTACAAAGAGAGGTCTATTATATAGACCTAAAATTTTCTCCTAGCTTGTACAAATTCCCATGTGGGACTAAACTCCTCCAACCACTAGATTAGGTAGAAAATCTTCTCCCTTGGCCGACCAAGAGTCCAAAAAAAATTGGGACGGCCATAAAGGAATTTTTTTGGAATTTTTATGGCGCCTCCTTTGGAGTTGGATTTGGATTTGGAGTCCTCTTCTTCTTATGGTATTTCTTCTTTTCTTCCACTCCAAGTTAAGCTCTTTGATTTTGATTTGAACTTCAATTAGGAGTAGGTTGGATGTCCTTCTTTGATTTCTTCTCCAAGAGAAGTTTTCTTCCTTCTTTGCTTAGGTAAAATAGGCAGGTATGGGCGCCTCCTTTAATTTAGCCTCCAATTTGATTTTTTCTTCTTTGGATGTGGGGACCATGACACTGGGATGCCTCTATGGCGCCTCCTGGACTCTGGCGTGTGCTCGGAGTGTGGCTGGGCGTGTGGCTTGGAGTGTGGCCTCCACTTGCTTGAACCTTGAGCTGATTGGAAGAGAAATGTGGCACCATTTTGGACCAAATTGAAACCACATTGGGACTTGCACCGAGTCAACATGACTCAACAAAATTTAAATGGTGACTCAAGAAATAAATAAAATAAATAAACTGGTTGACCAGGTCAACCTTTATTACAAACCCTAATTTCTCGGGCAATGTCAATCAGAGATCCAAATGGAGCTCTGAAGTCTTCTTCTGAGTCTGGTGCCCGCACCAATTCTCCCAGGGTGGGAGGAACTCGACCCTGTCGAGTAAGGCTCAAGTTGGCTCTGGTATCTCTCCAAGAGGTCTGGGTCCAATTCTTGTAATTCTTCTCGGGAGATCCAAGAGTCATCAGAATCTGGCCTTCCTTGCCAACGGACCAGGTACCTTTGGTATCCTCGATTACGAGTAGAGATAACCTGATCATCTAGGATCTTTTCAATCTGCTCTTTCTTTACAGGCCAGTTTGTTGGTAGACACACAGGGTCGGGATCACTCTCAATGATAGGGTTAGGCTCAAAAGGCTCACTAGGAATCACAGCTGGCTCCCTGTACTCTACTAAGTCTGTAATGTTGAAAGTAGAGCTAATGCCTAGTTCTGGAGGCAACTCGAGCACATAGGCATTGGATCCTACTCTCTTTACCACTCTAAATGGTCCAGCTCCCCTAGCATGTAACTTTCTAACGGTTCCAGGAGGAAACCGTTCAGGCCTTAACCTAATCATCACATAGTCTCCCTCAACAAAAGATTTGACTCGCCTTTGAGTATCAGCCAACTTCTTATAAGTTTCATTACTTAAATTTATTTTGGCATGAATTTCTTTATGCAAGTCTTTTATATGCTGTGCAAAATTCTCAGCAGATTCGGAGACTCGAGTGTGGACAGGTAAAGGGACTAGGTCAAGAGGTGTGTGAGGTTTGTACCCATGTACAATTTCAAATGGACTCTTACCCGTAGACCTATTGACCGAGTCATTGTACGCAAATTCTGCCCTTGGTAGGTATAAATCCCAATTTCTGGTGTTTTCACCAACAAGACATCTCAGTAGATTTCCTAGGCTACGGTTCACTACTTCAGTTTGGCCATCAGTTTGGGGATGATAGGCAGTTGAAAACTTAAGTTTTGTCCCTAACTTATGCCAAAGGGTCTTCCAAAAGTAACTGGTGAACCGGACATCCCTATCTGAAACGATTGTCTTAGGTAGGCCATGGAGTCTAACTATCTCATTGAAGAAAAGTGTGGCTACCTTAGACGCATCAAAGGTTTGGGAACAAGGCAGGAAGTGGGCCATTTTAGAGAATCGGTCGACTACGACACAGATAGAATCATGTCTCCTCTGGGTCTTAGGTAAACCTAACACAAAATCCATACTCACATCTTGCCAAGGACGATCTGGGACAGGGAGTGGGGTATAAAGGCCAGTGTTTTGTTTTCGCTGTTTGGCAACAGCGCAGGTTCGACATCTAGCTACAATATTAGCTACATCCCTTTTCAAGCTAGGCCAGAAAAAGTGGTCTTCAATAGCTAGAATGGTCTTGTCTTTTCCAAAATGGCCAGCTAAACCTCCAGCATGGATTTCCCAAATCAAAAATTCCCTAAGAGAAGTTCTAGGGATGCAAAGCCTATTTTGAAGAACAAAAAACCATCTACAAGGGTATAATCCTTGTGATTACTAGACGGTCCTTGAACTAGATCCTGATACACAGTTGTGAAATCCGGACAAGACTCATATTCCTCTTTGATTTGCTCAAACCCTATGACCTCAGTTCTAACAGAAGTTAATAACAGAGATCGGCGACTAAGGGCATCAGCTACCTTATTCTCAACTCCAGCCTTATGTTTCAGGACAAAAGTATAGGACTGGATATATTCTACCCACTTAGCATGCCTAGGGTTAAGCTTCTTTTGGGAGTTCAGAAATCTAAGAGCCTCGTGGTCCGAAAATAGTACAAATTCCTGCGGTAGCAAATAATGTCTCCAGTAACGCAAAGCTTGCACCACCGCATAAAATTCCTTATCATAGGTAGAATACCTAAGCTTAGCATCATTAAGTTTTTCACTAAAGAATGCTATGGGATGATTCTCTTGGCTTAGGACTCCACCTATTCCTACACCTGAAGCATCACAGGCAACCTCAAATACTTTAGAAAAATCGGGTAATCTCAGAATGGGTGCCTGGGTCATTTTATCCTTAAGATCTAGGAAGGCTTTATGGGCTGACTTAGTCCAATGAAATTCTCCCTTCCTAATACAATCAGTGATAGGAGCAACTAAAGTACTAAACCCCTTGATGAATCGCCTATAGAAGGTAGCCAAGCCATGGAAACTTCTAACTTCATGCACATTGGTTGGCTCTGGCCAGTCTACTATGGACTTAATCTTCTCAGGATCGGCCGCCACGCCGTCAGGGGTTACTACAAAACCAAGAAAGATAACTCTACTAGTCATGAATTCACACTTCTTAAGATTACCGTAGAGTCTCTCATTCCTCAAAACTTGGCAGACTGCTCTAAGGTGGTCTAGGTGATCTGTTGGGGTCTTACTATAGATCAGGATGTCATCAAAATAGACCACCACAAATTTTCCTATGAAAGTTCTAAGTACCTGGGTCATAATTCTCATGAAAGTACTAGGGGCATTGGACAACCCAAAAGGCATAACAACCCATTCATAAAGACCATCCTTAGTTTTGAAAGCAGTTTTCCATTCATCCCCGGGTCTAATCCTAACCTGATGATAGCCGCTTTTGAGATCAATCTTAGAAAAAACCATTGCACCAGCCATCATATCAAGCATGTCATCTAGTCTAGGGATGGGAAACCTATATTTGATTGTAATTTTATTGATGGCACGACTGTCAACACACATCCTCTACGTGCCATCTTTCTTTGGGGTCAGTAAGGCTGGGACTGCACAAGGGCTAAGACTTTCTCTAATAAACCCCTTCCTCAATAATTCTCCAACCTGCTTTTGCAGTTCTTCATGCTCAGATGGATTCATCCTGTAATGGGGCAAGTTGGGCAAAGTCGCTCCTGGGATTAGATCTATGGCATGCTGGATATCCCTAAGAGGTGGAAGGTAGTCTGGCAAATCCTCGGGAAAGACATCCTCAAATTCTTTTAACACAGGTTTAACTTCTTGAGGAGGCTCTGAGGGTTCCGAAGTTCTAAGTTCCTTAGCAGTCAGCATCCAGATGGGTGAACCACTATGAATTTCTTGTTCTAGATCCTTAGCACTGATTAGGTTCACTCCAGTTTTCATCTCCTTAACCTTACCAGCTCCTTTAGTTACCTTGTCCTTAGGGGGAACGGAATGGATCGTAATCTTCTTCCCTTTGAAATTAAAGACACAGGTATTGGATTTTCCTAAGAGGGTGGCATCATGATCATACAACCAAGGTCTTCCGAGAATTATACTGCTCACCCCCATGGGTAAGACATCGCACCAAATCTTTTCGTGATAAGATTGCATTTGGATTTGGACTTGACATCTAGATTGGATGGGTATGGAGGTAGAATCTACCCAAGAAACCTTATAGGGGTTGGGATGGGGAACTGGGATTAAGCCTAACATCTTGACAGTGCTAGTAGAGATGGCATTTACACAGCTCCCACTATCTATGATGATCTTACATACCTTATCCCCTAATTTAAGAAAAGTCTGTAGGATGTTAGTCCTACGCCAATCCTCTTGAACTAGATTCTGGGATAGGATGCATCTTACAACTCCTAATTGGTCAGATTCATTGGGTTCCTCCTCTCCTTCATACTCCTCAACCAAATTCATTCCGGCCTCATAAACTTCTTCTTCAAATTCCTCACTGGGCTCGGAATTATCATTCTCTCCCTCTTCTATGTAAAGGGATCTCCGTGGGCACTGGCTAGCAACATGACCTACCTTATGACACTTGAAACAGGCTATGGCAGTACACTGACTGGAAATGTGACCTGGTTTCTGACACTTAAAACAGGTGATATTTGAACTAGGGGTTCTCTGGGTGTCAGGTGCCTTACCTTTGTCCATGGGCCTAGGGGTAGAAGTACCCTGAAAAGGTTTATTAGGGATAACTTGGCTAGGTCCATTCCTTGGGATTGGGGCACTAACCCTAGAAGGTATAGGTCCTCTCTGAAATTTCTCAGTGTTCAGTGCAATCTGGTAGGCTTGGTCTAGATCAGTAACCTCTCTCAAAATAGTTCTCTCTTGATATCTTCTCTCAGTCCAGCCCTAAATCTAGACAAAGTGACTTCGTGGGCTTCACTCACATCACATCTCATTAGGTATTCATCAAAAGTAGTTATGTAGTCTGAGACAGATCGGTTTCCTTGTTTCAGGTTTTGCCATTGGTCTAACAGGTTTTGCTGGTATGAAATGGGTAGGTATTTATCTCTCAGTTTTTCTTTCATACCCTGCCAAGTGGTTATGGGCTCAACATTCCGTCTCCTAGTGGTTAGCTCAATGTTCCCCCAGTATAACCTAGCTTGACGCACTAATTTCATCTTGGCAAACTTGTATTTCCTCTCCTCAGACATAGCATACCACTCAAAGTATTGGTCCATCTCACCCTCCCAATCAGAATACACCTTAGGGTTCAGACTGCCATCAAAAGTGGGTGCATCTAATTTGATGTTCCTGATGAACCTATCATCTCTATCTTCAGGCTCTGGGTCAGGCTTCCTATGATTAGGTTCAGGATCTCTATATAAAGGCCTTCTAGGCTCCTGATGTGGGTGAGGTTGAGGCACATTAAAATCGGGGTCAGGAGTCCAATTCTGATGTCTAGGTTCTTCAAGTACTTGGACTCGATCCCTAAGTTGGGTAAGATCCTCATGAATTTGTGCGCTAAACTGGGCCACAGTGTTTGTCATATCCTGATTCATTTTAGCCATACTTTCAGTAAGAGTTCTGATCATGGCCTCTAAATCAGGTTGGGTTTGACCAGGTTGATATGGCACTCCATTTCTGGTAGACACGATGATTCAAGCAAGCACACAAAATGAGACTAGACTAAATCGACTACTGGATCACTAGACCTAGAGTCCAAACTAGATGCCCAATCAGAGTGGCAAGCTAGCCTGTAGTAACTCAGGACTCAGCCAGGCAGGTGTAAGGGGAGTGTTAGGTCCCTGATTGCCAATCCTAGACACCAATCAGTGATTGGCCAGGTAGGCGGACCAGCACACAAGCCCTTCGGGACGTAGTCCCTGAACCACTGTTATAGACACTGAGTGCTAAGCACACACAAAATAACTCAGCAAACTGACTCAACACTAGCCTAGACCCGACCAATTGGTGTCCCTAGCCCACTAGGGCAAATTAGGTCTAACTGATTTTAAATTAGGTCTAGGTTCGAATGATTGGATGGTGGTTTTGGGCTAAGGAGAGGTAATCAACTCCTCCCCTTATCTTAGATGCTCAATTGCCCTTAAGTAAATTATGAGATGATCACTCCAAAAAAAAGAATTGAATTGCAGAACACAAAAAACAGAGTTGCTGTATTTTAATTCTCAGAATTTTTATCGAAACCAATAAATCACAGAAAAATTATGGAAAATAGGTTCAATTATACTGGTTTCAACGAAGCAAAAATAATGCAATTCGGAGTTTTATGCAGGGCGAAATAATTCAGACAACAGGGCAATTACGGGCTGCAACTAGATTATCTTCCCCGTTTATAATCCCTGCTACGAAGTTATAACCCAATGGATCCCCTACACGCCCTAGGAACACCCCGTGGAATGGGAGGAGGAGACTTGCGCCTCGCTTAGTTCCTAGGACCGGACGTCCTGGGGAGTCTACTTCGAGCAGACAAAATAAAAAGAGAACAATCAAAACAAGCAAGCAAGCAAGTAAATCAGAAACCCTAGACTGGGCTCTGATACCAAAAATGATGCAGAACAAAATAAGGGATGCGATGTGGAAGTAAATTAAGATTAACTAATTTTTTTGTGGTTTTTATATGTTTGTAGAAGTTGGCTTCAAATCAAAGAAAAGTTAACCTAACATTGAAAGATACTAATGTGATAATTGAAAGCACAACTTTAAGGAAACTAAATTATCAGAGTAATTCAGAAGCAACGGATCGCTGGGGGTTGAGAAACTCCCAGACCTAGGGTTTCACTCCGAGCTTTCAACAGAACAGAAATAAAGAGAAGGGAAGGGTTATCTAACCAGACAATGATCTTCACAGATTTTGGTGGAAGAACTCTCCCGAGCAGATTGTTGGATCCTCGGAGTCGGATATCTTCGTAATGGATCCTCCAATACTGGTCCTTTGGCGGGTTGGCTTCTCCTGAACTCAAGATCTGGAAGAGAAGAAAGACAATTGATGGAATCAGAGAGTCAAGGAAAAGATTTACCAGGTTGATGAACTTGAAGATCGAAATTGCTGAAAACTGGATTCTCCTGGATGCTGATGTGATTTTCCTTGGAACTTGCTCTGGATCTGAAGTAGCCGGACTGGATCTGGATGAAGGTGGACGGCCTGGACTTGTAGAGAGAGAGAGGCCGTGGGAGATGGATGGATCTAGGGTTTGGTGGATGGAAAATAATGAAAGGTGGCTAGGGTTTTGGAATTTCAAGTGGCTAACCTAGGGTTTTGGATAAAGATGGAGATCTCTCACCTCCTCAAGGCTCCAATGGAACCCGGATTACCCCCTCACGGAGCTCAACACTTAGAATAGTGCGGAAGAAGAGAAACCTAGGTTACTCAACACAAGAGAATAGCAAAAATAATTTTTCTTCATTGATTTTCTAAAGTTACAAAGAGAGGTCTATTATATAGACCTAAAATTTTCTCCTAGCTTGTACAAATTCCCATGTGGGACTAAACTCCTCCAACCACTAGATTAGGTAGAAAATCTTCTCCCTTGGCCGACCAAGAGTCCAAAAAAATTGGGACGGCCATAAAGGAATTTTTTTGGAATTTTTATGGCGCCTCCTTTGGAGTCGGATTTGGATTTGGAGTCCTCTTCTTCTTATGGTATTTCTTCTTTTCTTCCACTCCAAGTTAAGCTCTTTGATTTTGATTTGAACTTCAATTAGGAGTAGGTTGGATGTCCTTCTTTGATTTCTTCTCCAAGAGAAGTTTTCTTCCTTCTTTGCTTAGGTAAAATAGGCAGGTATGGGCGCCTCCTTTAATTTAGCCTCCAATTTGATTTTTTCTTCTTTGGATGTGGGGACCATGACACTGGGATGCCTCTATGGCGCCTCCTGGACTCTGGCATGTGCTCGGAGTGTGGCTGGGCGTGTGGCTTGGAGTGTGGCCTCCACTTGCTTGAACCTTGAGCTGATTGGAAGAGAAATGTGGCACCATTTTGGACCAAATTGAAACCACATTGGGACTTGCACCGAGTCAACATGACTCAACAAAATTTAAATGGTGACTCAAGAAATAAATAAAATAAATAAACTGGTTGACCAGGTCAACCTTTATTACAAACCCTAATTTCTCGGGCAATGTCAATCAGAGATCCAAATGGAGCTCTGAAGTCTTCTTCTGAGTCTGGTGCCCACACCACCTTGGCTTTGATCCATGGCATGGAGACCATTATCTTTGACTTGGAAGCCCTGAGAGAACCTGCAACAAAACCAAACATTAGGCATGGAAGAGGAATCAAAGATGGAATTGAAATAAAGGAAAGAAGGAAGAAGGAATAGTGGCCGGCACTTGGAATCAAGGAGCTTGAACTTGGATCAATCAAAAGGCATCCCACCCTCCACTCATTACAAGGGCATCCCACCCTACAAATACAAACCCAAGGGCATCCCACCCTCTTCTCAAACAAGACTTCATACCTTCAAACCAAAGAAATCTTACTCACTCCACACAAGAGAACACAAGAAGGAACTTAACAAGAAGGAAACCTTTCATTCATTACTCAAAGTATAGCATGCTTACAAGAGAGGGCTTGGAGCCCTATTTATAGACCTACCAACCATGGGAGCCGGCCACGGAGAAAGAGGAGAGAGGGATAGGTTAAGCTAACTAACTCCTAGTTAGATCTAACAAATTTGGTTACATGGTTTTAACTAGAAGTAGTTTGCAACAACTTTTAGGTAGAAAGTTGTAACAACTTGAACATGTGGCACTTAGGTGGAATGACATGGCCTCCTCTTGCTGATGTGGATCCTTTGGTGGCATATGATGTGGCATTCCACATGTCAAGTTGGTTGGAGATTTGTTGGGGGATTGGAAAGTGGTTATATGCTCTCCACAATTTACTTGATGAAGTGTCCTTCATGTTTCCCCCAAAGAAGCTTGATGAAGTGTCCTCCATGTGAAGGGAAAGTGGTTTCCATGTGAAGGTGATCAGGTGGCATCCATGAAGGCTCCAAATGGCATGCTTGAATTGGGGTTGACTTGGGTTGAGTCAACTCATGAGGATGGTGGAGTTGGCTCATGGGCTTTGTGATTGGGCTTCATCCCACGACCTTTATTGGATTTAAGTAGATTCTTTTAGCTGCAAAACCTAAGAGAATTAGTTTGAAATTTTTCCTTCTTGTTGATGTCCCCATCACAATGTCCTCCATAAATGGCCGACCTCTCCTCTTATCCTCCATATCAAGTATACAATTAAAATTCCCTGAACAACCATTGGAATACCTTGGTCCACCAATGCAGAAATTTCCTGTCAAACAGTTCTCCTCTCCCTATAGTTAGTACTTGCATAAACACCAGACAATAGCCACGTAGGCCCACCATTTTCCAATATGACAATGGACACCTGTTGTGAACAATGGTTGAAAGTGTCCGCCCTTGCCACCCCCTTATGCCACACAATAATGATGCCCCCTAGGAGACCTTGAGATTCAATTACAAAACAATTCCAATCCTCCTGAATTAGGTACCGGAACAGTTCCAATGCCGGCCCAGAAAGTCTGGTTTCTAACAATACATACATATCAAGATTATATACCTGTCCAAAGCGGCGAAAGGTAGAATAAAATGAGGGCTTTCTCGTCCCACTCATACTCCATACCATAATCTTCATTAACAAGGAAGAGATAAAGGAACAAACAAACTAATCTTCCTTCTCCAAGGGCTTTGAACCCTCCGCCTCTCCTGCAAACAATGCACTTCTCAATTGCTTTGCGATATCATCATGATTGGATTTCTTTTTCTCAGCAGTCCTTACATCTTTCCTATGCTTTGAATTCTCCCTTCCCCCACTAGCCAAAGCCTCCCCTCCAGGAATAGCTAAACCAGGCTCGTCACCAGTCTTCGGCTCCTCTTGGCCAGTGCGGTGGATCACCACTCCCACAGAGTCCTTCCCAACATCATCCGACCGCTCCATCCGGGGAGCCCCCCTCTTGCAACATGCTACAGCAATGGTAGGATCCAGCTCCCAACCCCCCACACCTGCAACAGGTATTCCATCCACCGCATCCACTCCCCCAGCCATAATATCACCCAGAACAGGGGAGACAGAAGAAAAAATTTGAGCAGGACTCCCCTTATCCTGATCCCCACCCAGGCACAAAGAAGTGGATCTACCCTTGTTGGAGATCGGAGCAGTAGGACTGATCATCAGGGAAATGAGCTGTTGTCTGCCTTGAGTCGGAGCACCAGGGCTACCTTGAGTTGGAGCAGCAAGATTGGTTGTATCAAGCTTCAGAGGGCTCCTGGCCCTCTTCAGAGACTCCGATGCAGGGTCAACCATCTGGACGTCCCTTGGCCCTGAGTCCTCACCCCCTCCAACCTCTATCCTGTCCCCAAGAGAGCCAAGAGTAGAGAAGCCCTTCCTGGCCGTTGTCTCCTCCTTTGATAGGTCGTCCCCAGTGATACCCGGAGACCGGTGCAGCGCCACTTTAGTCGATTTTTGCCACCCATCCGAGTCCGGTGGCGAGTTCGGAGGAGAAGAGACAGTCATTGGGGAGCCCAGTGGAGTTGAGGAAGAGCCCAGATCCGATGACTCAGGGCAGTGCTCTTTGGTCTTCTGCTAATCCCTCTTGCCACAAACAGGAGCCCTGGGGGCCCGAGGTTGCCAGACCCGTGAGGTAACCAACCACGGGCCAACGTTGGGCTGCCCCCCCCGGCAGACCTCTCAGATTCCTGCACCAGAGGATACGGATGATCCTTTGAACTCTCCCCCTCCTCAACCACAACACTGTTCGGCAGCACCCGAGCTTTCCCACCATCCGGGATGGACAACTCCTCAGCAAAACTACAAACATCCTCACCGTGACCCATCTTCCTACAATGGTAGCACAATTCCGGTAGATTTTCATACTAGAATTTTTGCCAAAACAAGCCATATCTGCCCCTTAACAGCACCCCCGGCACCAGAGGCTTGCTTGAATCCAGATCGACTTTCACCCTCGCATACCCAAATTTCTTCATATTCTCGGTAAAGTTGTCGATGAGTAAGGGCTTACCGGCCTCCGCTGCAATCATCATCAAGGTGTTTGATGACTAGAACTCCACAGGTAGCTTCGGAAGCCATAGCTACACCACCATTCTCAGGACTGGACTGCAACTCGGAGTGAAGTCCGATTGCCAAGGTTCCACCTCAAGGAGCTGCCCACCGACGAACCAAGGGCTACCTGCCCGAGCCAGCGAACACTCCTTGTCATCCCTGAACCGAACCAACAGATGGCTCGGCCAAGGCAAAAACCTCCGGCCCCTCCTCCAGCTTAAGTTTCAACTTGAAATCCCTAGCCACCCAACCAGTCGACACCCTCCATCCCAAACTCCGGACGAAGAGTGCCCTGTGTTCCCACTGCCTCTGGGACTCCTTAACCTCCGAATCTGGGAGCTCCAACACCTTAGTGAAGAAGCCCTACAGCTCCTCAATCTCCACCTCATTTATTCGGTGAGATGTCTACGACGCTTGGGGAACATCTTGAACCATCTTCGACCAACTCCGATCCTTCTCACCAACGTCTGGAGCTCCGGTGTCCGTCCCCTTCCCTATCTTTCCGTTGCTTGCCATCAAGCTTGTAGAAGCATAGAAGTTGTTTGATGGAAGGGCGAAAAGGAAACTTAGTCTGGCACAAAAATCGAGTCACAGCCCTGCCAACCGCGAAGCGAACCTCCCTTGAGGTGCTTGTGTTCGGTGCAGGTCATTTGAAAAATATAAAACTAAGTAGCAGGTCATTTGAAAAATATAAAACTAAGTACCACGTCAAAAGAAGAAAATAAAAATGCAATCAACATCCAAAAGGTGACGCAAAGAACGGGGTTAGCATCTGTCAATTTACATCCAATCATGATACACCGATATTGTTCAACCTCAAAGAAATAGAAAACGATCAACAATCAAAGTTAATATATATGTCCACATTAGCTCTTGAATCCTCGATCTCAGCATATAAGAAATGATAATATCTTGCTAGACTATATTCACTTCTCTAAAGAAATCTCCGGTGTTTGTTTTAAAAAAAAAATCAAAGTCCATTTCTGTATGGCTGTTGCCCAATGAAGATTGTTTTGTGCGAAGTTGTTCATAATAAATTTACTAAATACTTATGTTATCTCAGCTGTATATTTTCCCTTCTCTGGACAAACGGCCATGCCTGAAAAATCTTCGACCAATCATATCGAAAGAGGTAGGATCCATTAAAAATATGAACAACGATGGAAGTATGTAGACCACGATTAGCAGGAGGAAGATAAAGAAATAACAGAATGGTTGACTCCTGTTGTGGGTCCCGCCCATGTGGTGGGACCTGCCCTATTAAAAGGGCGCTTTATGTCTTGCGGAAAAGTGTTGGGGGTGGGGGGGGTGGGGGTGGGGGGGAAGACACGAAAATAGAAGAGGGAGGGCGCCCAAACACACAGAAAGAGAAAAATAATTTTCAGATCTTGGTCAAACGGTAATTTAAAATTTGATCAAGATAAAATTTTATTATGTTATTCATGATAGCGAGCTCTACAAAATGAACGATTTAAATTGTTGTGATTTCTTTCATATAATCAGTAAATATTTGATTCTGGTGAGATTTTTCCTGTTTTCTTTTTGTATTCCTTAGTAATATATATGTATTGTACTGACATGATCATTATATGTTGTTTACAGAGCCTCTAGTTTGTTATAGAAAAATCTTGATGTATCCATTATTTGATTATAGTGGAAGTTTGATCTGGTCTCAGGCCCCATAATTTTATCTCCATATTGGAGGGTTTTCCACGTTAATCTATTTTTCTTGTACTTTGTTTGATTTATTTTTGCTGGATTTGATATTGTTGGGTTATTACCTATTTTAATTAGCATATAGGGATTAAAATTTTTCCTGGATATAATTATTTGTGATCGTACTTTAATCCCAACAACTGGTATCAAGCCTGGTTAGGCAGTAATTGTGCTAATTAAAATGGAGGAGAAATACAGTATGGTTAAATTAACTTCATCAAATTATTCTTTATGAAGGATGATGATAGAAGATTTATTATATTGCCGAGATCTATTTGAGCCAATTGAATTGCAGGGAATAATGCCAAACAATGTGAAACCTGATGAGTGAAAAAGGTTGAACAGGAAAGTCATGGCTACGATCAAACAATGGATTGATATGAGTGTGATCCATGATGTTGCGACAGAAATGGATGTTTATCAGGTCTAGAAGAAGCTAGAAGATTTATATCAGTGAAAGAATGCACAGAATAAAGCCTACCTGATCAGAAAACTGGTGAACCTGAAGTATAAAGATGGGCAAAATACTTCAGAGCACTTAAATAATTTTTAGGAGATCCTGAATCAGTTGGCTATAATGAAGTTGTTTCTTGATGACAAGGTGTAGGCATTGATCTTGCTGAGTTCCTTACCAGATAGTTGGGAGACGTTGGTGGTAATGCTGAGTAATTACACTGACAGTGATAAACTTACCTTAACTATGGTGAAGGATAGTATATTGAATGAAGTAAATAGATAAAAGGAGCAGGGTTTGATAGATACAAATTCTGAGGCACTGGTTACAGAGTAGAGGGAGATAAGTAAAAATAGATCCTTCCACAGTAAAAGGGATGGTGAGTCCCATGATAAAAATAACCATGAAAAATCCAGAGGCCGATCAAAGTTCATAAAGGATATTACTTGCTACTACTGTAAAAGACCAGGATATTTTAGAGAGAGTGTAGAAAATACAAAAAGGATCAGGATAATACTAATAGAAAAAAGAAGAGACACCGAGTACGATTGTAGTTGTATTTGATGATGAGATCATGATTGCATGTGATGATGCATGTATTAACCTCACATGTCAAGAACCTAGTTGGGTAATTGATTCAAAATACCTCATATTATGTTACATCTCGGAGAGACTTCTTCTTGTCCTACTCCAAAGGTGATTTTGGGCATGTTAGAATGAGAAATGATGCGGTAGCTAAAATTTTTGGCATATGAGATGTTTGTCTAGAGACAATATTGGGTGCAGACTGCTATTAAGAAATATAAGGCATGTTCTTGATATCCGATTGTATTTAATTTCTGCATGTGTTCTAGATGATGAGGGCTACTCCAGTCAATTTGGCGAAGGAAAATGGAAGCTCACAAAGGTTCTCTGATAGTATAGCAAAAGATAAGAAAGATGACTTTTACAGATTGTAGGCTAAAGTGTGTGGTGGAATGGTGAATGCAGTTGAAGAAACCTCCATAGATGTGTGGCATCAACGGCTTGGCCATCGAGTAGAAGGGACTTGAGACTCTATCCAGGCATAACCTGCTTCCTTTAAAAGGTACGCATCTGAGATCTTGCACTCACTGTTTACATGGCAAGCAGCATAAAGTTTCATTTCACAAGCTCCTCTCATAGAATATCGCATGTGCTAGATTTAGTTCATACTAATGTATGCTTTATGACCACTAAGATACTTGGTGGTGTACTTTATTTTGTCACCTTTACTGATGATCATTTTCGAAAGTTATGGGCATTTGCTTTGAGATCTAAAGATCAGGTATTCGATATCTTTAAAGAATTCCATTATAGTATTGAAAGAAAGAAGGAAAGAAAACTAAGATGCATCCGAGCAGATAATGGTGGTGAATATCGGGTCCATTCGAGAGATACTGCAAATAACATGGTATTAGATTGGAGAAGACCATCCCTAAGACACCTCAACAGAATGGAGTAGCAGAGAGGATGAATCGTACCATTGTTGAAAGAATTCGGTGCATGCTTTCTCATTTAAAGTTGCCCAGTTCCTTTTGGGGTGAAGCTATGAGGACTGCAGTTAATCTGATTAACCTTTCTCCTTCATATGCCCTTGACGGTGATGTTGCTAAGAAGGTATGGACACAAATCAGTTTCCTATGACTACCTTAGAGTATTTGAATGCAGGGCCTTTGTTCATATTCCAAAAGATGAGGTCAAAGCTTGACAGCAAGTCAAAGGAGTGTATTTTTCTTGGATATGGACATGAGCAGTTTGGTTACAGGTTATGGGATCCAATAGAGAAGAAGCTAATTAGAAGCAGAGATGTATTCTTTGAAGATCAGACTATTGAGGATATGGAAAAAGTAAATAAGCCAAAGTCTACTACAAAATTATTTGTTGATCCTTTTCCTATGTCTCAAGCCAGAGTGGATGATGATGGATAGATTACAGAGGATGATGATGTGATGGATGATGAGCCTATATATGGTGACAGTGCAACAGATGAGCATAGTGAGCAAACTCCTATACAATAAATGACAGAACACAGCTAAGAAGGTCTACCAGAGAGTGCCAGTCTTTTCAAAGATACCCTCTACACGAGTATGTGATGGTGACTGATGAAATAGAGCCAGAATGCATTCAAGAGGTTATGTCACGTGCATAGAAAGAAAAGTGGTTTGAAACCATGCAAAAAGAGATGAAATCCTTGTATGAGAACCACACATTTGATCTAGTGAAGCTGCCTAAGGGGAAGAGAGCATTGAAGAACAAATGGGTGTTCAGACTCAAGACAGAGGAGCACAGCTTACAACCAAGGTATAAAGCAAGACTGGTTATGAAGGGCTTCAATCAAAAGAAAGGTATTGATTTTGAAGAGATATTTTCATCCATGGTCAAGATATCTTCGATCCGAGTTGTATTTGGCTTGGCAGCCAGTTTGAATTTGGAAATTGAGTAGCTTGATGTGAAGACAGCATTTCTTCATGGTGATCTTGAAGAGGAAATCTATATGGAGCAGCCAGAGGAGTTTATAACTAAAGGCAAGGAAAACCTGGTATGCAGATTGAAGAAGAGCTTATATGGTTTGAAACAAGTTCCTCGACAGTGGTACAAGAAATTTGATTCCTTTATGGTAGATCATGGGTATGACAGAACTACTTCTGATCATTGTGTTTTTGTGAAGATGTTTGGTGATGATGATTTTATCATTCTCCTGTTATACATTGATGACAAGCTGATTGTCGATCATGATGCCAAAAGGATTCAGAGCTTGAAGACTGAATTGAGCAAATGCTTTGCTATGAAATACTTGAGATCAGCGAAGCAGATACTTGGTATGAGGATTGCCCGTGACAGGAAGAATAAGAAACTGTGGCTATCCCAGGAGAGATACATAGAGAACGTATTAGAGAGGTTCCAGATGAGCAACTCCAAGCTAGTTAGCTCTCCACTTGCGGGTCACTTCAGATTGAGTTCCATACAGTGTCCTAGTGAGGAAGAAAAGGAGATAATGAAGAAGATCCCTATGCATCCATAGTTGACAGTTTGATGTACGCCATGGTATGCACTAGAGCGGATATTGCTCATGCTGTTGGTGTTGTCAGTCGATTTCTCTCTAATCATGAGAAGGAGTATTGGGCTGCAGTGAAATGGATTATCAGGTATCTTAGAGGAACTTCTAGAACATGTCTATGCTTTGGTATAGATAAACCTGTATTAGATGGATATACATATGCAAATATGGCAGGTGATGTTGACTCAAAGAAATCCATATCATGATACTTGATGAATTTTTCAAGGGGAGCTATCTCATGGCAGTCTAGACTGCAGAAATATATTGCTTTGTTGAGTACAGAGGCAGAGTATATTGCAGTGACAGAAGCCAGCAATGAGCTATTGTGGATGAAAATGTTTCTTGAAGAACTTGGTCTGAAGTAAGAAAGATTTATCCTGTATTGTGACAGTCAAAGCACAATTCATCTTAGCAAGAATATGACTTTTCATTCGAGGTCAAAGCATATCGATATGAGGTATCACTGGATACGAGATACCTTGCAGATGAAGTTGCTACAGCTAGAGAAGATTCATACATGTTTCAGATATATTGACTAAGCTATTATCTGCAGAGAAGCTTGCAGCCTGCAGAGCTAGTGATGGCTTGCTGGTCCTCCCCACATGGATGTAAGGGGGAGATTTGTTGTGGGTCTCGCCCATGTGGTGGGACCCACCCTATTAAAAGGGCGCTTTATGGCCTATGGAAAAGTCGGAAGGGGGGAACAGGAGACACGAGAAAAGAAAAGGGAGTGGTGCTGAAAAACAGAGAGAAAAATAATTTTCAGGTCTTGATCGGATGGCGATTCAAAACCTGAACAAGACAAATTTTAGTATGTTGTCACGGCAGCGAGCTCTACAAAGTGAACGGTTTGGATCGCTGTGATTTCTCTTGTATAATCGGCAAATATTTGATTCTGGTGAGATATTCCTTATTTTCTTCTTGTATTCCTCAATAATATATATATATATTGTACTAAGATGATCATCATATGTTGTTTGGAGAGCCTCTAGTTTGCTAGAGAGAAAAATCTTGCTATATCCATTATTTGATTATAGTGGAAGTTTGATCTGGTCTCAGGCCCTATATTTTTTATCTCCACATTGGAGGGTTTTTCACGTAAATCCATTTTTCTCATGCTTGGTTTAATTTATTTTACTAGATTTGATATTGTTGGATTATTATCTATTTTAATTTATACACATGAGTTAAAATTTATTCTGGATTTAATTATTTATGACCGTATTTTAATCCTAACAACTGAAAAATTGGTTGCAAAATTTTAAATAAATTTTTTAAAAAATTGAAAATTTATATATTTATAATTTTTTTGCAACCGAAAAAATTGGTTGCAAATTTCAAAAATAATAAAATTTATTTTTAAAAAAACTTAGCAACCAAAAAATTTGGTTGTAAATTTTAAAAATAAAAAAATTTAAATTTAAATAAAATTTTGCAACCGAAAAATTAATTACAAAATTTCTTTTAAATTTATTTTTTTTATTTTTGAAATTTGCAACCAAATTTTTTGGTTGCTAAATTTTTAAATAATAATTAAAAAAAAATTTAAAAAAATTCTGTTTTGGTTGCAAAATCGGTTGTAAAATGGAATTTTTGTAATTGAATTTGCAACTGATTTAAATCAGTTGCTAAATTATTCAGAAAAAATATCGGTTGCAAAATCGGTTGCAAATATTTTAAAAAAAATTGGTTGCAAAATCGGTCACAAATATAACCAAAAAAATTGGTTGCAAAATTGGTCACAAATATAACCAAAAAATCGGTTGCAAAATCAGTTGCTAAAACTGGTTTTTCTTGTAGTGAGGTGCCTCAACAATCCAACCTAGTAACTGTTGGTAACATACTTCTATACTATCTAGTGTAAGGATTATAATATTTGTAGCTACCTATTTAAAAAGATCGAGTCTAGAGTTACACTTTATGTCCTTAAAATAATTTTGTCCCGTAATGGTGCTTACGGTGTATGACGATTGTCTCCCAAGTACAATGGTCTTCTTCTGGTAAAAGCAGCGCTACAATCCACCATAAACTCGAACCAGGAATGCTTTTCTCTCTTATATGCACTATAGCTATACTCTATTAATTAGAGTATGCAAATACCTAAAAGATTTTTCTATGCACTATAGCTATACTTTGTTATTCAGAGTATGCAAATGCCTAAGAGAAGGAAAGAAAAATTGGGATGAAATGAATGAGGAACGATGACCTATTTATAGTCTTAAGGTGCCCCTTGGAAGCAACCCTCCGATTTGATCGGAGGGAATAATCGATGGCTTGATAAGCCATTTCGTAGTGGAATACGCCTTTCCTCAATCGTGATTTGAAAAACATGAGATCAATATGTCCATCGAAAGCCATGATATGCTGATTCGTGCCATGATCTGTAGATCATGCGATCAGTGCGCTTCTCAATATGCCGTTTCATGATCCGATGGTATTATCAATGCCTCTGGATACGTTGATTCATGAATGGACTGTGATCAACCGATCATCGTAATGCTTTGATCGCTGCGATCATCGTTTCATGAACAGATGCTTGCCAATCGCAACCGACTCTCGACACTAGAATCGACTCGACCTTGGAATCGAGTCGATTCTAAGCATCAGAGCCGGCTCGTCCAGATCGCAAGGTTTCCTGACTGTCTGATCGAGCCGACTCTTACACCAGATGAGCCAACTCTAAGACCCAGACTGACATGATCATAGCCCATTATCAGACGATCTTGATTCAATCAATCTTGATATGATCCTTTTGATTAGAAAAAAATTTTAAAACTCCTTATGCTCCTCGTGACGATGCACATGTGCGAAGTGCGAAGTGCAAAGTACAAAGTGCAAAGTACAAAGTGCAAAATGCAAAGTGCACCTACAAAGCACCCATTGTGCCCTTGTTGTCTGTCGCGCGTGCGTGCTGGTGATGCTACACATCACCCTCAAACTTTTCACCTATGGTGAGCCTAAATGCAAGAGTAAGAGAAAATGTTTTCTTATAAAGAGCTTTAACTTTTTTCAAAGTTTTCATGTGGGACTAAATTTTCCATGTTCAAAGGATGGTTTAGGAATAAAAATTCCTATTCTCCTTTTCCAACAATCTCCCACATGAATGAAATTTTGGACTAAGATCAAAATTAGCAAAGGCGATCCCCCACAAACATAGATTTTTAATGTAAATAAATATGCAGATACTTAAAAAGTGTAAATGGAATGAAGTTGTATCAGGATTGGTAGCTTGTGGCTTTGAACCTTCCTTTATGTTTTGTTATTGAGTTTACTTGTTAAAAGTGAACATGATGTCTTGAAATTTCCAGCGTTTGATGTAAACTAAAACAATAACAATCACATAACTCCTTTTCGAGCATTCCTTTTGATTCTCATGGTTGTGTTCATTTTGGCTCTGAACAACTCCTGGTTTCATGAGTGCTTTAGAGAATTAAAGCCTTTAAAATTCTCATATAATTGGTTCAGTTCATACTCACATAGGTGATTTTTATTAAAAGTATCCTGCTATACCTCACATGATATTTATGTTATAAGAATTATTAAAAGCTATGCTTATCCTAGTACCTCTAGCAGGTAGCACTGATTATCATAGGAATGAGTAGGAATTTACATCCTTAGTACTTCATTGACCTCTTCATAATTTAGTTGTTCCTTTTGAACTTAGATCTTGGGATCTCCAGTCAACTAGGTTGGATATCCACTATGAAGATTAATTTGTTATAGGCTTTAAATCCATTCCCCTCGATAAACAATTTACTTGATCTCAAGGTAAATCTTTTATCAGTGGATCCGTAAAGTTTTTCTTTGACTGAATGTAGTTAATAGAGATTATTTCATTTTCAAGTAATTGCTTAATGGTGTTATGTCTACGACGTATATATCTAGACTTACCATTATACATCTTATTCTATGCTTTGCAAATAGCTGATTGATTATTCCAATGAATATATATTGTAGACACAGGTTTAGACCAACATGGAATATCCTCCAAAAATTTTTGCAGCTATTCTGCTTCTTCTCCAGCTTTATTAAAAGTTATAAACTCTGATTCCATAGTGGACTAAGTTATACAAGTTTGTTTTGAGGATTTCCATGACACTGCACCTCCTCCTAGGATGAACACATATCCACTAGTAAATTTAGTATCTTCTGAAAAAGACATCCAGTTAGCTTCACTATATCCTTCTAGTATAGCTGGATATTTTGTATAATATAATCCAGAATTTAGGGTATATCGTAAATATCTTAATACTCTTACTAGTGCTATTCAATAATTTGGACATGAATTACTAGTAAATCTGCTTAACTTATTGACAGCATATGCTATGTCAGGATGGGTGCAATTCATGACATACATTAAACTACCAATTATACGTGAATTCTAGTTGTGATATGGGTTGCCCAGTATGCTTTGCAAGATGCAGACTAATATCTACAGGTATTTTAAGCGGGCTGGTATCATACTTATTGAACTTATTTAATATTTTTTCAATATAGTGAGATTGAGATAATATTATTCTATCAGACGTTCTAGTGATTTTAATCCCTAGTATAACGTCTGCGATATGCATATCTTTCATATCAAAATGTTTAATCAACATTTTCTATATTTGTTTAATCATATCAGTATCACTACCTATGATTAACAAATCATTCATGTATAAGCAGACTAACATATATCCTGTAGGCATAGTTTTGGCATACACATATTTATCACATTCATTGATTTTGAATCCATTAGATAACATGACATTGTCAAATTTTATATGCCATTGCTTAGGTGCTTGTTTTAATCCATATAAAGATTTAACAAGTCTGCACACCTTCTTTTCTTTGCTTGGAATGACAAACCCTTCAAGTTGTTCCATATAAATTTCTTCCTCTAATTCACCATTTAGAAAAGCTGTTTTAACATCCATTTGATGTATTTCAAGATTGTTAATGTCTGCAATAGCGATTAACATTCTTATAGATGTTATCCTTATTACAGGTGATTAAGTATCAAAGAAGTATAGACCTTCTTTTTGTTTAAAGCCTTTAGCTACTAATTTGGCTTTATACTTATCAATTGATCCATCAGGCTTTAACTTCTTCTTGAAAATCTATTTACATCCCAAAGGCTTCGTACCTAATGGTAAATCTACCAATTTCCAAGTATGATTATGCATGATGGACTCAATTTCACTATTAATAGCTTCTTCCAAAAGGGTGCTTCTGGTATAAACATTGCCTCTTTGAATGTCTGAGGTACATTTTCTATTATGTTCGTAACGTAATTATGACCAAAAAATTTGTAACTTTAGGTCTCTTACTATGTCTAGGTTCATCTTCAGGATATTTTTTCTAATGACTACTACTTGCCATATTTTCATAAGTTATTTTATTTGAACTTATAACAGATATCCCTTTATAAAAGAATATCTCTTCAAAAAATGACGTATTTCTTGATTCCATAATTATATTTTCCTGTATATCAGATATATCTGATTTATTTACAAGAAAGTGATATACACTATTGTTTTGTGCATGATCAATGAAAATACAATCAACAGTTTTAGGCCCTATTTTGACCTTTCTGAAATCTGGAACAGCTACTTTAGCTAGACACCCCCACACTCTAAGATAATTATAAGAAGGCCTTTTTCCTTTCCATAATTCATATGGAGTAATGTCCTTTCTTGTAAGAGATAGTTTGTTAAGAATATGATTAGTCGAGAAAATTGCTTCTTCCCATAAATTCTATGGTGTACCAGAATTTATCAAGATGGAATTCATCATTTCTTTCAATGTTTGATTTTTGTGTTCAGCAATTCCATTAGATTAAGATGAATAAGGAGCTATAGTTTGATGAATAATGTCATGTTCTTGACAAAAGTCATTAAACGGTATATCGTATTCACCACCTTTATCACTCCTTATAGTCTTGATCTTTTTACCAAGCTGATTTTCAACCTCATTCTTATAATATTTAAACATATCTAAAGCCTCATCTTTAGACTTTAATAGATACACATAACAATATCTAGTTGAATCATTAATAAATGTTATAAAATACTTTTTATCTCCTCTAGATTGTGTAGACTTTAAGTCACATAGATCAATGTGAATCAAATCTAGAGGTTCAGTATTCCTTTCTATTGAATGGAATGATGTTTTGGCTAGCTTAGCTTCAACACATATTTTACATTTGTAATGTGGATCGATTTTATGATTAGATAATAATTCTAAATTTATTAATTTCTGTAATGAATTAAAATTCATATGTCCTAATCTATCACGCCATACATAAGAGGAGTCAACCATATAAACAAAAGAAGCATCTTTATCTTTTCAAGGTTGCGATGTACAGTCATTACATTCATCTTGAATAACCCATTATTCAAGTAACCTCTACCTAGAAAGATCCCCCCTTTAGAAAGTACAATTTATCAGACTCAACACCATCTTAAATCCATGTTTACTTAGGAAGGAGCATGATACCAAATTCTTATGAATGTCAGGAACATGTAGTACATCATTCAGTAAAAGCTCTTTACCAGATGTCATCTTCTAAATAATGCGGCCAAGTCCTATCTTCGATGTAGCGGAGTTATCCATTAGTAGATTTCTATCTCTGATAGGAGTATATGATGAGAACATATTCTTATCAGAGCAGACATGTCGAGTAGCTCCAGTGTCAATATACCACTCATTTGGCTTATCAACCATATTTACTTTGAACACAACTGCTGACAACATCATCTTTAACACTCTATGGGATAGGGTATCTTCAGTGGTATTGACTTCCTTTTTTTCTTTCCCCTTGAAACGACAATCCTTGGATTTGAGGCCTATTTTGCCACAAATGAAGCACTTGCCTTTGAATTTCTTAGGATTGTCTTTTTTTCGTTTATAGCCTTCACCAGGAAACTTACATTTCTTCTTGTTGACCTTTTCTTCCATGAGGTTGGCCTTAGGCTCAGTATGATGTCCTCCTGTCTTCTTATCATGGCTCTTATTATCTTCCTCGATCCTCTGCTAGATAATCAGATCTTCAAGTCCCATCTCCTTTTGCTTATGCTTTAGGTAGTTCTTGAAGTTCTTCCAAGATGGGGGTAGCTTCTCAATTATAGCAGCTACCTGGAATAACTCACTCAGAGACATTCTTTCTGCATGTATCTCATGCCGTATGATCTGCAGCTCTAAAACTTGATCCATGACGGTCTTGTTGTCTACCATCTTGTAGTCAAAAAACCTGTCGATCACAAACTTTTTATGACCTGTGATGTGGCAGGATCGCTGATGTGGAACCCATGTCAGACCCAGTCAGATGCCACGTTGGGCAAAGTTTCCATGTCGGGTTTCTCTCTTTGGACTCCTTTGCTAGGTGGCTCCCTCAAGGTCGAGATGTCGTGGCTGAAGTCGAGCTCCACCTCTCTTCGGACTCCTTCACCAGGTGGCTCCCTCAAGGTTGAGACACCATGGCCGAAGTCGAGCTCCGCCTCTCTTTGGACTCCTTCGCCAGGCGGCTCCCTCGAGGTCAAGACGCCGTGGCCAAAGTCGAGCTCTGCCTCTCTCCGGACTCCTTTGCTAGGTGGCTCCCTCGAGGTTGAGACATCATGGTCGAAGTCGAGCTCTGCCTCTCTCCGGACTCCTTCGCCAGGCAGCTCCCTCGAAGTTGAGACACCGTGGCCGAAGTCGAGCTCCGCCTCTTTCCGGACTCCTTCGCCAGGCAGCTCCCTCGAGGTTGAGGCACTATGGCTGAAGTCGAGCTCCATTTTCCTGAGCCGGCCCCACCTCGGGCGAAAGGACCAACAGACAAAGGATACCGCCAAGCCGCCTAAGGACCATGGAGAGGTGCCCGCCATGTCGCAATAAGTGCCCCAGCTTTCACTTACATCGAAAGAAAAAGAGTCCCCCGATCGAGGAGCTGCGCTCCCGATCAACCGTCTGTGCTACCCAAAAGAGGAAGTCAACCCAGGAGATTCGAATCCGAGGGGCGGCTGCCCCCCGATCGAGGCTCTACCAGGTTTTCTAATATAGAGCGACCAGAAGGAGGGTCAGGGCGCCCGGTGTTATTCCTTATCATGAATGAGGAAAGGCACCTCGCGCACGACAAAGAACGTCACTGCACGCTCCTGTAAAGGAGGGGAGAATCCCAAGATAGGCGGCTGGCGGCCATCCTGGCTTAAAGGAGTTCTCTAAGGTTCCAAGGGGAGGTAAGTGATGAGGGGGCGGAAGGGGCGGCATACAGGAGAACATCTGGAAGACCAAGTGCTACCGGAGACCCATTGGAAAGGTTTTGATGGACATAGCCATTTAGTCTGAGCTCTCCTCCACTGCCACATCCCTCACTCTACTCTTAACCCGTTTATACTCTCTAGCTCATAAGTTTCTCCTCCTAGCATGGAGTCCATCTACGGGGCTCGACCGGGAGGATCTTTTCTCCTGGATCGCCACTGACTTGAGCATCGGAGTGCCCCCGCCGAGATCACTGGCCCGGGTCTCCTCTATTTTGTATGTCTGGACGTGTGAGCAGCTTTTGGAGCGATGAGGGCACGATCCGAGGTCGACTCCAGCTATAGGCCATGACGATCTTGGCGGCAACAACCTGCATCCTCAATCTTGTACTTCTTATCTAAGGATGCCCACAGCTCTTTTGCTGTATTGATACTACTGTACACATTGTACAGAGTATTCTCTAATCCATTTAGGATATTGTTCTTGCATAGGAAGTCCGAGTGCTTCAATGCATCTACAGCAGTGATAATTTGCTTGTCGTTTTGTCATTCCTTTAGGACTGATGGATCTTCATTAATAACTCTGACCATATTTAGAGTTGTCAGATAGAACATCATCTTTTGTTGCCATCTCTTGAAATTGGTGCTGGCAAACTTCTTCGGCTTCTCAGCTTGAACAGGTGCAGCCATTGTTGCCATCACTTGAGCAGCACTTCAGACATAGAAAAACTGTCTTAAGATTGTAAGGATTATAATATTTGTGGCTACCTATTTGAAAAGACCGAGTCTAGAATTATACTACACTCTATGTCCTTAAAAAAATTTCGCCTCGTAATGGTGCTTACGATGTATGACAATTGTCTCCCAAAATACAACGGTCTTATTCTGGTGAAAGAAGCACTACAATCCATCAGAAATGCTTTATCTCTTATATGCACTATAGCTATTGATATGGCAACATCGGTGACGTAGAGTGCATGTCAGATCCAGTTGGATGCCAGCGGTGCCACATGGATTTTTTCTTTCGAAGTTTCCCCCGGGTGGCTTGGCCAGCGATCGTCCTCACCCGGGACGAGGTGCTCCAGCTCCTTCACCAGGTGGCACCCCAAGATGGGTCCACCTCGGCCAAAGTCGAGCCTTCCTCTGCTACTTCGCCAGGTGTCTACCCAGGAGGGGTCCACCTCGGCCGAAGCTGGCGGCCTTTGCTCCCTCACCAGGTGGCGCCCCAAGACGGTCCACCTCGCCGAGGTCGAGCCAGGCGCTCCAGCTCCTTCGCCATGTGGCACCCCAAGATGAGTCCACCTCGATCGAAGTCGAGCCTTCCTCTGCCACTTCGCCAGGTGTCCACCCAGGAGGGGTCCACCTCGACCGAAGCTGGCAGCCTTTACTCTCTCACTAGGTGGCGCCCCAAGATGGGTCCACCTTGCCGAGGTCGAGCTAGGCGCTCCTGCTCCTTCGCCAGGTGGCATCCCAAGATGGGTCCACCTCGTTCGAAGTCGAGCCTTCCTTTGCCACTTCGTCAGGTATCCACCTCGGTCGAAGCTGGCGGCCTTTACTCTCTCACTAGGTGGCGCCCCAAGATGGGTCCACCTTGCCGAGGTCGAGCCAGGCGCTCCTGCTCCTTCGTCAGGTGGCATCCCAAGATGGGTCCACATCGTTCGAAGTCGAGCCTTCCTTTGCCACTTCGCCAGGTATCCACCCAGGAGGGGTCCATCATATAATTGTTCTTCTTGCATAGATTATGAGGGGGATAACCAATTTTTATTTTTATTTTTTTGGTTAGATAACAAATCTTTTTTGTTTGATTTAGATTTTTGGAGAATAATCCTGGAGGTCATCTTTTCCTGGTTTGAACTCAGCCTCTATCAAGGGCATGCATGTGGAGGAGAGGTGTACCAACCCTAAGTACCAATTTAATTTAGCCAATCACCAGTAAAATTACATTGCTTATTACGTAAAGGTACGATCTATAATAACCTTCCCAGCGGATCAATTATTGGTTGGACCTGATCCACGGTGTATCGTAGATATTTAATCGTTCAACAACCTTATGGAGGAGAAATTATTGCAAGAAACAATCCAAACGATTATGTTGATTATGTTGGGTAGAACGGCACCGCCCTGGAATTGACAAGTGAACTACTCCCCCAGCTTAGAAACCGATGGATACAAAGAAGGATCCCCCTCGCAAGAGCAGGAGCATCTCCAACCTCTCTCATGCAAGGGAAAGCAAAAGAGAAGATGGCATTAAGCTCCACAAATATCGCTCTATGTTGCCTTCTGTGCCTGTCAATCTCATTAGCCTCTTCGCATTCAGCCTATAAGAGCTTCCTCCACTGCCTCTCCCTTCATAGCCCACCCTCCACCAACTTCTCGCAATTCATCTACTTTCCCAGCAACGCTTCCTATTCCTCTCTCCTCCTATCATCCATCTATAACCTCAGGTTCGCATCTCCCACTACTCCAAAACCCCTCCTCATTCTCGAGCCTGCCGATGAGTCCCAGATCCAAGCTTCGGTCATCTGTTGCAGGAACCACAGCCTGCGAATGAGAGTTCGGAGCGGCGGGCACGACTATGAGGGGCTGTCCTATCGGTCCGACCATGACAGCCGCTTCATCTTGCTTGATCTCGCAAGCCTTAGATCGATAAGTGTCGACACGGAGCATGAAATCGCTTGGGTCCAGTCCGGCGCCACTCTAGGCGAACTCTATTACAGGATTGCAGAAAAAAGTAGCTCCCATGGCTTCCCGGCAGGCATCTGCCCCACTGTCTGCGTCGGCGGGCACCTAAGTGGGGGCGGTGTTGGGACCTTGGTAAGGAAATATGGTCTCTCTGCTGACAACGTCCTGGACGCGACGTTAGTTGACGTTAATGGTAGGCTCTTGGACAGAGAGTCCATGGGGGAAGATCTCTTCTGGGCTATCAGAGGAGGTGGAGGAGCAAGTTTTGGTATCATAGTCTCGTGGAAGGTCAGGTTAGTCCCTGTTCCCACCACTGTATCTGTTTTCACCCTCCACAGGACCTCGGAGCAGGGAGCAATACAGCTTCTGAATAAATGGCAATACGTCGCACACAATCTCCATGAGGATCTATACCTCAATGTTCAAATCCAACCCGAGGAGCGTGGACAGAAAGGAGTGGTGGCTGTTTTTGAATGTTTATTTCTTGGGGGTTGTGCTGATCTACTCCAGCTTATCGGGAAGAGCTTTCCAGAGCTGGGGGTGAAAAGGAATGACTGCAGGGAGATGAGTTGGATTCAATCTATCCTCTACTTTGCTAGGTATACCAACGGAGAGCCCTTGGAAAGTTTGCTGGATAGGAGCCTGCAACCGAAGGAATTCACCAAGGGCAAGTCTGACTATGTGGAGGACCCCATCCCTTTAAGTGGGTGGGAAGGGATTTGGAGAAGGTTTTTGGAGCAGGGTGCTGGATCCATGGCCATGGATCCTTGTGGTGGGAGGATGAGCGAGATTCTAGAATCAGAGATTCCATTTCCTCATAGGCAGGGGAATTTGTTCAGTGTCCGATATCAAGTTGGATGGAAGGACAGTGGGGCCTGGGCATCCGAGAAGCACTTGGGTTGGATTGGAAGAATGTATGGATATATGAGCCCTTATGTAGCAAAGCATCCGAGGACTGCTTGTCTGAATTATAGGGATCTGGACTTGGGTAAGAATGAGGAGGGTAATACAAGCTACTCGACGGCCAAGGTCTGGGGGAGGAAGTACTTCAAAAACAATTTTAAGAGATTGGCGATTGTGAAGGGTGAAGTCGATCCAGAGGATTTCTTTTGGAGTGAACAGAGCATCCCATCTCTTCCTGTAGACGAAGAAAGGATGTCGAGTTGGATTGGTTTCAATGAACTAATTTCTAAACCCAAGCCACTGATCGAACACTTTCTTTGATTAGTGAAGAATGTATGCGTAAAGCTCATCCCTATTTTTATATTTTTGACGTAGATCCAAAAGATCAATCAGATTTAGAAACCAATCAATGAAAATCTAAGATTTAGATATTAATTTTTTAGTTTATATTTTATCTTAAATTTTAGTTGAACTTTGTTTATATTGTATCATGGATTTTTAGTTAAATTTTATCTACTTGTTGATTTGATGGAAAACTCTAGAAATAAATAAATAATTAATAAGTTTATTTTTCTATCACTGCCTGATTGTTGATTAATAAGATAGATCTTGCATTTATGTTGGGAGTGAAGCATGAGAAGATGTGGCCGTCTGTTTTACAAGATGTGACATATGGTTGTGAAATTGGTACATGGTGTTGTTCATTAATTTAGTAAGCAGCAAAACATCATATGCCAAACAAATATTAACTAATATTGATAGGTTTGTTTGGTTGTACATATCAAGTTTGTGCTTATCGAGTTCATTCTTTGATCCTTGTGATATATGGAATTCACTTCCAAAGCTGTAACCGGAGGAACTTCACGTTACTTCGTACGAGCTTGTTCACCGCTGAACATATTCTGCTTTTTCTTCCGACCACTTCATTATGAAAGTTTTTTTTTAATGCTAAAAAAAAAAAATTTCAAAAATAAATGTCAGGAAAATATTTACGAAAATAGATATTTTTGGCTGAGATGGACATGTGGCGCCAAAAACACCTGCCACGTGGCAGGTGGGTTGGCAGCCTGGTTGAAATCGTTTTTGGTAAAGAAGATTTCATGCCGAGAAATCGTCTTTCTAAAAGATGATTTCAGGCTTTTCCATACTATCCATGCTGTGGCTTGAAAAATCGTCTTTTCCAAAGACGATTTTACACTGATAATTTCATAAATTCTTAAAATACCATTTTAAAAAATTCAAAATAACTATGAATGGCATTTTCGTAATTAAAGTAATGGCATTTTTGTAATTAAATCAAAATTTTGAAGGGCATTTTGGGAAATAAATATTCTCGTTTTAGATCCTATTTTTAAAAATTTAATTTTCGAAATACCTTCCATAAAGTTTGGTTTAATTACGAAAATGCCATTCATTTAATTACGAAAATGTCATTCATAATTATTTGAATTTTTATAAAAGGGTATTTTAGGAATTATATAAAATTCTAATAAATGTGTCTGACACCATAAATGCTATTTTTTTAATTAAATTTTAATCTAATAAAATTTTAAAAAAATATGTAACAAAGTTTAAAAGATATAATAACATTACTTAAAAATAAAATAAATTTAAAAAATATTATAATAATATATTATAATATATTTTTATATTATAATAAATATTTTATATTCTAAAATTTATTCTAAAATATTATAATAATATTTTATATTTATTATGATACCCGGTGTTGCCGTTCGGATCGTCGTGGCCCGTAGCTGCTGATGGCGTCGGGTGGGTCGCGTTCGCCCGCCTGATAACGCCTCCGATGCCTCGAGACCTGCAAAGAAGCAACGTCAGTGACCCGGGCCGGGGATTCCGGCGGGGGCACTCCGACGGTCAAGTCAGTGGCGATCCAGGGGAACAGGTCCTCCTGGTCGAGCCCCTCTGGATGAGCTCCATGCTAGGAGTGAATATAGTGTGAGTGGAAGATAAGGACGAGCTGGAAATGGTGTTGGCCGAGGTGGTCTTGCCCTCCACTATGGCCTTCTTCCCTTGGGTCGCTCTGTTCCTCTCTTCAATTGAGAGTATGATATGAATCTCTCCTTTCTTGAGGTTAGATGCCGATACGTTTTTGCTTAGTTTTTTGGCGGGAGTTTCTACCTTGGTTTGCTTCGGGATCTCCCCCTGCTGTCGTGTGTGAAGAGGTACCGTGATGTGGACGGGACGTCTCTCCTGTTGTGACAGTCGGGGAAGCCTTCATAGATTTTCTGACATTCCTTCCGCTTATCCCTCTCCTGGGAGTCTGTCAGGGTCTTGATCGACGAGCCATCGGTCTTGGGATCCATGCTCTCCGGTAGGGTCTTTTCTCCGGTTGTACGGCAGATCGGCGGAGGGTATGGTGCCTTGATTGCGGCATGGTTGGTGTCGTACGGCCCTCGGGAGCATCGCCACTGTCCTTGGAGGAGAGGTAGGGCTCCCTTGGCGGCCAGCGTATTGGCTTGAATAGGAGGCCGAGCTGGAGAGGCAGGGCCTGTCTGCGGTAGACTCGCCTGGGTGCTGCTCGGCAGGACGGAGGCGGACCGAGCTCGGTCGCGGAGGGGCGCCTCGTGGTGGAGGAGGCTGAGCTCGACTCCTGACCACGGTGCCCGACCTCAGACGAGCTCCGTGCCGGGGTGCCACCCAGCCCAGGGGACCTGAGCTCAGAGGGGTGCCTCGTGGCGGAGGAGACTGAGCTCGACTCCTAACCACGGGGCCCGATCTCGAGGGGTTCGCCTTAGGTGGGAACTCGGACTCGGCTCCGGCCTAGGTGTTCCGGGCTTGCAGGAACGGACCTTGCGGAGGACGAAGCTTGCCTTCGGCGAGCATAGGTGTTGCTTCAGGGGAGCTCAGCTCGGCAAGGTGCTCATGTTGAAAGCTTGTCGTGGCGTCTGATGGGGACTCCATGTCCGCTGCATCGTGCCACGTTAGCGTTCTGGCCACATTATTTGCCTCCCACGCCCGAGGCCCATTGAAACGCGGCGTTGGGGGCGAAGGGCGTAATTATGGCACAGACGTGGAAAGGCGAAGAAATCGGGTGCAATAATGGCTAAAATAGGCGGCGCCTTGCTCTGCGGTCCTACGAGCTTGTGGGAGGATGCCACGTGGCCACGCAGGAGGGGGGCCGTCGAGGCAAGCGCTGAAGTCGGAGTGAGCGCGGTCGGATGGGCGCCCAGGCCTAATGGATGATCGACACGCGGCGGGCGCCTTCTGGGGGCCGCAAAGGTACGGTTGGGCGTAGGCAGCTTGGGAAGGAGGGGTAAGTTTCTTCGAAGCTTACCCTCATTCGAACTTTGCGTGCCCAACATTCTGTAGGAGTATTCTGCCTTCTCTTCCTCCCTTCCGGCCGCCAGCGACTCCCTAGGGTTCTTGCAAGTTAGCCTCCTCTTCTCGTCTCGTAGGAGCCATTTTAGGGTCCCTCTTGTCCCTTTCTTTTTCCTTTCTTTGCTGCTTCTTTCTTTTCGGTGCAGGGAGGTCCGAGATGGGAATCCGGAACTTCGATTGGCACTGACCCGGTGTTGAGCTTGAGGTCATGCCGGTGAAGGATGTTGACCTTGGACTCAGCTGCTTGGAGACATGATCCAGCGGTCGCTGTCTCGGAGCTGGGCTCGGGGGCATCGGAGGCTGAGATCCTTGGTGCTGGAAGTTTGGGTCTTGAACTTTAGTGTCTCGGAGCCAGTCTCGAGGACGTTGACGCTTGAGAATTGCGGTGCTAGAAATCTGAGTTCTAGGCCTTGGCGTCTTGGAGTTGGGCTCGGAGGCACTAAGTACCTAGAGGTTTCCCAGGTCCTTTGCCTGGGAGCTGGGCTCGCCGGTGCCGGAGGGTCGTCCGGTCTTTGAGGCCGGGGAGCTAGGCTCGCCGGTGCCTTGGGGCTTCCCAGGTCTTTGAACCAGAGCCCTCTTCTCTGGGCTTTGATGCCGGGGAGCTAGGCTCGCCGGTGCCTGGGGGCTTCCCAGGTCTTTGTGCCAGAGCCCTCTTCTCTGGGCTTTGATGCCGGGGAGCTAGGCTCGCCTGTGCCTGGGGGCTTTCCAGGTCTTTGGTTAGCGACAATGCTGTCTAGCCCAGGGAACCGGAGCTCGGAGGGGCGCCTCGCGGCGGAGGAGGCTGAGCTCGACTCTTGACCATGGGGCCCGATCTCGAGGGGTCCGTCTTGGGTGGAAGCTCGTGCTTGGCTCCGGCCTAGGCGTCCCGGGCTTGCGGGAGCGGACCTGGCGGAGGACGGGGCCTGGCTCCGGCTGTCATCATGAGGCCGGAACTGGACACGTTGATGATGATGAGTTGCGTGGTTCCAAAGCACCCTTGGCCGGAGGTCTGAGCTCCGGTCTTGCGCAAGCATCCTGGAGCTGGGCTCGAAGACGATGGGAGCTTGAGACGGTGCCTGGGAGTGGGGCTCGTAGGCGTGTTGGTTGAGAGAATTCCCTTGGCCGGAGATCTGAGCTCCAATTTTTAGCAGACGTCCTGGAGCTGGGCTCGGGGATGGTGATGTTGGAGAGCCGCAAGGCTCGAAGGTGCCCTTGGCCAGAGATCTGAGCTCCAGTCTTGGGCAGGTGTCCTGGAGCTGGGCTCGAAGACGTTGTGAACTTGAGATGGCGCCTTAGAGTTGGGCTCGTAGGCACAGCGATTGAGAGAATTCCCTTGACCGGAGATCCGAGCTCCGGTCTTGGGCTGGCATCCTGGAGCTGGGCTCGCCAGTGCCGGAGGTCGTCCGGTCTTTTGATGCCGGGGAGCTGGGCTCACCGGTGCCGGAGGTCGTCCGGTCTTTTGATGCCGGTGAGCTGGGCTGGCCGGTGCCGGAGGTCATCCGATCTTTTGATGCCGGGGAGCTGGGCTCGCCGGTGCCGGAGGTCATCCGGTCTTTTGATGCCGAAGAGCTGGGCTCGCCGGTGCCTGGGAGCTTCCTAGGTCTTTTGTTGGCGACGATGCTGTCCAACCCAGGGGACCTGAGCTCGGAGGGGTGCCTCGCGGCGGAGGAGGTTGAGCTCGACTCCTAACCACAGGGCCCGATCTCGAGGGGTCCGCCTTGGGTGGAGGCTCGCGCTCGGCTCCGGCCTAGGCATCCCGGGCTTGCGGGAGCGAACCTAGCGGAGGACAAGGCCCGGCTTCGGCTGTTAGCGTGAGGCTGTTGTGCCGGGCTTAGGGACATGGTGGCCGGAGGACTGGTCTTTGGGGCCTGATGTTATGAGGTCGTGCTTCGGGAATTGTCGTCTTGGAGTTGGGCCCGAAGACGGTAATAGCTTAGATGATTCCCTCGGCCGGAGATCTGAGCTCCGGTCTTGGGCAGACACCCCGGAGCTGGGCTCAAGGATGTGAGAACTTGAGATGGCGCCTTGGAACTGGGCCCGAGAGCACATTGTGTGCCTGGGGGCTTCCTAGGTCTTTCGCCGGGGAGCTGGGCTCGCCGGTGCCAGAGGTCGTCCGGTCTTTTGATGCCGGAGAGCTGGGCTCGCCGGTGCCAGAGGTCGTCCGGTCTTCTGTTGCCGAGGAGCTGGGCTCGCCGGTGCCGGAGGTCGTTCGGTCTTTTGATGCCAGGGAGCTGGGCTCGCCGGTGCCGGAGGTCGTCCGTTCTTTTGATGCCGGGGAGCTGGGCTCGCCGGTGCCGGAGGTCGTTCGGTCCTTTGATGCCGGCGAGCTGGGTTCGTCGATGTCGGTGGTCGTCAGGTCTTTTGATGTCTGGGAGCTGGGCTCGCCGGTGCCGGAGGTCGTCCGGTCTTTTGATGCCGGGGAGCTGGGCTCGCTGGTGCCGGAGGTCGTCCTGTCTTTCGATGCCGGGGAGCTAGGCTTGCCAATGCCGGAGGTCGTCCGGTCTTTCGATGTCATGGAGCTGGGCTCGCCGGTGCCGGAGGTTGTCCGATCTTTCGATGCCGGGGAGCTGGGCTTGCCAGTGCCGGAGGTCATCCGGTCTTTCGATGACGGAGAGCTAGGCTCGCCGGTGCCGGAGGTCGTCCGGTCTTTTGATGCTGGGGAGCTGGGCTCGCCGGTACCGGAGGTCATCCGGTCTTTTGATGCCGGGGAGCTGGGCTCGCCGGTACCGGAGGTCATCCCAGGACTTTTGATTCCTGCAAGGTAGATAAACCGTTGCACAGGAAAAGGACTTTTATTGCAAATGGAGGGAGAACTTACATGTTGGTAGTAACTCCCCGGATTGCAAGTGTTCCATGTTCAGGGAGAGTCTGGTTCCATCCAGGTCCTTGAGATAGTGGGCTCTCTGCAGGAGGGCCTCGGCCACTTTGTAGGGGCCTTCCCCATTCAGCGGGGGTTTATCGTGCTCTCTGGGTTGAGATGCCTCAGCTTAGCACAACACCAGGTTGCCGGGTCGGAAGATCTTCAACCTCTCCCGGGCACTATGATGTCGGGCGACCCGTTATCGGTACGCTGCCATCCAAGGCCAGGCTTTGACCCTTGTTTCTTCGAGGAGGTCCCGGTTGAGGGGGTGCGCCGCGCCGAGCTCAACTAGGATCACTATCTCCATGCCAAAGACGAGGTTGAATGGTGCTTTGCACGTGGCCGCTCTGGGCACTGTGTGGCAGGCTCACAGGACGCTCGGGAGCTTTTCCGCTCCTTGCCCCCCCAGGCCTTCTCGGAGGCGCATCCAGTCCCGTAGTGTATCATCCCCACCGGCTTCTCGGTAGGGCGATTGTTGACCGCTGAGACTCGTGGAGGGGCAACGAGTGCCTGGGATTCTAACTGGGATCTGCCCCCCACATACCTTCCGAGGTAGCCTCTCTTGATGAGCTCCTCAATCTCCCACTTGAGGTCGCGGCATTCCTCAGTGTCGTGACCATGGTCGCGATGGAAGCGACAGTACTTTGACTTGTCACGGGTGGCAGACGGCTTCAATGGCAGTGGGCGTCGCAAATAGGTCTCGCCCTCGACCTCCATGAGGATCTTCGTCCTCGGGGCGAGGAGAGGGGTGTAGGCCTCCACAGGAACAGGAGTCCCCCTCGGTCTTGGCCAGTCCCTTCGGGAGCTTTGAGCTTAGGGCGTTGGCTTCTGCGCCCCTGGCCCCTCTTCAGGCGCGGGCCTCTTCGGTGGCCTCCCGTCTAGCTCCCGCCGGGTACGATCCGCCTCCTCGGTGTGGATGTATTTCTGAGCACGAATAAGTAGCTCGGAATAAGACTTCGGAGGCTTTTTGTCGAGCGAGTACGTCAAGCTGGAAGTCTTGAGCCCTCGCTTCAAGGCCAGTATGGCGACCGGCTCCTCCAAACAGTAGATCTCCAAGGCGGCAGCCTTGAAACGAGCCACGTAACTCTGCAGCGGCTCCTGATCCTGTTGCCTGATGGAAAAGAGGCCGTCCACCTCACGTGGCATCTTCCGGCAAGCATCAAAATGAGCGACGACTTCTGTCCCACCTGGGCGAAGGAGTTGATGCTCTCCGATTCGAGGCAGGAGAACCATACTCGAGCTGCCTTCCAGAGAGTGGCGGGGAAGGCGACGCACAGCAAAGCGTCGGTTGCTCCCTGGACCCTCATGAGAGCCCAATAGCTTTCCAGGTAGTCCAGGGGGTCTGTGGTCCAGTCGTAAGGGTCCACCTGCGGCATCCGGAACTGGTGCAAGATCGGCTCCACTTGGATTTCTTGGGAGAATGGGGGACGGGCGTCGTAGCCCGCTGGCTCACTAGCAGAGCACGGCATGCTGGCGAACCGGCGATCGAACTCCGCCAGCTTGCGTTCATGCTCCTCTAGGCACCTACCCGTCGCGTGCCTAGTGGCTTCATCAGGAAACCCCTCCATCGAAGGAGACGGAGAAGGTGACATGGATGCGCGGCACCCGTGGCGAGGGGTCTTACTTTTCCTGCCTCGGCGGGGTCTGGGTGCCCCCTGGCCAAGATGTGGTGAGCAGCTTTCTTCTTCAGTGGAGCTGGCTCGTCGTCGCTTCCCTGGGACTTGATGGGTACCTCGAAGGTCCGTAACTGCCCGCGGTTGCGAGGGCCTCCCGTGGAAGGAACGCAGGCTATCGCGGGGTGCCGCGGCGTGGGCCGCGGGGGTCTCTGGCTATTGGTGAGTGGCCAGGGACCGATGCTGGTGCTGATGTTGGAGCTGGCATGCCGCCGCAGTGAGAGTGTACATCTGCTGGCGAGTGCGGTCAGCTAGGTTTTCAGTGGGGGTGGTTGAACCGGGGCAGGCATTCCATCTCCGGTCCGTGCGGGTTCCCGTGAGAAGGGGATGCCTCCGCACGGCCGGGAGAAGCTCCCCTTGCCCGGGTGGTCACCATCCTCCCAATGGACTGGCCAAGCAGGACTTGAACTGGAGGAAGTGTCGTTCTCCCCCCTTCCTGGCGCGCCAATCTGTTGCTGCTCGGATCGTCGTGGCCCGTAGCTGCTGATGGCGTCGGGTGGGTCGCAATAGCCCGCCTGGTAACGCCTCCGGTGCCTCGGGACCTGCAAGGAAGCAACGTTAGTGACCCTGGCCAGGAATCCCGGTGGGGGCACTCCGATGGTCAAGTCAGTGGCGATCCAGGGGAACGGGTCCTCCTGGTTGAGCCTCTCTGGATGAGCTCCACGCTAGGAAGAGTGAATATAGTGTGAGTGGAAGATGAGGACGAGCTAGGAATGATGTTGGCCGATGTGGTCTTGCCCTCCTCTCTGGCCTTCTTCCCTTGGGTCGCTCTGGTTCCTCTCTTCAATTTAGAGTATAATATGAATCTCTCCTTTCTTGAGGTTAGATGCCGATACCTTTTTGCTTAATTTTTTGGCGAGAGTTTCTACCTTGGTTTGCTTCGGGATCTCCCCCTGCTGTCTGTGTGGCGAGGTACCGTGATGTGGACGGGACGTCTCTCTTGTTGTGATAGTCGGGGAAGCCTTCGTAGATTTTTGACATTCCTTCCGCTTATCCCTCTCCTGGGAGTCTGTCAGGGTCTCGATCGGTGGGCCACCGGTCTTGGGATCCGTACTCTCCAGTAGGGTCTTTTCTCCGGTTGTACGGCAAATCGACGGAGGGTATGGTGCCTTGATTGTGGCATGGTTGGTGTCGTACGGCCCTCGGGAGCATCGCCACTGTCCTTGGAAGAGAGGTAGGGCTCCCTTGGCGGCCAGCGTATTGGCTTGAACAGGGGGCCGAGCTGGAGAGGCAGGGCCTGTTTACGGTAGACTCGCCTGGGTGCTGCTCGGCAGGACGGAGGCGGACCGAGCTCGGTTGCGGAGAGGCGCCTCATGGCGGAGGAGGCTGAGCTCGACTCCTGACCATGGGGTCCGACCTCAGACTAGCTCGGTGCCAGGGTGCCACCCAGCCCAGGGGACCTGAGCTCGGAGGGGTGCCTCGTGGCGGAGGAGGCTGAGCTCGACTCCTAACCACGGGACCCGATCTCGAGGGGTTTGCCTTAGGCGGGAACTCGGACTGGGCTACGGCCTAGGTGTTCCGGGCTTACGGGAACGGACCTGGCGGAGGATGGGCTTGCCTTCGACGAGCAGAGGTGTTGCTTCAGGGGAGCTCAGATCGGCAAAGGCGCTCATGTTGAAAGCTTGTCGTGGCGTCTGATGGGGACTCCACGTCCGCTGCCTTGTGCCACGTCAGCATTTTGGCCACATCACCCGGTACCGCCCCCGGTACGACTGTCGGTCCGGCTGTCGGTCCCGACCCTCGGTCTGGCCACCGGTCCGGCCGCTAGTCCAGGCCCGGTCCGGCCAGCGGTACGGCCACTGGTACGGCCTCCGGTACGGTCGCCGGTCCGACCCTGGTAATATATTTTAAAATAAAATTAATTAAAAATAACATTAATTAACCATATAAAAATAATATTAATTTAAAATTAAAAATTACATTAATTAAAAATAAAATTAATTACAAAATATTAGTCTGGCCCCTAGCGGCCGTACAGATGGCCGTACCGGGTGGTACAGGGGGCCGGACCGGGGCCGGACCGCCGGCCGTACCGGGGCCGGACCAGGGGCCGTACCGGCGACCGTAAAGGGGGCCGGACCGACAGCCGGACCGGGGCCATACCGGGGTATCATAATTAATATAAAATATTATTATAATATTTTAGAATAAATTTTAGAATATAAAATATTAATTATAATATAAAATATATTGTAATATATTATTATAATATTTTTAAATTAATTTTTTTTAATTAATGTTATTATATTTTTTAAATTTTGTTATATATTTTTTAAAATTTTATTAGATTAAAATTTAATTAAAAAATAGCATTTATGGGGTGTCAAACGTATTTATTAGAATTTTTATGTAATTTCCAAAATATCCTTTAAAAAAAACTTGAATAACTGTGAATGGCATTTTCATAATTAAATGAATGGCATTTTCATAATTAAACCAAATTTTGTGGAGGGTATTTTGGAAATTAAATTTTTAAAAATCGGATCTGAAACGAGAACAGTTATTTCTCAAAATGCCATTCATAAATTTTAGTTTAATTACGAAAATGCTATTCATTTAATTACGAAAATATCATTTATAATTATTTTTGAATTTTTTTTAAAAGGATATTTTAGAAATTTATGAAATTATTGGTTTGAAATCGTCTTTGGAAAAGACGATTTCAAATTGAAAAATCATCTTTATCTAAGACGATTTTTCAGGACACGCATGGATAGTATGAAAAAGCCTGAAATCGTTTTTTGGAAGGTCGATTTCTTGACATGAAATTATCTTTACCAAATACGATTTCAATCCACCTGACAATCTACCTGCCACATGGTAGGTATTTTTGGTGCCGCATGTCCACGTCAACCAAAAATATCTATTTTCGTAAATATTCTTCCTGACACCTATTATCAATTTTTTTTTTTAGCATTAAAAAAAAAAATCCCTTCATTATGTTCAGGTTTATTTCACTCTTTTGATGGACATTGCAAAATGGAATTTATGCTGCCCCGGGACTTTCATACTTATCTTGTACCTACAGACGAATTCTCTGGGCTAAACTGCAAACGTACAGTGGTCTTTACTGCTTCACAGTTGCTCCAAGCATGTCGCTTGGAATCAACTCAATGCCTATTCCATTACTTTTTTTCATCCACTCGCTTTACATCGTACACAGTGGTCTTTCCACAGTTTTGGCATCTTACTAAACATGCGGTTCACTGTATTGTCTTAGATGTATGCTATATGTTTTGGCTTTTTACTAGATTGGCTCTGTATCTGGGCATTATTTTTTGCAGCTCCTGCTTTTGCTAGGAAGCCAGGAGTTGGTACGAACTTCTTTATGTACTATATACGGCTGATGTTATAATATAGCAACCTTTTTTTCTACCAAAAACAAATACTAATCGGACCAATCAAGAGTTTCTTAATATACATATGTATATAATGCTCTTTTAAAATATTGGATTAAAGTATGAAGAGGAAGGAGGTGCGGAAAGGGGATGGGTGGGTCTGTGGGATGGGGGGGGGGGCGTGGTAGTAGGTTTAGCGCATGAAGATTGAACAGGTTTGAAACGAAGAAAGTCTTTTAGCAAATAATAATTACATAAAATTTTATAAAATTATCTATATCAGTCATATACAAAACTGGCTACAGAAGATTACGGGTAAATGGATATTGACAATTCTTATTAAATCGAATGGCTAGTATTGTTTTTTTAATAATTTTTTTGAGTACCATAGCAAATACTTTTAAATTATGATTTTTTTTGTTCAAAATAAAAAAAAATGATTTCCTTTCTTCTTGACTCCAATACATTATTAGGAGTTTGAAGATGAACTCACTGCAGATCAATAGATGTAATACATAGTTTTTGGATGATAGCCTTTTGCTCCCATGGAGGCTAGCTTTTTGTCCCCGGGAGCGCAGCCTCTATGGTCCAAAGTTTAGTAACTTCTCCGTACCCATTTAGTGGAGTACGGGAAAGATACCGTCGGGGGCGTGCTGGACCAAAGGCTATTTTAGTGCGATGCGATGCCCACTGATTTGTGGGCTGGACCAAGGCCTGCGTTAGTGCGATGCGACACCAATAGATTTTACCTTTCGGCATGGCCATCATGGCCACTAACAGCCAGTAAAAAGGTACCAGGAAAAAAAACCTAAGGTGGCCCGATCCAGAGACAATCATGCTATGACCCGGGTCCCCATTAAAAATAAATAAAATTAAAGAAAAGAAAAATCCCGGTGGGAGAATTTTTTTTTTCGTGAATCAGGGAAGAAGATGGATTTCTAGGATTAGCAAGACCTAAGGGTGCTCTATAAATCTCACCTCTTCCGTCCACGAGCTTGCTCCATAGCCACCGCATCTCCTTCTCTCTCTTTCTCCCTCTTGAGCTCGTTGACTCCTTTCATTAGGCCCATCGAAAATTGGAACTAGAGACCACCGAAATTGAGGTAAAGCCCCGATCTACCTTCTTCTCCCTGTTCCTCTTTTTTTCATGGCCTCAAACTTGTTACCGGCCACCAATTTTGTCAAAAAAATATTTTGAAATTAAAATTTTCTATTTTATCCTCTATTTTTTGTGATTTTTGGATTTTGCCAGCACTGTTCAGCCACCGTCGATCGCCGTGCCTAGATCCTTAGCCGAGCCACCAAGGGCCGCATTCCTAACCACCACCATTGCCAGGGAGAAGCTCCCCTGTTCCAAGGATTAAAGAGGGATAGGAGTTCTCCCGTTCGGATACGGAGAAGAGAAGAAGAAAAAAAAGAAAAAAAGAAAAAAGAAAACTCTCTCCCGTCCTCCCTCTCTTCACGCGATTTCTCTATTTTATCTTTCTAGAATGTTTTATTTTCTCTCTCTACATCCTTTTCTCTCTAGAATGTTCCTTCCTAAACCGATAAATCTTAATATATTGTTTATAAATTCAAAAAATATTAAAAAATTAAAATTATTCTGAAATCTGTGCAAGATTTTGGTTTATTCGTTCTTCAAGTTTTTATATATTTTTTGTCCACCAATCATTATCTTTGATTGCCATGGTCCTTGAACATTTATATTAGACCCGATCTATATTTCTTTCATTGAAAAAAAAAAACGAGGGCTTTTCTCTTACTTTTTATTTTTTTTTCTTTCTATTTATTTATTTATTTATTTTTTTCTAAGAAGATCTTTAAAGTTTAGCATCGGTCCCATCTTTTTGGCTGGTGGATCCGTGTTAGCCTTTGACCAGGAAACCCTGATCTATTTCGATGCTACCACATGATTTATAACTTTTTTCATGATTAAATTTATAAAATAAAAATTAATTATATTTTTAATATATTACATAAAATTTATTGAGGTTTGTAATATATTAAATAAAAGAAATGGCATTCCTTTTTGACCTTGACACCAAACTTTTGTCTTGAATAATAATAAGATGCGTTGATAAGTTTGCACAGTAGAATTTAAATTGCTCACAAGATTCCACACCCATGTTGCTAAGAGATAAATACAAAGAAGGATAAGATTACGAGGGCTGAGATTAGATACCGGCCACTTAGATGAAAACCAGTTATCATTACGGAAAAATTGCATCCATCCATCACATGATTGTTCTTCTTGCAAAGATTATTTGAGGGGATAATCAATTTTAAATTTTCTTTGTTAGATAACTAATTTTTCTTTAGTTTGGTTTAGATAACCATTTTTTCTTAATTTGATATAGATTTTGAAGAATAATCGTGAGAGGCCAAGTTTTTCAGGTTTGAATTGCGCATGCATACATGGAGGAGAGGTGTACCAACTTGCAGAAGCAATTTAATTTAGTCAATCACCAATCAAATTAGATTGGATATTATATAAAGATATCATCTATAAAAATCTTTCTAACGTGCCCGGATCCTCTACGGGTGTATGTCGCATGCATTATCTATCGCTTGATAAATGGTTGTATATGAATGCAAGTTATGCAATGTATCTTGCACGTATCTATATGCAATCATCTGCCGCATAATCAACAAGGTGTGACGCAAATGCATCATGGGTATTGCAGAGAATTCGCGGCTCCTTCCTAACAAGAGAATTGTTGGTCGGAGATGCTCCACACTGAACCATGGATTATTTACTCTTTTGATAAAATAGATTACTTAATCTTTCAACGTCCACGTGGAGATGCAAACAAATAGCACAAACGATTATGTTGGGTAGAAGGGTGCCCTGGGATTGACAAGCGAACCACTCCCGATGCTTAGAAACGATTAATGAATGCTACAAGATTAATGGATGCTACAAGGATCCCACTTGTAGCAGAAGCATCTCCAATCTTAAAAATAAAGATAAAGATGGCATTAAGCTTCATAAATCTTGCTCTATATTGCCTTCTGTCCCTGTCAGTCCCATTAGCCTCTTCACCTCCAGCCTATGAGAGCTTCCTCCACTGCCACTCCCTTCATAGCCCGCATTCCACCAACTTTTCGCAACTCATCTACTTTCCCAACACCGCTTCCTACTCCACTCTCCTCCTATCATCCATCCAAAACCTCAGGCTAGCATCTCCCACCACTCCAAAGCCCCTTCTCATTCTTGAGCCTGCTGATAAGTACCAGATCCAAGCTTCGGTCATCTGTTGCAGGATCCATAACCTAAGAATAAGAGGTCGGAGCGGCGGGCACGATTACGAAGGGCTGTCCTATCGGTCCGACCATGACAGCCACTTCATCTTGCTTGATCTTGTTAACATTGTGAGCATTAAAAACCAAAACAAATCACCTCCCCCCCCCCCCCTCCACGCGTTATTTTTTTTTCTTTTATATTTTCAACGTCTCTCATTTTATTTGACCGTTTTACATTTTAATTTTTAAATAATATCGAATTTAATTCTTGTAACGGCCATAAAAAGCTAGTTTGAAAATATTTTAAATTTTTTTAAAAAATTTTAAACCTATAAATAGACCTCTATCCCAGCCCATTAAAATATCCAATACTCAAGCTCTCCCTCTCTCCTTTGATATTCCTCCATTTCAATCTTTAAGATCTCTCTCTCAAATCTTTTCCTACTTTAAATTTTCGGGCTGAAGACGAGCTAATTAGCATCCGTTCGAGATCATGCCACCGACGGGCATTGGAGTACTGGCTTTTGGATTGTACTTTGGAGGAGTGCGTATGGTCCAATTAGTCTTTGCACGAGAAGGAGACTAAATCTTCTTTAGGACAGTCGCTGTATCCACCTTCCAGGCCAGATTCCTAACATTATATTACAGTGTTTCTAAATTATTTTGCCACATTAAATTTATTCTACCACTTACCATGAAAAAAATATTTTTTCAAATATTTCAAATATATATATATATATATATATATATATTTTCCTGCTATAAATATACTCAGTCTAAAGGAGATTTAGGTTAGTTTATAGTGCATATTGTTTGTACTTAAGTATAGTTTATTTATCTTGCTTATTATATATATATAATAATATAATTATATTTATTTTTATTATTTATAGCATAATATCTGTTCATTTTGTATTGTGCAAAACTAATTGAAGATCCTCTTGAACATGTACTGCAGCATGCAAATTAACTTTTAAAAGACTATATAAATAAATTAACCAAAGTCTTTAGGATTTAGAGACAAATAACTTAATAAAAAATCTTAACAAACCACAGGTTCGATCACACTTGTGATCATTTTAATAAAACCTTAATTTAAAAAATAGGAGACATGTTTTTTTAGAGATATATACCAAAAAAATGATTAGATTATTTAAACAATTTCTTAACAAAATTATTTTTATTTTCTAGATCTTTCTTTCTGAACCTGACTTAGATCCAATGGCAATCTTTAGGGATGACACCATTAGTCTTAAATCCAAAAAATTTGATGGATCTCATTTTAGGAGGTGGCAAAGCCAAATAAGGTTTTGGCTAACTACCTTAGGACTTTGGTCAGTGATTGACTAGTCTGCCTATCTCTCTAGTTCAACCGCATCAACTATCCCAGAAAAGGATTACCTATATAAAGATAGAATCCTTAGTGCCCTGTCTGACTCACTTTACAATATTTACCTGTCGACTAAAAGTGCAAAGAAATTATGGGATACCTAGAGTCTGAATATGATCTTGATGATGTTAGGGTTGAACGATTCAACACTGCATTATTCCTTGGTTTAATATGGTAGAAGATATACCTATCAATGACTAACTTTACCAATTCCAAGAGTACCTTAGAAAACTCCAAGCCAATGGAGACAAATTCTTTGAAGGATTTTAGGTCTCCAGCCTTCTAAATAAAATGCCTCATTCTTGGAATGGCTTTGTCAAAAATCAGCTCCAAAAAGCAAGGAGAGCTAACCTTAATTCAACTTCTAAACTTAATCAGGATAGAAGACCAAAGGCCCAAAATCCAATAAACTAGAATTTCTAGTGTCCAAACTAACTTAACTCAACAATACCAAACCAATAACAATACTAAACCAAATCAAGGCTTAAATTTCAATCGAACTACTAATACCAATCAAACCAACCCTACCATCAAACCCAAGGGTAAAACCTTTAAAGCTGAAACACTAGATCCAGCAAGCCTGCCCAGGGTCCAAGTGAAAGTTCTGCTTCGTATGCAGGAGGATAAATCACTTTGCAAGAGACTATTTTCATCAGAAAAAGGAGCCTCTTTGCAAACTTTCTGCTTCCTCTGGATTCCAAGCTCATATAGTTGAAGGTCAAGAAGACTTCACCTTTAGGTCAGTATACTTGAACCGTGAATTTAATATTACTTCTTCCAACCTTGATTGATGATTGGATTCAAAAGCTAGTGTTCATATTTATTTTGATCGCTCCTGGTTCACTACTTTTCAGGACTCAAGTGAAAGAGGTATGATCTTAGGGAACAACACAGCCACCAGGATCGTAGGATAAGGTCGAGTCAACCTGAATATGACATCAAGAAAAGTTTTCATCATGATGGATGTACTATTTGTTCTGGATCTTAGGAAGAACCTTGTTAGCGGGTCTTAGCTGGTTCAGAGGAGATACAAAATTATCCTTGATTGTAATAAAGTTGCAATAACTAAGAACAATGCCTTCATAGAAAAAGGATATATAAGTGAAGGCTTATTCAAACTGAATATAATAAATCCTTTTATTAATAAAGCTGAGAATCAAAATTATCTTGTAAATGAGTCTAAACAAAATTTATGGCATCACAGGATGGGTCATGTACACTTAGAAAAGGTTAATCACATGATGGAATTAAAACTAATTCCTAAATCAAATCTAAATTCATCTAAATGCAAAATATGTGCTGAGTCCAAACAACCAAGAAAACCATTCAAATATGTTAAGAGAAATTCTTTAATTTTGGATTTAATACATAGTGATGTGATGTGAGACTAAGGCTAGGAGGATCGTTGGAGAGCTGAGAAGTCTCTTGGGATTAGGGTTAACAAAGGGATAACTAGGGCCTCGCACCCCTCGATGTCCCGAAGGACAAAGGCAAACTAGGGCCTCACACCCCTCGATACTCGAAAGCGAAGGCATAAGGTCTCATAGCCCTCGACGCCAAAAGGAGAAGGCATAGGGTCTCACACCTCTCGATGCCCAAATGCTAAGGCATAGGGTCTCACACCCCTCAACGCCCGAAGATGAAGGAAAAACGACCCTCACACCCACTCCCTCACGGAGGTCGACATTCTCAAAGAACAAAGGCAACACTATTGGGCCTCTCACCTTCCCCATAGGGGGCAACATTATTGGGCCTCTCACGATCCCCATGTCGGGGCAAACCAAGAACCAGACTTCTAAAAACTCATTTTATTCTTCACCAGCCTTCAAATACAAGAGGGGATGCCTTTATATAGGATTACAAAATTTTGGACACATGTAAGGATATACATGTAATTTTATTTATTTATTTTTTATGAATCCTAAACCCTGTAGCTTTGAGATTCGTGCCAATTCTTCTACTTTGGGATCTGTGCATGTTCTTCCTCCTGTGATCGTGCAACGGAGAGATCGCGGGCGAGGTGGGCGGACGGGCCGGAGGGGTTGGAGCACCACAGTGCAAGGATCTGGCCCAGGATGTCGATCTCGTGAGCGAGGCGGAGGGCGAACGGGCCGGAGGGATTGGAGTGCCACAGCACGAAGATCTGGCCCAGGGACCATGGATTCAAACAAGGCAAGTGGTGACCGTTACGTCCTGCGAGCGGTGCTCATGGATCTAGAGCCAGGGACCATGGATTCCATGAGATCCGGTGGCTGTGGAGATGGCGTCAACGGCGGTGGCGAGGTAGAGAGTGGAGGTGATCTGGGCACAGCGGTCCTGCTCGTGGAGGAGGGCGTCAATGAGGGGGCAAAGGAGGACGGGAGCGATAGCGACAGGGTGGGAGGCGGCCATGGAGCGGACAACGTCGATGCAGGCAGACGAACGGGGCTTGCGGATGTCGCCCACAGTGCGGAGGGTGGCCATGGCAGCACGGGGAAGAGGGGCGCGGCATGGCATGGGTGGAGCAACAAAGGCGAATGGCTGTGGGTGATTTCGGTGGGACTCGCCGGCGTTCCCACGAGAAGATTGTCACCGGGGGGGAGGTAGACAGCCGTCGGGGGTCACCGATGGTCGGGCATGGCGGATCCAGCACCGGTGATGAAAGTTTTGGAGTTCCGGTAACATAGTCTTAAGGTTGAAATTGACTGGGATAAGGAAGAATAAGTCAGGAATAAAATAGGGATAAAGTAGGAATAGTTGTGATAACTAGAATAGATGGAATATGAAAATTACAAAAAATAAAAAATAAAATCTGGGATAAAAAAAGAAAAATCTAGATGGATTTTGATATCCCCATCATGATGTATATGACTCTACTAAGACTGCAACCTATGGTGGCAATAGATACATAGTGACCTTTGTTGCCGCCCTTACCGTCATGGCCTGCAGCTCGGATGTGGCCCTGAACATCAGCCTCTTTTCCTGAAATTCAGCCATCTCGGTCTCTACAAAATAGAGTGAGAGACCCAGGCCGGGGATCCCGGTAGGGGCACTCCGATGATCAAGTCAGCGGACGGTAAAGAGGAACAGATCCTTTAAGGTGGCTCCCTCTTCGGTCACCATGCTTGAAGGAGAGTTTTTGTAAAGGATGGGGTAGGAAGGGTATGAGAGGAGTAAAGCTTGAGGCGCGACGACCGTGTCCATCAAAACTCTCTCTAGGAGTTTTGCGGTAGCCTTCGTGAGCTTTTTCTCTGCTTCTACCTCCTTTCCCTTGCTTTGCTTACCTCCTTCTCGCCTGCTGGGTCCTCCTTTTAGATCACCGGCTTTCCCAACTTCTTGCCTTAATTTTCCTCCTCTTGGGATGCTCGAAGGTCAACTGCATATGTCGGCCGTGCTCCCGAGGTGATTTCCCTTTATAGTATGGAGTTATGTTGCGAGCCTTGTTTTCTCGATGGATTATCATGGCTGAGGAAGTTTAGCAGGGCCTCAATCCAGGGGTAGCCATCCTTAGGTCTGACATCCCTAACGCAGCCTTCTCCTTCTGGGTGGTACAGGCGGTCGGCTGCAGGACTCGGTGCCTCGATCGGGACGTTCTTCCCCAACCGGTGCAAACGAGGGTAGGCGCACCTCTTCTAACTTTGGGGCGCCGTACTCGACGCGCTGCTCTGCGCACGCCGGCTTCGATGGTAAACTTGGTGATGACGCCTTTATCCTTTCTGCGATGTTCCCGATTAGCGGGCTCGACTTCGGTCGAGGTGGGCCCAGCCCCAAGGGGCCACCTTGCGAAGGAGCGGAGGGAGCTCGACTTCGATCGAGTGGGCTCGACCCTTGGGGAGCCACCTGGCAAAGGAGTAGAAGGAGCTCAAGACTTTGGTCGAGGTGGGCTCGATCCTTGGGGAGCACCTGGCGAACAAGCGGAAGGAGCTCGACTTCGGTCGAGGTGGGCTCAACCCTTAGGGAGCCACCTAGTGAAGGAGAGGAAGGAGCTCGACTTTGGCCGAGGTGGGCTGACCCTTGGGGAGCCACCTGGTGAAGGAGCTGAGGAAGCTCGACTTCGACCGAGGCAGGCTCGACCCTTGGGAAGCCACCTGGTGAAGGAGCGGAAGGAGCTCGACCCTTGGAGAGCCACCTGGCAAAGGAGTTGAAGGAGCTCGACTTCGACCGAGGTGGGATCGACCCTTGGGGAGCCACTTGGCGAAGGAGCTGAAGGAGCTCGACTTCAACCAAGATGGGCTCAACCCTTGGGGAGCCACCTGGCGAAGGAGTTTTGAAAGAAATCTGACATGGCGACATCTACCTGCTTCGCTTTCAACTAGATCCGAGGTGTACTCCATGTCAGCGATCTTGCCACATCAACCTTTATAGATGATTTATCTAGATACTGTTACTGTTGCCTAATTAAATCTAAAAAAATATTTGATAAGTTTAAAATCTATAAGGGTGAAGTAGAAAATCAACAAGAAAGAAAGATTAAAATTCTTAGATCTGATAGAGGAGGGAAGACACCTCAAATGAATTTTTTCAGTTCTGTCAAGAACATGGTATAATTCATCAAGTGATTACTCCTTACTCTCCACAATCCAATGATATGGCTAAGCATAAAAATCATACTCTCATGGATATGGTAAATACTATGCTCATCAGTTCTGGCTTACTCGAGAACTTGTGGGGGGAAGCTCTTATATCTTCTTGCTTCATTCTAAATAAATTACTTACTAAGGATAGTGGCAAAACTCCTTATGAACTTTGCAAATGAATGACTCATAACCTTAACTTTTTTAAAGTATGGGGGTGCCTAGCTAAGGTTAATATCCCTGAACCCGAAAAAAAAACTAGGACCCAAGACCATAGATGCTATATTTATAGGCTATGTCCAAAATAATAATGCTTATAAATTATTAGTAATAAAATCAGAGATTGGTGATATAGCTAATAATTCAATCTTAGAAGTTAGAGATGCTTCTTTCTTTGAGGACGCATTTTTTTTAAAACTAGAATCTTTAGATCCCTAGAATGTGAACCATCTTCATCTATAGACATAAAATCAGAATTAGAAACTAAACCTCAACTAAGAAGAAGCAAAAGAAAAAGTGTTGAAAAAGATTTTGATGAAAACTTCTTCATATTCTTAGTAGAAGGTGAGCCTTCTACATATGACGAGACTATGTCATCATCAGAATCATCATATTGGAAGGAAGCCATAGATAGCGAAATTCAATCAATCTTAGAAAATAAAACTTGGATTTTAACCGATTTACCTCCTAGAAACAAACCTATAGGAACAAAATAATTTTTTTAAAAAAATTAAGGCTAGATAGAATAATAGAAAGGTATAAAGCTAGGTTAGTAATAAAAGAATTTAACCTAAGAAAAGATATAGATTACTTGGATACCTCCTGTAGCGAGAATAATTACTCTAAGAATCTTGATCCTTAGCCTTAATTTATAAATTAATAATATACCAAATGGATGGAAAAATGGCATTCTTAAATAACAAATTAGAAGAAGAGATCTACATAAACCAACCTCAAGGATTTGAAGTAAAATGACAAGAACATAAAGTATGTAGACTAATCAAATCTTTTTATGATTTAAAATAAGCTCTTAGATAATGGCACATTAAGTTTGATAAAATTATCTTAAATAATAACTTTAAAATAAATAAATATGATAAATATATATCTTAAATAATAACTTTAAAATAAATGAATATGATAAATGTGTATATTATAAAAGACATGATACTAATTATATAATACTATGCTTATATGTAGATGATATATTACTATTTGGAACATCAATAAAAATAATCCAGGAAACTAAAAGCTACTTATCAAATAATTTTAATATGAAAGACTTAGGAGAAGCTGATGTAATTCTAGGAATGAAGCTTGAAAAAATATATAGTGGAATAGCAATAAGCTTAGCACATTTAATAGAGAACATATTTAAAAAATTTGAATATTTTGATTTAAATCCTATCTATCCCCTTTGATTATAGCTCTCATTTAATAAAAAATTTAGGAGAACCTATTGATTAATTAGGATATTCTCAAAGGATAGGGTCTCTATTATATATTTTAAATAGAACTCGTCCAGGTATAGCTTATGCAGTAGGCAGACTAAGTAAGTATACTAGCAATCCTAGTAAAGAATATTAAAAAGCCTTAGAAAGAATCTTTAGATATCTTAAGGGAACCTTAGATTACTCTTTAGTATACTCTGGTTATCCAGAAATACTTGAAGGATTTAGTGATGCCAATTGGATAACAAATAAATTAGATATTAAGTCCACCACAGGATATCTCTTCTTATTAGAAGGAGCTGTAGTATCTTAGGGCTCTTGTAAACAAACAATAGTCACTAGAAGCATATTAGAATATGAGCTAAGTACTCTTGACACTGCATATACTAAAGCACAATGGTCAAAAGACTTAATTAATGATATAAAAATCCTTTCACCAAAAATTTCAAAAAATTCTTTAAACTATGATTGTAAAGCTCTGATTAATCTGCTAAATCAACAGACAACTAATAAAAAGATGAATAATTATATCCTGATCAGGTATAAAACTGTAAGAAATAAAATGAAAGATATAATATCACAGTAATTTATAAGATCAAAAATAATCTAGCAGATCTTTTGACCAAAAGTCTTTTTAAGATTGCGGTTTCTGAAACATCAAAGGGGATGGGGCTTAAGCTCATATATTAGTCACCAGAGTGGACCCCTTCCGTCATGGCAACCCCATGGTTAAGGTTCAAAAGGAAACGATCTCTAAGGTAACTCTGGGAGCACCATTTTTAGGAGTCTGTCTCAACCTAACCCTATAGTGTGGTGCTCTATTATGACGGTTAGGTTGAGCATTGCTCTTAATAGATCCAAGACTGTGAGTTCAGCGTTGTGCGATTCTGTTGCACGTACTTTTAGAGGATCTACCTTAGTGAGAGTAATCGGGAGGCCATGACTATGAGATCAAGGCGAATTTCTAGTAACTCATGAAAATCAAGGCAAGTACATGGCCTAGATAGCGCTACCCCGCATTATGATTAGCTTATCCTCATACTCTGTATATTTTATACTAAATGCAAGTTCAAACCTAGAAAGTACTTGTATTAAGCACATAAAAGTCCAAAAATTTTAAATTATTTACAGTGTTTAATAATATTATTTTTTAATTTTATTTTATTTTTTGTAGGGGATTGTTAATGCTGTGAGCATTAAAAACCAAAACAAATCACCTCCCCCCCTCCGTGCGGACGCACATCCTATGGCATATTTTTTTCTTATTTATTTTCAATGTCTCTCATTTTATTTGACCATTTTTCATTTTAATTTTTAAGTAATATCGAATTTAATTCTTATAACGGCCATAACGACTAGTTTGAGGGCATTTTAGAGATTTTCTCTAGGATTTTGAGCTTATAAATAGGTCTCTACTCTAGCCCCTTAAGGTATCCAACCTCTCAAGCTCTCCCTCTTCCCTTCTGTGATATTCTTCCATTCCAATCTTTAAAATCTTTCTCTCTCTTCAATCCTTTTCTACTTTAAATTTTTGGACTGAAGACGAGTAGATCGACATCCGTTCGAGATCGTGCCACTAACGGATGTTGGAGTACTGGCTTACGAGTTGTATCTTAGAGGAGAGCGTGTAATCCAATTAGTCTTTCGCATGAGAAGAGATCAAATCTTCTTTAGGACAGTGATTCTATCCACCTCCTAGACCAGATTCCTCACCTTATATTATAGTGTTTCTAAATTATTTTACCATATTAAATTTATTCTATCATACACCATGAAAAAAATATTTTTTAAAATATTTCAAATATAATATATTATTATTATTATTTGCTACAAATATACTCAGATCTGACAAGCCTGAGATTGATGAGTATCGACACGAAGCATGAAATCGCTTGGATCCAGTCCGGTGCCACTCTAGGCGAACTCTATTACGGGATTGCAGAAAAAAAAGTAGCTACCATGGCTTCCTGGCCAGTGCCCCACTGTCTGCGTGGGCGGGCACCTAAGTGGATGTTGGGACCTGGAAATATGGTCTTGTTGCTGATAATGTGCTGGATGCTACGTTAGTTGACGTTAATGGGAGGCTCTTGGTTAGGGAGTCCATGGGAGAAGATCTCTTCTAGGCTATCCGAGGAGGTGGAAGAGCAAGTTTTGGTATCATAGTCTCGTGAAAGGTCAGGTTAGGCGCTGTTCCACCTACCGTCACTGTTTTCACCCTCCACAGGACCTTGGAGCAGGGAGCAATACAGCTTCTAAATAAATGGCAATACGTCGCATACGACCTCCACGAGGATCTATACCTCAAGGTTGATATCCGACCTGTGGAGGGTGGAGGGATGAGAGTGGTGGCCGTTTTTAGTTCTTTGCGTTGGACCAATGATGTCTCAACGTCCCACTTGAAGAAACGATCGTGCGCAACCCAGAAGGAGACAAAAATATGCATGGGGCCTAGTAGAGAAAAGAAGGAAACCCGTGCGTGCGACGTGCACGACATGATTTTGACATAATCTATATGGATCTCAATACAATTGATGGCCACAAGCAGTATTGCAATCAAATTATGATTGGAAGAGCTACAGGACTCCGATTTGGAATCCGTCCGAATCGTTGGACTCCTTGTGAGATGCTTTATGTAGTGGAGGCTACAAATTTATGGGCAAAGACACAGACAGAGAAGGTAAGGATGAAAAAGTGATGAGAGGTCTCTTGTAGAGGGCTGATTGAGAGCTTGAGAAGAAGGATTCCGGGTTTCTTGTCGAGAGATACTTGTACGGGATTGAGAGAGAGTTCAATCTGTAAGTTTACTTTTCATAATGAAACCTTTTGCATTCCCGAAAAATTATATTTGTTATTTTTTCTTCTTTCTCTTGTGGTATCGACATCGACAATCGACGATCCTGTTCTGAACGACCGGTATCAGAGTGAGTTAATACCAATCCTAACAACTGGTATCAGAGCACAGGTTGTCCGTGGTTGATCAAGATCGAAGAAGATGGAGAAGACAAGTACAATTAAAGTGAAAATCAGCAGGTTCGATAGGAAGAGCAACTTCTCCCTCTGGCAAGTGAGGGTGAAAGATATGCTTATCCAGCAAGGACTGATCGATGCTCTTATATGCGAGGAGAGACCAGACACCATAGAGCAGAAGACTTGAAAATGGCTTCAGATGTAGGCGGTAAGCACAATCTGCTTGTACCTGGCGGATGATGTGGTGATCCATGTATTGAACGAGTCTTCCCTGACGGTGTTGTGGGAGAAGTTGGAGGAGCTATACATGGTGAAGTCCCTCACCAACACCTTGTTCCTTTAGAAGCAGTTCTATCAATTACGGATGGCCGAGGGACAGAGTGTGCAGGAGCACCAGAGTAATTTCCAGAGGATCCTCACCGATCTTCTCGGTGTCGATTAAAATGTTGAGGAGAAGACCCGGGAACTTGTATTGCTATCATCCCTACCGCAGTCCTTTGAGTCCTTGATGACTGCTCTTTTAGTGGGAAAGAGCACCATCAAGATGGAGGAGGTGACATCGGCACTACTTCAGAACAAGGTTCTCAAGAGGGAGAACCGGACTTCGAGTTCAGGTGGGAGCTCAGCATTGGTAGTTTCTGGAGGTGTAGGTGACCGGAGGCGGAGTGACAAAGTATCGCGAGGAAGACGATCCAAGTCAAAGGATGCTAGCAAGATCAGGTGTTTCCGGTGTGATGAGTTGGGGCATCATGTCAAAGATTGCCCGTAGCTTAGGGATCGGACGAGGGCTGTTACGGCGGTGGCCGATAGTGGCGACGACGGATACATTAGCGATGTATTCTTGGTATCTGATGAGATATCCCCTTTTTTCTAGTGGGTTTTGGATTCTGCCTGTCCATACCATGTTTGTTGCAGGGAGGAGATGTTTGACTCTCTAGACAGTATGGAGGGTTCTATCCACATAGCAGATGGATTGAGTTGTGCGATCGCGGGCATCAAGATAGTTAGCTTGAAGGCACATGATGGGACAGTGAAGAAACTGGGTGAGGTCCTATGCGTACCCAATTTTAGCAAGAATCTAATTTTTCTCAGCAAATTGGACTTAAGTGGTTACAGGTGAAGAGCCGGTGATAGAGTCCTAAAGGTCTTGCGTGGCAATAGGATTATTTTACAAGGGAAGAAGTGTGGGGGTCACTACCTCTTTACAGGGTGTCTAGTGCGAGGTGGAGTCCCTGGTACAGACAGGAGTCCAGTGCAAGGTGGAGCTCCGACAGCTGGTGGATCGGGCACGGGATGCGAGACTCGGAAGGACGACAGGCGACGTCACAAAGTGAATTCCTATTGCCGCAGGAGACTTTCCGAGCAAGTCTCAGGTCGAGGTGAGTACAGCACATGATGAAGATGGGATTGAGCAGCCTGGCTTGACTCTCATGTTTGCCTATCCATGATCAGGCGACTGTCCCAGGGCATGGGGGCGTTGGAATCCTTAGAAGCTCTCAAGTCAGGTGAAGGCAGTGCGTTGAGTCGAGTTGGAGGTTGTTGGACCAATGGCGCCTCAACGCCCCATTTGAAGAAACGTCCACACGCAACCCAGAAGGAGACAAAAATGCATGTGGGGCCTAGTAGAGAAACCTGAAAAAGAAGGAAACCCATATGCGCGGCACGATTCTGGCATAATCTGCATGGATCTCAATGCGATTGATGGCCACGAGCAGTGTTGCAATCAAACTACGATTGGGAGAGCTACAGAACTCTGATTTGGACTCCGCTCGGACCGTTGGACTTCTTGTGAGATGCTATACGCAGTGGAGGTTACAAATTCATGGGCAAAGACACAGATAGAGGGAGTTAGGATGAAAAAATGATGAGATATCTCTTGTAGAGGGCTGATTGAGAGCTTGAGAGAAGGATTCGAGGTTTCTTGTTGAGAGATACTTGTACGGGATTGAGAGAGTTCAATCTATAAGTTTATTTTTCATAGTGAAACCATGCCCGAAAAATTATTTTTGTTGAGAGATACTTGTACGGGGTTGAGAGAGTTCAATCTATAAGTTTATTTTTCATAGTGAAACCATGCCCGAAAAATTATTTTTGTTATCTTTTCTTCTTTTTCTTGTGGTATCGACATCGACAATCGATGATCCCGTTCCGCTTCCTAATAACCGGTAGCAGAGTGAGTTGATACCGATCCCAACACTTTGTTTCTTAGGGGTGGTGCTGAGCTACTCCAGCATATCGGAAAGATCTTTCCGGAGCTTGGGGTGAAGAGGAATGACTGCAGGGAGATGAGTCGGATTCAATCTGTCGTCTACTTTGCTGGGTATGCTAACGGAGAGCCCAAGGAAATTTTGCTGGACAGGGGTTCGCAACCGAAGATGTTCAACAAGGGCAAGTCTGACTATGTGAAGGACCCCATCCCTTTAAATGGGTGGGAAGGGAATTGGAGAAGGTTCTTGGAGCAGGGCGCTGGCTACATTTTCTTGGATCCTTATGGTGGGAGGATGGGTGAGATTCTAGAATCAGAGATTCCATTTCCCATAGGCAGGGGAATTTGTTCAATATCCAATATCTAGTTTTGTGGAAAGATAGCGGGGTCTTTCCATCTCAAAAGCACTTGGGATGGATTAGGAGAATGTATGGATATATGGGCACTTATGTATCAAACCATCCGAGGGCTGCTTATCTGAATTTTAGGGATCTGGACTTGGGTAAGAATGTGGAGGGTAATACAAGCTACTTGACGGCAAAAGTCGGGGGTAGAAAGTACTTCAAGAATAATTTTAAGAGATTGGCGATTGTGAAGGGTGAAGTTGATCCAGAGGATTTCTTCTGGAGCGAACAGAGCATCCCACCTCTTATTATCGTAGACAAAGAAAGGAGGTCAAGATGGATTGTTTTCAAGGAACTAATTTGTAAACCAAAGCCACTGATGAAACACTTTCTTTGATTAGCGAAGAATGTATGGTTATGAAATTGGTGCATGGTCCCGGGCGGTGTTCAGCAGCCCATATTCATCAAAAGAATAAACGAAAAGAAATTGGTGCACGGTCTAACAATTAATTTAGTAAACTCAAATTCAAAACATCGCCTGCCAAACAAATCTTAACTGAATCAATCAAGAGTACTCTCGAAAAACTGTATTATCCGTGTCTTTATGGTATCTTTTTGCTTAAAAAGATGACTTTTTTTTTTTTTTTCTCGACTCAAAAATCTACCAGTATCTTGTGCTTAAATTGATAGAGTTTGAAGATGAACTGGTTTTGCCTCGGTGCTGATCACTGGAATTCAATGCACTGTTTGGATGCTAGCCTTTTGTTCCCAGGAGTCCGGAACATCTGGAGTCCAAAACTTTGTGACCTTCGTTGTATCCATGCAGCGGGGATACAATATATATACTGTCAGGGGCGGACCCAAAGCAGTAGGATATGTGATGCGAACACATTTTTCCTCTTGACGATAGCCAAAAAGGCACTACCAGCCCAATCTAAAGATTGATAATTTGGACATGGGCATTGGTTGCTTAAATATAGTAACATGACTAAGACCTCTGTGAAAGCAAGAGAAATCAATCACAAATCAGCAGGTTCATCTGTAGCTTATATCATCTCCTGGGCTGTAGCTCGGCGAGGTGCTTGTAGGACCACCCTCCCAAGTGACCCAACGATGACCAAGAGACGTTGCACGTTAAGATTCTAATGACAAGAGCATACTATGGCTGCCATGTGCAATGTAAGACAATGGGATGGTCATAAAAAAAAAAAAAAAATCGGTTGAATCAGGTCCACCACATTATTATTGAACAAATAATTGAGAGAACGGTATCGATGACCAAGAAAAAGGAGAAAAATAGGCAATGATGGTCCATCCAAGAAGTTCAACACCAGGCTCACCGTCCCTTCACCATACGCGGTGATGTGGTGAGTCCTTGTTCTTTAACTCCCCTTTCTCCTTTGATCGGTCATTGGGGGAGGAGAATACTGGCGGCCTTAAAAGGATGGGCATAATTCGATCAATCAAACCTTTAATTTATTTTTAAAACTGAATCATTTTATTGATTTTATAAAAATTTAAACCAAAACCAAACCGATCAGGCAGGTTAATCGGTTGACTGGTTTGGTTTCTTGGTTTCACGATTTCTTGATTTTTTTAAACATATTCCAAATTGCAATTCTTGAAACAAATGAATTAAACCAAAGCCTTCTAAATATCAATCTTATTATCAATTTCAAAAATTAAATAAACCTTAATCTTAATTATAACTATCTTAAAAATGAAATCTAACAAAATATTCTAATATAAGTAAAATAATAATAATAATAACTCCATATAAAATCCTACAGCATTACTTTAATTACTATAGTCCTTTCATGATAATTGTCATAAAAGGCTATCAAATAAAAAATACATAATACCATCAAACAGAATCCCAAATTTCAAATAACGAAAATAATAATTAGTAGAGAAAAGTTTCTAGGATTTAATAGAATAGAACTTTTTTATATAAAATAATGAAAGTAATAACTAGCTCTAATAATATATATATATATATATATATATATATATATATATATATATACGGTTTAGTTCGGTTAATCGACCGATTTCAAAATTATGAAATCGAAACTGAATCGGTCGATTTGGTTAACCGAGAATTTTGGATTAATTTGGACCAATTTTTTAGTTTGGTTCAGTTTTTCGGTTTTCTATACCCAACCCTAGTGGCCTTGGCAATTTGGGAGATTTCCAGTAATAGTGCATTGCCATTTTCAATCACCTCCTTCATCCCCCCTCATTCACCTTTGATTGGGGCTATGCCTATCGCAATCTACTCCTCACTTTCATAACTCTTTTCCCATCTCTCCCACTTATCTACCGTTGCCAAAGAAGAAGAAGAAGAGAGGGCTTAAAGGATGAATTATTTTTTCATCAGCATTTGATTCCGTTCTCTCATGATTTATTTTTCTTCTTATAACATGTCGGGTCTTGATTGAATTGGTTCAAAAATAACATGATAGACTAGATATATTCAACCTTTTTTTTGTCACTGAGTACCCTGTTGTCGCTGGTGCAGCTGCTGGCTCATTTGGGTATGGAAGATGCTTCCCCCACTACAATGTGGCATGAATTCACCTTATTGTAAGTTTTAATGCTCAGACCGTGGCATCCAATTGAAGTATTTTCAATATTTGGTTGATATTATCCTCCATTTCCATCATATATATATATATATATATATATATATATGTGTGTGTGTGTGTGTCTATTGCTGCAGATTCTAGTTCAAGATCGAAGAAGCGGTTGATTGACCGAAGCCATTGCTAAAGAGACCTGCAAAACAAAGTCCTTGATCGGGTTGGCACCAGCGAGGACCCTCCGATGCTCAAGTCAGATGCCTGGAATAGAAGAAAAGTAGTGAGTAATTTTTCAATCAGATGCCACTAACCTAGGTCCTTGGGGATTTTGATATTTATAGCAAATTATTGAAAGACTATATGATTCCAAGAATATCATGCTGTTAATTATACTTTTACAAGTAGGAATTTTAGCATTTATTTGCTTCCTTCACGAGGGAGTGATTATTACCTTTGATCTTATTTGAATGGAGTGGATAGTTTCCACATATGAAAAGACATCAGTCGTCTGAAGTTGGAGGGGTGGATCACGTGACTGATGAGTCTCAAGTTAAGTCTGAAGTGCACAACGATTAAGTATGAAGATGTGTCATCTCAGTATAAAGGTTGGCCAGCTCCAAGATAGCATCCTAACCAGCAAACAGTGACTAAGTATGAAGATGTGTCAGCTTGGCATAAAGGTTAGAGTTTGATAGCATCCCGACTAGCAAACAACTACTAAGTATGAAGATGTGTCGGCTTGGCATAAAAGTCAACTAGCTCCAAGATAGCATCTTGATCGATGAACAATGATTATGAAGATGAATCGGCTCGGCATAAAGGTCAGCTAGCCCCAAGATAGCATTACGACCAGCAATCCGAGGCACCAATAGTACCCCAATAACACTTGCCCCTACTCTCAAGTCTGAGCTAGAAATGAGTTAGATAAAGTGAATATCATTGAAGCTGTGCCTTGGATCTAGAGACACTCGCTCACATATCTCGGAAAGGCATCATGTCTTTCATTTAATACAGGCAGGGCCAATATATCACCATCCCTTCTTTGGCTTTTCTTTCTTTCTTCTTGCTGAGAGTTTCTTTTTGATAGGTTGGTTATTATTATTTGAATGGCTTCATAAAGTTCACTTAGAAATCCAGGGCCAAAGTTAGGAAGGCCAAAAATGATACTGTGGCGGTAGAAGCAAGCAAGGAAAAAGTTGAAGAAAAGGCTAAAGTAGCCAAAGAGGCTATTGATAAGTTGAAAAAGAGGCTGAAGTGGTGAAGAAGGTCGAAGCAGAGGCCTTCAAAATAAAAGCCGATCAAGAGCATAAATTGGCTGAAATAAAAAAAGTTGAAGACTTCACTCAAAAGAAGCGAAGCTAAAATTATGGCGAAGAGGAAGAAGAGGATGGAGGCTAAGGGCAACACCAAAGACTGAATCAAGGCTGCTATGTTAAAGGCCATGAAGTACTCCGAGCCTTGGAAGAACTTCGTGAAGGGAAGCTTCTTTTCTCCTCCAATACTTACAATACCGGCATATAGTTCATCTGGAACAAAGTTGCAGTCCATCATCCTGAGCTAGACTTGAGCTTCCTGGATGAAAATGATGACTCGGATGAAGGACCCAAGGAAGTCGGTGTTGCAGTCATCCTCGTGGACACTTCCAGATTCGAGGCTTCTCTAATTGATAAGACTTAGAATTTTTTTCTCTTAAATGTATGTCCTTTCTAACCCTTCCAAGAGGTCATTTTTGTAATGCAGTTTGAATAAATAAACATTATTTTCTTTAACAAAATTGTGCAAAAAATTCCTTTTGATGAATTTTTATTCTTTTTGCTTGACAATTCCGATCTGAGATAATTGTCAGACCTTTTTGGCTCACAAATAAGCATGTTTAGCTTTAGTTAGAAACTAGTTTCTATAAGAGTCATCGTAGGTTAGTCTCCCTAAAGTTAATCCTTCGCTTGCTAAATACTAAGATTTTTAGTCTTGAATAGTCTAATTAGACTAGACTCTTGAGGATCATTGAAAGTTAATCCCTTGCTTCTTTAGTGTTTAGGATCTTAGTTCTCAAAGATGATTTAAAGGGACCTTTCAGTAGGTTAGCCCTTCAAGGGTCATCTTGGGTTATTCTCCTGGTTCTTAGTAGACCAAGACTTTGGGTCATCTCAATTCATCTAAAAAGAAGAAAGGCCATCGGGGGTCATCTGATGTTATTCCCCCACATCTTGGAGAACCAAGAACTTTAAAGATTTGAGGGTCATCATAGATTAATTTCTCATTTTAGAAAACTCAAAACTTCATTCGAATAGATACAAATTGCTGGATAGACTTAAAATTTTTTAAAAGGAATAAAATTTACATCATTGATAATACATTCATAAATTAAGAGAATTCTATAGTCTAGGTAGCGGAGTTCTATCAAGTTGTTTCAATCAATAGGTACCAGGATGAACTATCCTATCCACTTAAGAAGGACCTTTCCAATTGGAGGATAACTTCCCTTGTTCTTTTAGTTGGGATATCTCGGTCTATCATAACACCAAGTCATTGACTCTAAATTCTTTAGCTTTGACTCGGGTGTTGTAGTATTTGGCCACTTTCATCCTCTAATATTTTGGGATGAGAGAGGCTCGAAATCTTTGCTTTCTCTTCCATCTTAGCCTCAGTGGGAACTAGATGGGCATTATATACCTTCTCAACATTGACATACATGTTTTCCCAAGCAAGCATCTCTGTGTAAAATTTTGCGAATACCTCTTCTCTAGAGAAAAATGAAATGTGCACCTTTGTAGACTTCTTTTTGTAGAATTTGGCCTGTCATAACATATCACGTATTTTGCTAGCCCGTGAGCTAATGATCTCAACCTTTTAGGAATAGAGTCCCCTCCTTGCATAGCCTGCATAGTATAAAAAGAATATATTAAGAAAAATTAAAATAGATAAAACATCAATGGATGCTTACCGGTTGATGAAACCAATATGTAAGGTTTTGTGAGCACTGTGTAAAAATTTCTTGCCCACTTATTTTCAAATTATCGCATCTCAATATTCGATCATAATTTCTAAACATGCATAACATTAGTAAACTGTAATAAGTGATTGAAGGGTTTGAATTATGATAGATATTTACTCAATATATAGATCAACCTCGTTATAGTTTAGTAAAATATATATCTATGCCTATTGAAATTCAGTATCTATTAAAATCCGACGAACCTCGTGGCCAAATTCACGAGTAGGATATGATAATATTGAGATTTCTCGCTCTAATCTCTCACCACCACCATCATTATTTTGTCCAACTTAAGTCAATTTTGTTTACACATTAGAATTATAGTAGTGTCGGTTGAAATTTAAATTTTTTTCTATTATATAAGCCTTCATAATAGAACCTTCAACTATGGCTTTATTTTTCTCTTTCTTCTTGAGACTATGCATATATCTTTCAAATGGATACATTCATCTATACTGCATCGGTTTCCTTATCCTAGCTTCATATGCCAAAAAAATTATGAGATTCTCCATCAAGTCAAAGAAGCTCGAAAGAAGTATCTTCTCTAACTTGCATATCATCTTTACAATACTAGCTAATAAACACATTAAATATATCAATAAAAGAACTAATTTATAGATCAATTCATCGTAATTCTTTAAAAATTGATGCTTTTATTTATCTTTTACAGGAAAGATGGTCATTAGTACAAAGAGCCTGATTTACAGGTTAAAATAAAAGAATTTTAGAGCAAATCAAACTTAAAATGGATCCAAAATTTATATCCAAAGACAGGCCCAATTCCAAGCCCATTATTGCTTTGAGATCTGGACCAAAAGCTATTTAAAATAGCTCAGATATAATTTTTAAAGCAACCGGTCCATAGTGGACCGATTGCTTGGTCTAGGAAGCCACCACACGGCCCATAGAGCCATGGCTATGCGACTCAAAAATTTTAGGCTAGGCAAAGCTAGCAACAATGCATGCGTGGTCAATGGTAAAGATAGTAGCGATGACAGTGGCACCGGTGAAGGTAGCAGTAGTGCCGGCACATGGAGGTCGATGGCGAAGATGATGGTGGCAGGGCTTCAATGGATCCCAAGCTTCTTCACCAGAGCGAGACGTTCCGATGATGGGGAAGATAGCGATGGCGCACGGGAGGTCGATGGCACTAGTAAGCAAGGATGGCAGCGACAACAATCCAATGGCAGTGAGGCAATGATCCAGCACTGGTGAGGGCTTCAGCAAGGTGGCGGCATTGGTAGCAGGACAGGGGAAGAAGCGCAGCTCTATTTCATGAAATTCCCCACAAATTAACCAAACATTGTATTCACAAGGTGTATGGGAGGTGCCGCTCGGTCCAGGAGTTTCCGCACGGTGTTGGTGCGGTCTAGCACGTGTTTTTATGTGATCAAGTGGCTGGGAAGTGGGTGGAACGGAGAATCAAATGGCTGGGAGAAAAGTGACCAGCAAAAGGATTTCTCTGCAGGATTAAAGGCCCGATCTATACCAAATCACCAAGTTCTTTGACCTAACAGTGAAAGAACAATCTAAGCGAGAAGGATTTTTAACATGGTATGGACCCAAATTTGCGATATCTAGCGGCTCCTAAGCACTTCCAACTTAGATCCAACAGCCAAAACAAAGTCATGCAGTCCGGATTTGTTCTATTCCAATTATCCTTCAACTTTAATAGAGATTGGGTCAATTCTATGGTCTATTGAAGGGGAATAGTGGGCAACAATTGAGAACCAAGCAACGAGAAAAGAAAGGAGTGAAGTAGCAGTGCACAGTTTTTCTTTTCTTTTTATTTTTCTCGATATAAGAGCTTCAAGAGGAAAGAGGCTAGCAGGATGATCTTCTTCCTCATCTTCCTATCAATGAAGATGATTCTTGCGGATACTATATGCAGCTAATCTCCAAGTCTTCAAAGGAGTAGAGGAGGTTCTTTTACTATTTTATATTTTAATTTCTTATTCATATAATTAGATCTTGAATGTAATGATTTGTTCTTCTATTAATATATTTTTTTCATTATTTCAAGAATTATTTTATTATTTAATCTATAATTTAGATTTTAGAATAATCTATGACTATGCAAGGAAAGATCAAGATACTACGATCTGTATCTAGTGAGATAAATTATACTCAGAATCTGAATTACATAATATTTTAATTATTTATATGATCCAAGTCTTTGAATAGCCTATGGCTACATAGGAATGATTTGTATCCAGCGAGATAGGCTATACTCAAGTTTAAGACTTTGAATAGCCTATGATTACATAAGGGCAACATATATCCAGCGAGATAGGTTATGCTTGGGATATCAATCATACCTTTCCTAATTATATATTAAAGAACTAATTTATATTTTATTAAAAGAAATCAAATCAAAATCCTGAGATACTTATATTATTTCTCCTACTTGTTTGTTATTATTTTGATCTAATTAAAATTTTTATTTTTAATTCTCAATTTTAATCATATTTCTTACCCCTCAACTTGAACTTTACGCATCCTCGAGTAAAAAAGGGATTTAGAGTTAAATACCTTTTATCTTAGAGTTTTAAGCTTCACCGAGCAATTTTCTTCAAAGGACCATTAATATTCAATAAAGTGGGAGTAAGGCATGTTATTTGAATACTAATACTTATCCAATATAAAAATTAAGTAAAGAACATCAAACATTTTTTGAATTTTTTTCTAAATTATCCCTTCTTTTATCTCTAAATCATTAACCTTCGCATAAACCAATATATTGTTACTTTCGTCTTTCATTTATTATAAAAGTATCTTCACATTATCCATTTTTTGATATGAATAACAATGCTTACTTAGACGAAAGTACCTGGTTACTCAGTGGGAGACCAATGTTTAGATCTTTTTCTTTTTCTGAAGTACTGAGCATCATGGCTATCCCTTCACCATTTGACGTGAATCTCCATACTTGACTTTGGTGTAGAGATCCAGTTAGTAAGCTTAGGGCAATCCTCATATACTCTATGTTTTGTACTTTTATTTTGGACATGTAGTTCTTTTCTTAAATTTAAGATAGCTTTTACATTGTTTGAGTTTTTTTTTAATATGAAAAAACATATAGTTACCCTACACTAGCCCATAAAAGGTATACTCTTCTTTGATGCTGGTAGGAGGATTTAGAAGTATTAAAAAAATATTTATATTCTAGACTTAACTTTCTTTTAGATTATTTTAACATTTGATCTCTCAATATCTCACAAACTCTCTAATTTGAGCATCAATTTACTTTAAAAAAACTTTGCTTAGTTCGGCTTAATTTTGAAGCATAATCGAACATATAAATATTGAATACTAACTTATTCGAGGACTTTAGTTTTTTAAGTATATTTATTCTTCCTTCAACTTAATGGATATTATCCTTAATAAAGAACGAAAAATAAAGCAAAGAAGGTGAAAAGGAAAGATGTCACCTATGATCCATCTCTGGAGTTAAAAATGATCTGCGATGGAAATGGCTTGCAAATGCTATTCCAAGTCTTCAGGTAAAGTAGCTAAGTCCATAAATCCTAAAAAATTAAAAGAAAAGAAAGTAAGGAAATAAGGATGTTCGGTTACCTTCTGACAAGTGCTATGTTTACCATCTTCAACCGGATGCTATGAGGGATCTTACATATAATCAACTTGGTTTTATCCCTCAAGATTTCAAAAGGAAGAGACTAATCAAGAGGCCTTGTCATCATAGTAAAAAATCATCTGTAGAGAGTTCTATGATGATTAGCCCTTATCAATAAAGTGTACTGGGCAAGCATGTTAGACCGGGATTTAAAATATTATTACAATTTTTAATATGACCGAGAAGGGATGGTGTGTGTTGGACAAGATTAGGGGTGATAGTTTAGCAATTTCTTCAATTATAGCTTGATCTACCCTACTACTTTTCTTGGATATGATATGTTTAGGCATCACTCCTTGATCTAAAGCCTAGTTTTTTTTAAATTAATATTAAATCGGTCTTCAAACATCATTTTAGTATCATAGAATAATTTTGGAACAGTCATCAAAAGTAGTACCAAAAATAGAAAATCTATCTTAAAAATCTTAATATTGTTAGCCCTCATTTTAGAGATATCACATCCGATAGCTTTTTTATATACTTTTAGAACACCAACAAGTTAGGTTTCCTAGTTATGGCTTCAATTCAAAAGTAGATGGTGATTCTAACAAAGGAGCTATTGAGGGCCTAGATGATGGCTCATATTTTTCAATCCATGTGGGATGGTTTTGAAGTAGGATATTTCTAGTAAATTATTCACTTCTGTGATATACCCATTTACATTAAAATTGTCTATCCCAAAATGAGCTAGACAAGAATCTAACAAATTATGGAGGCAAATTGTAGGTGTAGCTTTCCCTATTGTGTTATTTAGTTATGGTTCTTGGAAAGTCTCAATTAATTCCATCATATCACTTATTTGGTTTCCTTTCTCATTAAAAGGCTTGAATGATTCTAGGCACTTGGAAACAGAGCCATAGATAAGTAAGGTGATGATGGAATTGGTTTGTCCCATGAGTCTGAATTTTCTCTATATATTTCTATCTTAGTTGAATTATCTATATTGGTCTGTTTAGTTGTACAAGGTTGTTCTATAACCAACTTACTCCCAGAAATTATAGGTGATTGTTTAAGAAAAACTTGAGGGTCATTAATTTTTTTAGCTTGGTATGGTCTCTCTGAGTTACTCTTGGACTAACTAGGAAGCTCCAATTCCTCCTCCCTACCAAGTGAGTTTATTAGTTGATCGGTTTTAATCTCTAATTTAGTTAAGATTTGTGTAGAGGATTGAAAGGTCTGATAGTTGCTTTCTATCCTATCTAATGATTGTAAAACCTTCTCTTCAAATGATGGGTTATAGGTAGTAGAAGAAAGTTGATATTATGGATATGGCACATCGTGATCAAATAGGTCTACGAACATGGATCTTTGTGATACCGGGATAAATGATCGAGAGCATGCATGTGTGGAGGAGAGGTGTAAAATCTTGTTGAGCCCTCCAGTTTGGATTATAAGCTTAAGGTACATGTTATTTTCTGGTCTATAGGCAATTTGGATTTGATCTTGATAGGCTAACTTATACATAAATTCGGGAACTTGGTACGTGGCTGGGCATTCACAAACAAAGTAAGTGGGGCTCGAACGAATTTGTTGTGTAGGAAGAAAAGAAGTGGAAAAGTGTCTGATAGCTAGTAGGTGATCTGATTTTTGGGATAGTTTATCTACTCTACCATCTAATTTACAGGACATCTTATCCATTTTATTGTAAAGATCCATGTTCCTATACTGATCTATTTTATTGGATTGTTTTGATTATTTGGATATGCAATTAAAGGTCCTAGATCAGAACAATTCTTGCTACTATTTTTTTAATTTATTATTATTTTTAAAAAAAAGAGAAAAGAAGAATGAAGAAAGGTAGAGAAGAGTTCTAAAGAGATGGGCTTAAAAAGTCCTAGAGCTAAGAAAGATAGTGAAGAATTAAATTAATGGTTTGATGTTAGTTGCAGAAAGTTCATTTACCAAAATGATTGTAACCAACTATCATTACTGGCAAATTGCAACCATCCATCACATAATTGTTCTTCTTGCATAGATTATGAGGGGGATAACCAATTTTTATTTTTATTTTTTTGGTTAGATAACAAATTTTTTTTTGTTTGATTTAGATTTTTGGAGAATAATCCTGGGAGTGTAGGGTTTTGTGTGGTGCTCCCAAGCCATGGAGAGACTTGGGAGACCATGGCAGGGATGCTAGAGGCGATCCCTGGAGCTTGGGAGCGTATCCCAAGCTATCTTGGAGGTATTCCAGGGTTTTTTGGGATTTTTTCCCGGAGTCCCTTTTGAGTCATGTTGGGTCAGGGGGTTTGACCCAAGGATTATTAATTTTATGTTGGCTTTGAAAGGGGGGAGTTTTTGAGAGATTGTAACATAACCCAATTGGGTTATGGGGTTGGGTCCAGGTTTGTTAAATTGGTTAGGAGGTTAGCAAATTGGTTGGTTAGTTGGTTGGTTGTAACCAATTAGGAAGCCCAACCATGTGAGGTATCATAATCAGTTTGTTATTGTCCCAAGATAAGTCCTAACCGTCCATGTGATTGAATCCTAACAAGATTTAAGAGGTAGTTGCAGTCCAACAAGAAGTCCAATATTAGACGCCCAATTCAAGAAGGCTTCAACGTCCCCCATGTGCTATAAATATGAGAAGATGGGGTGTGTGGTTGGAGGAAGGTCCAAGAGGCCGACCCCTTTGGGGTCTCACGGTCATGTGAAGATTGTGGAGAGATCAGCGGGTCTTACGGTCATGTGAAGACCGTGGAGAGATCAGCGTGAAGGCCTTGGTCCGTGAGGCTTGGCTCATGGTTCCAAGGTGGAGGCTTCTTGGAGACCACACGTGAGGGAGTCCGCGTGGGAGACCATGGTGATGGACTGCAGAGAGGTGCACGTGAGGGAGATATCACGTGGAGGACTTGTGCCATGATGGTGTTCACGGGGCTTTGGAGAAGGACACACGTTGAGGTATTGTCCATGCGTGGCGTACGTGGATTCTTGGGGCATGAGGCTTACAAGAGAGAAGACGTGTGGGACAGCGAGAAGCTTCTGGATTTTCAGAAGGGCTGTTGAGTGTTATGTTGTTTGTTGTAACAAGGTTTTTCTCCAAAGGAGTAAAGCAATCTCCCTTTTTCTCCTACATCTCTTCCCTGGTAATAGTTCCCTTTCCGCCATGATAGTATCAAGTTGGATCCGGGTATTCCGTGGAACGGGTTTGCCCCCCAACAACTGGTATCAAAGCCTGAAATTTATTCCCAACAACTGGTATCAGAGCCGATCTTGATGCGGTGACGTGAAGGATGCAGGAAAGAGGACTCGTGGTGGTGGTGCAGATCTCTGGTTCTGAGATCTGGAGGTGAGGGCTCGTTTTCCTCCCTGGAGATACGGAGAAGAACCAGATCTGGAGGTGCAGATCCAGATCTGGGCGATGCACGGAGTCGCGTGCGGATGTGGCTCAGGCTGTCGGTCGCAGCGGAGCAGCGCGGGGCATCACGGGATGATGCACGGAGCAGTGCATCGCAGGGCATGGCCGTAGGTACGGACGCGGCACAGGGCGTCGGTCGCAGGATAGTGGTGCAAGGGCGATGCACGGTGGCTCGGGCGAGAAGGTACAAGGCGTGGTGCACGGTCGCAAGCCCGGAGCAGGGCCGCGGATACGGACGTGGCGCAGAGCGAAGCGGAAGCATCACAGCAGGCTATCGCGGGCGTGGTGCAGCCGCAGGCACGGTGCAGGGAGCGGACTCGCCGGTCGCACGGAGGTGCAGGGCGTCGCGGGAGCGGCGCTATCGGTCGTGGGCGCTGGCTCGGCCGCAGCATCACAGGAGCAGTGCAGGGCATCGCGGAAGCATTGCGGGGCCGGTATGGGTGCGCGGATGGTGCGCGGCTGGTCGCCGGTGGCTCGGTATCGTCGTGGGAGGTCGCCGGAGGCGACGGCGGCGGCCGGAGGGCGACAGCGCGGCAGGGAGAGGCTGCGGTCCACAGTTCCCTGCCGTGGACCGATAGCCATGGCAGCCCGTGGACCGGCTTGGCGCGCGTGGACTGGCGGGTTGGTTCGCGGTGATACGGCCAATCAGGATTTCAAGTCACTCTATGCTATGAAAACTGTGCAAATGGATTTTCGACGATTCCGGGCTCAATTGAACTCTGATTTGAGCCCCGTCTACGCCGTTGGACTCCTTTTTTTAAGCTCTTCATGTTGAGCTAGGTTGGATCCGATGATGGAGTCAGATCGCAGGATATATGGAGATCGCGGTGTCGCGGTCGTGTGTGCAAGCAGCATGTGCAGGTTGGTTCCATTTTCTGCTCTCCCAGGCGGACAGAGGTTCATAGTGTTGGGAGCAGTGTGGAGGTCTGCTAGTTGTGTGGATCTCGCCGAGGATGATGGATCCTGTGGTGCAGGAGTTCGCGACGGTGGTGTAGAGTTGCAGGTTCTGTGCTGTGGAGCATTGATAGGTCGGGTGATCTGTGATTCAGCACAGGTGGAGCGACACATACCAGAGATCTTCAGAGCAGCATTAGTGGTAGCTCCATCAGTAGTGGACCAGACTTTTGGTCACTGTGGAGGAGAGCGATCGGTAGTACTCCAGCTACCTTGATCATGATGGAGCTGGACGTGGGTGGTATCCTGCGTGGTTGGAGAGGAGTCTCGGGAGATGGATATCTCAGGGAGACTGAGTACATCAACAGAGGCAGTGCCAGGGGCAGCTCAGGGAGACAGGAGACAGTCTCAGGGAGCGCCGGAGGATCGGATAGTCGGGAGTGTCCCGGTATGGCAGGATTGGCCTAGGGACGGAGACTGGAGCTGATGGAGATGGCAGCTCAGGAAGACCAGAGATAGGTCTCAGGGAGCGCCAGGGATATCATCCAGCCGGGAGACAGGCTGGAACATGATGGAGCAGCCACTGGAGATGGTTGCTAGGTTTAGTCGCTGGATTAGCAGAGGAGTTGGGATGAGCTCCTAGGTTTCGGAGGTTCATGCTGGGATGCAGAGTATCCGAAACGGTCTCGAAGAGGTCCGCGTGATGCGGAGGGTCCGAGGAGGCAGAGACGGTGTTCGAGGTGCAGCGGCAAGCTCAGCAGGGCAGCGTTGAGTGGCTGGTCTCGGGGTTTCTTTCTGTGGCATTAATGGGACTTTAGTTTCAGGTGGAGCACCCGAGAGAGGTGGCTTCACGGGTGGAGCAGGATTCGACACGAGTTCAGAGTGGGAGATGGAGGGATACTGGCCATATCCTAGCACGAGCGTCGGGGTGCACTTAGCCAGGTGGAGCAGAGTGTGCAAAGATTGGCGTGGCTCTGAGAAGATGGTGTCAGGTTGAGCTCCAGTTACAGCGAGTACTGGTTTAGGTTCGCTGTGTTCTCTCCAGGAAAGTCCAAGAAAAAGTCTGATGCAGCTGCCAGGCAGAAGGAAGGCTACAATCGTGGTGCCAAGGTACAAGCAAGGACTTCAGCTGTGGAGACGGTAATCCCAAAGGTCTCCAAGTGCATGCAGCAGCTGAAGGGTGTTGGCAAAGGCAAGGAGATCCGCACAAGGAGCTGTCAGGACACGCAGTTACAGTCGGGTTGTGCATGGAGGACATTGCTAGGTTTGCCAAGGCTTGGGGCACCAAGGTGGAGATTGTAGGGTTTTGTGTGGTGCTCCCAAGCCTTGGAGAGACTTGGGAGACCATGGCAGGGATGCTAGAGGCGATCCCTGGAGCTTGGGGGCGTGTCCCAAGCTATCCTGGAGGTATTCCAAGGTTTTCTGGGGTTTTTCCCCGGAGTCCCTTTTGAGTCATGTTGGGTCAGGGGTTTGACCCAAGGATTATTAATTTTATGTTGGCTTTGAAAGGGGGGAGTTTTTTGAGAAATTGTAACATAACCCAATTGGGTTATGGGGTTGGGTCCAGGTTTGTTAAATTGGTTAGGAGGTTAGCCAATTGGTTGGTTAGTTGGTTGGTTGTAACCAATTAGGAAGCCCAACCATGTGAGGTATCCTAATTAGTTTGTTATTGGCCCAAGCTAAGTCCTAACCGCCCATGTGATTGAATCCTAACAAGATTCAAGAGGTAGTTGCAGTCCAACAAGAAGTCCAATATCAGACGCCCAATTCAAGAAGGCTTCAATGTCGCCCATGTGCTATAAATATGAGAAGATGGGGTGTGCGGTTGGAGGAAGGTCCAAGAGGCCGACCCATTTGGGGTCTCACGGTCATGTGAAGACCGTGGAGAGATCAGTGGGTCTTACGGTCATGTGAAGACCATGGAGAGATCGGCGTGAAGGCCTTGGTCCGTGGGGCTTGGCTCATGGTTCCAAGGTGGAGGCTTCTTGGAGACCACACATGAGGGAGTCCGCATGGGAGACCATGGTGATGGACTGCAGAGAGGCGCACGTGAGGGAGATATCACGTGGAGGACTTGTGCCGTGATGGTGTTCACGGGGTTTTGGAGAAGGACGCACATTGAGGTATTGTCCGTGCGTGGCGTATGTGGATTATTGGGGCATGAGGTCTACAAGAGAGAAGACGTGCGGGACAGCGAGAAGCTTCTGGGTTTTCAGAAGGGCTGTCGAGTATTATCTTGTTTGTTGTAACAAGATTTTTCTCTAAAGGAATGAAGCAATCTCTCTTTTTCTCCTACATCTCTTCCCTGGTAATAGTTCCCTTTCCGCCATGACAGTATCAAGTTGGATCCGGGTATTCCGTGGAACGGGTTTGCTCTCCAACAACTGGTATCAGAGCCTGGAATTTGCTCCCAACAGGGAGGTCATCTTTTCATGGTTTGAACTCAGCCTCTATCAAGGGCATGCATGTGTGGAGGAGAGGTGTACCAACCCTCAGAACCAATTTAATTTAGCCAATCACCAGTAAAATTACATTGCTTATTACGGAAAGGTACGATCTATAAGAACCTTCCCAGCAGATCAATTATTGGTTGGACCTGATCCACGGTGTATCATAGATATTTAATCGTTCAACAACCTTATGGAGGAGAAATTATTGCAAGAAACAATCCAAACGATTATGTTGATTATGTTGGGTAGAACGGCACCGCCCTGGAATTGACAAGCGAACTACTCCCCAGCTTAGAAACCGATGGATACAAAGAAGGATCCCCCTCGCTAGAGCAGGAGCATCTCCAACCTCTCTCATGCAAGGGAAAGCAAAAGAGAAGATGGCATTAAGCTCCACAAATATCGCTCTATGTTGCCTTCTGTGCCTGTCAATCTCATTAGCCTCTTCGCATTCAGCCTATAAGAGCTTCCTCCACTGCCTCTCCCTTCATAGCCCACCCTCCACCAACTTCTCGCAATTCATCTACTTTCCCAGCAACGCTTCCTATTCCTCTCTCCTCCTATCATCCATCTATAACCTCAGGTTCGCATCTCCCACTACTCCAAAACCCCTCCTCATTCTCGAGCCTGCCGATGAGTCCCAGATCCAAGCTTCGGTCATCTGTTGCAGGAACCACAGCCTGCGAATGAGAGTTCGGAGCGGCGGGCACGACTATGAGGGGCTGTCCTATCGGTCCGACCATGACAGCCGCTTCATCTTGCTTGATCTCGCAAGCCTTAGATCGATAAGTGTCGACACGGAGCATGAAATCGCTTGGGTCCAGTCCAGCGCCACTCTAGGCGAACTCTATTACAGGATTGCAGAAAAAAGTAGCTCCCATGGCTTCCCGGCAGGCATCTGCCCCACTGTCTGCGTCGGCGGGCACCTAAGTGGGGGCGGTGTTGGGACCTTGGTAAGGAAATATGGTCTCGCCGCTGACAACGTCCTGGACGCGACGTTAGTTGACGTTAATGGTAGGCTCTTGGACAGAGAGTCCATGGGGGAAGATCTCTTCTGGGCTATCAGAGGAGGTGGAGGAGCAAGTTTTGGTATCATAGTCTCGTGGAAGGTCAGGTTAGTCCCTGTTCCCACCACTGCATCTGTTTTCACCCTCCACAGGACCATGGAGCAGGGAGCAATACAGCTTCTGAATAAATGGCAATACGTCGCACACAAGCTCCATGAGGATCTATACCTCAATGTTCATATCCAACCCGAGGAGCGTGGACAGAAAGGAGTGGTGGCTGTTTTTGAATGTTTATTTCTTGGGGGTTGTGCTGAGCTACTCCAGCTTATCGGGAAGAGCTTTCCAGAGCTGGAGGTGAAGATGAATGACTGCATGGAGATGAGTTGGATTCAATCGGTCCTCTACTATGCTAGGTATACCAACGGAGAGCCCTTGGAAAGTTTGCTGGATAGGAGCCTGCAACCGAAGGAATTCACCAAGGGCAAGTCTGACTATGTGAAGGACCCCATCCCTTTAAGTGGGTGGGAAGGGATTTGGAGAAGGTTTTCGGAGCAGGGTGCTGGCTCCATGTTCATGGATCCTTTTGGTGGGAGGATGGGCGAGATTCTAGAATCAGAGATTCCATTTCCCCACAGGCAGGGAAATTTGTTCAATATAAATTATGCTGTTGGATGGAAAGACAGCGGGGCTCTGGCATCTGAAAAGCACTTGGAGTGGATTCGGAGAATTCACAGATATATGAGCCCGTATGTATCAAAGCATCCGAGGGCTGCTTATCTGAATTGTAGGGATCTGGACCTGGGTAAGAATGAGGAGGGTAATACAAGCTACTTGACGGCTGAAGGCTGGGGTAGGAAGTACTTCAAAAACAATTTTAAGAGATTGGCGATTGTGAAGGGCGAAGTCGATCCAGGGGATTTCTTTTGGAGTGAACAGAGCATCCCACCTCTTCTTGTAGACAAAGAAAGGAGGTCGAGTTGGATTGGTTTCAAGGGACTAATTTCTAAACCCAAGCCACTGATCAAACACTTTCTTTGATTAGTGAAGAATGTATGGTTGTGAAATTGGGGCATGGGCTTGTTCATTAATTTAGTAAGCAGCAAAACATCATATGCCAAACAAATACTAGCTAATACTGATAGGCTTGTCTGGTTGTGCATATCAAGTTTGTGATTATCGAGTTCATTCTATGATCCTTGTGATATATGGAATTCACTTCCACAGCTGTAACCGGAGGAATTTCAGGTTACCTCATACGAGCTTGTTCACTGCTGAGCAGATTCTGCTATTTCTTCCGACCACTTCATTATGTTCAGGTTTATTTCACTCTTTGATGGACATTTCAAAATGGAATCTATGCTGCCCTGAGACTTTCATACTTATATTATGCCTGTTAGTTATGATATATGGAATATATGTATATTTATATAATTTTAAAATATTTAAAAATAATTTTTTTATAACATGTGCGGTAGAATAATCTTGGTGTAATAAAATAATTCAAATATAATGGAATAAAGGTAGGAAGTTTGGCATGGAATTAAGGTAGATAGAACCACTATCCTGAAAGAGATTTAGCCCTCTTCTCGTGCGAAGAACAGTTGAGCCACACGCTCTCCTCCAAGGTATAACCCAGAAGCCAAAACTCCAATGCTTGTCAGTGGTACGATCATGAATGGATGTGGTCGGCCTGTCTTCAACCCAAAAAATTTTAAAATGGGAAAGGTAGGAAAGAGAATGAATCTTAAAAAAATTTAGAATAGAGAAATATAGGAGAAGAGCTTGGAAATTTTTTGGATTCTCTGTAGGGCTAGGATAAAGGCTTATTTATAGGCTTAACATTTCAGAAAAAAATTTCAAAAAGCCCTCAACTAGCTGTTACGGTAGTTATAAAATTAAATTCAGAATTTAATTAAAAATTAGCCATTATAAAAATTAAATTTGAAATTAATTAAAAATTAAAACAGAAAAATGGTTTAAAAATGCACGAAGATGAAAAGGAAAAAAAACATATGGGCGCACGCGGATTGCGCGCCCGTTGGGTGCGTGCGGGGCGGGGGGTGAGGAGTTACCATTTTTTTGTTTTATATCGGTAATGTCAACAATCCCCCATAAGAATAGAATAAAAAAGATAAAAGTTTAATATTATTAGACTCAGTAAATAATATAATACTTTTGGACTTTTACTATGCTTAATATAAGTTTCTTCTAAGTTTGAACTTATATTTAGTATAAAATATACACAATATAAAGATGAGCTAATTATAATATGGGATAGCACTATCTAGGCCATGCGCTTGCCTTGATTTTCATGTGAGTTACTAGGGATTTGTCACGGTCCCATAGTCGCAGCTTTACGACTATTCTTACTAAGATAGATCCTAAAAGGATACATACAACAGAATCATGCCTCACTGAACTCACAGACTTGGATCTATTAACAACTATGCTCAACCTAACATCATAATAGAGCACCACATCATAAGGATAAAGTGGAGATAGACTTCAAAAAATGGTGCTCCCAAATATCACCTCAGATGTCATTTCCCTTTGAACCTTAACCATGAGATTGTCATGACAGTAAAGGTCCACTTTGGTGGCTAATATATGGGCTTAAGCCCCATCCCCCTCGATGTCTCAGATACCGCAGCCTTCAAAAGGCCTTTGGTCAAAAGACCTGCCATATTATGTTTTGATCTTATAAATTACAATGATATCACTTCTTTCATTTTATTTTTATAGTTTTATACCTGATCAAGATATGATTATTCATCTTTTTATTAGTTGTTTATTGATTTAACAGATTAATTAGAGCTCTACAATCATAATTTAAAAATATTTATTAAACTTTTTAGTGAAATAATTGCTATATCACTAGCCTCTGATTTTATTACTAAGAATCTATAGATATTATTATTTTGGACAGTATCTATAGTCCTAATATTTTTCTTTTTGGATTCAGAGATTTTAACTTTGGCTAGGCATCGTCATACTTTGAGGAATTCTAGGTTAGGAGTCTTCCCTTTCTAAAGTTCATAAGGAGTTTTTTGGACCTTCAACTATATGAGCTTGAGGTCCGGAGGAAGTGGAATATTTATGAAAAGACTCTTTCTTCTGATGAAAATAGTTTTTTGTAAGATGGTTGTCCTCCCGCATACAAAATAGAACCTTTGGCTTGGACTTTGGACAAGCTTATTGGATCTAGTATTATTACTTTTAAAGATTTTACCTTTGGGCTTGAACTTGTTTGGGTTTGAACGATTATGTTGGTTTGACTAGTATTGGTGGTTTGGTTGAAATCTAGGTTTTGATTTTGATTTAGTATTATTGTTGGTCTGGTATTATTGGGTTAGGTTAGCTTGGACACTTGAAATTCTAAATTGCTGGATTTTAGATCTATGTTTGTCTTCTATCCTAATTGAGTTTAGAAGTTGGCTAGGTGTAACACGCATAAAAAAAAAAAAAAGGGGGCGACGCGGGGCTGGCGAAAATGGGTGAGAGGGGTGCGCGGTGCGTGGCGACACGCGGCGTGGGCAGCGACGTGCGGCCCAGCCCGTCGCGGGCGCGCGTGTTGCACGGCCCAGGCCCACGCGCGCGACGCGTGCGGGCGCGTGGGCTCGGCCCAGCCCGAGCTGGCTGTCGCGTGGGCGTTTCCCACGCGTTTCCCAGGTGTTTCCCAACCGTTTCTCGCGGTGTATGGCGGTCCATGGGGTTTCTGAGTGATCTGAACCGTCCATCGTCCGATCGAATGGCTGAGATTGGTCCGAAGGAGTTTAGGCTTGATTAGGGGCTTTTGGATTCGGATTTGGACGTGGTTTAAGACGTCGATCTCAGATCTGACGGCTGGGAAGATATTTTAATGTTTTTGAACTTCATAGGTTATGTTTGAGATGATTTTGGATGGATTTTTCTCCTCTTTTTAAACAAGACGTCGATAGGAAGCAGGGAAGAGCCTGCTGAGAGCCATAAAAGAGAGGAGAAGAGAGAGAGAAAGAGAAGGGAAAAGAGAAGAGAAGAAGGAAGAAAGAGAAAGAGGAGAAGAGAGAGAGAAAGGGAGAGGGAAGGGATTTTGGTTTGGAAGATGAGGGAAGAGAAAATCGGAGGGGAACCGATTTGATGAATTTATTTATTATTGTAGGAGATCAATCTTTTGAGCAGGAAGGATTTGGACGAATTTTGGGTATAGATTGATACCGGATATTTTGGATTAGCGGTTGAAGGTAAGGATTCTGGACGTGATCACCAGTTTATATATTATTTTATATGCATGGTTTTGATCCGAGTGCATGATCATTTGGCATGCATGAATTATTGTTGTATGGTGTAGTTGAGTTTTATGAAGAACAATATGATTATGGTTGTTATTAATTTATATTCCGGATATCGTGTTTATCGGATAAAAATTTTATTTTGATAATTTGGACCGTGATGTCGGTCAGTGGAAGAGTTGAGATTTCATGTTTGATATTGTGGTTTTATCATTATTATTGTCGATATCTCATGCGTGATGTTATAAAGAAGATTGATATCCGGATGGGTTGGACCATGATACCGGATTGCTAAATAGGTTGAACCATGAAACTGGATATCGAGTGGGTTGGACCACGATATCAGTTATTAAAATGGATTGGACCACGATATCGGTTATCGAGTGGGTTGGACCACGATACCGGTTATCGAGAGGTCATAAAAGATATGTTATGACAAGTGTTAATGAAGTAAATATGGTTTTTGGTCTAGTCATGCTACGGTAGCACCGTGGTTATACAGCCTGAGCCACGGGCTTTGTACGTGGGAGCCGGCCACGGGCGGATAGTACGTGGGACAGCCGAGCCACGGGCTTAGTACGTGAGCAGGACCGACCATAGTATGCATGGTCGCTTTGAGGTTGCCAGTCATGGGCTGGTACATGACCATGGCTAGACCAGAACCCTAAAGATAAAGGTGCAATAATAAAAATATTAAAGGAAAAATGCAAAGTTATCAAAGTTTTATAATATATGAGGCTTAAATCATTTAATTGAATGACATAATATACTGGTATTTTACTATTTTAGAAATGTATATTATTACTGGTGTGATCATATGAAAACCTTACTGGGCTGTAGAGCTCACAACCTACTTTCTTCTTTTACAGAATCGTGCAGATACTTGGCTTGGTGATGAGTGAGATTTTCTTGAAGTAAGTGACTCTTGTGTACCTAGGCCTTGCATGATCTCTAGGGTAAAACCTAGGGTTTGTGCGGCCGGTCGTGTGCCGATTCCGGTGCTGGATTCGGGGCGTGACAAAATGGTATCAGAGCTTAGGTTATGATCACTTGGGATGGTGATACAAGTGGATAATAATAATAATGATATGATGGTTATTAGGATATGATAAGAATTGTGACAGATCTTAGTTATGATGATTTGAGGACCGTGACAAAGTGATATTGAATTCAAGTCATGATTGTTTGAAATCGTGATATAAGAGATTAAGGAATTAACTTGATGATTAGTAAGACATGACATGAATTTTTTTGAAGGATTTATTAGTGAACCTAGAAGGTTTAGTAAATTATATCAGAGTGCGCAGCGGAAGGGTAGTGATTTTTTAAAATGTTATGGTGAGAGTATTGATTTAGATCTCAATCAAACTAATTTCGAGGACGAAATTATTTTAACGGGGGGAGAATGTAACACGCATAAAAGAAAAAAGGGGGGGGCGACGCGGGGCTGGCGAAAACGGGTGAGAGGGGTGCGCGGTGCATGGCGACACGCGGCGTGGGCAGCGACGCGAGGGCGCACGCAAGGCGCGGCCCAGCCCGTCGCGGGCGCGCGTGTTGCACGGCCCAGGCCCATGCGCGCGACGCGCGCGGGCGCGTGGGCTCAGCCCAGCCCGAGCCAGCTATCGCGTGGGCGTTTTCCACGCGTTTCCCAGGTGTTTCCCAACCGTTTCTCACGGTGTATGGTGGTCCATGGGGTTTCTGAGTGATCTGGACCGTCCGATCATCCGATCGAATGGCTGAGATTGGTCCGAAGGAGTTTAGGCTTGATTAGGGGCTTTTGGATTCGGATTTGGACATGGTTTAAGACGTCGATCTCAAATCTGACGGCTGGGGAGATATTTTAATGGTTTTGAACTTCATAGGTTACGTTTGAGGTGATTTTGGATGGGTTTTTTTCCTCTTTTTAAACAGGACGTCGATAGGAAGCAGGGAAGAGCATGCTGAGAGCCATAAAAGAGAGGAAAAGAGAGAGAGAAAGAGAAGGGAAAAGAGAAGAGAAGAAGGAAGAAAGAGAAAGAGGAGAAGAGAGAGAGAAAGGGAGAGGGAAGGGATTTTGGTTTGGAAGATGAGGGAAGAGAAAATCGGAGGGGAAACGATTTGATGAATTTATTTATTATTGTAGGAGATCAATCTTTTGAGCAGGAAGGATTTGGACGAATTTTGGGTATAGATTGATACCGGATATTTTGGATTAGCGGTTGAAGGTAAGGATTCTGGATGTGATCACCAGTTTATATATTATTTTATATGCATGGTTTTGATCCGAGTGCATGATCATTTGGCATGCATGAATTATTGTTGTATGGTGTAGTTGAGTTTTATGAAGAACAATATGATTATGGTTGTTATTAATTTATATTCTGGAAATCGTGTTTATCGGATAAAAATTCTATTTTGATGATTTGGACCGTGATGTCGGTCAGTGGAAGAGTTGAGATTTCATGTTTGATATTGTGGTTTTATCATTATTATTGTCGATATCTCATGCGTGATGTTATAAAGAAGATTGATATCCGGATGGGTTGGACCATGATACCGGATTGCTAAATAGGTTGAACCATGAAACTGGATATCGAGTGGGTTGGACCACGATATCAGTTATTAAAATGGGTTGGACCACGATATCGGTTATCGAGTGGGTTGGACCACGATACCGGTTATCGAGAGGTCATAAAAGATATGTTATGACAAGTATTAATGAAGTAAATATGGTTTTTGGTCTAGTCATGCTACGGTAGCACCGTGGTTATACAGCCTGAGCCACGGGCTTTGTACGTGGGAGCCGGCCACGAGCGGATAGTACGTGGGACAGCCGAGCCACGGGCTTAGTACGTGAGCAGGACCGACCATAGTATGCATGGTCTCTTTGAGGTTGCCAGTCATGGGCTGGTACATGACCATGGCTAGACCAGAACCCTAAAGATAAAGGTGCAATAATGAGAATATTAAAAGAAAAATGCAAAGTTATCAAAGTTTTATAATATATGAGGCTTAAATCATTTAATTGAATGACATAATATACTGGTATTTTGCTATTTTAGAAATGTATATTATTACTGGTGTGATCATATGAAAACCTTACTGGGCTGTAGAGCTCACAACCTACTTTCTTCTTTTACAGAGTCGTGCAGATACTTGGCTTGGTGATGAGTGAGATTTTCTTGAAGTAAGTAACTCTTGTGTACCCAGGCCTTGCATGATCTCTAGGATAAAACCTAGGGTTTGTGCGGCCGGTCGCGTGCCGATTCCGGTGCTGGATTCGGGGCGTGACAGAATGGTATCAGAGCTTAAGTTATGATCACTTGGGATGGTGATACAAGTGGATAATAATAATAATGATATGATGGTTATTAGGATATGATAAGAATTGTGACAGATCTTAGTTATGATGATTTGAGGACCGTGACAAAGTGATATTGAATTCAAGTCATGATTGTTTGAAATCGTGATATAAGAGATTAAGGAATTAACTTGATGATTAGTAAGACATGACAGGAATTTTTTTGAAGGATTTATTAGTGAACCTAGAAGGTTTAGTAAATTATATCAGAGTGCGCAGCGGAAGGGTAGTGATTTTTTAAAATGTTATGGTGAGAGTATTGATTTAGATCTCAATCAAACTAATTTCGAGTACGAAATTATTTTAACGGGGGGAGAATGTAACACGCATAAAAAAAAAAGGGGGGGGGCGACGCGGGGCTGGCGAAAACGGGTGAGAGGGGTGCGCGGTGCGTGGCGACACGCGGCGTGGGCAGCGACGCGAGGGCGCACGCAAGGCACGGCCCAGCCCGTCGCGGGCGCGCGTGTTGCACGGCCCAGGCCCATGCGCGCGACGCGCGCGGGCGCGTGGGCTCGGCCCAGCCCGAGCCGGCTATCGCGTGGGCGTTTCCCACGCATTTCCCAGGTGTTTCCCAACCGTTTCTCACGGTGTATGGCGGTCCATGGGGTTTCTGAGTGATCTGGACCGTCCGATCGTCTGATCGAACGACTGAGATTGGTCCGAAGGAGTTTAGGCTTGATTAGGGGCTTTTGGATTCGGATTTGGACGTGGTTTAAGACGACGATCTCATATCTGACGGCTAGGGAGATATTTTAATGATTTTGAACTTCATAGGTTACGTTTGAGGTGATTTTGGATGGGTTTTTCTCCTCTTTTTAAACAGGACGTCGATAGGAAGCAGGGAAGAGCCTGCTGAGAGCCATAAAAGAGAGGAGAAGAGAGAGAGAAAGAGAAGGGAAAAGAGAAGAGAAGAAGGAAGAAAGAGAAAGAGGAGAAGAGAGAGAGAAAGGGAGAGGGAAGGGATTTTGGTTTGGAAGATGAGGGAAGAGAAAATCGGAGGGGAACCGATTTGATGAATTTATTTATTATTGTAGGAGATCAATCTTTTGAGCATGAAGGATTTGGACGAATTTTGGGTATAGATTGATACCGGATATTTTGGATTAGCGGTTGAAGGTAAGGATTCTGGACGTGATCACCAGTTTATATATTATTTTATATGCATGGTTTTGATCCGAGTGCATGATCATTTGGCATGCATGAATTATTGTTGTATGGTGTAGTTGAGTTTTATGAAGAACAATATGATTATGGTTGTTATTAATTTATATTCTGGAAATCATGTTTATCGGATAAAAAATTTATTTTGATGATTTGGACCGTGATGTCGGTCAGTGGAAGAGTTGAGATTTCATGTTTGATATTGTGGTTTTATCATTATTATTGTCGATATCTCATGCATGATGTTATAAAGAAGATTGATATCCGGATGGGTTGGACCATGATACCGGATTGCTAAATAGGTTGAACCATGAAATTGGATATCAAGTGGGTTGGACCACGATATCAGTTATTAAAATGGGTTGGACCACGATATCGGTTATCGAGTGGGTTGGACCACGATACCGGTTATCTAGAGGTCATAAAAGATATGTTATGACAAGTATTAATGAAGTAAATATGGTTTTTGGTCTAGTCATGCTACATTAGCACCGTGGTTATACAGCCTGAGCCACGGGCTTTATACGTAGGAGCCGGCCACGAGCGGATAGTACGTGGGACAGCCGAGCCATGGGCTTAGTACGTGAGCAGGACCGACCATAGTATGCATGGTCGCTTTGAGGTTGCCAGTCATGGGCTGGTACATGACCATGGCTAGACCAGAACCTTAAAGATAAAGGTGCAATAATGAGAATATTAAAGGAAAAATGCAAAGTTATCAAAGTTTTATAATATATGAGGCTTAAATCATTTAATTGAATGACATAATATACTGGTATTTTGCTATTTTAGAAATGTATATTATTACTGGTGTGATCATATGAAAACCTTACTGGGCTGTAGAGCTCACAATCTACTTTCTTCTTTTACAGAGTCGTGCAGATACTTGGCTTGGTGATGTGTGAGATTTTCTTGAAGTAAGTGACTCTTGTGTACCCAGGCCTTGCATGATCTCTAGGATAAAACCTAGGGTTTGTGCGGCCGGTCGCGTGCCGATTCCAGTGCTGGATTCGGGGCGTGACAGAATGGTATCAGAGCTTAAGTTATGATTACTTGGGATGGTGATACAAGTGGATAATAATAATAATGATATGATGGTTATTAGGATATGATAAGAATTGTGACAGATCTTAGTTATGATGATTTGAGGACCGTGGCAAAGTGATATTGAATTCAAGTCATGATTGTTTGAAATTGTGATATAAGAGATTAAGGAATTAACTTGATGATTAGTAAGACATGACAGGAATTTTTTTGAAGGATTTATTAGTGAACCTAGAAGGTTTAGTAAATTATATCAGAGTGCGCAGCGGAAGCGTAGTGATTTTTTAAAGTGTTATGGTGAGAGTATTGATTTAGATCTCAATCAAACTAATTTCGAGGATGAAATTATTTTAACGGGTGGAGAATGTAACATGCATAAAAAAAAAGGGGGGGGGGGGGGGGGGGGGCGACACGGGGCTGGCGAAAACTGGTGAGAGGGGTGCGCGGTGCGTGGCGACACGCGGCGTGGGCAGCGACGCGCGGGCGCGCGCAAGGCGTGGCCCAACCCGTCGTGGGCGCGCGTGTTGCACGGCCCAGGCCCATGCGCGCGACGTGCGCGGGCGCGTGGGCTCGGCCCAGCCCGAGCCGGCTGTCGCGTGGGCGTTTCCCACGCGTTTCCAAGGTGTTTCCCAACCGTTTCTCGTGGTGTATGGCGGTCCATGGAGTTTCTGAGTGATCTGGACCGTCCGATCGTCCGATCGAACGGCTGAGATTGGTCCGAAGGAGTTTAGGCTTGATTAGGGGCTTTTGGATTCGGATTTGGACGTGGTTTAAGACGTCGATCTCAGATCTGACGGCTGGGGAGATATTTTAATGGTTTTGAACTTCATAAGTTACATTTGAGATGATTTTGGATGGGTTTTTCTCCTCTTTTTAAACATGACGTCGATAGGAAGCAGGGAAGAGCCTGCTGAGAGCCATTAAAGAGAGGAGAAGAGAGAGAGGGAAAGAGAAGGGAAAAGAGAAGAGAAGAAGGAAGAAAGAGAAAGAGGAGAAGAGAGAGAGAAAGGGAGAGGGAAGGGATTTTGGTTTGGAAGATGAGGGAAGAGAAAATCGGAGGGGAACCGATTTGATGAATTTATTTATTATTGTAGAAGATCAATCTTTTGAGCAGGAAGGATTTGGACGAATTTCGGGTATAGATTGATACCGGATATTTTGGATTAGTGGTTGAAGGTAAGGATTTGGACGTGATCACCAGTTTATATATTATTTTATATGCATGGTTTTGATCCGAGTGCATGATCATTTGGCATGCATGAATTATTGTTGTATGGTGTAGTTGAGTTTTATGAAGAACAATATGATTATGGTTGTTATTAATTTATATTACGGATATCATGTTTATCAGATAAAAATTCTATTTTGATGATTTGGACCGTGATGTCGGTCAGTTGAAGAGTTGAGATTTCATGTTTGATATTGTGGTTTTATCATTATTATTGTCGATATCTCATGCGTGATGTTATAAAGAAGATTGATATCCGGATGGGTTGGACCATGATACCGGATTGCTAAATAGGTTGAACCATGAAACTGGATATCGAGTGGGTTGGACCACGATATCAGTTATTAAAATGTGTTGGACCACGATATCGGTTATCGAGTGGGTTGGACCACGATACCGGTTATCGAGAGGTCATAAAAGATATGTTATGACAAGTGTTAATGAAGTAAATATGGTTTTTGGTCTAGTCATGCTACGGTAGCACCGTGGTTATACAGCCTGAGCCACGGGCTTTGTACGTGGGAGCCGACCACGGGCGGATAGTACGTGGGACAGCCGAGCCACGGGCTTAGTACGTGAGCAGGACCGACCATAGTATGCATGGTCGCTTTGAGGTTGCCAGTCATGGGATGGTACATGACCGTGGCTAGACCAGAACCCTAAAGATAAAGGTGCAATAATGAGAATATTAAAGAAAAATACAAAGTTATCAAAGTTTTATAATACATGAGGCTTAAATCATTTAATTGAATGACATAATATACTGGTATTTTGCTATTTTAGAAATGTATATTATTACTAGTGTGATCATATGAAAACCTTACGGGCTGTAGAGCTCACAACCTACTTTCTTCTTTTACAGAGTCGTGCAGATACTTGGCTTGGTGATGAGTGAGATTTTCTTGAAGTAAGTGACTCTTGTGTACCCAGGCCTTGCATGATCTCTAAGGTAAAACCTAGGGTTTGTGCGGCCGGTCGCGTGCCGATTCCGGTGCTGGATTCGGGGCATGACACTAGGATTAGCTCTCCTTGCTGGAGACTTTTGACAAAGCCATTCCAAGAAGAAAGTATTTTATCTAGAAGGCTAGAGACCTAAAATCCTTCAGAGAATTTATCTCCATTGGCTTGAAGTTTTCTAAGATAATCTTGGAATTGGTGAAACTAGTTATTAATGGGTTTATCTTCTACTATATTAAATCTAAGGAATAATGCTGTGTTGAATCGTTCAATCCCAACATCATCAAGGCCATATTCAGACTGTATGATATCCCATAATTCCTTCGCACTTTTATCCAACAGGTAAATATCGTAAAGTGAGTTGGACAGAGCACTAAGAATTCTATCTTTACATAGGTAATCCTCATCTGGGATAGTTAGTGTGGTCGAACTAGAGAAACGGACGGACTGGTCAATCACTGACCAAAGTCCTAAGGTAGTTAGCCAAAACTTCATTTGGCTTTCCCACCTCCTAAAATAGGATCCATTAATTTTTTTATGTATAAGACTTATGATGTCATCCCTAAGGGTTGCCATTATATCCAAGTCAGGTTCAGAAGGGAAGATCTGGAGAGCAAAAATAATTTTATCAAGAATTAGTTTAAATAATTTAAATATTTTTTTGTATATGTTTCTATAAATGTCTCCTATTTTTTTGGGGGAGTAAGTTAAGATTTTATTAAAATGATCACCAATGTGATCGGACCTGTGGTCTATTAAGATTTTTTAATTAAGTTATTTGTCTCTAAATTCAAAAAACTTTGATTAATTTATTGGTGTAGTCTTTTAAAGATTAATTTGCATGATGCACTACAAGTTCAAAGGAGATCTTCAATTAATTTTACACAATACAAAAGAAATAGATATTATACTTTAAATAACCAAAAATATATTTTTTTAAATAAAATATGCAAGATAAATAAATTATAATTAAATACAAATAATTATATTTATATGCATATACTACAAACTATATCAAACCTCCTTTAGACTGTTAGTTAATTGTGATGTATGAAAAATATATATATTTGTATTTATATATAATTTTGAAATTTTTGAAAATAATTTTTTCTTGGCGTGTGTGGTAGAATAATTTTGGTGTAATAAAATTATCCAAATATACTGAAATAAAGTTAGGAAGTTCGGCCTGAGAGGTGGATAGAACCACTATCCTAAAGGAGATTGGCTCCCTTCTCGTACGAAGAACAGTTGGGCCACACGCTCTCCTCCAAGGTATAATATCCGGAAGCCAAAACTTTAACACCCGTCGATGGCATAATCTCAAATGGGGCATCAATCGGCTAATTTTCAGTCCAAAAAAATTTAAAACAGGAAAGGTAGGAAAGAGAAAGAATCTTTAAAAAAATAGAATAGAGAAATATGGAAGGAGGAGCTTGGAATTTTTTTGAATGCTCCGTAGGGCTGGGGTAAAGGCCTATTTATAGGCTTAAAATTTCAGAAAAAATTTCTAAAAAATCTTCAATTAATCATTATAGCAGTTCCAAAATTAAATTTAAAATTTAATTAAAAATTAGCCTTTATAAAGATTAAATTTAGAATTAGTTAAAAATTAAAATGAAAAAATAGTTAAAAAATATATGAAAATGAAAAGAAAAAAACCGTGCAGGCGCGCGCGGGGGTTGAGTTTTTTTTTTTTTTTTAATCGGTAAGGTCAACAGTACCTACAGATGAATTCTTTGAGCTCAACTGCAAAGATACAGTGGCGTTTACTGCTTCACAGTTGCTCCAATCATATCACTTGGAATCAACTCAATGCCTGTTCCATTACTTTTTCATCCACTCACTTTACTTCGTATACAAAAGGCCATATTATATAGTCCTACAGCACTAAAGAATTCAATGGATCTTTCCACGGTCGTGGCATCTTACCATATACATACGGTTTACAGTATTGTCTTGGATGTATGCTATGTGTTTTGGCTTTTTGCTAGATTGGCTCTGTATCCGACTATCTGGGTATTTCTTTTTGCCGTTCCTGCTTTTTTTAGGAAGCCAGGAGTTGGTACGAACTTCTGTATGTACTATATACGGCTGATGTTATAATATAGTAACCTTTTTTTCTACCAAAAACAAATACTAATTGGACCAATCAAGAGTTTCTTAATATATATATATATATAATGCTCTTTTAAAATATTGTATTAAAGTGTGAAGAGGAATGGAGGTGCGGAAGGGGGCCGGGATGGGTGGGCCTGTGGGATGGGGAGGGATGGAGTTGGGGGTAAATGGAGGGAGGGAATTGGGTGGGTCTGTGAAGATTGAATCGGTTTGGAATGAAGAAAGGTTTTTAGTAAATAATAATTACACATAATTTTTTATTAAATTATCTATATCAGTCATATACATATCTGGCTACAGGAGATTACTGGTAAATGGATCTTGACAATTTTTATTAAATCGAACGGTAGCATTATTTTTTTAAATAAAAAATAATTTTATTTTAAAAAAAAACATCATAGTAAATACCTTTAAATTATAAATTTTTTTTTTCAAAATGAAAGAAACGGTTTCCTTTCTTCTTGACTCCAATACATTATTAAGAGTTTGAAGATGAACTCACTGCCGATCAATGGATGTAATACATTGTTTGGATGATAGCCTTTTGCTCCCCGAAGGCTAGCCTTTTGTTCTCGGGAGCCCAGTCTCAATAGTCCAAAGTTTACTAGCTTCTCTGGGCCCATTTAGTGGAGTACAGGATAGATTCCTTCAGGGGCGTGCTAGACCAAAGGCTGCTTTAGTGCTATGCGACGCCAACAAATTTTATCTTTCGGCATGGCCATCATGGCCACTAACAGCCAGTAAAAAGATAGCAGCAAACGTAAAGTGGCCCGATCCAGCCCATCATGGCCGGGTCACCATCTAAAAAATAAATAAATTTTTTTTACAAACGTAAAGTGGCCCGATCCAGCCCATCATGGCCGGGTCACCATCTAAAAAATAAATAAATTTTTTTTACAAACGTAAAGTGGCCCGATCCAGCCCATCATGGCCGGGTCACCATCTAAAAAATAAATAAATTTTTTTTAACTTTAGGCATGGCCATCATGGCCACTAACAGCCAGTAAAAAGATAGCAGCAAACGTAAAGTGGCCCGATCCAGCCCATCATGGCCGGGTCACCATCTAAAAAATAAATAAATTTTTTTTACAAACGTAAAGTGGCCCGATCCAGCCCATCATGGCCGGGTCACCATCTAAAAAATAAATAATTTTTTTTTAAAAAAAAATTCTATTGGGAGGCTTGTTCTTCCATGAGTTAGGGAAGGAGATAGATTCCTGGAGCTAGCAAAACCTAGGAGGTCCTCTATAAAATTTACCTCTTCCATCCACGAGCCTCCTCCATGACCACCGCATCTCCTACTCTCTCTCTCCCTCTTGAGTTAGTTGCCTTCTTTTACTGTGCCAATCGGAAATTGGAGCCGGAGATACCATGAGAGTTGAGGTAAGGCCCTGATCTGCCTTCTCCTCACTATTCCTCTTTTTTTCATGGTCTCAAACTTGTCGCCAGCCATTGATTTCATCAAAAAATATTGAAAATAAAATTTTCTATTTAATCCTCCATTTTTTTGTAATTTTTGGATTTTGCTGGCACTGTTCAACTGCCGTCGATCACCGGGCCTAGACCCTTGGCGCCACTAAGAACCACGTTCCTAGCCACCACCATTGTCGAGGAGAAGCTCCCCTGTTCTAAGGATCCGTTCGAATAAGAAGAAGAGAGGAGAAAAAGAAAAGAAGAAGAAGAAAAAACTCTCCCCCCATCTCCCTTCACTCGGTTTCCCTATTTTTTTCATTTTAGAATATTTTATTTTTTTTTCTACAACCTTTTCTATCTAGAATTTTTTTTTCTAACTTTGTCGAAGACCTAGTTCAAAATCTTAATATATTATTTATAAATTAAAAAAGAAATTAAAATTATTTTAAAATCTATGTAATAATTTGGTTTCTTTATTTTCATGTTTTTCATATTTTGTATCCACCAATCATTATCTTTGGCTATCCATGATCCTTGAACATTCATATTAGACCCGTCTATATTTCTTTCATTAAGAGAAACGATGACTGCTATATTTTTTTCCTTTTTTTTTTTTCTTCCTAAAAAGATTTATGAAGTTTAGTATCGAGTTCCATCTCTTTAGCTGGTGCATCCGTATTATTAACCTTTGACTATGAAGCCTTGATCTATTCCGGTGCTACCACCTCGTTTATAATTTTTTTTTTTTTTTCATGATTAAATTTATCAAATATAAATTAATTATATTTTTAATATATTAAATAAAATTTATTGATTTTTCTAGCGAGGTTTGAAATATATTAAATAGAAGAAACCGCACTCCTTTTGGCTCTGACACGAAACTTTTGTCTTGAATGATAAGATGCATTGATAAGTTTACACGGTAGAATTTAAATTACTCACAAGATTCCACACCCATTTTGCTAAGAGATAAATGCAAAGAAGGATAAGATTACGACGGCCGAGATCAGACTACCGGCCACTTAGCTGGAAAAAAATTATCATTACGGACAAATTGCAACCATCCATCACATGATTGTTTTTCTTGCAAAGCTTATGAGAGGGGATAATCAATTTTAAAGTTTCTTTGTTAGATAACCAATTTTTCATTAGTTTGGTTTAGATAGCCATTTTTTCTTAATTTGATATAGATTTTGGAGAATAATCGTGAGAGGCGATGTTTTTCATGTTTGAATTGCGCGTGCATGCATGGAGGAGAGGTGTACCAACTTGCAGAAGCAATTTAATTTAGTCAATCACCAATCAAATTAGATTGGCTATTATATAAATATATCATCAATAAAAATCTTTCTACGTATACGGATCTTTTACGGCGTATGTCGCATGCATCATCTATCGCTTGATAAACGGTCTTATATGAATGCATAAACGTATCTATATGCAATCATCCGCCGCATAGTGGAACAATATGTATGATGCCAGTGCATCATGGGTATTGCTGAGAATTCGCGGCTCCTTCCGATCAAGAGAATTATTGGTCGGAGCTGCTCCACACTGAACGATAGATTATTTAATCTTTTGATAAATTAGATTTCTTATTAATCTTTCAAGGTCCACATGGAGATGCAAACAAATAGCACGACCGATTATGTTGGGTAGAGGAAGCATCTCCAATCTCAAAAACAGAGATAAAAGATGGCATTAAGCTCCGCAAATCTCGCTCTATATTGCCTTCCGTTCCTGTCAGTTTCATTAGCCTCTTCGCATCCAGCCTATGAGAGCTTCCTCCACTGCCTCTCCCTTCATAGCCCACCTTCCACCAACTTCTCGCAACTCGTATACTTTCCCAACACCGCTTCCTACTCCACTCTCCTCCTATCATCCATCCAAAACCTCAGGTTCGGATCTCCCACCACTCCAAAGCCCCTTCTCATTCTCGAGCCTGCCGATGAGTACCAGATCCAAGCTTCGGTCATCTGTTGCAGGATCCACAACCTGAGAATGAGAGTTCGGAGCGGCGGGCACGATTATGAAGGGCTGTCCTACCGGTCCGACCATGACAGCCGCTTCATCTTGCTTGATCTGACAAGCCTTAGATCGATGAGTGTCGACACGGAGCATGAAATCTCTTGGGTCCAGTCCGGTGCCACTCTAGGCGAACTCTATTACAGGATTGCAGAAAAAAGTAGCTACCATGGCTTCCCGGCTGGCTACTGCCCTACTGTCTGCGTCGGCGGGCACCTAAGTGGCGGCGGTGTTGGGACCTTGTTAAGGAAATATGGTCTTGCTGCTGACAACGTGCTGGACGCTACGTTAGTTGACGTTAATGGGAGGCTCTTGGACAGGGAGTCCATGGGGGAAGATCTCTTCTGGGCTATCCGAGGAGGTGGAGGAGCAAGCTTTGGTATCGTAGTCTCGTGGAAGGTCAGGTTAGTCCCTGTTCCACCCACCGTCACTGTTTTCACCCTCCACAGGACCTTGGAGCAGGGAGCAATACAGCTTCTGAATAAATGGCAATACGTCGCATACAACCTCAACGAGGATCTATACCTCAAGGTTGATATCCGACCTGTGGAGGGTGGAGAGAAGGGAGTGGTGGCCGTTTTTAGTTCTTTGTTTCTTGGGGGTTGTGCTGAGCTACTCCAGCATATCGGGAAGAGCTTTCCAGAGCTTGGGGTGAAGAGGAATGACTGCAGGGAGATGAGTTGGATTCAATCTGTCCTCTACTTTGCTGGGTATTCAAACGGGGAGCCCATGGAGATTTTGCTAGATAGGGGTTTGCAACCGAAGGGATTCATCAAGGCCAAGTCTGACTATGTGAAGGACCCCATCCCTTTAAGTGGGTGGGAAGGGATTTGGAGAAGGTTTTCGGAGCAGGGTGCTGGCTACATTTTCTTGGATCCTTATGGTGGGAGGATGGGTAAGATTCTGGAATCAGAGATTCCATTTCCCCATAGGCAGGGGAATTTGTTCAATATCCAATATCTAGTTGGATGGAAAGAAAATGGGGTCTTGCCATCTGAAAAGCCCTTGAGTTGGATTGGGAGAATGTATGAATATATGAGCACTTATGTATCAAAGCATCCGAGGGCTGCTTATTTGAATTTTAGGGATCTGGACTTGGGTAAGAATGTGGAGGGCAAAACATCCTACTCAACGGCTGAAGTCTGGGGTAGGAAGTACTTCAACAATAATTTTAAGAGATTGGCCATTGTGAAAGGTGAAGTTGATCCAGAGGATTTCTTCTGGAGCGAACAGAGCATCCCACCTCTTATTGTAGACAGAGAATTTAAGGAGGTCAAGATGGATTGGTTTCAGGGAACTAATTTCTAAACCCAATCCACTGATGAAACACTTTCTTTGAATAGTGAAGAATGTATGGTTATGAAATTGGTGCATGGTGACGGGTGGTGTTCAGCATCCCATATTCATCAAAAAAAAAAAAAAAAAAAACTGGTTATGAATTCTCCTTATTGTATTTTTTAATGCTCTGACCGCGGTATCCAATTCAAGTTTTTTCAATGTCTGGCTGACATTATTTGGAGTATCGTCCATTTCCATTCAAAAAAAAAACAGAGAAGAAGAATATTATTTGGTGTAATGGTGGCTCCATATTTGAAGTGTAATGGATGTAACCCTCCGGACCTCCGGCCTTTGATTCTACGAATGAAAAAAGATAGCGTGCCATGATCACAAGCATGACATATAAGTACTAGAATAATGGGACTGAAGGGTTGTTGCAGCAAATGGTAAGATGACTAGCAGGCGAATCCTACGCAAGTTTGTGTTATACTTGATTCTCAATGTAGCAAGTGGTGGAACCCAGTACACAAACTGATACGTCTAGACTGTTATGGTGATACGAAGTTGCTCTGCATCGTCCAACATTATGCTAAAGCACAATCGAGTTATCACTGGTGCAGTTGGTTGTGAGATTTTTCTCATAACCAGCTGGCAGGAGTTCGAGTCTTGATTTAGACATATTTTAAAAAAATTAATAAAATAATCCTGGAGCTCCCTGTTGGCCAGGAGTTCGAGTCTTGATTTAGACATATTTCAAAAAAAAAAAAATTAATAAAATAATCCTGGAGCTTCCTGTTGGCTGGTGATAGATATATATAATAACCCCCTGTTGGCTCGACCACACCAGTGGTAGTCGGATGGATCTGTGAATAAAAAAATTAGATATCCATATTTATTTATAAATATAAATTAGATAATTAAATTTTATGATCATAAAATTAAAGATATTAATAATTAAATAATAAATCAAGTTAATAATATATTAATTAATTATATATTTTTAAAAAAATTAATAAATATTATATCAAATTAAATAGGATTATAAATAAAATCGGATATTTGGATATGCATTGGATAGTTGTTTATCCATATCCATATCCATTTTCATTTAATGGATATGGATATGGATATGGATATTAAATAAATATTTAATTTTTATCTATATATTAATTAATTATATATTTTTTTAAAAAATAAAAAATATTATATGAAATTAAATAGGATTGTAAATAAAATTGGATATTTGGATATGCATTGGATAGTTGTTTATTCATATCCATATTCATTTTCATTTAATAAATATGGATACAGATATGGATATTAAATAAATATTTAATTTTTAGCTATATTAAAATATATTTAGATATAAAAATAAATCTGGGTGGATATTATCTGGTTCACTTTCTTCTCCAGTGACAGGTTTGAGGGATCCATGCACCAAATGGTTTCCAACTTTGTTTTTTCAAAGAATACACGGTTTGCTGGAGTCATGCTGATTGTTGCTTTACATTAATACTCTTTGGAAGGAAAGGAATAATAGAATATTTTTAAATCAAAGTTTCTCATCTTACTGCACGGTTTTCTCTACCATCAGCTTGGTTAATAATTGGTTTAGTCTTCTTGACCAAAAATCACTTTTTCGTTTTGATATGCTATAAAAGCAAATTAGGAAAATTCAAAAATCAGATATTTCCTTATTAGATAAGAATGGATTATCCCCTCAAGTTAATACAGTTGCTGTCTAATTTGATCGCTCTGGTTGGGATAAAATGTTCTCTTTGCTCTCCTTTTCCTGCGATACCTATATGGTTGGAGACTATGATGGATGAGACCTCTCTGATCGTGCTGATCTGCGGATCTTTTAACGTATCTTGAGCATTCCATCTACTCATCCGAGTCTCCTTTTGGTTTTTCTCTTCTCTTGCCGGTCAAGATGTTATTATTATTTTTTTTTTGGCTGATATAGATTTTGAATATGTAGGATTTTGTATGGTGCTCCTAAGTCTTGGAAAGATTTGGAAGGTCATGGCAGGGATGATGGAAATAATCCCTAGAGATTGAGGGCGTGTCCCAAGCAGATTCATGGAGGTATGCTCTAAGTTTGGGTATTTTTTTATATGACTTATTGGAGAGTTTTTTTTTTGAGAGATTGTAACATAACCCAATTGGGTTATAGGATTGGATCCAGGTTTGTTAAATTGGTTAGGAGGTTAGCCAGTTGGTTGGTTAGTTGAACCAATTAGGAAACCGAACCATGTGAGATGTCCTAATCAGTTTGTTATTGGCTCAAGATAAGTCCTAACCGTCCATGTGATTGTAACCACCAAGAAGTTGTGAGCCATGTGATTGTAGTCCAACAAGATCAAGGAGTCCAAGATGTCCAAGGAGATAAGAAGTTCACTATCCCATATGCTATAAATAAGAGGGATGGGGCGTGCGGTTTGGGGTGTCTAAGAGAGGCCGACCCTTTGGGATCCGGTCTGGTGTGGAGTCCGTGAGGACTTCTCACGGTCCTGGTCTTGGACCGTGAGGGCTTGAGGATGTCCCTTGGGGCGTGAACCGTGGAGAGCCTCCCGGGTTTCAAGGAGGCCACGATATTGGGCTGCAGAGAGGTGTATGTGAGGGAGATATCACGTGGAGGGCTTGTGCCGTGATAGTGTTTCATGGGACTTTGGAGAAGGGATGCATGTTGAGGTATTCTCTGTGCATGGCGTACATAGATTCTTGGGACGTGAGGCCTGCAAGAAAGAAGACGTGCGAGACAGCAAGAAGCTTCTGGGTTTTCAGAAGGGCTGTCGGGTATTGTCTTGTTTGTTGTAACAAGGTTTTTCTCCAAAGGAATAAAGCAATATCTTTTTTTTTTCTACATTTATATCTCCATTATTGCATGATATTGAATCCAAGAATAGGATGTTAGACTGTATCCTTCCATGTTGCTTCCGTTGCATCCGCTGTATATAGGTGCTGGTCCGGATCTCCCAACAAGTGGGATCAGTGCCTAGAATTTTTTTCAATAACCAGTATCAAAGCTTGGTTTGAGCCATTGTTTGAGTGGAAGTAGAGTGGTTTTAGAGCTGCGGGTTTGAAGGTGGAAGAGAAGGATTCAAGGAGTGCATCGAGGCAGGTAGAGTTGTACGTGGGTATGGTATCCTGTATGGATGGAAAAAAGAAAAGCCCGGATTTTTCAAGTTCACCGAAGTATATCAGCAAAGATGATGCTAGGGACAGCTTAGGAAGACAGGAGACAGTCTCAGGAAGCACCGGGGGTATCGGGTAGTCTGGAGCATCCCGGTATGGCGGCATTGGCCTAGGGATGGAGACTGGAGCTGATGGAGATGGCAGATGGAGATGGCAGCTCAGGGAGACCATTGGGACAGGTCTCAGGGAACGCCATGGACATCATGCACCCGGGAGATAGGCTGGGACATGATGTAGTAGCTAAGCGGAGATGGTTGCTGGGTTCAGTCATTAGGTTAGCAGAAGAGTTGGATGAGCTCTTGATTTTGGAGGAGCTTGTAGGATGCAGTGTATCCGAAACAGTCTCGGAGAGGTCCGCGATATGCGAAGGGTCCGGGAAGGCAACAACTGGGTACGAGATTCAGGTGGAGGCTTAGCAGGGCAGCGTTCAGTAGTTGACCTCGGGGTTTATTTCTGTGGCATCAATGGGACTTCAGTCTCAAGTGGAGCACCGGTGAGAGGTGGCTTCACGGGTGCAGCAGGATTCGACACAAGTTCAAAGCGAGAGATGCAAAGATACTGGCCAGGTCCTAGCACGAACGCTAGGGGTGCACTTAGCCAGGTGGAGCAGAGTATGCAGAGATAGGCATGGCTCTGTGGAGATGGTGTCTAGTAGAGCTCCAGTTACAGCGAGTGCCGGTTCAGGTTCGCTATGGTCTCTCCAGGAAAGTTCAAGGAAAAGTCTGATGCAATTGCGAGGCAGAAGGAAGGCTATAATCGTGGTGCAAGAATACAAGCAAGGATCTTCAACTATGGAGGCGATCATCCCAAAGGCCTCCAGGTGAGCTCAGCAGTTGAAGGGTGTTGGCAGAGGCAAGGAGGTCCGCACAAGAGGCTGTCAAGACACGTAGTTACAGCGGGGTTGTGCAGGAGGACATTGCCAAGTTTTCCCAAGCTTGGGGGCACCAAGGTGGAGATTGTAAGTTTTACGTTGTGCTCCCAAGCCTTGGAGAGACTTGGAAGTCCATGGCAGGGATGCTAGAGGTGATCCCTAGAGCTTACAGGCATGTCCCAAGTGGATTTCTGGAGGTGTTCCAGGGATGCTCTAAGTTTGAGTATTTTCTCATGTGACTTAGGAAGAGTTTTTTTTTTAAAGATTGTAACATAACCCAATTGGGTTATGGGATTGGGTCCATGTTTGTTAAATTGGTTCGGAGGTTAGCCAGTTGGTTGGTTAGTTGATTGGTTATAACTAATTAGGAAACCCAACCATGTGAGATGTCCTAATTAGTTTGGTATTGGCCCAAGACAAGTCTTAACCGTCCATGTGATTCTAACCACTAAGAAGTTATGAGCCCATGTCATTGTAGTCCAACAAGATCAAGGAGTCCAAGATGCCCAAGGAGATAAGAAGTTCACCGCCTCATGTGCTATAAATAAAAGGGATGAGGCGTGCGGTTTGGGGTGTCCAAGAGAAGCCGATCCTTTGGAGTCCGATCCGGTGTGGAGTCCGTGAGCACTTCTCATAGTCCTGGTCTTAGACCTTGAGGGCTTGAGGACGCCTCTTGGGGCGTGGATCGTGGAGAGTCTCCTGGGTTTCAAGGAGGCCATGGTGTTGGGCTGTAAAGAGGCGCACGTGAGGGAGATATCACGTGGAGGGCTTGTGCCGTGATGGTGTTTCACAGGGCTTTGGAAAAGGGATGCACGTTGAGGTATTCTCCGTGCATGGTATATGTAGGTTCTTGGGGTGTGAGGCATGCAAAAGAGAAGATGTGCGGGACAGCAAGAAGCTTCTAGGTTTTCAGAAGGGCTATCGGGTGTTGTCTTGTTTGTTGTAACAAGATTTTTCTCCAAAGGAATAAAGCAATCTCTTTTCTTCTTATCTGTCTGTGAATTTTGAATCCAAGAACAGGTTGTTGGGCTGTATTCTTCCACGTTGCTTCCACGGTCTTCCACTGTGTATAGGTGTTGATCTGGATCTCCCAACAAGTGGGATTAGTGCCCTGAAATTCTCCAACAGAATAGATGTTCATCTCTAAGCATATCCCTTCTTTTTTCTAACTCCTGCATATTCCATCTTTAAATTTATTGGATGCGCATATCTTTTTTATCTTGAATAAAATTGCTGGTGACTCATGTGATAAACCGCTCATTAGTCTCCTTTATTCATTAAAAAAAAAAAGAAAGAAAAAAAGAAAAAAGAGTTCAGATATGATGTGAAATAGCAAGTAAAGTGATAGATAATATCATTGACATGGTGAACCGGATATGCTCTAGATAAAGAAAAGCTTGGCGTGCAATAAATTTTAAACGTTTGAGGTCATGCATCTAATGTGCTCCTACAAATGTTTGGTATACAAATCACTTTTCGTTAGATAACACATGTTTGATTAGATTTCTTGAAGTTATTAGAAAACTGAAGCATGTGGATTTCTTTTTCTTTATTGAGAAAAGGGAGAGAGGTTTACCCTGTTTCATTGAGCATGCATACAAAAGTCAGCACAAAGAAACAAACATCGTACATTCAAACAGACAAACAGGAAGCTCATGTACCAAAATGATTGTAACCAATTATCTTTCTTGAAGGTAGATTGTAACCAACTATCGTTACTGACAAACTGCAACCATCCATCGCATAATTGTTCTTCTTGCATAGATTATGAGGGGAATAACCAATTTTCATTTTTATTTGTTAGATAACCAAATTTTCTTTAGTTTGATTTAGATTTTTGGAGTATAATCGTGGGAGGTCATCTATTCCAGGTTTGAAGCCAATAGGCTCAACCAAGCACATGCGAGGAGGAGAGGTGTACCAATCCACAGAACTAATTTTATTTAGAAAATCATTAGTCAAATTAGATTGCTTATTATGTAAAGATACTATTGGGGCTAATATGGTGCTCCAAGTCTTGTTTGGAGTCATACAGATCTGAAAACTGGTTTATAAGTTTTCAGGGATCTAAGTCATGTTGGATCAGGATTTTGATCCAGGGTAGAGAGAACTAGTGAGACATGGATGTACATGAGCTCGGGTTTGAGTTTTCTCAAGTGACTCAGAGGATAGAATTTTTTAGAGCTAGGTCGGTTGTGACCTAGGGTTAGTCTGTTTGTATATAAAGAATGACGGGAACGTCAGAAAATAATACGAGAAAGATGTGATTCCTTTTCTCCTCCGAAAACCCTAGCCTCTCTTCTCATCTTCTTGGATTTCTCTCGTGCATAGCGCCCCATCTGGTGATTAGTCCCCTTCCGCCGTAGCAGCATCAAGAAGGATCCCGGGCATTCCGTGGAGCGGGTTTGCTACAATAATTGGTATCAGAGCCAACCTTGATGTGGTGGCATAAAGGATGCAGGGAAGAGGATGTCACGGTGTTGGTGGAGATCTTGAGGTGCCGAGATCTGGAGGTGAGGGTTTGCTGCCCTTCCTGGAAACGGAGACAGAGAAGAACCCGTGGATCTGGAGGCAGATCCTGCGTGGATCTAGGTGATGCACGGTCATAGAGCGCAGGGTTGCAAGGCATGGCCGCGGCACAAGGTCACAGAGCGCGGGCGCAGCGCAGGGAATGGCCGCGGTGCAGGGTCGCAGAGCGTAGGCACGGTGCAGGGACGCCGAGCGCCGGCACGGGCGCGGTGCAGGGAGGCACGAGCGCATCGCAGCAGGCTCTCGCGGGCATGGAGCAGCGAGGAGATGGCTCCGTGGGCTCACTCGATTGCAGGAGCAGCGCCGGGCGCGAGCGCATCGCCAGTCACGGCGAGGCGCTGGGCTCAGGCTCGATCGGAGTCGTCACGAACCCGATCGGAGCAGATCTTGCGCTGATGGCTGCGGGGCACTCGCCGGAGGCGCGGCACGGCGACGGGTAGTCACCGGGGAGTGCGGCACGGCGGCTGGGGGCGACGACAGCGGTCGGGAGAGGCTGCAGTCCACGGTTTCTACCATGGACTGACAACCATGGCGGCCGTGGACCGCCTTGGCACGCGTGAATCGGCGGGACGGTTTACGGTGGACCGGCAGATTGAGGCATCTCAAGTCACTATGATTTGAAATTCATGCTGATGGATTTTCGATGATTTCGGGCTCAATTGAACTTCGATTTAAGCCCCGTCTATACCATTGGACTTCATTTTTCGAGCTCTTCATGTTGAACTAGGTTGATCCAGTGATGGAGTCAGATCACGGGTATTGCGTATATGGAGATCATGGTATAGCGGCCGTGTGTACGGGCAGTACGTGCAGGATAGTTCCATCTTCGACCTCCTTGGCGGATAAAGGTTCGTGGTATCGAGAGTAGTATGGAGGTTTACTGGTCGAGCGGATCTCGTCGAAGATGATGGGTCCGATGGTGCAGGAGTTCGCAATGGTGGTGCAGAGCTGCGGGTCCTATGGTATGAAGTGATGGCAGGTTGAGTGATCTACGGTTTAGCACAGGTGGAGTAATACATACCGAAAATCTTTCAGAGCATGAGTGGTAGCTCCATCAGTAGTGGACCAGGCTCTTGGTTACTGTGGAGGAGAGCGATCGGTAGTTGTCACGTCCCGAAACCAGTACCGGAATTGGCTACGCGACCGGCCGCACAAATCCTAGGTTTTATTCTAGAGATTATGCAAGGCCTAGGTACACAAAAGTCAAACATATCAAATTAAAATTAATATTATATAAACAATCAAGTAATAATTGAATAATCCATTTATTAAGTCGATATCACTAATTGGTCTACTGATTCACAAACATCAGTAACCGGAACTAAAACTAACTAATTAACTAGCTCAACACTTATGAAACTCCGTCTCATGCCCAGCCCAATCCTCGCTATGTATCCTGAGTCTCTGAAAAAAAATAAATAGTAGGCAGTGAGCTATACAGCCCAGTAAGGTTTCCATGTGATCACACCAATAATAATATATATTTATGAAAACAACAAAACACCAGTATAACATGTCATGCAGTCAAACAATTCAAGTTTCATGTATAACATAACCTTGAAAACTTTATGTTTTTCTTTTAGAATTTTTATTATTTAACCTTTATCTTTAGGGTTCCAGACTAGCCACGGTCACACTCCAGCCTATGACCGGCTGTGACTGGCACATAAATTGTCACACTCCAGCCTGTGACTAGCACATTGAGAAACCACGGTACCGCCATGGCATGGCTAGTCCAAACACTGTTTCACTTAACACTTTATCATTTCATCTAATATAGTCAGAACATGTCACCTTTCAATGATCGATATCACGATCAAACCCATTCAAAGATCACTTGATAAACATGGTACACAAACAACATTAACAACAAACTCATTCTGTATCTCGGAAAATCAAATTATGCTATTCGAAAATAATCATGCATGAAAATATTTATATATATGCTCGGATCAAATTAGGTCATCTAAAATACATTTATATTACGGGTGATCAAGTCTAGGAGTCCTTACCTCTCAAAAATCAACTATCCACGCCTGAACTAATCCGTACCCGAAATCTACACGACGCCTTCCTGCTCAGGAGACTGATTTCCTATATTAATAAATACTTAAATTAAAAATCTGAATTCCTAATTTTTCTTGAATCTCGAGAAAATCCCTTGACTTTCTCTCTCTTCTCTCTCTTTTTTTTTTTTTGAACCGTACGGAACCCTTCTTTTTTTTTTCCTTATTTCTTTCTTCTTTCTTTCCTTCTTTCTCCCGAACCCTCCCTGTTGCTTTCCCCCGACTAAACCGACCTGACCTCCCATGGTCGCCGGCGGTGGCCAATGGGAGGAGGTCACCGGAAGACCCCGACGGGCTGAAAGCAGGCAGCGGCGCGACCTCCGATGATGGTCGGCCCCAAAATCGAATGGGAACCCAATAAAATCTATCCAAAATCCTCCCTAAAAATTGAAAATAAAGGGAAAGGACTCACCGACCGGCGTTGGAGAGCTCCCGGTCGCTCGTCGGAGAGAAAAAAATTGCGTGTAAGGGCTCGATGAGGCGACGGTGTGGAGCCTTTAAAGAGAGAACAACAACGAGTTCCCTCACCGTTTGCAACTCAACCTCCGACCAATTGAGTCCCAAACCTACACGGACCCGTCGCCGACCACCTTCCACTCCCCTCACGACTCTTCCACCAAAACCCCAGGAGAAAACTCCGGCCGGATGAGGGAGAAAACTCCTCCCCTATTTCGATCTTTTCTTCGCTCATCCTCATCTTGGTCTTTTTTTTGGGCTGGGTCGAAGTCAGCTGGGCCTGCCGACTTTGACCCAAAAGTCTAAATATTATATTCTCCCCCCGTTAAAAAAATTTTGTCCTCAAAATTTACGTACCTGATATTTCGAAAAGCTGTGGATATTTTGCTCGTATCTCTGATTCAAGTTTCCATGTAGCTTCTCTTTCACTGTGATTGCTCCATTGTACCTTCATATATGGTATGATTCGGTGTCGTGATTTTTGATCCTTGCCGTCGACGATTCGTAAAGGCACTTCCTCATAGGTCAAATCCTCTTGAAGTTGCAAAGGTACGTAATCTATTGCATGATTGGGATCAGGAATGTACTTCCGTAACATAGACACATGAAACATGTTGTGCACTCTAGATAAAACTGGTGGTAGCGCTAATCAGTAGGCCACCTCACCAACCTTATCCGAAATTCCAAATGGTCCCACAAATCTCGGGCTCAACTTGCCTCATACACCAAATCACATCACACCCTTTGTGGGAGACACTTTCAAAAAGACATGAACACCAACATTGAATTTCAGCTCTCTTCGTCTCTTATCAACATAACTTTTCTATCGATTCTAAATAGTACGTAAACGTTTCCTGATCATTTGTACCTTTTTCACTATTTATTGCACTATTTCTGGACCCAACAATTTTCTTTCTCCTACATCATCCCAACAGATAGGAGATCTACACTTCCTACCATATAAAGCCTCAAAAGGCGCCATCTGAATGCTGGCTTGATAACTGTAGTTGTAGGCAAACTCTATTAATGATAGATGACAGTCCCAAGCACCACCCAAGTCCATAACACAAGATCTCAACATGTCTTCCAAAACTTGGATGGTTCGCTCTGACTGTCCATCGGTTTGGGGATGAAACAATGCTTTATGAATACTCTTCCAAAATTGTGAAACAAACCTGTCTCGATCCAATACTATAGAAACCGGAATCCCATGTAATCTCACAATTTGTTCCATGTACAAATTTGCAAATTTTTCCAGAGAGAGTCCGACATGAAAGGATAAGAAGTGAGCTGATTTCGTCAGCCGGTCCATAATCACCCATACCGCATTATTTCTCTTAGGGGTTTTGGGTAAACCTGTCATAAAGTCCATAGTAATGTGCTCCCATTTTCATCGAGGAATCGCAAGAGACTGCAATGGTCCAGCAGGTCTTTGATGCTCGATTTTCACATGTTGACATACCAAGCATTGAGTCACATACTGAGCTATGTCTTTCTTCATACCAGTCCACCAAAAGTTTTCACATAGATCTCGATACATTTTTGTACTACCCGGATGCATCGTATATGCTGAACCATGTGCCTCTTTCATAATCTCATTCTTTAATTCTGGAAGCTTCGGAACACATAACCTGTTACCAAATCTCAGGGTATCATCTTCATATATAGTAAATTTGACTGAGCACCAGACTCAACTATCTCTCTAATTCTCTGTAGTTCCAGATCCTTCTTTTGAGCTGATTTAATTCTGTCGATCAGGATAGGTTATACCATAATACTTGCTAATTAAATCCTAGAATTATGAATTCGTATCTCAATCTCAGACCTCTCCAGATCCATTATGATGTGCTTTTGATTAGTAATTAAAGCCGCTAACTTACTTGGAGACTTCCTACTCAGGGCATCTGCTACAACATTTGCTTTACCTGAATGGTAGTTGATAGTCAGATCATAATCCTTTAATAGTTCCAACCATCTTCTCTGTCTCAAGTTCAGCTCCTTCTGAGTGAATATATATTTTAAACTTTTATAATCTGTAAAGATTTCACAATGACTACCATACAGGTAATGCCTCCATATTTTTAAGGCAAAAACTACAGCTGCTAACTCCAGGTCATGAGTAGGATAATTTGACTCATATGATTTCAGCTGTCTAGAAGCATAGGCTATCACCTTTCCATTTTACATTAGTACACGACCAAGACCCTTTCGGGATGCATCACTGTATATGCTGAAATTTTCTGTCTCTGCAGGAACAGTCAACACTGGGGTAATGACTAACCGTTTCTTCAATTCTTGGAAACTCTGCTCACATTCATCTGTCCATTCAAATTTTGTTCGTTTCTGGGTCAGGCAAGTTAAAGGTATAGCAATAAGAGAAAATCCTTCAACAAACCTTCGATAATATCCTGCCATTCCCAGGAAACTATGAACTTCAGACACGTTAGTAGGTCTCTCACACTCTACCACTGCTTCCACTTTCTTTGGATCCATAGAAACACCATCCTTAGAAATAACATGGCCAAGGAAAGAAATTCTGTCCAACCAAAAGTCACATTTTTTAAGCTTGGCAAACAATTTCTCCTCCTTGAGTATTTGTAATACTATTTTTAAGTGTTCCTCATGTGCCTGTAGATTCTTTGAATAAATCAGTATGTCATCAGTAAATACTACTACAAATTGATCCAGATATGGTCTAAACACTCGGTTCATGAGATCTATGAAAACTGCAGGTGCATTCGTCAGACCAAAAGGTAGAACCAAAAATTCATAGTGTCCATATCTGTTTCCAAAAGCTGTCTTTGATACATCCTCTACCTTTATCTTCAATTGATGATAACCAGAACGAAGGTCAATCTTTGAGAATACCTGTGCTCCCTGTAGTTGATCAAATAGATCATCAATCCTTGGTAAGGGATATTTGTTCCTTATAGTCACTTTGTTCAACTCCTGATAGTCAATGCAGAATCGGAAACTTCCATCCTTCTTCTTTACGAATAGGACCAGAGCACCCCAAGAAGACACGCTAGGTCTGATAAATCTTTTATCCAACAGTTCTTGCAATTGCTCCTTAACTTCCATCCTTCTTCTTTACGAATAGGACCGGAGCACCCCAAGGAGACACGCTAGGTCTGATAAATCTTTTATCCAACAGTTCTTGCAATTGCTCCTTAAGTTCTTTTAATTCTGTCGAAGCCATTCTATAGGGAGCTTTGGAGATGGCACCTTTACCTGGTAAAAGATCAATAGAGAACTCAATCTCTCTATCAAGAGGTAATCCTGGCAGATCATCAGGAAAGACCTTAGAAAATTCTTTCACAATGGGTATGTCTTCCAACTTAAGCTCCTGTTGTCGAGTATCTATCACCGCTGCCATAAATCCTTCACAACCTTTTCTGAGGAGTCGCTTGGCAATAAAAATTGAAATTACCTTCCTCATAAGGGTTAACTTGTTACCCTCAAAATAAAACTCTGATTGATCAGGAATCCGAGATTTTACTATCTTCTCAAAACAGTTGATGGAAGCAAGATATGCTGCTAGCCAATCCATTCCAAGGATCACATCGAAATCTTTCATATCCATGACTATCAAATCAGCTTCCATCTCTCTACCTTTGATATTCAATCTATACTCCTTGTAGATTTGATTAACCACAAAAACATCCCCACTAGGAGTGGAAATACATAGTTCAAATTCTAAAGGTGTCGGGGTTAACTCATTGCTTTCTATAACCGATCTAACAGATACGAAAGAGTGGGTGGCACCAGTATCAAATAGAACATAAACATTGCTAGAAAATAATCTGATCATACCTGTCACTACTGAATTTGACGCATTAGCATCCTGCTGGGTGAGTGCATAAACCCGTCCCTGAGTTACTAATTTCTGCTATCCTTCAAGTTGCTGTCTTCCACAAGGTACTTGGTGTTGTGACCCCTGACCATAGGGACACACAACTACCTTATGACCCGGTTTGCCACAGTTGTGGCACTTCCACTCATCTGGCCACATAAAATCCCACTTATAGTGAGAACCACCACACTTATATCACTTGACGTCACTCTTTTGTTGAATCTTGTCATTTGAAGTAGCATTGTCAAGCTTCCTTGTTTTTGCATTGCTATCTTTATAAGGTTGGCCTTGATACCCTCTTGTTCCAGATCTCTTCTTCAATACTTTTTCTCTTTCAGCTTGAGACACATCCAATCCCCTTCTATAATCAATGCCTTGTTGACGACCTCTTTATAAGTTAGTAGCTCAAAGGCAGTCACCTGATGCTGAATCCGACCTCTAAGTCCATTTTCGAATTTCCTGGCCGGATCCCTTCATCAGCCAACAATGATAGAGCATATCTCGACAATTCTTCAAACTTTACTGAGAAACAGTTAAGTTACTTTGCTCCAAGCGATCAAATTCTCGAAATTTTTGTACCCGAATACTTTGAGAAAAGTATCTCTCATAGAAAATCTTTCTAAAATTTGTCCAAGTAAAAAGTACATCAGTCGGTCCTTGCTTTCCAAGCTCCAACTCCCACCAAGTAGTTGCCTCATCTTGCAATAAAAAAGTAGCAAATGTAACTTTCTCCCCTTCTGGACACCGCAAGGCTTGGAATACTTTCTCAACGACTTTCAGCCAACTCTCTGCCTCCATGGGATCATATGTTTCCTTGAATACCGGTGGCGCATACTTCTTGAAATCTATCAAAGTGAATGGTCGTTCTTGTGAAATTCTAACTTCTGGCTGTTGTTGCTATAATAATAGCTGCTGCATGAATTGTTGCTGTTGCTATTGTGCTTCCATTAATCTCAGTGTATCAGCTCTTGCGGTAGCTTGTTGCTGTACTAAGTACTGCAATAGCTAAGGAAGTCCCACCTGGTCCCCAGGTTGAACTCCAGATCCTCCTGGTGTTCCTGTTTCTGCAGTCCCAGTCTCCGGGGTGTTGTCCAAAGGATTGAGCATTGGTTCCTGTGGATGCTCCTCATCACCAGTGTTGTCCATGGGATTGGGCATTGGTTCTTGTGGATGTTCCTCATCACCAGATAAAACTCCAGTATCCTTATGCTGCTCTATAGGATCCCAAGCATTTGATCCATCCGCAAATCATGTCGGCCTCCTAGTACGTCCACGCCCACTTCCATGCGCCATGGAAACCCTATACTAGTCATTATTAGTATACAACTAACACTCAGATGGTCAAAACAAAAAAAAACATGAAACATTATCTACCCCACCTATGAATCAACCCACACTCTCTCTCAATGAGCTTATACCCTAAGATCCTAGAACCTAGTTTGCTCTGATACCACTCTGTCATGGCCCAAAACCAGCACTGGAATCAGCTACGCGACCGGCCGTACAAACCCTTGGTTTTACCCTAGAGATTATGCAAGGCCTAGGTACACAAAAATCAAACATATCAAATTAAAATTAATATTATATAAACAATCAAGTAATAATTGAACAATCGATTTATTAAGTTGATATCACTAATTGGTCTACTGATTCACAAACATCAGTAACCAGAACTAAAACTAACTAGCTAGCTCAACACTTATGAAACTCCGTCTCACGCCCAGCCTAATCCTCGCTATGCATCCTTAGTCTTTGAAAAAAAACAAATAGTAAGGAGTGAGCTATACAGCCCAGTAAGGTTTTCATGTGATCACACCAATAATAATATATATTTATGAAAACAGCAAAACACCAGTATAACATGTCATGCAGTCAAACAATTCAAGTTTCATGTATAACAAAACCTTGAAAACTTTACGTTTTTCTTTTAGAATTTCTATTATTTAACCTTTATCTTTAGGGTTCTGGACTAGCCACGGTCACACTCCAGCCTATGACTGGTACACTATTATCACACTCCAGCCTATGACTGGCACACTATTATCACACTCCAGCCTATGACTGACACATAAATTGTCACACTCCAGCCTATGACTGGTACACAAATTGTCACACTCCAGCCTGTGACTGGCACACTGAGAAACCACGATACCACCGTGGCATGGCTAGTACAAACACTGTTTCACTTAACACTTTATCATTTCATCTCATATAGTCAGAACATGTCACCTTTCAACGATCGATATCATGATCAAACCCATTCAAAGATCACTTGATAAACATGGTACACAAACAACATTAACAACAAACTCATTCTGTATCTCGGAAAATCAAATCGTGCTATCCAAAAATAATCATGCATGAAAATATTTATATATATGCTCGGATCAAATCAGGTTATCTAAAATACATTTATATTACGGGTGATCAAGTTTAGGAGTCCTTACCTCTCAAAAATCAACTATCCATGCCTGAACTAATACGTACCCGAAATCTGCATGACACCTTCCTGCTCAGGAGACTAATTCCCTACATTAATAAATAATTAAATTAAAAATCTGAATTTTCAATTTTTCACGAATCTCGAGAAAATCCCTTGACTTTCTCTCTCTTCTTCTCTCTCTTTCTTTTTTTTTTGAACCGTACGGAACCCTTCTTCTTTTTTTCCTTCTTTCTTTCTTCTTTCTTTCCTTCTTTCTTTCCTTCTTTCTCCCGAACCCCCCCCCCCCCCCCCGTTGCTTTCCCTCGACTAAACCGAGCTGACCTCCCATGGCCGCTGGTGGTGGCCAATGGGAGGAGGTCACCAGAAGACCCCGACGGGTCGGAAGCAAGCGGTGGCGTGACCTCCGACGATGGACGACCCCAAAACTAAACGGGAACCCAATAAAATCTATCCAAAATCCTCCCTAAAAATTGAAAATAAAGGAAAAGGACTCACCGGCCAGCGTTGGAGAGCTCCCGGTCGCTCGTCGGAGAGGAAAAATTGCGTGTAGGGGCTCGATGAGGCGACGGTGTGGAGGTTTTAAAGAGAGAACAACGACGAGTTCCCTCGTCCTTTGCAACTCAACCTCCGACCAATCGAGTCCCAAACCTACACGGACCCGTCGCCGACCACCTCCCACTCCCCTCATGACTCTTCCACCAAAACCCCTGGCGAAAACTCCGGCTAGATGAGGGAGAAAACTCCTCCGCTATTTCGGTCTCTTCTTCGCTCATCCTCGTCTCGGTCTTTTTTTTTTTGGGGCTGGGTCAAAGTCGAGGCCTGCCGACTTCGGCCCAAAAGTCTAAATATTACAGTAGTACTCCAGCTACCTTGATCGTGATGGAGCTGGACGTGGGTGGTATCCCCCATGGTTGGAGATGGGTCTCGGGAGATGGATATCTCAAGAAGATCGGAGTACATCAGCAGGAACGATGCCAGAGGCAACTCAAGGAAATAGGGGACAGTCTCAGGGAGTGCCGGAGGTATCGGGCAGTCGAGAGTGCCCTAGTATGGTGTCTTTTACCTAGGGACGGAGACTGGAGTTGATGGAGCTAGCAGCTCAGGGAGACCGAGGGGATAAGTCTCAAGAAGTGCCAGGGATATCATGCAGCCGGGAGACAGGCTGGGACAAGATGGAGCAGCCACTGGAGATTGTTGCTGGGTTCAGTCGCTGGGTTAAAAGAGTTGGGATGAACTCCTGAGTTTTGGGGGTTCCTACGGGTTTGCAGAGTATCCAAAATGGTTTCGAAGGGGTCCACGGTGATGCGAAGGGTCCGAGGAGGCAGCGACTGGATACGAGGTTCAGGTGCAGGCTCAGCAGGGCAGCGTTGAGTTGTTGGCCTCAGGGTTTACTTCTGTGGCATCAGATGGACTTTTGTTTCAGATGGAGCACTGGTTGGAGGTGTCTTCATGACTGGAGAGAGAGCTTTGGCACGAGTTCAGAGCGGGAGGTACAGGGATACTGGCTAGATCCTAGCACGAGCACTAGGGATACACTTAGCTAGGTAGAGCAGAGTGTGCAGTGATTGACATGGCTCTGTGGAGACAGTGTTAGGTGGAGCTCTGGGTGTAGCGAGTGCCGGTTCAGAATCGTTGCGGGTCTTTCCAAAAAGTCTAGGGTGAGTGATGCTTCTGCTTAGCAGAATGGAACCTACAACAGAGATCTCAAGTTAGTGCTATGGAGTAGGTACAGGTTGGTCCCAATGAACTTATATTGATCTTTAGCTATGGAGGTGGTCATCCCAAAGATCTCCAAAGGAGCTCATAAGCTGAAGAGGTCTGACATTGGTGTTAGGTTTGCACAGCTGTCTGGGTGTACTACGGAAGCACGGGTTGGTGTTGCAGTCACGGGGACAGAGCAGGAAGATATCAGTTCGAGGTCAGGAGTATGGTGGAGCACGAGTCTCAGGAGTTGTGGAGCACGGGTCGATGTTCTAGCTAGGAGGCGAGGTGGCTTCGATAGGAAGATATCAGCTCTGGAGATAATAGGAAGGGTGCAGACGGTCACGCGAAGCTTGTCAAGACTTATAGCACCAATGTGAAGATTGTTGGGGCTAATGTGGTGCTCCAAATCTTGTTTGGAGTCACACAGGTCTGAAAACTGTTTATAAGTTTCCAGGGATCCGAGTCATGTTGGGTCAGGATTTTGATCCATAGTAGAGAGAACTAGTAAGACATGGATGTACAGGACTCGAGTTTGAGTTTTCTTAAGTAACTCAAAGGAGAGAGTTTTTTAGGGTTAGGTCGGTTGTGACCTAGGATTAGTTTGTTTTGTAGAGAACGTCGAAAAATAATACGAGAAAGATGCGATTCCTTTTCTCCTCCGAAAATCCTAGCATCTCTTCTCATCTTCTTGGTTTTCTCTCGTGCGTGCAGTCCCATGGGAGCTCATCTCTGCAACGGGAGTGGATGGCGTACCCCATCTCTTTTCTGGTGATTGTTTCCTTTCTATCATGTCGGTATCAAGGAGGATCCTAGGCTTTCCATGAAACGGGTTTGCTCAAACAGATACGATCTATAAGAAACAGTTCCAACGGATCAATTATTTGTTGGACCTGATTATTTAATCCTTCAACATCCATATGGAGGAGAAATTATTGCGTGGTCCATGTCTTGGAATTGCAGAAGGAAACACAAACGATTATGTTGGGTAGAACAGTGTCACGGAATTAATATGCGAACTTCTCCCCAGCTTAGAAACTGATAGATGTAACAAGGATCGCCCTCGCGATAGCAGGAACATCTCCAACCTGAAACGGAAAGAAGAAGATGGCATTAACCTCCACAAATATCGCTCCATATTGCCTTCTGTGCCTGTTAATCTCATCAGCCTCTTCTCATCCAGCCTATGAGAGCTTCCTCCACTGCCTCTCCATTCATAGCCCACCTTCCACCAACTTCTCTTCACTCATCTACTTTCCCAACACCGCTTCCTACTCCTCTCTCCTCCTATCATCCATCCAAAACCTCAGGTTTGCATCTCCCACCACTCCAAAGCCCCTCCTCATTCTCGAGCCTGCCGATGAGTCCCAGATTCAAGCTTCGGTCATTTGTTGCAGGATCCACAACCTGCCAATGCGAGTTCGGAGCGGCGGTCACGACTACGAAGGGCTGTCCTATAGGTCTGACCATGACAGCCGCTTCGTCTTGCTTGATCTCTCAAGCCTTAGATCGATTAGTGTCGACACGGAGCATGAAGTCGCTTGGGTCCAGTCCGTTGCCTCTGTAGGCGAACTCCATTACAGGATTGCAGAAAAGAGTAGCTACCATGGCTTCCCGGCTGGCTATTGCCCCACTGTTTGCGTCGGCGAGCACTTAAGTGGCGGCGGTGTTGGGACCTTGTTAAGGAAATATGGTCTTGCTGCTGACAACGTGCTGGACGCTACGTTAGTTGAAGTTAATGGGAGGCTCTTGGACAGGGAGGCCATGGGGGAAGATCTCTTCTGGGCTATCCGAGGAGGTGGAGGAGCAAGCTTTGGTATTATAGTCTCATGGAAGGTCAGGTTAGTCCCTGTTCCCCCCACCGTCACTGTTTTCACCCTCCACAGGACCTTGGAGCAAGGAGCAATGCAGCTTCTGAATAAATGGCAATACGCCGCACACAACCTCCGCGAGGATCTATACCTCAAGGTTGATATCCGACCTGTGGTGGGTGGAGAGAAGGCAGTGGTGGCTGTTTTTAGTTCTTTGTTTCTTGGGGGTTGTGCTGAGCTACTCCAGCATATCCGGAAGAGCTTTCCAGAGCTTGGGGTGAAGAGGAATGACTGCAGGGAGATGAGTTGGATTCAATCTGTCCTCTACTTTGCTGGGTATACAAACGGAGAGCCCATGGAAATTTTGCTGGACAGGGTTTTGCAACCGAAGGTTTTCAACAAGGGCAAGTCTGACTATGTGAAGGACCCCATCCCTTTAAGTGGTTGGGAAGGGATTTGGAGAAGGTTGTTGGTGCAGGGTGCTGGCTACATTTTCTTGGATCCTAATGGTGGGAGGATGGGTGAGATTCTAGAAACAGAGATTCCATTTCCCCATAGGCAGGGGAATTTGTTCAATATCCAATATCTAGTTTTGTGGAAAGATAACGGGGTCTTGCCATCTCAAAAGCACTTGGGATGGATTAGGAGAATGTATGGATATATGGGCACTTATGTATCAAAGCATCCGAGGGCTGCTTATCTGAATTTTAGGGATCTGGACTTGGGTAAGAATGTGGAGGGTAATACAAGCTACTTAACGGCAAAAGTCTGGGGTAGGAAGTACTTCAAGAATAATTTTAAGAGATTGGCGATTGTGAAGGGTAAAGTTGATCCAGAGGATTTCTTCTGGAGCGAGCAGAGCATCCCAGCTCTTATTGTAGGCAAAGAAAGGAGGTCAAGATGGATTGTTTTCAAGGAACTAATTTGTAAAGCAAAGCCACTGATGAAACACTTTCTTTGATTAGTGAAGAATGTATGGTTATGAAATTGGTGCATGGTCCCGGGCGGTGTTCAGCAGCCCATATTCATCAAAAAAGAAACGAAAAGAAATTGGTGCATGGTCTTGTTAATTAATTTAGTAAGCTCAGATTCAAAACATCGCCTGCCAAACAAATCTTAACTGAATCAATCAAGAGTACTCTCGAAAAACTGTATTATCCGTGTCTTTGTGGTATCTTTTTGCTTAAAAAGATGACTTTTTTTTTTTTTTTTCTCCACTCAAAAATCTACTAGTATCTTGTGCTTAAATTGATAGAGTTTGAAGATGAACTGGTTTTGCCTCGGTGCTGATCACTGGAATTCAATGCACTGTTTGGATGCTAGTCTTTTGTTCCCAGGAGTCCGGAACATCTGGAGTCCAAAACCTTGTAACATTCTTTGTACCCATGCAGTGGGGATACATATATATACTGTCAGGGGCGGACCCAAATCAGCTCTGATAGGATATCTGATGCGAACACATTTTTCCTCTTGACGATAGCCAAAAAGGCACTACCAGCCCAATCTAAAGATTGATAATTTGGACATGGGCATTGGTTGCTTAAATATAGTAACATGACTAAGACCTCGGTGAAAGCAAGAGAAATCAATCACAAATCAGCAGGTTCATCTGTCGCTCATATCATCTCCTAGGCTGTAGCTCGGCGAGGTGCTTGTAGGACCACCCACCCAACCATGACCAAGAGACATTGCACGTTAAGATTCCGATGACAAGAGCATGCTATGGCTGCATGTGCAACGATGGGCCATAAAAATCAACGCGCCTGTAAGGCAATGGGATGGTCATTAAAAAAAATTATTGGTTGAATCAGGTCCACCGCATTATTTTTGAACAAGTTCAATGGAGACCTGATATTTGGGGCGGGGAATTCCCTTTCTTTTCTTCTCAGTTATTGGGGGAGGATAATACTGGCGGCCTTAAAGGATGGGCAGAGTTTGGTTAACCAAATCATTATTCTATTTTTAAAACCAAATCATTTTTATCGATTTTATTAAAAATTAAACCGAAACCAAATCGATCAGGCAGGTTAATGGGTTGACTGGTTCGGTTTCTTGGTTTCTCGATTTTTTTTAAACACATTTCAAATTACAATTCATGAAACAAATGAATTGAATAGGAAGCCTTCCAAATATTAACCTTATTATCAATTTCAAAAATTAAAAAAATATTATCTTAATTATAACTATCTTAAAAATGAAATATAATAAAATATTATAATATAAGTAAAAATAATAATAATAACTCCATGTAAAATCCTACATGGCTTTAATTACTATAGTCCTTTCATAATTACCATAGTCCTTTCATGATAATTGTTATAAAAGGCTACCAGATAAAAAATACACAATACCATCAAACACAATCCCAAATGTCAAATAACGAAAATAACAATCAGTAGAGAAAAGTTTCTAATATTTAATAGAATAGGACTTTTTTATATAAAATAATTAAAGTAATAACTAGATCTAATTTATATATAAATATATGATTTGGCTCGGTTAACCAACCAGTTCCAAAATTACGAAATCAAAATTGAACCAGTCGGTTTGGTTAATCAAGAATTTTGGATCAGTTTGGACTGGTTTTCCGGTTTGGTTCAATTTTTTAGTTTTAAATGCTCAACCCTAGTGGCCCTGGCAAATTGGGAGATTTCCGGTAATAGTGAATTGCCATTTTCAATCACCCTCCTTCCTCCCCTCCATTCACCTTTGATTGGGGCTATGCGTACCACAATCCACTCCTCATTTTCATCACTCTTTTCCCATCTCTCCCACTTGTCTGCCATTGCCAAAGAAGAAGAGAGGGCGCAAAGGATGAATTATTTTTTCATCAGCATGTGATTACATTCTCTCATGATTGTTTTTTTTCTTATAACATATCAGGTCTTGATTGAATTGGTTCAAAAATAACATGATAGACCTGATTCAACCAATTTTTTTTTTTTGTCCGTGAGTGCCTTGCTGTCACTGGTGCAGCTGCTGGCTCATTTGGGTATGGAAGATGCTCGCCCCACAACAATGTGGCATGAATTCACCTTATTGTATAAGTTTTAATGCTCGGACCGCGATATCCAATTGAAGTATTTTCAATATTTGGCTGATATTATTTGGTGTATCCTCCATTTCCATCATACATATATATGTGTCTGTCTATTGCTATAGATTTCAGTTCTAGATTGGAGAAGTGACTGATTGATTGAATTCGCTGAAGAGACCTGCAAAAGAAAGTCCTTGATCAGGGTTGGTGCTAGCGAGGACCCTCCAATGCTCGAGTCAAATGTCTAAAATAGAAAAAAAATAGTGAGTAGTTTTTCAATAAGATGTCACTTACCTAGGTCCTCGGGGATTTTGGTATTTGTAGCAAATGGCTGAAAGGCTATATGATTCCAAGAATATCAGGCTATTAATTATACTTTTACAAGCAGGGATTTTAGCATTTATCTGCTTCCCTCATGAGGGTGTGATTGTTACCTTTGATCTTATTTGCATGGAGTGGGCAGTTTTTACATATGCCAAGAGATCAGTCGTCTGAAGTCGGAGCGGTGGATCACGTGACTGATGAGTCTCAAGTTAAGTCTAAAGCGCACAATGATTAAGTACGAAGATGTGTCGGCTAGGCAAAAAGGTCGGCCAACTCCAAGATAGCATCCCAACCAGCAAATAGTGACTAAATATGAAGATGTGTCGGCTTGGCATAAAGGTTAGAGTTTGATAGCATCCCGACTAGCAAACAACTACTAAGTATGAAGATGTATCGGCTTGGCATAAAGGTCAGCCAGCTCCAAGATAGCATCTTGACTAGTGAATAACAACTATGAAGATGTATCAGCTTAGTATAAAGGTTAGCCATCTCCAAGATAGCATCCCGACTAGTAATCCGAGGCACCAGTAGTATCCCAATAACACTTGCCCCTACTCTCAAGTTTGAGATAGAAATAAGTTAGATAAAGAGAGTATCATCGAGGCTGTGCCTTGGATCTAGGGACACTCACTCACATCTTGGCAAGGCATCCCGTCTTTCATTTAATATAGGTAGGGCCAATATATCACCATCCCTTCTTCGGTTTTTCTTTCTTCTTGCTGAGAGTTTCTTTTTGACAGGTTGGTTATTATTTGAATGGCTTCATAAAGTTCACTTAGAAAGCCAAGGCCAAAGTGAGGAAGGCCAAAAAATGCTACTGTGGCAGCAGAAGCAAGCAAGGAGAAAGTTGAAGAAAAGGCAAAAGTAGCCAGAGAAGCTATTGATAAGTTGAAAAAGAGGCTGAAGTGGAAAGAAGGTCGAAGAAGAGGCCTTCAAAATACAAGCCGATCAAGAGCCTAAAATGGCTAAAATAAAAAAGTTGAAGGCTTCACTCGAAAGAAGCAAAGTTGAAATTATGGCAAAGAGGAAGAAGATGATGGAGGCTGAGGGCAACACCAAAGAACGAATCAAGGCTACTGTGTTAAAGACCATGGAAGTATTCCGAGCCTTGGAGGAACTTCATGAAGGGAAGCTTCTTTTCTCCTCCAATACTTACAACACCGGCATGCAATTCATCTGGGACAAGGTCGCAGTCCATCATCCTGAGCTAGACTTGAGCTTCCTGGATGAAGATGACGACTCGGATGAAGGACCTAGGAAGTCGGTGTTGTCGTCATCCTCGTGGACACTTCTAGATCGGAGGCTTTCTGATTGATAGGACTTAGAATTTTTTTCTCTTAAATGTATGTCCTTTCTAACACTTCCAAGAGGTATTTTTTGTAATGAAGTTTGAATAAATAAACATTATTTTTTTCAACAAAATTTTGAAACCAATTTCTTTTGATGAATTTTTATTCTTTTTGCTTGACAATTCCGATCTGAGATAATTGCCATACCTTTTTGGCTCGCAGAGAGGCATGTTTAGATTCAGTTAGAAACTAGTCTTCGTGAGAGTCATCGTATGTTAGTCTCTCCAAAGTTAATCCTTTGCTTCCTAAATATTAAGATTTTTAGCCTTGAATAGTCTAATTAGACTAGACTCTTGAGGGTCATTGAAAGTTAATCCCTCGCTTCTTTAGTGTTTAGGGTCTTGGCTCTCAAAGATGAAGGGTCCTTTCAATAGGTTATCCCTTCAAGGGTTATCTTAAGTTATTCCCCTGGTTCTTAGTAGACCAAGACTTTGGGTCATCTCATTCATCTAAAAAGATGAAAGGCCTTCGGGGGTCATCTGATGTTATCCCCCCACATCTTGGAGAAACAAGAACTTTAAAGATTTGAGGGTCATCATTGATTAATTTCTCATTTTAGAAAACTCAAAACTTCATTCGAATAGATACAAATTAGTGGATAAACCTAAAATTCTTTAAAAAGAATGAAATTTACATTATTGATAATACATTCATAAGTTAAGATAATTCTATGGTCTAGGTAGTGGAGTTCCATCTAGTTGTTTCGATCAATAGGTACCAAGATGAACTACCCTATCCACTTAATAAGGACCTTTCCAATTAGAGGATAGCTTCCCTTGTTCTTTTAATTGGGATATCTCGGCCTGTCATAATACCAAGTCACTAACTCTAAATTCTTCGGCTTTGACTCAGGCATTGTAGTATTTGGCCACCTTCGTCTACTAATATTTTGGGATGAGAGAGGCTCAAACTCTTTGTCTTCTCTTCCAACTTAGCCTCGGTGGGGATTGGATGGGTATTGTATGCCTCAACATTGGCATACTTGTTTGCCCAAGCAAGCATCTCTGTAAGATTTTGCGAATACCTCTTTCTAGAGAAAAAAGAAATGTGCACCTTTGTAGTCTTCTTTTTAGAGCCATCATGGTCATGAATGGATCTAGCTTGTGCACCTCTAAAGTCATCATATTAAAACAATTAAGGTATGCATGGAGGGACTCCCCTTCCGTCTTCTTGATGCTAACTAGTAGTCTGCCCTTGATAATGTCATCGGCTACTAACAAAGCAGGAGATGAAAGACAAGCTCTTCTTGTCAAAAGAATCAATGGAGGCAAACTTAAGACCAAAATACCAATGCCTAGCCGCTCCTTTGAGAGTGGAGAGAAACATGACAGAGGATCCCGTCGAATGTCTGGCAAAGTAACATGAGAGTCTTAAACTCTCCAAATGATTCATTGCGTCGCCTAACCTATCATAGGTTTACAAGTGTGGAACTTTGAAATTTACAGGCATTAGCCCTGTATTATTCTAGCAATGAAAGATGGCTTGGTGTTGACATTGAGCCTTTCATCACAGACCGAGCTTTATTTTGTAGTACTTCGATCCTTCAATTTATCTCTTAGAAATGTCGATCCACATCAGCATCTCTAGCATATAAACCTTAAAATGCTAAGACGATGACCTTCTAGAGAATAGAATCCTTCTACTCTATCGTGTATGCCTCTCTTGCTTCAAATTCTATGAGGAAGGAGGATAGGATAGCGTAGGAGGCTACTGAGATTGCTAAGTTGCAGAAGGAGGTTGTTAATGTGGAGCAGGATATGACTCTTTCCATGCATCATTATTCTGCTATATTATTTGAATTGTAGTGGTCAAGGTGTACACCTACTCGACTACTACATTGAACTTATTAGGGCTTATGTTCGTGTAGGCAGAGGTGGTGGTGCTAATTGTGATGGCGATGCAGGAGCCTTGTTATTGACACTGGCTCCATCTCTTGAAGTAGTGGTGTTGGAATGCCATGAAGAGGCTCCTCTATGTGGTGCCATTCTGAGAGGTGAATATGCTCACTTATCTTCCCAAAAATGGGCAGGTCCTCATTCTAGCACTAATCTATTGCTACAGATTCTGGCTCGAGATCATAGAAGTGGTTGACTGAGCAAAGTTATTACTCGAAAGACCTGCAAAATAAAGTCCTTGACTCGAGTTGGTACTTGTGAGAACCCTTCGACGTTCAAGTCAGATATCTGGAACAAAAAAAAGTAGTTAGCAGTTTCTTGATCGGATGTCACTTACCTGGATCCTCATAGATTTTGATATTTGTAATAGACGGTTAAAAAACGTGCATGCCTTATCAAGCTATTAATCATGCTATAATGAGCATGAGATTTTAGCCCTTATCTGCTCCCTTCATGGGAGTGCAATTGTTATCTTTGATTTTATCTGTATTAAGTGGACGGTTTCAACATATGCCAAGAATAAACACAAACAAAAATAAACAAAAATGCTCTAGAATAAATATAAACACTCCAGAATAAACATAAATATTTTTAAAATAAATCCAAATACTTTAGGATAAATAGAAACACTTTCATCTATTTAGATTTTTGTTTATTTTGAAGTATTTCTATTATTCTGAAAATATTTGTATTTATTCTGGAAAATGTTTGTATTTATTTTGAAAAATAGACTATTTTATCATTAATAATTTCAATAACCACCGGCAATCATTAAACATAATTAATGCGAATGATAAGGTTGTGTTATTCTAGACAATTTGGATTTGTTTTTAAGTATTTTTGTTTATTTTCGTTTAGATTTTGATTTATACTATATCATTAATACACCATTGATTTTTTTGCTATATTTAAATTTGTACAAATCAAACAGTAGGGGACTTGACCAGATTTATTTCCAAATCTACTCGAATGTAGCTAAAACTATTTTTCTATCTCGTGCGCTCTCCCTCTCAATATATATATATATATATATATATATATATATATATATATATATTATGAGCATGATATAAAGTTGTCTTACTTTTCCGAAATCAGGCCAGAGCACAATCAAGCGCACCAGATATGTAAAGCTGCATCATATTATATTAAACCACGCAAATAAGAAAATCGCATTTAACTCATGCATGATAGTATATACCTTGCTTGGACCGATCCATCAGACGATAGCCCTCAGGAAATCCTAATATATATATATATATATATATATATATATACCCATCATCACTCATGAGAGTGCGGTGGTGGAACCTTATCCGCTTGTCTAATTTTTGAGAATTCAAGCATGCGCACCGTTCCAGTTAGAAAACAGAAATTTGAACGTGGACGGACCAACGAGTGACCGATGGGTTAGACGTATAAAAATAACAGTGGTGCAAATTATTTTTAGAAGGCAGGTGGTAGCTTGAGAGGGTATGCTACTTAGTGATCCATTCTTCGTTTTAAATAGAGACATATGAAAGTTCGCTCTGCAGTCGTCTTCTCTATCTCTTAGGAAGTGTGAAACCCTGTTTCTTTCCATGTTGAAGAAGCGATCGTCCGACAGCCATGGCGGAGGAGGGTGGAACGAGATCGACGGAGGGAAAGGAATCCTTGAGCTCCGGTGAGGACAAGAGGAGGTGGTCGAGGGTGGTCCAGGGTGTGTCGAGGGGCTCGTATTGGACATCCCACAAGCTTCCTGCTGATGAGATGGTGCAGCTATAGGCCTTCTTCACGAAGGTCCTTGAGCTACCATAATCGGGCTTGAAGGAGGCGAGACAGGAGAGGCAGGGCCTAGCAGTTGTTGTTAGGAACTTAGGGGGACGGTGTCGGCGGAGCTGGTGACCAAGGAGATAAGAACGAAGGCTAACCTTACCTATGAGCCAGGGTGATTCCCCTGGCAGAGGACCACCTTGTGGTCCGGCTGAAATCGGAGAGGGAGTGTGCTTTCGTCAGATCCGGCAGGCCTTGGTTCGTTGGGGGATAGCTACTTGCCATGGAGGACTGAGAGCCGGACTTCGTTCCGAGACAAACGGTGATACAAAAGGTGGTGGTTTGGATGCGCTTGCTGGGTCTTCCACTTGAGTTATGGAAGCCAGCATCCATTATGACGGTGGCCGACGAAGCCGGACGACCCATCTCCATCGATGGATTCACAGATCATCTCAAGAAAGTCAGCTATGCAAGAGTTAGGGTGGAGCTGGACGCCGCTCTGCCGCTGAAGCCAGGGGTCCTTATCAGAGGGAAGAAGAGGGTCTTTTGGCAGCAATTCGTCTACGAGAATGTGACTGGGGTTTGCTTCTAGTGCGAGAGGATGGGGCATGGTGATGAAGATTGCAGGTGTATTGAGGTTGGTGGTCTGGTGGGACAGGGTGGCTCTGGCCAAAGTGCAGCAGTCAAGGAGGAGGGCTCATCTCTGCCGACTGCTGAACAGGGTGAAATGGAGGTGGAAGGAGCTATCCGGCCCAAGCTTGGGCCTTGGCTTGTGATGACTCGGGTCTGGCAACAGAGGCCAGGGCATATACAGATGAAGGAAAGGAAGGATGCTGGCAAGGGCAAGGCTCCAAGGAGGGATTCGCCTGATCTCCCTTGTTCCTCCCCTACGAGGGCTTCTCCAACTGTCGCGACATCTATGCCTAGTTCCCCACCGGATTCGAAGGGGTGGCAGAAGCCTAGTAAGGTAGCATGCCACCATTCGTTGGAGGCCAGCTCGAGAGAGGTGTCCGGTGATGGAGCTCCGCTGGTGACTGTAGGGTTTGGTGTTTTGGCCTCATTGGGTGACAGAATGGAATTGGGCCTACCTGAGGCCGGCCCACTTGATCATCACATGGCGGACCCGGGCTCTACTTCACTGAAACAGGGACGTAGCCCACCATCTTCACCAGCTCCCAACCCGAAGGGAGTCTCCAAGGCTATGCTTAGGGCGTCTGCAAGTGAACCGACTCCCTCTTCTCCGGCGGTGGTCAAGGTGAGTAACCCTAAACCTTGTATGGAAGGGGCTTCGGGGGGTAAGGGGTTCTCTACCTCCTCTTCTTTGTCTGTTGGTCGGGAGGGGAATGCTGGACTGAAGCAGAGTGACTCGGCTATGGAGGGTTCCAAAGGGAAAAAGCTTGTTACAGTGGTGGGTGGGGATGCTGAGCAGGGTAGGAAGGTGCTGGAAGGTGATTAGGGGATTACCGAACTGTCAGTGGAGAATTTGGTGAATCCTGTGAGTTTGGATACTGGCCGAAGTCCCAAAAGAGGTGGAGGTTCGGAAGCTCCTGCAACTCTTTAATCAGCTCGGGGGGTGGGTTTAGTTCCTCAAGCACGATGATGCCTATGAAGATTGGTGAAGCTCGGTTTGCTTCGGGTCATGAAGAAGTGGTCAGGAAGCTAAAGGTTATCCTATTCACTACAGCTGAAGGTGCAGAGGAGGGGGGGTCTTAAATGTTGATGCTAGGAAGAGCCTAGGGGAGGGCTCTTCCAGGGGGTGTTGATTCCTTGTAATGAAAATATTTTCGTGGAATGTAAGAGAGGTGGGAAACCTTCCTTCGCTTCTACTTTTCGTAGGATTTGTCATTTGCATAATCCTAATATTTGTATGCTTCTTGAAACCAGATTGGGTGGATTCGTTTTGCAAAGGATCCGTCAATGTCTTCCTAGGGGTTGGGATTTCTATGCAATAGAGTCTAAAGGGTTATTAGGGGGTATTATCGTTGCTTGGAATAAAGGAGCTGTCGAATTGCTGTATTTCATAAATGCTCACAGCATGTTGTGTTGGTGGTGGCTGAAAATTTGGGGCTGACATGGCTACTATCAGGAGTTTATGCAAGCATAAGTTATAAGGAGAGGAGGAATCTATGTCACGAAGTCTCCATGTTGATTGATCAGGGGCTTCCCACTGTGGTTGTTGGTGATTTTAATTGCATAACCAAGGTAGAAGAGAATAGAGGGGGTAAACCTTTTGTTCACAATTTGGCCACTACAAAATTTAATCATTTCCTGGACTCTAATGGCTTGATGGATCTAGGGTTTGTGGGGTCCCGTTTTACTTAGTGTAATAATAGATCTGGTGGGGCTCGGGTGTGGGAGAGGCTTGATAGTGCTGTTTCTACCATGGGCTGGCTGGATCTTTATCCAAGTTTGTGGTGCGTCACTTGGATAGAGTGGCTTCTGATCATTGTCCCATTCTTCTCTCTACCTCCCCTCTTTCTCTTGTCCAGGTACCCTTCAGGTTTGAAAGGATTTGGCTCTCTTATTCGAATTCTTGGGTGGTGGTCCATGAGGTGTGGAGGATTCTTGTTAGGGGGATGCACAATATCGGGTCACCCGCAGGTTGGAGCTCCTAAAAAGGCTGTTGCGAAGATGGAATAAGGAGGAGGTGGGGAACATCTTCACCAGAATTGAGGAGGTTGAAAAGGGGATCCATGAACTCCAGGAGAAGGAGGATAGGGATGGGGGTCTGGATGATAGTGAGTTGTCATCTCTACGTACTTGTCTGATGTCCTATCATTCTCTTCTCACTCAGTAGGAGATATTGTGGAGGCAGAAATCCAGAGTTCAGTGGTTAGCTAGGGAAGATAGGAATACTCGCTTCTTTCATCAGGCCACTCTTATCGGGAGGTATAGGAACCGGATTGTAGCCTTGAAATCAGATGAAGGGTGGTGGATTGAGGAGGAGGAGGACATTAGGCAGGAGGTTGGCTCCTTTTTCAGATCTAGATAGAGGGCCGACTCTGGGGCTTCTCGTCTGTTCTAGGTTTCTACACCGGAGATGGTGGTCCCAAAGCCAGAACTCTACCCTTCTTACTCCTATTACTGAGGCTGAGGTGATGGTTGTTCTTTGGTCCTTGAAAGAGGACAAGGCTCTAGGTCCGGATGGTTATCCCCCCTTATTTTTCAGGAGGTATTGGAGCATTATTATGCTTGATGTTATTTCTGCTATTGAAGCTTTCTTCACTACGGGTCATATGCTGGAGGTTTGGAAGAGGACTTATGTCAGTCTAGTTCCCAAATGCCTGGAGGCTTGTCATCCTTCTCATTTTAGACCTATCAACCTTTGTGGTACCCTTTATAAATTATGTGCTAAACTGCTGGCGAGTAGGATGAAGCCCATTCTTTCAGGTATTATCTCTCCTGAGCAGGGAGCTTTCATTGGGGGTAGAAGCATCTCCGACAATGTTTTGCTGGCTCAGAAGTTTATGTATGATTTGCGGAAGGCTCCAACTCGGAGTGGTCTCATGGCTATTAAGTTGGACATGGAAAGGGCTTATGATCGTGTTGAGTGGCATTTTGTGGAGCGGGCATTGTAGGATTTTGGATTTCATCCCATGTGGATCTCCAGGATCATGGCTTGCATTATCAATCCTTCTTTCTCTATTATCATTAATGGGTCTCCTTCCGAGTTCTTTTATTATATTGTCGGGCTTCGACAAGGTTGTCCCCTCTCTCCCTACCTGTTCATTATTTGTGCTGATTCTCTTTCGCGAGTATTGCGGGATTCTGTTAGAGCATCGACAATTCTTCTTTATGTTGCTGCTCCTACAGTATTCCCGATCTCGCATCTTCTGTTTGCAGATGATTGTTTACTTCTAGGTAGGGCTTCTGAGACCACGGCTCGGGATTTCAAGAGGGTGCCCTGTGATTATTGTTCGGCTTTTGGTCAAAGGGTTAATCTTACAAAATCGGAGGTACACTTTAGCTCGAAGCTCTTGGCTCGTCTCCGTCACTCTATCACTTCTATTCTGGGGATTGGAGAGAAGGATGGGTCCCTCCACTACTTGGGTATTTCTATTTCTGGTGCCTCTCTTTACAGAACAGATGCTACTTTGGTGGTGCAGGCAGTGCAAGATAGGGTGGAAGGCTGACAAGGAGGGCTTTATCGTCCATGGGTAGGCTTACTCTGATCAGATCTGTTCTTTCCTCCCTACCAACTTTCTGCTAGCCAATACTGTCATCCCAAAGGCCATTATGGTCAAAGCTGAGCAATTCCTTCGAGCTTTCTTGTGGCGATCGAGTGGTGCTCCTAGGGGAGTCAATCTTGTGAGATGGCAGTCTATCTATCAACCTGTTAGGGATGGAGAACTTGGCATCCAATCCCTTGTTGTACGGAGGGAGGCTCTCTTGGCACGCCATGTGACCAGACTTTTCTTATCCCCGGACAGTTTATGGGCCTCCTTCATGTAGCATAGATATAATATTCGGTCCTTTGAGGGGGGGTCGGTCTCTTCCTTATCGTGGGTCTGCTATTTGGAGGGAGATAGTAAGGAGGGCTCCTGATATTATATATCATGATGCGGGATTACTTATGCATGCAAACTATTTTTTTGTTATTAAGTAATGAATTAAGAGTTTATATCTTGAAATTTGAGCCAAGACTCTAAATAGGAAATTCTACAGAAAAACCAGAAGCACATGCACGCAGAAACAGACCCTACAATAGTGAAAAGAAAAGATCACCAAGGCTAAAAAATCCTAGTAAGGCTAGCTCTTCTGCAATATCGCAACTTGTGAATCAAGGGAGTGTACTAGGCAATGATTTGAAGACGAATCAGTGAAGAGGTTGCTCTATGCTCCCAGATGTGTCCTGGAAAATCAAGCCAGAGACCCCGCGGATCCGCGGCTTTCGGCCCACTGACCCAAAAGCTGGTAGGATGGAATCCTGATTCGTGGACTCTGAGGAACCTGCAAAACACCTATCAAGGGTTAGAAAATAAAGAAAAAATAAGGTAGAAGACTGAAGGAAGAAAGGAAAGAAGAGGGTTGGATGTGGGTGGCCAAGTGATGGGGGCGTCCAAGGTTGAAGCATGGTTGGCAGCTAGGGTTTCGTAAGAGATTTGGAGGCAGGGCGCAAGAAGCTTGTAGTAGCGACGGGTCTCACATAGATTTCCTTAGGAGGACGAAGCACATAGCAATGTTGGAGAAAAACTCAAGAAATTTTATTAAAAGTTGTCAAAATACATAAGAGGGGGGCCTCTTGTATAGGCTTACAAGACTTGAGTCCCAAGTAAGGGTATACAAGTAACTTTCTTTGTGTCCTTTTTCCTCACAAACCCTACCTAGAATACATGGAAACTCCTCTCCCAATTAGGCTCACAATCTCTCTCTCTCCTTGTTATGGTCGGCCAAGGGGGTGACCCTTAGGTGGCCGACCACATGGTGGTGACCATAAGGATGGGGCGCCGAATTAGGGTTAGGGCTTCATGCTTCCGGGTTTTCTTCGGTTGTCCTTCTTCCTGGTAAGTGTTGTAGACATTTGATTCACCAGGGTCTTCAAGGGTGGCTCCATGACTCCTTCCATGCTTTCCAAGTGGCACAATTGTATGGGTGACCGGATTCCATGCAGTGGTTGAAGTGTCATACTGGCTAGATCCATAAGTGACTTGAGTCTTCTTCTTACAAAATTGGACTGGACTCAACGTAAAACTTACAGGATTCATAAGACTCAAAGTGACAAAGCTTATAATGAGCATCCTAAAACTTGACTCAATACCTTAATGGTATGAATGACTTTAAATACAAGACTCAAATATTGAGAGGCCCAAAACAGGACTCAGGGGCTAAAGTAGGGACTCAAATGGGCTAAACCCTTATTACAAAATTGGACTCAAACATTAAAAATACTAATCAAATAATCATAGAGGGTTGAAAAGCCTCTGCCTAAGTCTGGTGCCTCTGGTGTCCGTACCATATCATAAGAGATGGATTGTGGGCGATGGTAGATCTATCAGAGTTATGTTTGACCCTTGGATCTCAGATATGGCCTTAGATAGGTGGCCTGCCTTCTTGTCCTTCGATATGCCAGTCTCTACTACCATTGCTGACCTTCTTCTCCTAGGGGTGCAGAGGTGGGATCCTGTAGTAGTTACCCACTATTTTGGCCATGTTCTTGGGGAGAGAGTTCTATCCATTGGTATTCTAGTGAGCCCTTGCCCTGATATTAGAGTTTGGGGATCTTCTTCTTCTGTTCCGTTGGTTGATCTATACTCCATCTACTGCCCGGTGCCTTGAAGAGGTATTCAGGCTGCATGGTTTTGGTCTCTTCCAGTGCATCCTAGAGTGAGGCTTTTTATCTGGAAGTTGGCAGGCGGCGTCTCCCTACAAGATCTATCCTGTGCTCGCGTGGCATCCACCTTTCTTTTTCTTGCCCGATCTGTGGTGTAGAGGAGGAGTCTATTGGGCATACTTTATTTCTTTGTCGGAGAGCTTTGTGGGTTTGGTCCACGGCTAGCTGCAGTTTATTCATTTACCACGAGGATGATGTCATCGACTCCTTTCTTCATACCCTTCACTCTTCTCCCTCTTCGGCTTCACCGATGTTCCTGGCCTACTTAGCATATCATGTCTGGCTTACCTGGAATGCTATGGTCTTCAACTCTGTTACTTGTTCGACCAGGTTTATTATTGAGCGAGCTAGGACTCACTCTGAGAAATATCAGAGTATGGTCATGGATAATTCTGAGATCTGGAGCTTCGATTCTGCTCTTCGAGCATCTCGTCCGATTTTCTTCTCCTGGGAGTTCCCTCCTCCGACCTATGCTACGGTTAGCTTTGACAGGAGCGTGAGAGGTGCCACTGGTGGTGCTGGTTTTGTTATCCGGGCATCGGGAGTTGGTTTCCTTGCTGTGGGGGGATTCCGTCTCTTTGACCCTACCGTTCCCATGGCAGAGCTTTATGGTGCTTGGGCGGAGATCAGGTATGTCAGAATGGTTCTCTAGCTTGACCATTTGATTATTGAGGGAGACTCGCAGATGGTTATTTCCTGGCTCCAGTGGGCCTTTCGCTCGGTTCCTGCTCACCCTCTGCTTCGGAATATTTTTACTCTTTTACGAGGTTGTTCAGGGATTATAGTTAAACATGTCTTCCATGAAGCCAACTCGGTGGTGGACTGGATGGCTTCTTTTATAACGAATCACTCTGGTGAGGTCTCTTGGTCTTTTCTGGATGAGACGCCTATACAGTTTAGGGATATTTTGTTGTTTGACTATCTTGGCTATACGTACTTCATGATTGTATGCTAAACAATCGGGTTAATCAAAAAAAAAAAAGAAAAAAAAAAAATAGAGACTTCTGCGCTTGCACAGATTATGAGGGGAATAACCAATTTTAATTTTTCTTTGTTGGATAAACTAAGTTTTCTTTGGTTTAGACTCTGGAGAATAATCGGGGGTGACCATCTTTTCCAAGTTTGAACTCATAGCCTCTACCAAGCGCATACGTGGAGGGGAGGTGCACCAACCAGCAGAACCAATTTAATTTAGCCAATCACCAGTTAAATTAGACTGCTTATTACATAAAGATACCTTTTATAAGAACCTTTCAACATCTCTGAGATGCAGACAAAGAGCATAAAGGGTTGACGACGGATTCTCTCCAATGCTTGCGATGCATCATTCAGAATGGTGCGTCGCATACACCATCCATCATATGATTGATGGCTGCATGTGTCTATACACGACATGCATCAATCCGTCTTCATATATAATTATTTATCATGCGGTGATTGATGCATGCGATGCACCATCCTTGCAGCGTGGTCTGTAGAGGATCCGCGCACCAAACGATTAGGTTGGTTAGAACGTCGTCTTGGAATTGGCAAGCGAACTACCCCAGATATTACAAGCGGATCGATGCAAGAGGGGTCCCCCTCGCGATAGCAGGAGCATCCCTGAAACAGAAAGAAGAAGATGGTATTAAGCTCCACAAATATCGCTCTATACTGCCTTCTGTGCCTGTCGGTTTCATTAGCTGCTTCACATCCATCATATGAGAGCTTCCTCCACTGCCTGTCCCTTCATAGCCCACCTTCCACAAACTTTTCGCAGGTCATCTACTTTCCCAACACCGCATCCTACTCCACTCTTCTACTATCATCCATCCAAAACCTCAGGTTCGCATCTCCCACCACTCCAAAGCCCCTTCTCATTCTGGAGCCTGCCGATGAGTCCCAGATCCAAGCTTCGGTCATCTGTTGCAGGAACCACAGCCTGCCAATGAGATTTCGGAGCGGCGGGCATGACTATGAAGGGTTGTCCTATCGGTCCGACCATGACAGCCGCTTCATCTTGCTTGATCTCGCAAGCCTTTGATCGATAAGTGTCGACAAGGAGCATGGCATCGCTTGGGTCCAGTCCGGTGCCACTCTAGGCGAACTCTATTACAGGATTGCAGAAAAAAGCAGCTACCATGGCTTCCCTGCAGGCCTCTGTCCCACCGTCTGCGTCGGCGGGCATCTAAGTGGTGGCGGTCTCGGGAACTTGATAAGGAAATATGGTCTCGCTGCTGACAACATCCTGGACGCTACGTTAGTTGATGTCAATGGGAGGCTCTTGGACAGGGAGTCCATGCACTACAGTGAAAAGGGTCATTGCCGACCCTTTTCTCCCGTCCAGAACCTGTCGGCGCTTTTTGTAAGCATCGGCAAGATCCTGAATTCGATGATGCTTTTAAGCATCGATAAATAACGACGTTTAAAAGCGTCGGTATCCTCCGAACACGCCAACGCTTTTTGTAAGTATCAGCAAGCTCCTGAATCCGCTGACGCTTTTAAGCGTCGACATCTTTTGGAACCTGCCGATGCTTAAAAGCGTCGGCAAAGCATCGCCGGAATTCCCCAAATCCCATTTCCTGCACCCCAGCCCTAATCGATCCCGCCCGATATCATCTTCCCCCACCCCTGCCGCTCGAGCCCGCCCACGACCTCCCCCCTGCCACCCGAGCTCGCGCGACCCCCCCAAAGCAGCCCGAGCCCGCCCGAGACGAGCCTCCTCCTCCACGCCCCAGCCCTAATCCCGCGCGATATCATCTCCCCCCCGCCACTCGAGCCCGCCCGACCTCCCCCCTGCCGCCCGAGCTCACGCGAACTCCCCCCCAGCTGCCCGAGCCCGCCCAAGCCGAGACTCCTCCTCCTCCTCCTCCGCTGCGGACGCAGCCTCCTCCCACCCACTCCCCACCCGAGCAGATAGATCCCATCGGAGCTCCCCCGCCCGAGCCGCGCGCACCGATCCTCCTCCTCCTCTGTTGCGGACGCAAACCTCCTCCTCCCCCCGCCCGAGCCGATAGATCCCGCCGGATCCTCCCCCGCCCGAGCCGGTGTCGTCTCCCACATCTCTTCATCCTCTGTTGCCTTGTTTACTTGTTGCTTGTCAAGTAAATGGATCAATCCTCCCTGGTGCCTGTTATTTTTTGTGAAAGCATTCTAGGTCTTCAAACTGGCTATAGGACATAGGCTTGCTTTCAAAAGCCATGTTTTAGAATTTACTTTAAAGAAATCTAGAATAAATCATAGTAGATTTCGGGAAATGTTTGATTACAAGGTAGCTTCTTAATGCATGTACATGCATGCTTACATGACATATCTTTATTTCCTCTACATGTATGATCATTGTTCATTGTTTTAATTATAAACCTATCTTTCTTTCCTAGTCCAAAAATAATATGCATAGACGGTTACTGGATACGCACAACTAAGTGTAGCATTGCTTAACTATTTAACCCATTTAACTTATTTGAACATATTATACATCGAGCTAGATTACCTATTTAATGAAATTGTCAAGTTTGAAAATTGATTTTTGACTCGTTTAACAAACATGTTAGATTTTGAGCTGATAAATTTCTGAGATATACCCTATTTAGTTTGACCCAACCCAATTGCCACCCCTATATACAATAAGATTAATTAAAATGAAGAGTACTAAAAAAAAGTAAAAAAAAAGTATTGTTATCTTATATTCATTACCATATTAGTGGCTTCAATCAAGCATGCAGAACAACTAACAACCATCTCAATATTACAATATTTAATTTGATGTGTATTTCCTTTATATTTCTCCATTTATGAGACTAATCACTGTTCCGGGAAGCACCAGGAAGACCCAGAACCCGCCGACACTTTTGTTAAGCGCCGGCATCATCCCAAAACCGTTGATGCTTTTAAGCGTCGATAATTATCGACGTCTATAACTGTCGTTGGCATCACCGGACCTTTACCGATGCTTATAAGCATCGCCGGATTCCCTATACCCCCAAACCCCCTAGCCGGATTCCCTACCGGAAAAACTTATAATCATATTAACAAGCTGGTCAAAAATTGAGAAGCTAATTGGTGATGCTTGGGCATATCTCTTTGGTTATAGTTGAGGCACATAAGGTTGGCTGGATATTACAATTATTTTTTTGTGAAAGTTGGGAGAAATCTTGGATGAATTATTTTCTTATCAGGTATTTGCTTGGAGAGCAAAGAAGCTCTATAACCAATGTTAAAATTGGTTTAAGGTTTGAAGGCAACCGATTGTAATCATTTTGATTTAGTTATAGATTAAATAGTATATAACTGAGTTTCATAATTATTTTTTATTATTTATTGTTCTTTTTCTTAGTAGATGATTTCTGTTTCTTTATAAATTTCTTAGTATATACCTGCATCTTTTATTTCAATTATGATATTTGAGGTATTTGAGATATTTTTTAAAAAACTTGCATTGCATAGAAACATAGACCCGTCAATTGATTAAAGTACATATTTTACAGCATCCGTACAATTATTTTATTTTTGTACGGATGGGAGAAATATGTACAGTGATCAATTGAATGTCCAGTTTGGACAGTTTGAGAATTGTAAATAATTTTATAGGTGCTTACAATAATTAAATGGTATGGATAGAGTTTTAGATATATTTAGGATAGCATTTCCTTTTAGTTCTCCTCATACATATTTATTTGTATGGGAAGAACTAAGGGAAAATGCTGCTGAAATTTTTCTGGAACTTCTATTGCATATCCTTTGGTTACTGTAAATGACCTATATAATTGATGCAATTCTTGAATGGGATAGGACCTCTTTACCTATTAGTTGATGATATGGTGCATTTAATAATACTGTAATTGATCTATTGAATAAACTTATTTTAAATTTATTCTATTGTTATAAAATGAGAGTGAGGGATTAGATGAATTGGATGCAACACAAATTAAACAAAAGCCGGCAAAGATATTACACTATTTGGATGCCAAATAATAGAGCTCTAGGCAGACAATATGTAAGGTTTATCCCCATCCATAACCGAAATATGCTTTACATATTTTGTTGTCTTTTTGTTATCAGGTGCTTGATTGCTTCAAGGGTAAAGAAGGTTTCTACCCTATTTTGAAATTGGTTTAAGGTTTGTATATGGAGGCTATGATGATTTCGGATGTATGTTTTCCTGATTCAACAATTTCTAATGGCTGCAATCTTGGATGGCCTTCTTTTGTAGGCAACCGATTGTAGTCGTTTTGATTTAGTTGATTGAGGTATGTTTTGCTGATTCAATAATTTCTATTGCCTATAATCTTGGATGGCCTTCTTTTGTAGGCAACCGATTGTAGTCGTTTTGATTTAGTTACAGATTAAATAGTAGATCTGAGCCTCCTGGTTATTTTTCTTTATTTATTTTTTTTCTTAGTAGATTATTTATGTTTCTTTATAAATTTCTTGGTATATACCTATATATTACTGAATATGTTATGCTTTAAGATTTGTTTAGTATTGCATAGCTTTCATTTTAAAACCATCAATTCTAGATTTGTTTAGTATTGCATATTAATGAATATATTATGCATAGATTTGTTTGGTATATACCTGTATAATTAATGCAATTCTTGAATGGGATAGGACCTCTTTACCTATTAGTTATGATAGGGTACATTTATTAGTTAATCTTATTATTTTTCATATATTTTAACAAAAAATTACTTACTGCATTGTTATTAACTAAAACTTTTTTTGGTATTTAGATAACTTGAAAGTTGGATCATTTTATCCTAAAATGGATAAAAGCTGGATAAATAAATAAAGAAATACCAACGAATATTTAAATAGAGTTTGTGATTTCATTAAATTCGGTATGGAGAAAAGTAGTTTGAATGGAAAGATTTATTGTCCATGCCGACGATGTATTAACAATCACTATTTAGATCCACAAATAGTAGAAAAATATTTGATATGGAATAGTTTTGCAAGAGGTTATACTCAGTGGATTTTTCATGGAGAACTTATGTTGCCAGAATCAAGTAATCAACCATCGTCTGATCCTGGATCCAGTGATATACAAGAGAATCTAGTAAGAGATGATAATATATCGGATTTGATCATAGATGCTTTTCGACATGGTGTTCAAAACTTTGTTCAAGTGGTACACATGAAACAAGTGGTACAACATGAAACAACGGGAGCTCAGCAACCATCAACTTCTGAGTCAGCTCGGTATCATAATTTAATGAAAGAAGCAGATGAACAATTATATTCGGGCTGTTTGAGATTTTCTAAGATCTCTTTTCTTATACATTTATTCCATATAAAATATATGAATGGATGGTCGAGTAAGAGTTTTACTATGCTTCTGAGGTTATTAAAGGATGCATTTCCAGAAGGTAATGGTTTACCATCCTCTTATTATGAAGCAAGAGAAAGTTATCAACAATCTGGATCTTGGATATCAAAAGATTCATAGTTGTCTGAAAGACTGCATATTATATCATGGTGAAACTACTGATCGAGAGTCATGCAATGTATGTGGATCTTCACGATGGACAAGTCATGAAAGAGATGAGGATAATGTAGTGAATGCAACAGATACAATGCGGCGTACAAAGAAACCGATGAAGGCTTTGCGTTACTTTCCATTTATTCCTCGGTTGAGAAGGCTATATTCATCATCAAAACAGCTTCATTAATGAGATGGCATCATGAAGGGCGTACGAAGGATGAAATGTTGAGACATCCAGCTGATAGTTTAGCATGGAAAGATTTAATGCTAGGCATTCTAATTTTACCTCTGATATTCGTAATATTCGGTTGGGTTTAGCTTCAGATGGCTTCAATCCTTTCTGTACTCTAAATTCTACATACAGTACTTGACCAGTTGTTCTGATACCATACAATTTACCATCATGGTTGTGCATGAAACAATCCTCACCTATCTTATCAATTGTTATTCCGGGTGATAAGGGTCCCGGAAATGATATTGATATTTTTCTACAACCTTTAATAGAGGAATTGAAATAATTGTGGGAAGGTGTCGATGTAGTTGATGCTTCCAATGGTAAAATATTCAAACTACGGGCTGCTTTGTTATGGACTATTAATGATTTTCCAGTATATGCCAATTTATCTGGCTGGAGTACAAAAGGACGGGTTGCATGTCCTTGTTGTGCAGATTCGACACATTCGATTTGGTTAAAACATGAAGGAAAATTCTATTATATGGCGCATCATTGATGGTTAGAACCAAATCATCCGTTTTGTTTTCAGCAAGATTTATTTGATGGTACCATAGAAATGGGATGTGCACCTATTCCACCTTCTGGAACTAATGTTCTTAGACAAATAGATTCCATCAGTTACACATATAGTAAATCTTCAAAATCTAATAAAAAAAGAGGAAGGGATGATCAAGAAGGTTTGCCAGAAGAAATGACTAGTGCTACGGTGGTTGCACAGGTATTTGAAGATCCTGATAATTTTTTGAAAATGAAAATGAGGAAGATGTACATATAGCATTTACACTCGGCCCAGTAAACATTTATGGAAGAAAAGAAGTATCTTTTTTACTTACCTTATTGGAAATATAATCTGATTTGGCATAATCTTGATATCATGCACATAGAGAAGAATGTATGTGATAATCTGCTTAAAACGTTGTTGAATCTTGATGGAAAGACCAAAGATAACATGAAGGCCTGAATGGGTTTACAAGAATTGGGTATCCGACATGATCTTCATCCCAAAATGCTTGCTAATAATAGAATTTATTTGCTCCTGCATCTTATACCATGTCTGCTCAAGAAAAAGATAATTTTTTGACAGTATTGAAACATATTAAAGTACCTGATGGATATGCATTTAATATTTCAAGGTGCATGCATCTTAAAGACCGGAAAATTTTTAATCTGAAAAGTCATGATGGTCACATATTGATGCAAGATATCTTTCCAATAGCTTCAAGATCATCGGTGTCTAAACCAGTTCTTATAGTTATAATCAGGTTATCATCATTCTTTAAGTCATTATGTTCAAAGTTTATTGATCCTGGAGAGCTTGATCGGTTGGAGTTGGAAATTACGGTTACACTTTGTCAGATGGAAAAGATCTTTCCACCTAGATTTTTTACTATTATGATACATCTACTCATTCACTTAGCTTCGAAAGTCAAGCTTGGTGGACCGGTACACTACCGATTGATGTATCCTATTGAAAGGTATTAATATTAATGTTTAATGTTTAGATAATTTTTAATAAAAGTAGCATCATGATGATGTATAAATAAAATTTTTAAATATTGTAGGTATCTTGGACGATTGAAAGATTATGTATGAAACAGAGCCTATCCAGAGAGCTCTATTATGGAAGGATATATTGCTGAAGAGTGTCTGACATTTTGTTCAAGATATCTTCAAGATGTAGATACTGTGTTTAACAAACCTTAACGGCATAGTGATTTCGTAGCCAATGCAGAGTTGTATAAGTTCTTAACTGCAGGAAGATTAATTGGAAAAGGTGAAAGTATTGTATTGGACCATAAATCAATTGCACAAGCACACCGTTATGTGTTACTTCATAGTGAAATAATATCTAACTATCGAAGGTTAGCATATTTAATATATTTAATGGTTCTAAATATCATATATTATTTTTGAAACTATTTTAATAATTATATTTTTTATGCAGCGAATTTTTAACGTCTCAGCGACAAGCTAGTCATAGCACTCGACCTAATCCAAGGATTGAGCAGCGATGGTTACTGTAGTTATTTCCTACATGGCTTTCAAAACAGGTTTGACATATATTAAAGAATATATGTATAGATTTCATATCAAATAACATGTTAACAATTTTTATGATTCTTTAGGTATCAACAATGATGGAGAAGAATTATTCAGATGAATTAATAGCCCTGGCTCGATGACCGAACAAAATTGTCATCAGATATAATGATTTCATAATCAATGGATTTAATTTTCACATTAAAGATTGTGAGAAATTTAGAAAAATAGAGAATACGGTGTTATGGTAGAAGCTGATGGAAAGACTTATTATGGTGCACTTAAAGATATATACGAGTTAGATTACTACGGAATTTTTAAAGTCATATTATTTAGATGTGATTGAGTAGATATAATTCATTAAGGGATTTGAAAAATGATGCAAATGGATTTACACTTGTAAACTTTACAAGGTTGATACATACTGGTGTCTTATTGAAGGATGATCCATTTATCTTTTCTTCTCAAGCTCGTCAAGTATTCTTCATACAAGAAGTAAAGGACAAAGATTGGGCTATTGTTATTAAGACAAAACCTCGGAACTTATATGATATGGAAAGACAACTGGAAGATGATGATACTTATACGCATTCCATGCCATTCAATTTTGTACCAGTTGATGATGTACATGCTACAATACCCTTGGTTAGGACAGAAGTTGAAGAAAATGCTAATGATTGATTCTTATTGGTATTAAATTTTATAATGTTTATAATTTGTAGTAATTATTATGTTAAATTACTATTTATCTTCACTAATTCTGTCTCTGATGTAAATGATAGGTCATACGATGCCTCGCGGGCGACGCTTTCTTGGGGTGTAGTTCCAGCACTCCCGGACAGAGGCCGTCAGTTCTTCTGGATAGCATGCTGAGGCTAGTACTTCGGAGGATGTTCATGCCGGTCCTTCCTCTCCTTCCACACAGCATACTACTGCAGCTCCATCATCCTTGGGGCATCATGACCCTCCCATCGATCCAGCAGATGATGGGATACATATTCAGGATAATTTATTCCAATATCCTTGGTAACTTTAAATTTGATTACACTTTTTATTATAGCTTACTTTAATCTATTTCTGTGCAGATGGATCAGGGAGTGTCAGACGTAGACGCGGGCCTACAGTAGTACGTGATGTTTGGCAGATGCCCGAGGGTGAGAGGATATTGGTTGAGTGCAATGAGCTAGGGCTGCCAATTAAGAAAGCCGCCAGCTTATTGAGCTCTTTTCTGGGGACGGTTGCACGGAGGCAACAGCTTTGTTCACTTAGCTATACTAAGTGGAATGATATGCTTTCAGTGTATAAAGTAGAGATTCTTCGAGTTATACAGGTAAAAATTTGTATTAAATTATTTGTTATCTTGTATAGTTCAAATATTACTATGTTTTATATATATTATTAATTATTTTGTTTTGTAGGGTAAGTTTGTACTTTCTCCATCCTCCCATGACTTTGTACTAAAATCTCTCAACCGGAAATGGAAAGAATATAAAGCCCAGTTGAAGACGAAGTACAAGTTGCCGGGTATGATAGAGAAGCAGGTAGTTGGTACCTGTCCTCCTGATGTACCCCCGTATCAGTGGGTGGAGTTGGTTCACTACTGGTTTTCTGACAGGGAACAGGTATCTTCTAATTTATTTGAAGCAAGTTTATTAAAGAATATGGTATATTATATATATATATACATTACTTTCTTGATATAGGTTCTCTTTTTGATTTTGCAGACATATTCTGATATTGGTAGAGCTGCCCGAGCATCTCAGTCTGTTTCCCATACATCAGGATCGAAGAGTTACACGCGAGTCAGGCAGGAGTTCATAAGTTTCTTAAACTATTCCTTTAATTTTTGTGATATAGATTAAGTAGTTCTTATTAAGTCCTTACAAGATATTTCAAAATTGTGTCCTAGTCTTGCAACAGATCACTTGATGACAACATCAAGTTACCTAAATACTAGGATTTAGAGGTGCTAGGATAGGTTATTTCTTATAATGGTACATTTATGTATCGCGGTACATGTATATATGTCGCGGGACATATATA